>CM035235.1:50857759-51535145 GCA_020226215.1 Sindora glabra | reverse complement strand
ATATTGTTTATAGGCCTTGGCCTAGCTTGGCCCATTTTAGCCCATGAACAGGTCTAGTTCCATTGTGAGAGAGAAATAGCGAGAAAGGTGAGAAAAACTAGCCTCCCAGAGTGTGTGTTTTAATTTGATAGAGAGAAAAAAGTAGAGTAATATTGTAATAGTGTGTGAAAAAATTATAATTTATATTTGTGAAAGTTATTACTATTTTAAAAGAATATTTTCTCTCATTTCTACTTCTCCATCACAAATTTCCTTATTATTTTTTATACCAATATTATTAATAAATATATTGATCCCAATATATATGTGGTCTGAATCCATATTACAAGCCATCATTTAATTACACTTTAAATAATAAAAAATTGAAAGATGACAAGGTAACAAAATACTATCCGTGAACTTTGGATGTTTATTCAGTTATTTCTATGATTAGCTTGAATAATCTTATATAAACATATAAAAATGGTTGAATTTATAATTAAGTCATTTCCAAATTATGGATTAAGTTATAAAATGGACATTGCATTATCTCATTTATCACTTTTTTATGGGTATTTTTTATATTGTTATAATGAAATATACATCTTTCTTAAGGATAGTTACGAGTAATTGAGATAATTTTTTTTTTGGTGCAAGATTACTTGAGATAATTGTTGTAATATTACATGTCATTAGATTTTAAAGTTTAAGATAAAATATAACACGATTTGCTAATTTGATTTATTAAAAAGAAGAAAAAAAAACTAGAAATGCACTTACAAAATAGCTCTGGATTGACAAGAGTTTCATTATTCAACGTGCAAAATACATAAGTATAGGATTTATGCTAAAGTTTTCATAATTATCTTAAAATTTATTATTGCTAAAATTACTTTTCAAAATTAGTCAATCACTATGTATAATTTTCTATTCAAATAATAAGATTTTATTTCTACACTGATTCTATGGAATGCAATCAAATTCTAGATTCATCTTAAGAAGACAATTATAATCTACTCCATTTCGAGTGATAAATAAACTAATTTATAATTTATTAATTAAGTCAATAAGTTATAAGATGACTTTTAAAGTTATTTCTCACACTAACTTATTGAAAAAAATAAATTTTGATTTAATAAGTTATCTATAATAATTTATAACTTATAAAGTACTATCTCTTTAAATTCTTTTCAAATTTATTCTCATTCTTTTCATTAATTTACAACTAATGTGCTTTGTAATATAAATCTAAATATTTTTTATAAAATATAATTAATTTAATTTTAACATAATTATGTCCTAATAAATTATAAATATGCAAAATATATATGTAAATAAATAATATCATAAAATATAATTAATTATATTTTAAGTAATTATAATTTTATAATAAATAATAAAATAAAAATTTTGTAAGTAATAAATATATAAATATTAATATTAAATATTATATTTTTATTTTAAACTTCTTAATTGTATTAATATAATATAATTTTTTAAAAAAATAAATTATTTTAATTATATATCTATTTCTATTAGTATATTCTTTTATATCATTTTGTAATTTCAATTAACTCAATAACTAATTTTACCAAATATTTCAACTAATTTATTAGTTATTAGCTATCAAATAATATTTTATTTATTATTTACTAGTTAACTTATTACTTACTTGTATAAAACAGAGCTATAATATTATAACTATACTAATATAATTTTTAATTTTATAATAACAGAACAAGAACTGATAGTTCAAAAAGAAAAATAAAAAAAAATGACAACAAACTTCGAACAAAAAGGAAGACTTTAGACTAAGGGTTTGTTTGGCTAGAGGTGTAAATGAAAGAGAAAGAAATTGGAAGTGAAAGGAAATGGAGGGGGAAGTAAATGTGGTGAAATGCTTTTCATTTGTTTTGTTTGAAATGGGTGAAAATAAGAGGAGAAATAAATGGGAGTGAAATTAATTTTACTTGTTTGGAATGAGTGAAAATGGGAGCGGAAGGAAATGGAATTGTAGAAAATTACTATATTATCCTTATTTAATAGAATTATATATGTTTGATGATAATAATTTCATTTGACAATTTTAAATTACTTTTAATTTATTTTATTATTGATGACATTAGTCAGTAATTAATTATATATATTTTTTAAGGACTAGAATCAATATATTTTTATTATAGAATTAATTAATAAATAATACCTCATTACATAAAATTAATTAATAAATAACACATTTCTCCTAATTAGTACTAGAAATTAAATGCAATAAATACATAAATATGTTCAATTCAATCATTTAGAATTTCTATCGGAATGTAAATCTAAAAAATATAATTGTGACAATTAAAACAATTAAAGAGTAATACAAGGAGAAGTATTTATTAAGTTAGAGCTTACATGATGGCCAATTTTTATGTCAACATTCAAATTAAATACCCTTTATGTCTTTTTAAAATTACTCTTATTTATTGTCATAAATTTTAATTAGTGAAATTTGTTTTTTATTACATCATTTCATTAATTTTTTTTAATGGTAGCCTTTCATACGGAAAATGCAAAGACACTATTACAAAAAATGTTATTTTTAAAACAATCACAACTCTTTTAAATTGAACTTGTAAATTTTTTCTACCAAGTTTTCGTTGAAGAATATGTAATATAGGAGTTACTATTTTTATTAAAAAAAAAGATAATAGTTGGGTTAATTATGAATGTGACATACTGTTAATATATGTTTTGGCGTTGTACAAAAATTACTAATCATAATGTACTAACAAATCACACTTCATAATTTTTATTTCAGTTAATACCAATTTAAATATTAACAAATATATACATGTTTATAACGGAGATATATACAATATTTCCAACAATCACATAACTACATGGTTCGTTGGTAGATTAATTAACAAATTGTCCTTCAAACTTTGGAAAATCTGTCACAAAAATATCATAAAAATTTTGAAAAATTATTAACAAAATGACACTGTGTGGATAATTTTCATTCCAAAATCCAAAATACCAACATATGTCTGCCGTTGTATGTGTTTCAGTAGGGTGAAGGGAGTAGGAATTACTGAGATTTGAAAATTAAATTAACAAAATGCACTTATAAATATTAAGTAGAAAATAAAATTCACTGTTCAGGTTAAGTCATTTTTGGGGAACGGGTTAGTTCAAACTCACCATGCCCGACCCGAATCGCAACCCGCACAGAGGACTCGACGGACAACCGGAGCAGTTCAGTCGTTTTCCTAAAGCAACCCAATAACAGATCACTTCCCACTCAGTCTCCACAACTTCCAATAGGTTTCCAGTGGCAGCTTCCGACGGAGCTAAATGGTCCTTTGGACATATCTTTTCTTCCGAACAGCCCTCGCAATAAATCACAACAACGAGACTTCAAGCTTCCAATACGAGGAGGAGGAAAGGATGCTACCTGATTTGAGGTTTGCAAGCAGTGGTCGACGGCGAAGGTTAGGTGCCGAACACAAACATACTTCTAGATCAGTGGGAGAAGATGACGGAATGACCGACAGAGAACAAGAAGCTTCAGATGAAACAAGGGCAGAAAAAGGAAAAGTGGTTTCAGAAATGCCTTTCACCCCAATTTCATTCCAAAATGGGGAGGGGGGCAATTTCGTCAAGCCTCATCGAAACTGACAAATTTCATCCCCCCCCCCCCCCCCAAATTTCACTCTCAGCCAAACAAGCGAAAATTGCAAAATCACCCTATTTTCACCTTAGCATTTACTTCCCCCCGCCAATTCACCTATTCTAAACAAATAGTAAGAACAAAAGCAAAGCCTACATTCTAGACTTTGAAAAAAAATGTTATCTGATTGTGATTTTTATGAGAGTTTGCATTTTCGGTCTCAATCCTTGGAAAAAAATGTTATTTGAGTGGAGTTTACTTCCAATTATCAACTCGTGTTCCACAGATAAGGTGTGGAAAGTTTGACGCAGCTATTTGGTCATCTATAGTAGGACAGGGATTGAGAAAGAGAAACAAGGAGGATGGTCGACATAATAGGTATCCTAAATCCGATGGTTGATTTTGTGAAAAACTTATTCCATAAAAAATTAAATATAAAATTGATTGATGTTAGTGTCAATTCATCCCACCCTAACAAGAGTGCAGAGTCTTTTGTACAATTATATGGTCAATGCAAACACGAATATCAACAAAGGCTGAGACTACAATACCCTGCAATTGTTCACGGGCAACTCACCCTGGACACATGTGCGCATCAGAGGACGACATCTGTTGAAACTGCGTCCAAAATCATTTGACTGTCAGAGATTCTGAGAATTGCTAAATGCTATTTTGGAACTGCCAGTCCTAGAAATGAAGAATAAATCTTGTCTCAAAATCTTAAATTGAACAACACAGGCAAACAGAAAGCCATAGACAGAAAATTATAATCAGTTAAGAAATGAGAAATAGTCTGATTTCTTATTTCGAACGAGAATTTTGCCAACAACAAAAACAAGTACTATTATTGTAATAGAGAAAAAGGGTGATTGTAAATTGCAAAACCTTACAGAGGGAGAGAGAAGTTGGTGAAAAAAGCTTCGAGAACGGTGCCAAGAGCTGCCAGGAAAATTGTTTGGAGCGGAGCTGCTTTTGTCGAAAAGGTTTTTGTGGGGGAATGAAGGAGAAGGAGGAAGGGAGTGTGGAGAACGAGTGCAGATTTTGTGAAGATCCATACGTGGCAGAATCGACATCCAAATTTTGTTGATGCTCTCTTCCGCCACTAATCACTACATCCATTCTCTATTTGCCAGCTTGCTTTTGTTAGTCAAACCATATGATATGATCTAGAGTAGAATGGGTGCAACAATGGCATCCGGAGATAGGCAGAGACGAGCAAAAAGAGGAATACAGCTGGGAGATGTCGTCCTCTTGAAATCAGCAAATCCAGTCAAAAGAAGGCTGTCAACTTGAGATCAACAGATGTCGTCCTCTGATGCACACACATGTTCAGGGTGAGTTACCCATGAACAGTTGCGGGGTATTATAGTCTCAGCCATCAACAAAACAGCATCTGTAATGCTTGTATACGTTTATTAATTTCATTTATTTTTGAAAGATATTTTTTATAAAAATTTGTTTTTATTATACATTGATGAAGTATCATATATATTTATATTTTATATTTAAAAAATTATACTTAAAATTATGATAAGGAAGGAAAGTCTTTTAAAAAATAGGAAGTCATCCTACAATATATTTTTTATATTTAAAATTAAATATATAAATTATTTTTTATTTTAATATTTTATAATTATAATTTAACAAAAAATATTTTTTGCCAAAACAAATAGAATATAAATTAGGAACGTTAATCCTATTGGGTTGCACATTCTTGACAATAGCATCAACCTTAGAGAGATTTTACTCTTTTACATAGAAATTGTAGGCTAAGTTTTGAGGTGAAAGATCATAAATTTATGGGAAAAGATACTTTAACCCTCTATAGCATTAGATATTTTAGAAGTAAAATACAAATTCTAATTGAGCTCTAATAATTTAAAAGATTTTAATTGAATCCCCTCACTTGAAGTTTCATTTTTAATTGAATACTTTCCATCAATTTTCAATTGCTTAAGGGAGATGCAAATGGCCCATCGTTTTGCTCCAAAAACAAAATAACATCATAAAATCACCTAACCTTCTCAAAGTTATTTGTCACTTCAATACCAATAAAAATGGCATGAAAGCTCCATATCATCAACTATTAAGATACATTAGAGAGCATTATTCATGTATGCAATTTGGTAATGAAATTGAACAAAACTGACTAGAAGAATTTAAGTAGGAAAAAAAGGTCTCAATTCAAAATTTTTAAACTATAAAAATTTAGTTAAAATTTGAGTAGAATTATAAATAGAAAAGTAATATATCCTTTTTATTATGAATAAAACTGATATTTAATGTCAAGTAAAATTGACATTTTATAATGGAAGTAGATGTCATGATAAAACATGAGATGAATGCTTAAAATTTTTATCCATGAAGGGTCAAAAATAGACTTACTAAAAAATGTTACCTTTACCTTTTTGAATGCCACATAGGTATATATGTCCAAGAAAAATACTATATTGGTATTAATGAAAAGTAAATAAATAAATAAATAAAATAATCACAATAAATAATTATGAAGGAATTATACCACAAAGAGTCTAAAATATACAATCTCCCTCCTCCCACTTAAAATAATAATAATAATAATAATAATAATAATAATAATAATAACAACAACAATAAAATCTTATCTAAATTGACTATAAAAGTAAAGCCATTTAAGTTATACATGGAACTATAAATCTTATCTAAATCCTATCTAAATTGACAATAAAATCTTATCTAGATTAACTATTATCCAACTAAAACAATGCACATAAAAGAAATTTTGAAATGTTATAAGCAATTAGAGTTGCTAAAAATATTATTTTTTGTAATACAAGTATTCAATGATTGTATTTATTAAAAGAAGTATTATTTGATTAAAAAAAAAAATATAAGAGGAGAGATTGTCCAAGCAAAACAAAACAAAACAAAACAAAGCATAACAAAAATGAAACTAAAACAAATCTAAAAAAGGAAACACCAACTTAAGAAGGCACTCTAATCCTTTTGCACTTTAGTCAAAGAAACTCCTAGTGTGAGCTAATACTCACAAAGAAACCAAAAAGATACCGTAATTCCAAAGCCATAGTAATAATAAAGACATCTCTTTGAAAATTTAAGCATTCCATTCAAGCTAAATGATCCATAGAACAGCAAGCATAGCAAATTTTCATAATAATTTAGCATCCTTAGTTCCACCAAACCTATTGTAACTAATTAGAAAGAACCTCCATAAGTATTTAAGAATAACCCAACAACTCCTTCCCACTTTAAATAGGTGATTGCAAAATAAGTTGGTATTTAAGTAATGAAGAATAAATGCAAAGACATTTAAGAAGAGGAGTAGCATCACAAAGGGTTGCACTAAGCAACCCTTACAATGTTGCACTGTCAATCTAAAGCACCATAGAGAAGTTAACAAATTAAAGGATTTCAAAAGGCAAAAAAGTTTCCAAATATCTCTAGAGCTTGTAAGGGGCTCCTTGATATTTTATGTTTAATATATCTTTTACTTTGGTGATGATATTACTTCAAGGAATAAATGATGATATTTAGATCTTTAAAGAGTTTATTTAAAGAGTTTAAATGATATTTTGTCTTTAGTAATTTATTAATTAATTGTTTGAAATCACTAAATAGCAAATTTTTTGACATTTAACCCTTTTATTATATCACTAGAAGGATGCCAAAACTTCCACAGTTAGATCTAGCATCTATTCAAAGGTCATTGGTAGAATGGTTTTAGATCATCCACTTATAAATGTAGATGCCCACGAACCAAACGTCAACTTCATAACAAACATGCCTTTGTCTTCCTGTCGCAATACAAGTCATAGAGCATTATATAACATCTAGTATTTGTCAAACTCTTCACGTATGCCATGATACTTAACATAGATTCCACTTGTTGCCAATATCGAGAATATGAGAAAAAACACCTTGAAATGTGAAAAAAATTATTAGGCTAATCTCATGTCAAAGAAAATGTATAATTAAGGAATCTATAAGGGAATCAATTAAGACTCATTTAATCATTAATAATACAATGATCATCTGATGCAGATCACACTTGTAGCTAAAACTTAAAGAGTCCATAATCCGAGCAAATACTATGCAATGGGCAAATAAAATTCTCCATATAAATTCACATTTTTCATAATTTCAAAGGCAAAATTCAAATTATAACATAAATAAGCAGAAATTTGACCAATTTATTAAGAAAATGGGTTCCAAAAACTAATGAATGGAATTGGAACCTGATACGTAAACATTTCCTCTCCATTGCTGCTAACTTTAGTCTAAATCTAAGCGTTGCATTCTTATAAATACTTCAGTGCCTATAGCTTTAAGGAAAAAAGGTGAAAAATGTTGATTAAGCAAGATCTTGCTGATTACGAAGGGAGAGAAGCTCATATTCTCTTTTGATCTAATGGATGATGACAAGGTGATCACTTAGCAATTGCATTGTGGTGATGGAACACCTTTGGATGGATTTTGGCTCCTATCATCTTTGAAAATTTTAAAATTATTCTTCAAAATTTTATAAAATTTGAAATTAATATTGATCATCAATATAATTAATTATTTTATTATATTATACAATTTTTATAAAATGTTTAAATAAAAATTACAAATATCACGTTATTATAAAATTTTAGTATATTTTTCCATTTTTTATATAATTTTGCATCTTAGTTATAAGTATTTAATTGAAATTATATATATAATTTAATTTCTTTTTTATCATATGTAAAAAATAATAAAAATTAATTATTATATTTTGATAATTTTTATTTAAAAACTTCATTAAAAATAAATAATTTGATAAATTGACTAATTAAGTGAATAATGAATATTAATTTTGAATTTTATAAAATTTAAAGAGATGATTTTCAAAAGTTTCTAAAATTGAAGATATTTGCAATTTTCCGTTCTAATTATATAAAAATGGATACCCAATAGTAAAAAATAGTTTTTTCTAAGTATTAAAAAAAGTACAAACGATATCATAATAACTACATTTAATTTGATTTTGGGTTGCATTCAATTTATGTATAATATTATTCAATATTAATTGATTTTTTTTTGCTGACAATTGATTCCAAATAAGCTTCTTGCTCTATAAAATCCTGAACAGGATGCCTTTTTCTTAATTATTCAAAATTTCAAAATATCATACTATTAAGCAGTTAAATTATACATTATAGTAATTTTCCTTCACTGAAGAAAAAATTATAGTAATTTTGTCATTTAATTTCGTATCATAATTATACATTAAAATTACAATACTTATTTATGGTTTGTGAATTTTATATCTTAACTTACCAATGAATTGATTGATGAGTGTTAATTGATTTATTATTTAATTTATTTAACTATTACTTTAATGTTTTTGTTGAAATATTAAGCATGTCACTAAATTTATTTTGAAAAAGTCATGTTGACATCAAATTATTCGAAAATTTTAATTACATTAATTTATTAGATATCACATAGAAAAGGTACACCATCTTAGTAATTAATCAGAAAAATCACATTAAGTTAGTGATGCAATAATGTGATTTTTTAGTAGTTAATATTAAATTAATGCAATAAAAAATAAAAACTAATTGGTAAGGACTTCCTTGTATTACTATAAGTATATTTTAACCCAAAAAAAATATATTAACAAAGGAGCTTAAATTTAGTTTATTATCAATCTGGAAATAGTAATTAAAAAATATTAGTAATAAAAGGTTTTGAAAAATAAAAAACTTAATAATTTTAATACAATAATATATAAATTGATGACAGTAAAAAATTAATTTATGTTAATAATAAAATAAAATTTAAATCCTCAACAGAACTATATACATGCATAATACATGAATATGATTCCATGTTTAAATAATGTTAGCCCATTTAAATTTTGATTGCATAAAACTATATCTATACATACAATCTGGTCAAGCACATAGTTATTGAAAATTATATTTTGATAAATATCCCATGTACTGAAAATTACGCTTTTTGTGCTTATATGTTAATTTCTCAAAAATTGTGTGAAAAAAAAGTAGTGTATTTCATTTTGGTACCAGCTTCACAATACCTGCAAATGGATTTGGTATTTGTGATCGATATAGTTTGATGGAATAAATCCTGTTGCTTTGCAACATAAATTTGACAATGGTCAAAACATAGCTGTTCCCATCCAATACAAGTGCAGACAAGCATAATTTTAATCCTCCTATTTAGCTGGTTTAGTCAAACCTAACTCATCGCGTTACTTTCGATCAAAATCATTCCGAAATATTCATAATTATAAATACATTATTATTTAATAAATATGTTTATATAATATTATATAATATCTAATTTTTATTTAAAAAATAAATACCAAACTCAGCGATTCTTTTTATATAATAATATGGATGTTAAGCTATGTGTGCAGGTGGAATTCGTAGACATTTTAAGAAATGTGCACTTAGTGAAGAACTCATTTTAAGAGTAAAAAAAGTAAAGTATTTCATAAAAAAATTGTGTAACGTCATTTAGATTATTTTGTTCGTAATAATTGATAAGTTAAAGATAAGAATAATTTTATTGTTTAAATGCTATCAATGGTAACTTATTTTATTGGGAAAAAAGAGTGGATAATTATGTAACTATGCAATTAATTTATTTAATAATTAAAATTAATTAATTGATGTAATAATTAAATATTAATTTTTTAGCAGTTACAAAAAATTTAATTACAATTAAAATTAAAAGTCTATCTTTTATCTTTATCATTATTTATTGATTTCTCTCTCGTTGTATCAATTTTATCACTTTTTATTTATCTACACTACTATATGTTAGTTTTAAACTTTAAATTATTTTAAATTTAATTGTTTTAAACTTCGTACATAAATGGTAACATTGAAAAATTCACTAAAAATAAATAAATTAAATTAAATTATTTTCTTAATATTAGTGAAATTAATTAATTGCAATAGATAACAAAGAATTGAGGAAGTAATTAATAGATGAAATACATACCAATGACAGGTAATGAAGGTCTAAAATAAATGTCTATTAAATATCAATAATAAGTACTAATGTTTAAGCTAAATGCTCATCAAATAGCATTAATAATGAGCAATGAATCCCAAAATAAATTCAAATCAATATCAATAAGTACATCATAATGAGTAATTATTAAATTGATTTCATGTATATGGATTAAAATTATATCATAATCCTTTTATATTTAAATTAAACATGATTTATATTTGAATTTTTCCAAAAGCAAAATGGGAGTAAAAAAAAATTTGAATCCATTTTGTATTAGTAAATAAGATATAGATATAGATAAATAAGGATGATAAAAGTCATAATTTGCCTCTAATATTAATTTATAACAAGTAGAATGGATAGACATATATATCACCTTTATTAAGTTGAGTTATGTTTTATTATGCACACGAGAAAAATTTACAATAACATATGAGTGGAATAGTGTTTCTCGGATAGAGTACCCGGACACAACTTCCATTGCTTGAAAAAAAGAAAAAAAAAAACACTTAAGAAAAGAGATATTGTACTGTATTACATAAATGAATGAAGATTTTTACTCTACCAAAAGAGATATAGATAAAGGCATGGAAGGAATCTACTCTTTATCTCCTAATTTTTGTGATCATCTCTCACTTGATGGAGTAAAAATATTCATTAACTCACAGAATTTTTCCATAAAAACAACTCAACGGGATAAATACTTCTTTAGAAGCCCGTCCAAACGAAACCATTCTGTATACACAGTCAAGTTAAAAAAAGCACTAAAACCGATTGTAAAGCCAAGTCCAATATGCAGTGCTCTGTTTGAATGGGGAGGAGTTGCGCTGCTTCCTGGTTCATGTTTTGAAGAACGAGAGCGGTTAACAGCTAAAATAGAACGCAATCTGGGGTTCCCTTCAAAGCTGGATGGAGGAAAAGTATCAAATTGACCACCTGTTGGTATCTCTCCTTGTAGATGATTATCAGCCACACTGAAAAACGACAAGAAATGTAGGCTTTTGAGTGAAGGAGGAATTTCACCAGATAGATGGTTTCTTTGAGAGGTCTAATTTCTCCAAGTTGGTGAGATTGGAGAGTTGAACCAGAATATTGCCAGAGAAGTTGATTGTATTAAGAAAGTATTAAATAGTTTTCTGAAATTTATCATTTTATTTTATTAATAAGCACTTTATTATTCTATACTCTCAATTTATTTGCATTTATTTTATCATAATTATATCCCCATTTTTAAATTTCAATTGTCTTGAACATTGTGCATAAATTGTAATATTAAAAAGTTCACTAAAAATGAATAAATTAAATTATTTTCTTAATATTTATGAAATCAATTAATTATAACAAATAATGAAGAATTAGGAAAGTAATTAATAGAGGAAATACATACCAATAATAGGTAATGAAGGTTTAAAATAAATGTTGTCTACTAAATATTAATAATAAGTAATAATGTTTAATCTAAATGCTCTTCAAACACCATTAATAATGAGCAATGAATCTCAAAATAAATTTAATTTAAATGTGATAAGTACATCATCATGAGTAATTATTGAATTGAAAGTGTAAACAAAATTTTCATGTATATGGGTTAGAATTTTATCATAATCCTTTTATATTTAAATTAAACATGATTTATATTTGGATTTTTCCAAATAGCAAAATGGGAGCTAAAAATTTTTCAATTCTTTTTCTATTAGTATAGATAGATAGAAGAAGCCATTAGTAAATAAGATATAGTTATAAATAGATAAAGATGATAGAAGTCATAATTTGTTTATAATAAATAGAATTGATACACATGCATAAAATCTTTGTAGTTGGGTTATGTTTTATTATGCAGCCAAACACAATAGTACATAAAGTGGAACAGTATTTCTGGGACAGAGTACCTAAACACAACTTTTATTTCCTTGAAATAAAAAAACTACATAAAAAAGTGACATTTTACCATGTTCATAAATAAACGAAGATTCTTACTCTCACAAAAGAAAGATAGATGAAGGCATGAAAGGGAAACCATCCTTTATCTCCTAATTTTTGTGATCATCTCTCACTGGATGGAGTAAAAATATTCATTTACTCACAGAACATATTAAAATTTTTCCATAAAAACAACTCAATGAGAGAAGTACTTCTTTAAAAGCCCATCCAAACGGAACCATAGTATATACACAGTCAAGTTAAAAAAGGCGCTAAAACCGATTGTAAAGCCAAGTCCAATATGCAGTGCTCTGTTTGAATTGGGAGGAGTTGCACTGCCTCCTGGTTCATGTTTTGAAGAACAAGAGCGGTTAACAGCTAAAATACCACACAATCTAGGGTTCCCTTCAAAGCTGGACGGGGGAAAAGTATCAAATTGACCACCTGTTGGTATCTCTCCTCCTAGATCATTATCTGCCACACTGAAAGACGACAAGAAAGTCAAGCTTTTAAGTGAATCAGGAATTTCACCAAATAGATGGTTTCCTGAGAGGTCTAATTCCTCTAAGTTGGTGAGGTTGGAGAGTGGAGGCGGAATATTGCCAGAGAAGGAGTTACGACTCAGATCCAGTTCATGAATGGCTGTCAATTGCGCAATCTCTATGGGGATGCTGCCACTGAGACAGTTGTTTCCCAGATCTATTCCTGGCAGTATGTCGGCAAGTTGATTGTATTGCCGTAAGCTGCTCCAACTCTTGGGGAAGGCAAAAAGGGGCAACTCCAGGGGAGTCCTTTCGATTTTATCATTTGCCGGTTGTGATGTTAGTGCTGGAAGTTTTCCAAGCTCGGAAGGAATTATTCCTGTGATAAAATTACCTGACAAATCTAAGCAGAAAAGCTGAGGAAGTGTGCCCAAACAAGCAGGAATTGAACCATTGAACTGATTCGAGTGCAGATCCAGGACCTTGAGTTTCTTGAACTTAGCAAGCCAGGTAGGAATTGAACCTCTGAAATTACAGCCCCACAAACTTAAGAATTCCAGCTTTTGGAAATCATCTGGCCCAATCTGAATCTCAACATCTGGCACTATTTCCTCATTAGAAATCTCGTTGAGGGATAGGATAGTAAGGTTCTTGAGCCCTCTGAGTATTCTCATAGCTCCAGTGAAATTCCATAGTCTGTTGCCAGAAAGTGATAGGAAAGAAAGAGACTGAAGTCCAAGTATGTCAGGCGAGATCTGTCCCTTCAGGTGATTTCTCGCAAATCTTACTGCAGCAAGTGACTTGCATGAAAAAAGAGTTGGTGGAAGAATACCAGTAAAGTTATTGTAGCCAAGGTCAAGAGTAGTAAGTTTGATCAATCTGGAAAAATTGAAATCTGCGAGATTTCCTTCCAAGAAATTGAACCTTAAATTCAAGGTGACAAGATTGACACAATGCATCAGAGATGGGGGCAGGTTACCTGTCAAATTGTTGTTATGAAGGAGAAGATGCTCCAATTTGGAGAGTTTCCCAACAGTCTCTGGAATTTGGCCAACCAATTGATTGAAGGAAAGCTCCAAAGTTGTGAGATTGGTAAGGCTAATGATACCATCACCAACAATTCCAGAAATTTTGTTGCGAAGCAAGGAGATTTCTGTGAGGGAGATAGCATCATAAATATCATAAGGAAGAGGCCCAGTTAATGAATTGAAACCCGCTCTAAAAGTCTCCAATTTGGAACAAGCTCCTATTCCATATGGAATCTGATCACAGAATCTATTGGACGAAAAATCCAAGCACCTGAGCGAGGAGAAATTATTCCCGTTGATGCAAAAGAAAGGGATGGGAATTTGACCTGTGAAGCTATTGTTACTAACATTAAAATATGTCAAACTCCCTTCTCCTGCTGCAATTCCTACTTGCTGAAGGAAGGAATAAGGGATTGTTCCATGGAATAGATTACTTGACAAATCCACCTTGTTGATAGCACTATTGCTACTGTTGTTATTGGCAATAACTTTTGGCAATTCACCAGAGAGCTGGTTGTTGCTCAAATCAAGAATCTGCAGGTGGTTTAGAAGTGAGAAGAATTGGGTTGGAAGATTACCAGATAATCTATTATGAGATAGATTAAGCTGCAATAGACCAGTGAGGTTTGAAAGATAAGCTGAGATTGAGCCACAAAGACCTCTTGATGATAACAATACATTTATGACCCTCTTATCCCCAATATCCTTGTCTTCATCACAAAAGATGCCTTCCCAAGAACAGCAATCAACAGAAGCTGTCCAATTGAGAGGAGGGAAAGGAGAAGAAATGGTTAACTTCCTGGAGAAGGCCAAAAGTGAGTCTTTGTCTATCTGATTACAGGAGGAATCAGTTTTGGCAACAAAGCAAGACAGGACTAACTGTATAATGAAATAGACCATAAATTTGAGAGCCATGTAAATGGAATAGGAAGAGGAAGAAGGTCTTCTCCTTGATGTCGATAAGGTTCGTCTTTATTTTGGAGCTTCCTGAATAATCAGAAGGAAGCCCAAGGTGCAGTTGGAAAGCTTGGGTAAAGGAGAGAGTTTGAGAGTGCAAAGCAGTAACCATCCATTCATCCTCCCCTGCAAAATGTAGGGGGAGTGAGGGAGATGGGTTGTTGTTGACTAGAGTAAATTTGCAAGAAACATGGTGCGACCATTGTAGATATTTTTATGGGTAATGTTTCAGAAAGTAATCAGATTTTGCAAGTTTTTATGAAACTGTAAAATATAATTCGCAACCATATATACGAAATCTTGAAATTTTTCACAAGATTGCAATTTTGTATGGACTTTGCTTTGCATGTAAAAGTATATAGAAAGTTACAATTTCATCAGCCAAAGCCACATTAAAAAATTATTTGAAAATTTTCCTCCCCGTATAAAAATTACAAATAATAAAATAGTTGCTTGCTGAAGGTATGATTATTTTTTACAAAAGCTACCTGAACATGTATTAACATAAACTTTTTCAAGAACATACCAAAATATAACCGATTATATGTGGTCTAAATCCATCTTACAAGCCATCACTTAATTACACTTTAAATAATAAAAAAATTGAAAGATGACAAGATAACAAAATACTATCCGTAAACTTTGGATGTTTATTTGTTATTCCAGTAATTAGCTTGAATAGTCTTATATCATATAAACATATAAAAAATGGTTAAATTTTATAATTAAGTTAATGCCAAATTATGCATTAATTTATAAAATGGACATTGCATTATCTCATTCATCCTTTTTTATGGATATTCCTGATATTGTTATAATGAAATATACGTTTACATCTTTCTTGAGGATAGTTATGAGTAATTGAGATAATTTTTTCTGGCGCAATATTACTTGAGATAATTGTTTTAATATAGTATGTCATTAGATTTTAAAGTTTAAGATAAAATGTAACACGGTTTGCTAATTTGATTTTAGAAAGAAAAAAAAACAAAAACAAAAACAGAAGAATGCACTTACAAAATAGCTCTGATGCTGGATAAAAAAGAGTTTCTTATTCAACGTGCAAAATAAATAAGTATAGGATTTACGCTAAAAGTTTTCATTAATTATTATCACAAAATTTAATTTTACTATAATTATTCTTCAAATTAATCAATTACCGTATATAATTTTCTATTCAAATAATAAGATTTTATTTCCACACTGATTCTATTGAATGCAATCAAATTCTGGATTTATCTTCAGAGAAGGCAATTACAATCTCAATATAATTTTTAAGCTATACCAATATGATTTTTAATTTTATAATAACAGGGTAAGAATTGTCAGTTCAAAAAAGAAAAATGAAAAGAAAAAGAAAAAGACAACAGACAACAGACTTCGAACAAAAAGGAAGACTTCAGACTAAGAACAAAAGGAAAGACTACACACTCTACAGACTTTGAAAAAAAATGTTATCTGATTGTGATTTTTATGAGAGTTTGCTTTCGCGTCCCAATCCTTTGTAAAAAAATCTCATCTGACTGGATTTTTCTTCCAATTATTTACTTGTATTCCACAGATAAGATGTAGGATGCTTAACCCAGCTACATGGTCATATATATTAGGACAGGGATTGACAAAGAGAAACAAAGAGAGATGATCCATATAATAGGTATCTTAAATCCAACAGTTAATTTTTGTGAAAAACTTATTCCATAGAAAATTATGCAATAATGTAAGTATAAATTTGATTGACATTGATGTCAATTCATCCCACCCTAATAAGAACACAGAATCTTTTGTACAATTATATGATTAATGCAAACACAAATATCAGCAAAACAGGCACTGTAAGGTTTGAATTCCTTTATTAATTTCGCATATTTTTTTAAAGATATTTTTTATAAAAAATTTATTTTAACTATATATTTGAAGAAATATCATATATATTTATATTTTATATTTAAAAAAATAATATTTAAAATTATAATAGGAGTAAAAAGTTTTTCAAAAAAGAGGAAGTCTTATTATCCTAATATTTTATAATTATAATCTAATAAAAAATATTTTTTGCCAAAACTGGTGGAGTATAAATTAAGAAAGTTAATTCTATCATAGCGCATACTCTCAACAATAGCCTCAACCTTAGAGGGAGCTTATTCTTCCATATAGAAATTATGAGTTGAGTTTTGAGGTAAAATATTGTAAATTCATGAGAAAAAACACTTTAATCCTCTATGACATTAGATATTTTAGAAGTAAAATTCAAATTCTAATTAAGTTCTAATAATTTAAAAGATTTCAATTGAAGCCCCTCACTTAAAGTTTCATTTTTAATTGAATACTTTCCATCAATTTTTAGTTGTTGAAGGGAGTTGTACATGGCCCATCATTTTGCTTCAAAAACAAAATAACCCCATAAAATTACCTAACTTTTCACTTCAATACCGATAAAAATGGCATGAAAGTTCCATATCATCAACTATCAAGATACATTAAGAAAGCAATATTCATGTATTCAATTTGCTAACAAAATAGAACAAAAATTGACTAGAAGAATTTAAGTAGGGGAAAAAAGTCTCGACTCAAAAATTTTAAACCACAAAGATCTAGTTAAAAATTGAATGAAAGTATAAGCAATAACGTAATTTATCCTTTTTATTATAAACAAAACTAATATTTATTGTCAAGTAAAACTAACATTTTATAATGGAGGTAGATGCCATGATATAACATAAGATAAATGCTTAAAATTTTTAATTTCATGAGTAGTCAAAGCAAACTTATGAGAAAATGTTACCTTTACCCTTTTGAATGCCATATGCGTATATATGTCTAAGAAAAATATATTACCAGTGTTATTGAAAAGTAAATGAGTAAATAAATAAAATAATCACAATAAGTATTTATGAAGGCCTTACACCACGAGAAGTCTCAATAGAGTTTCTCCCTATAAAAATATACAATCTCTCCCTACCCTCCCAAAAAAATAATAATAAAATCTTATCTAAATTAACTATAAAGGCAAAACCATTTAAGCTATACATGTAAGATTAACTATTATTCAACTAAAACAATGCACATAAAAGAAATTTTGAAATGTTATAAGCAATTAGAGTTGGTAAAAATATTATTTTTTGTAAAACAAGTACTCCATGATTGTATTTACCAAAAAAAGAAAAAAAGAGTTGTCTTTGATTGAAATGTGTATATATATAGGAGGAGAAATTCTCCAAATAGAACAAAGCAAAGCATAACAAAAAGGAAACCAAAACAAATCTAAATAGAGGAAACGTCAACTCAAGTGAGCACTCTGGTTTCTTTGCACTTTAGTCAAAGAAACTCTTAGTGTGAGCTGAAACCCAGAAAGAAACCAAGAAAATATCATAATTCTAAAGCCATGGTAACAATAAAGTCTTCTCTTTGAAAATCTGAGTATTCCACTTAAGTCAAATGATCCAAGGAACAACAAACATAGAAAAATTTCATAATACTTAGATATCCTTAACTCCACCAAACCTACTGTAATTAGCTATCAAGAAACTTCTGCAGGTATTTAGGAAAAACCTAAAAACTCCCTCCCACTTTAAATAGGTGATTACAAAATTAGTTCGCAACTAAACAATAAAGAATAAATGCAAAGACGTTTGAAGAAAAGGAGCAACATCATAGAGGGTTGCACTAAGTAACCTTTACAATGTTGCACTTTCAATCTAAAGCACCATAGAGAAGTCAACATACTAAAGGATTTCAAAAGGAATAAAAGGCAAAAGAGCTTACAAATCTCTTTAAAACTTGTATGGGGCTCTTTAATGTTTTGTGTTTAATATATTTATCAATTTATTAATGATATTACTTCGAGAAATAGAGGATGACATTCAAATCTCTTGAAGAGTTTAGATGATGTTTTATCTATAATAATTCATTAATTTATTTTTTGAAATCCCTAAATAGTAAGCTTTTTGACATTCAACCCCTTTATTATATCATTACAAGCATGCCAAAATTTACATAATTAGATCTAGCACTTATTCAAAGGTTATCGGTAAAATGATTTTAGATAATCCACTTGTGAATGTAAATGCCAGGAAACCAAATGTCAACTTTATAACAAACATGACGCTATCTTCTTGTCCTAATTCAAGTCATAAAGAATTATATAATAGCTAGTATATGTCAAGCTCTTTATGTAAATACCATGATACTTAATAGAGATTCAACTTGCTCCCAATATCTAGAATATGAGAAAAACACTATGAAGTGTGAAATTGAAAATTATTAGGCTAATGTCAAGTTGAAGAAAATATACAATTAAGGAATCTACAAAGGAATTAATCAGGATTCATTTAATCATTAACAATATAATGATTATCTTATGCAAATCACACTTATAGCAAAAATTTAAAAGAGTCCATAATCTGAGCAAATACTATGCAATGGGCAACTAAAATTCTCTATATAAATTCACATTCCTCATAATGGCAACAGAAAAATTCAAACTATAACATAAATAAGCAAAAATTTAACCAATTTATTGAGCAAATAGGTTCCATGTACTGATGACTTGAGTTAGAACCTAACACGCAAACATTTTCTCTCCATTATTGCTAGCTTTAGTCGAAATCTGAGTGCTGAATTCTTATAAATTCTTCAGTGCTTAAAGATTTGAGGAAGAAAATGAGAAGAATGTTGATTGAGCAAGATTTCATTGATTACAAAGGGAAAGAAGTTCATATTCTCTTCTGCTCTAATGGATAATGACAAGGTGATCACTTAACAATTGCATTGTAGTGACAGAAAAATGCAAAACACTCCACGTTTAGGATGTATGGATATCTGCTCTCATTATCTTTGAAAATTTTATGAAATTTGAAATTAATATTAATCAATAATTTAATTAATTATTTTATTATATTATATAATTTTTATTAAATTTTTAAATAAAAATCATAGATATCACAATATTATAAAATATCACAATATTTTGCATCTCATTTATAAATATTTAATTGAAATTATATATAATTTATTTTATTTTATTATATGTAGAAAATAATAAAAATTTAATATATTATATTTTTATAATTTTTATTTGAAAACTTCATTAAAAAAGGCATAATTTGATAAATGACTAATTAAGTGAATAATGAGTATTAATTTTAAATTATATAAAATTTAAAAAGGTGATTTCCAAATTTCTAAAATTTAAGAGAGTAAAATCTATTTATCTTAAAGTTAAATAGGATATTTTGCATTTTCCCTTTCTCATTATATAAAAATGGATACCTAATAGAAAAAGAGGGTTTTCTTAGTATTAAAAAACATAAACGATATCATAACAACTAAATTTAATTTGATTTTGGGTTGCATTCGATTTATGTATAATATTATTCTTTTTGGCTGAAAATTGATTTTGAATCAACTTCTTATTGTATAAAATTCTGAACAGGATGCCTTTTTCTTAATTATTCAAAATTTTAAAGTATCATACTATTGAGCAGTTAAATAATAAATTATATTAATTTTCCTTCACTAAAAAAATTATAGTAATTTTGTCCTCTAATTTCGTATCATAATTGTACATCATAATTACAATACTTATTTATGGTTTATGAATTTTATAGTTTAACTAGCCAATGAATTGATTGATGAGTGTTAATTGACTTATTATTTAATTTATTTAACTATTACTTTGATGTTTTGTTAAAACATTAAGCATGTCATTAAATTTATTCTCAAAAAGTTATGTTGACATCAAATTATTTAAAATTTTTAATTACATTAATTTAGTAGAAATTACTCAGAATAAGTACACCATTTTAATACTTCATCAAAAAAATCACATTAAATTAGTCATAAAATAATGTGATATTTTTGTTGTTAATATTAAATTAATGTAAAAAAAATAAAAACTAATTGGTAAGGACTTCCATGTATTACTTTAAGTGTATTTTAACCCAAAAAAAATTCATTAACAAAGAAGTTTAAATTTAATTCATTATCAATCTAGAAGTAATAATTAATTTTTAAAAAAAATAAAAAAAATTAATAATTTTTATTAATATAAAAATATATAAATAAATAATAATATTAAATTGATTTATATTAATAGTAAACAGAATTTAAATCCTCAACAGAATTATATATATATGCATAATACAAGAATATGTACTATTATACCTTGTTTAAATAATGTTAGCCCATTTAAATTTGACATGTGCTAAAATTTTGATTGCATAAAACTATATATATACGTACAATCTGGTCAAGCCCATAGTTATTGAAAATTAGGTTTGATTAACATCCCATGTACTGAAAATTACGTTTTTTTTTTCTCTGAAAAAATTACGCTTTTTGTTCTCATATGTTAATTTCTCAAAAATTGTGTGAAAAAAAGCAGTGTATTTCATTTTGGTACCAGTTTCACTATACCATCAACGAATTTAGCATTAATGATCGATATAGTATGGTGGAATAAATCCTTTTACTCTACAACATATATTTGATAATGGTCACAACATAGTTGTTTCTGTCGGATACAAGGGTAGGCAAGTACAATTTCAACTCTTGGTTTAGTCAAATCCTAGAATTACTTCCAACCAAAATCATTCCTAAATATTCGTAATTATAAATACAATATTATTTAATAAATATATTTATATAATATCTGGTTTTTTTGAAAAAAGGAAAAAGTAGACGCTAAACCCACCCATTTTTTTAATATAACAGTATAGATGTTAGGTTATGTGTTCAAGTGAAAATTTGTAGACATTTTAAGAAATATATATTCGGTGAAGAACTCATTTTTAGAATGAAAAGAGTAAAGAATTTCATAAAAAAAATTGTATAACGTCATTTACACTATTTTGTTTGTAATAATTGATAAGTTAAAGATAAGTGTAATTTTATTGCGTAAATGCTACCGATGGTAATTAACTTATTTTATTGGGAAAAAAGGGTGGATAATTATGTAATTATGCAATTAATTTAATTAGTAAATAAATATTAATTTATTTAGCAATTATAAAAAATTTAATTACAATTAAAATTAAAATTATATCGCCCATTTTTATCCTTATTTATTAATTTCTCGATCCTTCCATCAATCTTATCACTTTTTATTTATCTACACTACTATATGTTAGTTTATTTATTTATCTATACTATAATAATTTTAATTTTTAATTTATCGTTGATTGAAATTGTAGGCACTTTCATGCCTGTTTAGAGACCTTTTTAACTAAAAAAAATTAAAAATTATAATTACTGTTATTATTGTTATTAAAATATTGACTATAAATATAATTTGGATCAATAATAACATCCTTATAACAAATATGTATAAAATTAAATAAATATATTAAATATTTTATTATTTTTATAAGAAGTAAATTGCTTTCTAAAAAATCTTTAAATATGCACAAAAATATATAATAAAATGATACGAATTAAATTTTATAAAAAAAAAGTACTTGCGTTAGCAATTAATATAATTAAATGAGGCTTAATTCAAAATGAAATTTTAAAATTAACTATGAATCCAAGGGAAACTTCTATCAAATACTAATAATAAGTAATCAATATTAGGGTGAGGGTTCTTACTAATAATCAGTACTTGGATCTCCATTGCTTATTATTTCTTCTATTCTTTATTATATATCGAATTTAAAAAAATCATTTTTTAAAAATTTTAATAAAGTATTAATTTTTTTAATTTATTCTTCTATTTCTTTAATTAATATTTTATTATTCTATATACTCAATTTATCTTCATTTATTCTATCATAATTCTGTAATTAATAGATGAAATACATACCAACAATAGATAATGAAGGTCTAAAATAAATGTCTATTAAATATTAATAATAAGTAATAATATTTGAGATAAATGCTCGTCAAGTATCATTAATAATGAGCAATGAATCCCAAAATAAATTCAATTCAAAAGTGATAAGTACATCATAATGATTAATTATTAAATTGAAAGTGTAAACAAAATTTTCATGCGTATGCGTTAAAATTACATCATAATCCTTTTATATTTAAATTAATTATGAATTTATATTTGGATTTTTCTAAAAACCAAAATGGGAGCCAAAAAATTTTCAATCCCTTTTCTATTAGTATAGATAGATAGAAGAAGATATTAGTATAATATATATATATATATATATATATATATATATATATAGAGAGAGAGAGAGAGAGAGAGAGAGAGAGAAGGATGATAAAAGTCATCATTTGCCTCTAATCTTGATTTATAATAAGTAGAATTGATAGAAATTTATAACATCTTTATTAAGCTAGGTTATGTTTTATTATACACACAAGAAAATTCACAATAGTATATACTCTTGAATGTTTTGTAAAAAGAAAAAATCATATTTATGAGAAATCTTTTCTTAAAAGATTTTAACTTTTATATAACAATGAGTAAATTTGTTAAGGATTTTTCTATTGCCACCGAGGGAGTTGTTTCCCAGATATATTGCTGGTTGTAAGTAGGTATGTCGATCGTATTGCTGTACCCTGCTCCCACTGGGGAGCATCGTCAAAAGAGGCAACTTCCGGGCAATCCTTCCAATTTTATCATTTGCCGGCTGTAATTTAATCAAATAATTTTTTTTATAATAAGTAATGTCAAATAATTTAATCAAATCATTTAACTTTTACCCGCTCACATAACTATTTTTTTTTTAAATTTCGTTCATTTCTATCTATTACGATACCTAATCTAAGGTAAATTCCATAATTTTAGATTTAGGTGAGTGGTTTGTAGTAGTTGGGTTAAAAACTTCTAATCCTAAGAATATTCTTTTATTATAGAAATAAAGGATACCTATTTTTTCACAAAATATTTGAGATTTCATATATCATTAAAAGTATCTATATTTAAAAATATTAAAAAAAATCTTCCAATTAATTTTTTTTAACTTCAACAAGATTTTTTGTATGTTATATGAAAAAATTTATAAAATAAATTCTAATTTGCTTACAGAAAAGTAACAAGCTAAACGAGTCCATCTAAATATTTATTAAATTTAGATAAATATTTATTTCAATAAATGAATTTACTCAAATAGTGAGAACCATTTATCCAATAAATTAAGTGATATAGTAATATTTAATGTTATGTTAGGAATTAGATGCTCCATTATATATAAGATTCGAATTCAATATTATATATATATATATATTAAATTATTATTTTTATAATTAAAAAAAATGCCAAACACTATTTTTTCTGCAAAAATACCAAATACTAAAAGTAGCTTATACCTTGTACCTCGGGGAGCACAACATTAAACCTTATCGTTACGCTAAATTCACTCTAGCTGTGAGGTTACCCAGGAATTTGAAGTCCAAAGTTGCTTAAGTTATGGATTTCTTAGGTTACCCTTTTGCGTTTAAAGATCCAATTCAGAGTGAGGATTCCAAAACTATTTTATAAAAAAAAAATAGTCCTGGAAGTTTTCCAAGCTCGGGAGGAATTATTCCTATGATAAAATTATTTGACAACTCTAAGTAGAAAAGCCGAGGAAGTGTACCCAACCAAGCAGGAATTGAACCATTGAACTGATTATCGGACAGACTCAGGATAAAGTACACAGATTCTTTTGAATGCAATCAAATTCTGGATTTATCTTCAGAGAAGACAATTACAATCTCAATATAATTTTTAAGCTATACCAATATAATTTTTAATTTTATATAACAGGGTAAGAATTGTCAGTTCGAAAAAGAAAAATAAAAAAAAGGGACAACAGACTTCGAACTAAAAGGAAGACTTCAGACTAAGAAAAAAGGGAAAGATTACACTCTACAGACTTGAAAAAAATGTTATCTGATTGTGATTTTCATGAGAGTTTGCTTTCGGGTCTCAATCCTTGGAGAAAAAAATGTTATCTCAATCCTTGGAAAAAAATGTTATCTGACTGGATTTTTCTTCCAATTATTAACTCGTATTCCAAGATAAGGTGTGGAATGTTTGACCCAGCTGCTTGGTCATCTATAGTGGGACAGGGATTGAGAAAGAGAAACAAAGAGAGATGATCTGCATGGTAGGTATCTTAAATCCAATGGTTGATTTTGTGAAAAACTTATTCCATAAAAAAATATGCAATAATGTAAGCATAAATTTGACTGACATTGGTGTCGATTCATCCCGTCCTGCCAAGAATGCAGAACCTTTTGCACAACTATATGGACAATGCAAACACAAATAGCAAATATCAGCAAAACAGGCTCTGCGAGGCCTGTATTGCTTCATAAATTCAGATATTTTTCATTAAGGAGATTATTTTTACTGTATATTTAAAGGAGTATTATATATATTTATACCTTATTTTTAAAAAATGATATTTAAAATTATGGTAAGGATGAAAAGTCTTTTAAAAAAGAGGAAGCCATCTTACAACCAATTTTTTATATTTAACATTAAATATATGAATTATTTTTTAATATCTTAATATTTTATAACTATAATCCAATAAAAGATATTTTTATTAAAACAAATATAGAATAAATTAAGAATGTTAATCCCATCGGGTTGCACACTCTTAACAATAACTTCAGCCTTAGAGGGAGCTTATTCTTCCATTTAGAAGTTGTGAGCTAAGTTTTGAGGTAAAAGATCACAAATATACGGGAAAAGATACTTTGACCTGTTTGGCATTAGATATTTTAGAAGTAAAATACAAATTCTAATTAAGCTTTAATAATTTAAAAGATTTCAATTGAATCCCCTCACTTGAAGTTCCATTTTTAGTTGAATACCTTCCATCAATTTTCAGTTGCTGAAGGGAGATGCATATGGCCCATCCATTTGCTTCAAAAACAAACTAACATCATAAAATTAACTAACTTTCTCAAAATTATTTGTCACTTCAATACCAATAAAAATAGCATGAAATCTCCATATCTTCAACTATCAAGATACATTAAGAAAGCATTATTCATGTATGCAATTTGCTAATGAAATAAAACAAAAGCTGACTAGAAGAATTGTAGTAGGACATTAAGAAAGCATTATTCATGTATGCAATTTGCTAATGAAATAAAACAAAAGCCGACTAGAATAATTTTAGTAGGAAAAAAAGTCTCAATTCAAAAATTTTAAACTATAAAAAATTTAATTAAAAATTGAGCAAGATTATAATTAGTATAGTAATTTACCCTCTATTTTATAAATAAAATTGATATTTAATGTTAAGTAAAATTGATATTTTATAATGGAAGTAGATGCCATGATACAACATGAGATGAATGCTTAAAATTTCTAATTCCACAACGAGTCAAAGACAAACTTACTTACCCTTTTGAATGTCATATAGGTATATATGTCAAGAAAAATACTATATCAGTGTTAGTGAAAAATAAATAAATAAATAAATAAAATAATGATAATAAGTAATTATGAAGGCTTAGTAGCACCAGGAGTCTAAAATATACAATCTCTCCCCCACCCAACCCAACCAAACCCAATAATAATAATAATAATAATAATAATAATAATAATAATAATAATAATAATAAAATCTTATCTAAATTGACTATAAAAGTAAATCCATTTAAGTTATACATGGAAATTAACTATTATTCAACTAAAACAATGCACATAAAAGAAATTTTGAAATATTATAAGTAGTTGAAGTTGCTAAAAATATTATTTTTTGTAAACACAACTATTCAATGATTATATTTATTGAAAAAAAAAGTATTCTTTGATTGAAGAAAAAAACATATAGGAAGAGAGATTCTCCAAATAGAACAAAGTAAAGCATAAAAAAAAGAAAATCAAAACAAACCTAAATAAAGGAAATGTCAACTTAAGAAAGCACTCCAGCCTTTCTGCACTTTAATCAAAGAAACTCCTAGTGTGGCTTGAAACCTACAATGAAACCAAGAAGATATCATAATTCCAAAGTCATGGTAACAACAAAGTCTTCTATTTGAAAATCTTTGAATTTCACTCAAGCCAAATGATCCAAGGAACAATAGACATAACAGATTTTCATAATACTTTAGCACCTTTAACTCCACCAAACCCATTGTAATTAACTAGAAAGAACTTTTGTAGATATTTAGGAAGAACACAACAACTCCTTCCCATTTTAAATAGGTGATTGCAAAATTAGTTGGTAACTAAGCAATGAAGAATAAATGTAAAGACGTTTAAAAAAAGGAGCAACATCACAGAGGGTTGCACCAAGCAACCCTTACAATGTTGCACTTCCATTCTAAAGCACCATAGAAAAGTTAACATATTGAAGAATTTCAAAGGGGTAAAGGGCAAAAGAGCTTCCGAATCTCTTTGGAGCTTGTATAGCGCTCTTTAATGTTTTGTGTTTAATATATTTATCACTTTAGTGGTAATATTGCTTCAAGGAATAAAGGATGACATTTAGATCTCTTAAAGAGTGTATATGATGTTTTATCTTTAGTAATTTATTAATTAATTGTTTGAAATCATTAAACAGCAAACTTTTTGACATTGAGCCCCTTTATTATATCACTAGAAGCATGCTAAAACTTACATAGTTAGATCTAGCATTTATTCAAAACTCATTAGTAGAATGGTTTTAAATAATGCACTTGTGAATCTAAATGCTAGCAAACTAGATGTCAACTTCGTGACAAACACAACCCTATCTTCCTATCTTAATACAAGCCATAAAGCATCATATAGCCACTAGTATTTGTTGAACTCTTTTACGTATGCCATGATACTCAATATAGATTCCACTTGCTGCTAGTATTAAGAATTGAAGAAAAACACTATGAAATATGAAACCAAAAATTATTGGCTAATGTCATGTTGAAGAAAATGTGTAATTAAGGAATTTATGAGGGAATCAATTAGGACTTATTTAATCATCAACAATACAATGATCATTTGAGGCAAATCATACTTGCAATTGAAATTTAAAGAGTTCACAATTTGGGCAAATACTATGCAATGGGCAACTAAAATTCTTTATATAAATTTTCATTCTTCATAATTTCAAAGGCAAAATTCAAATTATAACATTAAAAAGCAGAAATTTGACCAATTTGTTAAGCAAATGGGTTATCGTCGTATTAGAAAAGAGGAGAAAATGAGGCCAAGAGCCAGTGAATGAAGTTGGAAAAAAATATGAGAAGAACATTGATTAAGCAAGATTTCGCTAATTATAAAGGGAGAAAAATTCATATTCTCTTCACTCCAATGGATGGTGATAAGGTCGTCGCTTAGCAATTGCATTGTAGTGACGAAAAAAACACAAGACACTTTATCTTTGGAATGGATGGATGTTTGCTTCCATCATCTTTGAAAATTTTAAAATTATTCTTCAAAATTTTACAAAATTTGAAATTAATTTTACTAATCAATTTAATTAATTATTTTATTATATTATATAATTTTTATAAATTTTTTAAAAAATTATAGATATCATTATTGTATATTTTTTTCATTTTTTATATAATTTTGCATCTAATTTATAAGTATTTAATTGAAATTATATATATAACTTAATTTATTTTTTATTATATGTGAAAAATAATAAAAAATTAACATATTACATTTTGATAATTTTTATTTGAAAACTTCATTATAAATGTATAATTTGATAAATTGACTTATTAAGTTAATAATGAGTATCAATTTTGTAAAATTTAAAGAGATGGTTTTCAAAGTTTTTAAATTAAAGATATTTGCATTTTTCCTTTCTAATTATATGAAAAATGGATGCCTGATAGTAAAAAAATAGTATTTTTTTATTATTAAAAAATATAAACGATATCATAATACCTAAATTTAATTTGATTTTGGGTTGCATTCAATTTATGTATAATATTATACTATATTACTTTTTTGGCTGATAATTGATTTTAACTTACTAATGAATTGATTGATGAGTGTTAATTGATTTATTATTTAATTTATTTGACTATTACTTTGATGTTTTTGTTAAAATATTGAGTATGTTCCTAAATTTATTCTCAAAAATTCATGTTGACATCAAATTATTTGAAATTTTTAATTACGTTAATTTAGTAGAAATTACTCAGGAAAAGTAAAGCATTTTTAATGCTTAATCAGAAAAATCACATTAAATTAGTCATATAATAATGGGATTTTTAGTAGTTAATAATAAATTAATGTAATAAAAAAATAAAAACTATTTGGTAAGGACTTCCCATGTACTGAAAATTATGTTCTGATTTTTTTTGGTAGGAAGAGAAAATTATGTTCTGATTAACATCCCATGTACTGAAAATTACGCTTTTGTACTTATATTTTAATTTCTCAAAAATTGTGTGAAACAAAGTAGTGTATTTCATTTTGGTATCAGTTTCCCAATATCTGCAACGAATTTGATGTTTATGATCCATGTCGTCTGAAGGAATAAATCCTATTGCTCCACAACATATACTTGACAATGGTCAATTGTTCCTGTCCGATGCAAGTACAGACAAGTATAATTTTAACTTTTGGTTTAATCACAGCTAACTCATAAGGTTACTTTCAGTCAAAATTATTTCTAAATATTCATTATTATAAATATATTATTTAATAAATATGTTTATACAATATTATATAATATCTGTTTTTTTAGAAAAAAGTAGACACCAAACTCACCGATTCTCTTTATATAACAATATAGATGTTAGGCTATTTGAGCAGGTGGAATTGATAGACATTTTTAGAAATGTGCATTCAGTGAAGAATTCATTTTTAGAGTGAAAAAAGTAAAGTGTTTCATAACAAAATTGTGTAACGCCATTTACATTATTTTGTTTGTAATAATTGATAAGTTAAAGATAAGTATAATTTTATTGTTTAAATGCTATCAATGGTAACTTATTTTATTGGGAAAAAAGAGTGGATAATTATATAATTATGCAATTAATTTATTTAATAATTAAATATTAATTTTTTAACAGTTATGAAAAATTTAATTACAATTAAAATTAAAATTTTATCTCTTATATTTATCCTTATTTATTGATTTCTCTCTCCTTTTATTGACCTTATCACTTCTTATTTATCTACACTACTATATGTTAGTTAATTTATTTGTCTATACTACAATAATTACAATTTTTATTTTATTATTAATTGAAATCTAGGTACTTCCATGCTTGTTTAGAGGTCTTTAACTTAAAAATTAAAAAATATAATTATTATTAAAATGTTGACTATAAATATAACTTACATCCCTTTTCCATTAGTATAGATGGATAGAAGAAGATATTAGTGTATAAGATATAGATATAGATAGATAAGGGTGATAAAAGTCATATTTTGCCTCTAATCTTGATTTATAATAAGTAGAATTGATAGACATGTATAACATCTTTACTAAGTTGGGTTATGTTTTATTATGCACACGAAAAAAATTAACAATAGTATATACTCTTGATTTTTTTGTAAAAAAAAAAATTCAAGAAATCTTTTGTTAAAAGATTTTAACTTTTATGGATAAATTTGTTAAAGATATTTCTATTTCAACTTTGAATGATAGACATGTAACTTTTTATGTACGTGTTGCATATAAAATACATATACACTTGTGCTTTTTATTAAAAAAATTGCAATAATATAAAAAGTTGTAATATATATAAATTTGATTTTAATCTTTCAGAAAAGTTGTTAAAAAAATATTAAAGCATTACCCTCTTAATTAAATTGTATTAAGTCATGACTCAATTTTATTTGTCTTATCTACTACTAGCTAATTCCCTCCATAGTTAAATTGTATTTTATCAAGTTTGCATATTTTTTCTTTAGTTTAAATGTATTGATTGGAGCTTGTATTATATATTTTGTTTGGCAATATGGTTTTCAATTGTATATCACTCAGCTTACAGGCACATATGGATGAAGCCACACAATCAAAAGCAAAAGGTTATAAGCGCCAATGGACACAACAAGAAGATGCCAACTTGGTGGAGGCTTTAGTAAATCTTTCAACTCAAAAGCATTGGAAAGTTGAAGGTTCTAGACAATTCAAATCTGAATACCTGAAAGAATTAGAGAAAATGCTTGAAATGAAAATGCCAGGATGTGGTTTGAAATCTTCCCCACATATTGAATCACGGGTTAAACTCTTGAAAAAATAATATGGAGCAATTGCAGAAATGTTAGTTCCAAAAGCAAGTGAATTTGGATGGGATGATAGGGAAAAGAAAATTGTAGTTAAGAAGGAAATTTTCGAGTAAAGGTAATTATCATTTATGAATGCTTGTAGATATACAACTTTATTAAGTTTGCATTGATTAATTAATTTTTTCATTTTCATTTGTTTATGTTTTAGTCTTATAACAATGCTTAAGGACTGTACAACAAACCATTCCCGTGTTTCAAAAAATTACAACAAGTTTATGGTAAAGATAGAGCAAATGGTGAGGATGCTGAAGATCCTTATGATTCACTTCAAGCAATGGAGAAGGAAATGCAACATAACATAGAAGGATAGGAAGGATAGCTCAAAGGCAAATCTAGTATGCAGGTGGAAGATTTTGATGAATTCTTGGACGACATTTCTGATACTCAACCACCTCCAACATCACCATTTTCAAACACCCAAGGCCCAAGCACTGGTCAAAGTAGTGGAAATAAGTCAAAAAAAAGGATTAGAGGCGTTGATGATATTGTTGACAACTTGACCAATACGGTAGAGAAGTTAGGAAGTTTTTTTGAAAGCACAAAGGAAGATATAAAGGCACTTGCATCCTATTTCAAGCATGAGGAAGAAGGAGTTGATAGAAGTATGAGGGTAATTGATGAGCTGAAATATGTTGATGAGCTTACAAATATTCAAAGAATGTCAGTTGAGAAGATTATCACCAAAGATCAACATCAGATTGATTATTTCTTTACTTAGCCCAATGATTGGAAAAAGGATTATGTTGAGCACTTAATGAAAGATATGTAGTGTCTCTTTATGTGAAAATATTACGCTTTGAAAAATTATTGGCAACATTTAAACTTTATATTTTTGTAATGGCTATTGTCTATTATAGACCTTGATTCCTATAAGATTTGATTTTGTTAAGTTTAATGATCAAGGAACTTGATGTGAATTTTTATGAATTTTTATGTTAAAGTGTGAATTTTAAAGTCATTTTATAATGGTTCCGTCAAGTTATGGTGGATAATGGTTCGCTCAAATTATGGAGGATAATGGTGAATTTTAACCGAAGGAGTAACACAGAACAAAAACTGTTTACTGCTGACACGGAAATATAATGGTGCGGTAAAGTTATAATGGTTCTGTCAACTTATTATGGTTTTGTATTGGTCAAGTGCAATCTCATGTCAAGTTATGCTAGATACTTGTGTGTCTCTGGTACATGCTCGAGATTCACAAAATTAAATATCGAAATTTAACAACAATAAAACAATCACAACATTAAAGTTATGCTGGATACTCTGTTACACGCTCCAATATATACCTTGAAACATTGTTACATGGAAACAGGTTTATGAATGTTGGACCTGGTTTATATACCTTCATATTTTTTATTCACTAATAGCAGTTTTAGAAAAGCAACCAAGTTAAGGGTATTTTTGAAAATTTTTCAAGATCCGTGGGAATATTAGATCTAAACCAAACACAGGAATATAATATACTTGGGAATCTGAAAAAAAATTCTTAAGTATCTTTATCACAAACCAAACATGGGAATATTATATTCCCTGGAATGACATTCCCAGGCTAATTCTTGGGAATGTAAGATTTTGCGGACCGAATGCCACCTTACAATATCAATAGAGAATGATACCTATACCTATATAATTTTAATCTTCTTTCGATAATAACAAGATAAGAACTGTCATTTGAAAAAGAAAAAAAAAATAATGCTGCAGACTTTGAACAAAAAGAAAGTCTACAAATATTTTCAAAGGTTACAATTTGGGTGTAATTATCCTGAGAGTTTGTTTCTGGATCTTGAACCTTGAGGGGAAGCAGATGGCAACTAGTCTCGCCCTGTATCAGAGGATGTGGAAAGCCACGTCCAAATTGGATGTGGGTTAAGTTGTTGTGATTAACTTCTATATCACTGATAAGGTGTGGAGCAGACAACAAAAAATTGGAAAATGGTTGACCCAGTGACTTGGTTATCTATAGACTGTAGTAGGACAGGGATTGAGAGAGAGAAACAGAGAGGAAGGAAGATAGAGAGAATGACAGAAAGAAGACAGACAGATAGCCAAAAAGAATGATACAAAAAGGAGAGAGAGAGAGAGAGAGTACTCAATTAGAATAATATTACAACTTTTCCAATATAAGAGATACTTTTATATAGAAATAGATTCCCAACAAACTACTACAACTCTATCTACCTAACACAAGTCAAAGTTTACAACAGAGAAACAGAGAGAGAAGCAACTTCTTCAGTTGGACATAAATGATCTCATAATTCCTTTATCAAATCTTGCCAGCAACAATACTGATGATGAAAGTCATCCTCTACAGCCATAAAAATGAAATTCTCAATACATGTGTGCATGTGACAATTTTTGTTGACGGACAAAAAGGGCTCTCTAGTCCTTATTCAGATGTTTTAGCTGTTCTAACATTCTTTAGCCAATCAACAACGTTTTTGATTTTTGGTCTTTTGAAAGGATTCTGGTTTACACATGCAGGCCACACCTAGCCCCTGCAGCAACTCTTTTTCAAAGCCTTTCCTTCTCAAAAGTGGGTTGAAGGCTTGGTCATGTTTTCAGATAATTTTCTGAAGATATTTTTTTGAACAAATTTTGTAGAACTGCTTCTAGTGAGAAAAGAAACCATTCCAAATCTGAAACTTGCTTCGGTTTTTTATACCAAGTTACAGTTTTTTTGAAATTTTCTTCTCAGGGTGTAATATATTTAAATCATGTAAAAACATTATTATTTTGTAGAGAGGGCATACAAAAGAGAAATGTTGGCTATGGAAATAAACATACCAGTTATTAGAACAACAGTTATGATAAGCTGTTGTCTCAAGAAGGTAAAGTTTCAAACCTTTCGGCAAAAGATATGAAACTTCTTCCCAGAATGTTAGATTGCATAGGAAGTTACTCAGTTTAATATACAAATGATCACATAATATCAATTCATTCATAAAATCTTGCCAACAAAAATTTCAGTGGTAAAACTGAAAATCTATATTATAAAAAGGGAAAGGATACACCACTGTAAGATTTAGGTTAGTTACACCAATTAATATTTTTTTTTCAATAAGATGATTCTCTTTGATCCAATCGTTGTATCACAAGTAGTCATCATATTCCTCTAGTAAGCAAAATTTTGGAAAATTTAATGATACATAAAATTAAAGTGTTGAAAGTCTCTTATATTCCATAAGCATATTTTATGTCAAATTTGAAGTTTATTAACGGGATAGTAAATAATTTCATATTGATATAAAATTTTCTGAGGATGATCTAAACGATGAATATTTTAAATCCAACGGCAAATTTTGTGTAATAAAAAAAATTAAGCAATAGTTATAAGTATAAATTTGGTTGACACTGGCGGCAATTCATTTCCACCCTTACAAAAAATGCGGAATCTTTTTGCACAACGACAAGGTCAATGCAAACACAAATATCGGCAGAACAGGGTCAATGAGGCTTGCACACCTTTACTAAATTAGTAGTGTTAATCCTATTGAGTTGCGCACTAGTAACAATGGCCTCAACCGTACAGGTAGCTTATTCTTCCATATACAAGATGTGAACTGAGGTTTGAGGGAAAAGATTATAAATTAAGGGAAAAGACACTTTGACCCTTTATGGTATTAGATATTTTAGAAATCAACTAATATGCTTTAGTTTGGTTAAATTACAATTTTTCTCCTTCCAGTTACATTCAATTTTTAATTAGACTCTTATAATTTATAATTTTTTATTGAATACTCTCATTTAATTTTTGTTTTTAATTGAGTACTTTCCATCAATTTCTCTGTTGCTAAAATGAGACGCCCATGACCCATCATTTTACTCCAAAAACAAAGTAACACCATAAAATCACCTATCTTTCTCAAGTTATTTGCCACTTAAATACCAATAAAAATGGAATGAAAATTCTATATCATCAACTATGGAGACACATTAAAAATGCATTATGCACGTGTGCCATTTCCTAATGAAATAAAACAAAAAAGTGACTTTAAGTATATTCAATCAGAAAGTCAAAGTATGAGAACTCAATTCAAAACTTGAATACAATTAGAAAATAAAAGTATGAAAACTCAATTCAAAACTTTTAAACTATAAAAACTTAATTAGAAATTTAGTGAAATTATATAAAGTAGTAAACTAATCTAACCTTTTTCTTTTTTAAACATAAACCTACTATATTTGAAATTGACATTTTGTAATGGAAATATATACCATAATATAACATGAGATGAATGCTCAACATTCTTATTTTCATGAGGGGTCAAAGACATACTGATAAAAAAAATGTTATTTTTTCTCTTTTGAATACCATAAAGGTATATGTTGAACAAAAATATTGCAGGGGGTGTTAGTGCAATAAAAAATCACAATAGGTAATTTTGAAGGCCTTATACCACAAAGACTCTAATCAAAGTTTCTCCTTGCAAAAATATACAATCCCCCTACCCAAAAAAAATTATCTTATGTAATTTAAATTGATTATAAAAACACCGACATTTTGAGCTACACATGTAAGATTTAACTATTATGCAACTCAAACAATGAACATAAAAGAAATTTAGAAATTTTATAAGCAATTGGAGTTGCTAAAATATTAATTTTTGGTAAAACAAGTAATATCGTAGATTAAGGAAAAAAAAATACACTAGCTAGAGGAGATATAGAAGAGATTTTCCAGATAGAATAAAGCAAAGCACAATAAAGGTTAAAACAATACAAACCGAAACTTAAAGAAGGAATTCTAGTCTCTTTACATTTTAGTCAAAGAAAGTACCAATGTGAGCTGAACCTTGCAAAGAAACCAAGAAGATACCATAATTGCAAAGCCATGGTAATAACAAAGTCTTCTGCAAGAAAATCTAAGCATTCCTCTGTCGCCAGATGATGCAAGGAATAGCAAACATAGCAAATTGACATAATAATTTGCCATCCTTAACTCCACCAAACCCATTATACCTAATTAGAAGGAACTTCTATATGAATTTGGAAAGAACCTAGGAATTCCCACCCACTAAAAATAGGCAATTCCAAAAATAGTCGGTAAGCAGTGAAGAATAAAGGGAAAGAAGTTCAAAAAAAGAAGCAACAGCACAAAGGGTTGCTTGTTGCACTTTCAATCTAGAGCACCATAATGCACACAATGTGCACCATAGGTAAGTGAATAGAGGAAAGGATTTCAAAGGGGTAAAGGGTAAAAGAGCTTCTGAATCTTTCTAGAGCTCATACAAAAGCTTTTTAATGCGTTGTGTATAATATATTTACCACTTAGTGATGATATTACCTTTAAGGAATAGAGGATGACATTTAAATCTTTTAAAGATTTTATATGATGTTTTGTCTTAATTAAGTATTTGGTATGTGATGCATGAAGTCACAAAATAGCAAACTTTTTGACATTCAACCTTTTGTATTTTATCACTAGAATCATGCCAAAACTTAAACAATTAGATCTAGCATCTATACAACGGTCATTGGATATTTTAGATAATACATTCGCAAATAGAGATGTCTTAAGGTTTGTAAAAAACGAAACCCAGTCTTCCTATCTTAATTCAAGTCTTTTATAGCTTTATATACCAACTAATATTTGTCAAACTCTTCCAATATGCCATGATACTCAACAGAGATTCCACTTGCTACTAGATTCTAGAATCTGAGAAAAACACTAGGATATTTGCAACTGACATTTATTAGGCTAATCCCATATAGCTCGAATTCTCTTCTAATCTAATGGATGATATCATAACAATTAAACTTAATTTTATATTTTTATGGTAAAAAATTAATATTATGAGAAGTTTTTAAGAGATTGAATGTTTTCATTTAATTTAATTTCAGGTGTTAAGTGAATATTACACCTTATTATTTGTGTCATTGATTTATTATATAACGTTATGTTATTTAACTATTATCTTATTGTTTTTATTAAAATATTATGTAAATCATTAAATTATTCTCAAAAGGTTATGTTGACGTCTTCCACGATTAAAAAGGAAAAAAAAGTGATCTTGACAACAAATCAATTTGAAAATTTTAATTACATTAACTGAGTGTAGTATAATCAAAGGGTAACACCAATTGTTTTTTTTTTTCCAAACACCAAATGGGTTGGACAGTCACTTTGCAAGTTAAAATATTATCGAATTTTTCATTTTCAATAAATGTTATTTTTGGAATTTGAATTAATGTTCATTAAAAACTTTGTTTACTAATATAGTTATGGTGATTCACGGAAAAATAAAGAAAATTTGTTTTGGTTAGCATGCCACATATATTATACATTAGATTGTAAGTACAAGTAATGCACGGGTTGAAAATTGTTCTATTTAAATTGAATATTTATTTATATAAGTAAATCTTATGTTTCATATTTAAAAAAAAAAGATATGAAAATTTTGAAATCTAATTTATTATATTTATTTGAAAATCATATATTTGAATTTGTGAATTAGAAATTATCAACATATATATCATTTTTTTGCTAAATAAAGATATGCAAAATCATCTGATTTTTGTTACCAAGTATAGGTTTTCCATAATCCATGATCAAATGAAAATCTTCAACATAAAACTAAATATAATAGAGGGTAAACAAAAACTAAATAATTAAAAAAATTTATAACATATTTTACTCAAAATATATCACATTATATATATATATATATATGTATGTATGTATATATACTATTTTGTGATATTAGAGTATGAGATGTGAAAAATAAAAATGGACATATAAAAAAGAACATGTGTGCAAAATAGCCAACAAAAAGAAGAGACAATGTATCAACTGTAATAAATTTTGAAAAAAAAATTCAATTAGTTAATTTAATTAAATTAAAATTTTAACTCATGTAAGATATTTGTAAAATAAAAATAAAATATATTACATTATATTTATACTATTTTGTAATATTAACATATGGGTGTAAAAGAAAATACATACGAAGTAGCAAATAAAAAGAAATTGTAAAGTAATAAGAGTTAAAAATAAAATATAAAATTAATTAATTTAACCAAACTAAAATTTTAACTTGTTTGAAATATTTTTAACAGAAGTGAACTTGAAAAAATTAAAAATATGCAATAGAATAAATACAAAAAAAAGTACGCTAGAGTAATAAAAATTAAAAATAAAATATATATCAAATTAATTTAATTAAATAAAATATTTGATTTATTTAGAATATTTTTATAATAAAAAACATATTTTATTATATCTACATTATTCAATGACATAGATAAAAGAAAAAATGCTTATGATAAAATTTTAATTAATGTATATTTATTTAATTTTAAATATGATACTTGAAAATTGATATAAAAAATATTGACAAAATTTAAATAGAATTAATTTTAATTTTTAAATACTTTTATTAAGAATAATTAATTTAATTTATATGTACCTTCTATATTAAAATTTTAATTTATTTAAAATGTTTTTATAATAAAGAAATGATTTGTTGAATTTTTTTTAAAAGAACAATCCATTACAGGCAAAAATACCATTTTAACATTTTTTACGAAACTTATTTCCGTTTTACCGTTCTTTCGAAACTTATTACCAAAATACGCACCATGAGCGGAGGCGCCATTGGGGGTGGGGCGCCATCTTGGATGGCGCCCTTGGAAAGGTCTGAGGGCACCATTCAAGATGGCGCCCTTGGGCCTATTTTTTACAAATTTTTATTTTAAAAATAATTAATTTTGATATCATTTGAAAATAAAAATTTTAAAAATAAATAATATATGATTGTGACTCAAAATAAATTTTTAAAAATAAATCACTCATTATATAATTATATTTAAAGTCATATAAAAATATGTTAACTCCACTTTGATATCTAATATATAAATTTATTATAGGAATTAAATAAGAAAGTAGTTAATAATAATAATATAATGAATAAAAATAATAAATATTTGGTAAATAGTAAAATATTATTTAAAAAATATAGGATCAATAAAGAATAATTACGTAATTTATATTAATGTCTCTCAAAATTTGATCCAATGACACTTAATATTTATCAATTTTTGAAATTATAAACTTCCAACATTTGGAATTATATTATTACAAGTAATTATCTAATATGTTATTACATATAAGTAAATTGATTGAATTATTCAATAATATTCTTCATATACGAAGTTGAAGATTGTTAAAGATGAAAAGAAATACAACAAAATAAAAATATTTTTCTTATTTTGTATTTATTCCAATAATATTCTTGTCACTTTGTATTTATCTCAATAAAATAATTTTTATTCTGTAACAGAGAAAATGCGAAATCATGAGGTTGAAGATAGCTGAAAATTTAAAAGAATGTGATTATTTTGTTTCAATAAATTTTTTATTTTGTAATGAAATCAAAATTGTAACATGAATTAGTTATTTTTTAGTTCGTCACAATGATAAAATATTTTGGCAATGCGAGGAAAAAGTATCGATTAACTGTTTTTTAAAAAACTATTATTCATTTTATCGTTCCTTCAAAATATTTTATCGAAATAAGCACAAAAGATACGCACAGCGATGGAGAGACGCCAAATGACATGTAGAGGTACGCTAGACAAAATGGCATCGTTGGCACTGAAGGGAAGGGACGACAGACGATATTTCACATTATGAATATAAAATTTATTAAATTAATTTAATATTATTTATTTATTTTCACATGGTAAATAAAAGAAAAGTAGATAATCATAACAGTTGTGAAAGTATGATAATTAATAATGTTAGTTATTATATTTGGGACATGTCCTTATCATCATTTTAAAAAAAAACTAAATAGTTTTATTCATTTTGAAGTTTATTATTATTTATAATTGTTCCTACGCAAGCAATTAAAAATGTCGTAGTAATTAAAATCATCCTAAATGTTGATGTTTGGCAATGAAGTATTAAAATCATCTTAAATGCCGATGTTTGGCAATAAAGCAGTAAAATAAATGTACATAAATATACAATAAATATAGAAAAGAAATCTAATGTCTACGTAAGTGATGTCCAGTCCCACATCCAGGATCGATAATGTGGCAGCCGTATCTACTAACCCTCTACGCAGGCTCGGGAGTCACATCCCCAGTGTCTGTGTCTCCTCTACCTCGAGCCCCTGCTCTGCCTCTGCCCCTAGCTCCCACTCTACCTCCACCTCTACCTCTATCTACAAGCTCTGAGTCATCTGTCATCATACCACCATGTGTTAATCCCTGATCCTGAGTATGCCAATCAAATACAGGACGATATAGTTGCGATGGACCAATATCATCGGAAGGAAAGGCATAGAATGCAGATGAAACTCCTGGTACGTGTGGAAATGCCTGGAATGAGGATGGAACACCAGGAGGGAGTTGGTACATCTGGGATGACGACGGCCCATATAGTGCGGCCGGGAACATGGTGAAGGATGGGGCAGTAACATCAGGCATGTATGGAGGATGAAGGATCATTAGGTGTAGTAGGGTACACATGAGATGGGGCAGTAACATCAGGCATCATCGTCATGGTCTCCTGGGCAGTCAAAGGTGGAATCTGCTGCACTGTCGAAGCGGACGGAACATCAGCCTGCGACGTATGCCTTGGAGCAGTGCGACGTCGTCGGCAAGAGCGAGGTTGATCATGGTCACCCTCCGCAGGGTTTGGGATATGATGGGTCTGGGGAGCTGGCTCCGCATGTGAGTCAATAATCACATGATCAACCTGCTGAATTGCATGAAGGATGGACTCCGTCGCTGACCTAAGTGCATCGAAGGTGAACACAGCCTGCCCCTCAGGGGTAGTGAAGTCCTGTAGTGAGGAAACCTCATCTACCTATGCAAATTTTTTACATTAAAGTTAGTTATAATACTAATGCATTTAAAGAAAATCAGATACAAAAAACTAGCATGCAATATTACCACAAGGTCTAGCGCTCCCCCGAGAGGTGTAATACATCGCCTGGTAACCCGTCTGTACCATGTCATGTAATCGAAACGTGGTCCCAGAACTAGGCATGTCGTTGGCTCGGCGGTAACGCACAAGTCTCGCCAGATATCCCAAAGTACAATATACGGCTGATGGCCGATGTGCCACTCCTCGTCATGCCAACCGGACAAGTGAAGGCAGTGGACCTCCGCCACTTGCTTCGGTGGCTCTGGAATAGCCTGACGTAGTCCAAACTGCCGTAAAACCCTATCAGGCTGGTGCCACTCGACAATCTGGAAGTGAATGAGCGGCACCACTGCTGTCCACGTGTCGCTCCCGTCAAAGCAGTACTGAGGCAGTGATGCGGTGACCTCCTCAGTGTACGGGATCCAATCGATCTGAAGTTACAAATTTAGGTTGTGATTTAAATACGATAGTAGAATGGATAAAGCCTTGAAATAAAGGAATCCATTATCCCCTACATACCTGGTCAAGTCGAAGACGGTCCAGCACGTATCTGTAATGGGGTAGGCTGTGTGCCGGACTATCCTGGAACGTCTTCTGATAGTGCCACCTGCCAAGTACAATAACATAGTTAAACAACTTCGTAGTAAACTTAATTGTAAGTGAAAGTTGAAAAATTCTCTAACCTGCGTGCTAAGGGGCCAATCCCGGCATCCCCCTCCGGTATGTCTAAAACAGCTATCGCAAGGGCGATGGTGGGAAATCTATCCCATGCCCAGAGCTGCAGTAGTAGGCAACACCCTCCTATCTCCCTGTAATCTGGAGCGGTGGCCTTACAGAGCTCTCTGTACAAATAGGCCAAGCAAGTAGATCCCCAGCTGTACGTCCCAGCCTCTTGTAAGTGTCCGATCAAGGGTAAGTGCATGAGGTAGACATACGTGCCGGAATGGTCTGGAAATAACGTCCCACCAATGAGTCACAATATGTAAGCCCGGGCGAATCTCTGCACTGTCACCTCGTCCGCATCATCTGGAAGATGAGTGAAATGCCTTTCCAACCAACTCATCCTCAGTCACCCCCCTCTGATGACATGCTCATCCATCGGTAACTGGAGTCCCAAATACTCCTCTATCAGGGCTCCCCATCCCCACACAGTGGGCCCCGTCACTACTCGACCGTCAATGGGTAGGCCGAGCTGAAAAGCAACATCTTGCAGGGTAATAGTCGTCTCTCCCTGCGGCATGTGAAAGGTGTGTGTCTCCGGCCTCTACCTCTCTACAAAAGCACTGATCAACTGGTGGTCGATCGGCACAAACTCGCATATCGCCAAGCCGTAAAAGCCTGCATCTCGTAAGAAGGGGACAATCAACTCCGGCGGCTGCTGGTGATGGTAGTGATGAGCTCGTCGAATCCTGAGCACACGATCAGGCTGTGAAAGAAAAAAAATCACCAATTATCATGTCTGACAATTCAGAAACGGTTTAACCAAGTTTATTAAGATTTAGCTTTTTCCATACATGGCCAGCCCAAACCGACTAAGATATATGTGAGGCCTAAGCCGTCAGCAGTGAAGGATCCCGTGGTCCAGGATCAACGCGTCAGGATGTGGATGCCATCTGCCATGGCAAGCATTGCATTAGAATGAAATTTAAACACACACTAACTTAACAGATGTTGTGCAATTTAAGTACATAGTTCAACACAAGATAGCAATATGGTTAAAATACCAAAATACGGATATTTTATAAACCTTTTTTCGCTTTACCGCGGTTCCGAAAGTATCTATCAAAGTATATATTAGCATGATTTTTAGGTATTTTTTATTTATAATAAAAAATAAATCTTGCTTAATTCAATTAATTATGCAAATATATATATAAATTTTTAAAATTTAATTAATTAAATATAAAATATTGTGGGAGGCCAAATGGCGCCATACAAACTCTTGCACGATTAACTAATGGTCAGTTCACATTACTAGTAATGGGGAAACATATATATATATAATGACGTGTAATTTTACAACCATAAACAAAAAATACAATCTACGACCATTACACTTATGATATTTATTAACATACTTTATAACATATATGCGAAAGTAAATTTTTCGTCATCAAGGTGTAGAAAGGCCTTCCTCCCCATATAGCAGTGGGCAGCGCCTACGATTATGCCCTTCCATCTTACAATGACCGCATTTTTGCTTTACACCGCTCTCTTAAGGCCAATCCATCTCATTTCTGATCTGGGTCAACTTTGGTCATCCCCTTGCACGTAATCTTCCATAATTTGGAACTAGGACAGGGAATGGTGGTAGGTTATTCCATTGCGACCACTCCCCAATAGGCCACCACTCAGATTTGTAGCAATTGAGCAACGTGTCAAGCCTGTATACAGCATCGACATATGGTTCCACGATATGTTAATTGAGGCACAAGCAGCAATAATATGAGCGCAAGGATACCTATATGCTTGGAATTGTCCACATTCACATTGCCCTTTGTCTAATAACACTTGGACAACCTTTCCACATAACCCCTTGGCCATATTAGGGCCTTCCATCACTTCAAACCTAGTCCCTTCTCTATTGTAAGCATGAACGTGGTAAGAAGAAGCACGTGACTGGATAGTCGCAAGCTCCTGTCTGAATCTGCTTACGTATCTGTGACCTTGTTATAGTTCAGCGTGCGCTTCTTTTGCCCTTTCCACAAAGTACTTGACGCATCTATAGTATGTTTGTTGGACAAAGCTTGTGATTGGCAGCTTCTTTAATCCTTTGAAGAGGTCATTGATGCACTCTACAATGTTAGTCGTCATATGACCATATCTTCTACCTTCATCATAAGCAAGCATCCACTTTTCGTTCGGAATAGCGGTCAACTTCTTGTGGATCTCCTCATTGACTTTGCTAAGATTGTCCAATCTCTCCATGGCCTTTTCCCAACTGGGCTCATACGCTGAACAGAAGGAGACAAGTAGGTTAACCGGGTTGAACTACCAGATACACAAATTTATAGATGAAAGGTGCAACAAAGAAATTATGCTATAACACATACCAATCTTAAGGACAGCTTTCCTCACATTATCATCCCTGCACTTCTTGCGCACGTTACTGTCAATATATCTGATACAGTACTGGTGATAAGCATAAGGAGGCTGCCATCCCAGGCCTTCGGTGGCTACAGCATCTTTTATAGCTCAGTACCGATATGATATCAAGCATATTCCTTTCTTGTTCGTAACATTTACCCGCAGTAATGCCAAAAACTAACTCCAGTTTTCATAGTTCTCCCTGTCAACAATGGCAAAGGCAAAAGGAACGGGGCATTTGTTACCGTCCTGGGTCGCAGCAATCAGTAGCATGCCCCTGAACTTGCCATACAGATGCGTTCCATCAATTTGTATGAATTGCTTGCAGTAGGGGAATGCGGCAATGCATGGCTTGAAAGCCCAGAAAACTCGGTTGAAAACATGTTTCTGCGGATCGACACAATTGTCAGTTGTGACAAATTCTTGTGACTCCAACTTGAACAGCGCCTGGTCACAATAGCCTAAAATGTCCAACCATTTGGGAAGCACTTCATACAATTTATCTCAATCACCGTACACCTTGACAATTGCCTTTTGTTTCGTCTTCCATGCTTTCCTATACGAAATCTTGTACCTGTACATGCCTTCCACCCTCTCTTGTATAAGCGAGATTGGAACATCTTGCTTCATTTTAATCATCTCCAGTATCAGGGAACTGATATACTCGGAGTCCAGAGACTTGTGGTCCTGTGTCAAACTGGCATTAGCACATGTGTGGGGCCCTAAAAATCTAGTTATGGTCTAATTGGTACAATTCTTCAGTTTCGTCGCTCTGAGGTGGAAATTGCATTGGTCCCTAAATTTATCACACTTCACGCTTAATCTTCTAGTATCCGACTCCTCCACGTAATAACTGTGGTGCCTTCTGATGTGGTAATGCTTGGTTGTAGCAATTAAAGCCTCCTTGCAATCGAACTCTTGCCCAACCTGTAAGTCCTCCATTTCGTAATCATAGGTTAGTTTCATTATTTTCAGAAATTCATTCGGATTCCGTACGGCATCCCAATCAATATGAGAGAAGACAGCAGCTTAGGGGACACCATATGATGTTTACGCAGCATTACCACTCCTCACACATCGCACTGGTACACTGTCTCCATGTGTAGTCACACATTCTTCGTCATCAATGTCACGATCATCACCGCTACTACAGGACACCTCATCGTCTTCAAAACCAAACTCTAGGTGGGCATCCATTAATATGGGATCGAACGATTCTTCCTGTACGACCGGCAAGGCACTTGATGAACCTATCAAGGTATGTGGGCCATTTACTGAGAAAACACCTGCAACAAATGAGTCCAACGCAAGAGTATGACTATCAGAAATGTGAAACTCAAATCTACCTGTGTAAGGAGGCCCTTCCCGCACCATCGAACAACCAGTGTTGACATAAGCCGCTGGATCCACGGGTGGTGCAGGTCTTGGAACTCTTTCATCAAAACTAAGGTTGGCAGCGTGCAATTCGGATGTGATCACGTCCACGTACAATTCCATGGCTATCATCGTCGGATGTTGTTCGTAACTTACTATCGCACATGCCAAGTCTTCATCATCGTCCAATTCGTATGCCATGTACTGAGCCTCTGTTTGATGCTGTGGAAACCTGTAAATAACTTTCCCCACAGTTTGATCTTGGTGAAGCTTCAGTCGAGCATGAATTCTCTCGCGCAAGACATCCATAGTGCTGCATCCTTTCAACTTTAGTGCCTTTGGGGGAGGTCCATCGTACATTACTCCCATCGATCCCTCAATCATTGTACCATTTGAATATATAAAAGAAATTAAACTTTTCTTCATCTCGTGACTTCTAGCTCCAAAATATTCACTGCAAACTTTTCTTCATTGTCATCACGCAATCATTGGACAATTTTTATTCTTACAGACGAATCAACCAGTATTCAATATTACAAGCAAAAATGAACAGAATACTTTACTATATTTGTAATGTACTTGGTTAATAGTAAATAATAATCTACCCGTGCAAGTCAAATCCATTCCGACCTTTACAGGCCGACATTTATTTCCTGCAAGTTCTGAAGCTACTTCTACACTCATTCATAATTTGTCATTTTTTTTGTTTATTCAGGACAACGTATACTAATTAAATAGAGAAATATTTTCAGTACACTACATATTCTATTTTCACAATAACCTACTCCCTTCACACCTATTACTAAACAGCAACTAAAATTATTTACACATTACTGTTTTCATATTTTTATGTAGATTACAATGGATTCCTTTTTACATGCACTGACTTTTGGTTACATCCACATATCCTAGAGTTTTTTTTTATTACCTCTCTTACAGTTTATTAAAATTTCACATAAAATTTTTTTCTAAATATAACTTTCACCTAGAGCCTAAAACCTTTTTAGGACACATTTCTTTGACATTGTAGGCCATTATAATCAAGATAAAATAAAAAACTTATATTATTTACATCATAATAGCCTAAACAAATTTCTCTACCACTGTAAAAGATATCTTCATGATGACTAATAAAAGTTATAACATAAGCACAAAATTTATAAAATACTAACCGGTAAGTATTAGGAAAAGCAAACAGAAAAAGGCCTCTGCATGAAAGAAAATTTTGTTAGATATTTTAATAACTTTAGTTTCTAAGTAAAAATTATTACGTATTATTGAATCATTACAAAAATTATACAAAGATCACGCTAAATTAAATATACTTTGCAAGACAATATATAAAAGAAACAAAAATAGTAGCATACATAAAATTTTATTGACGTATATTTAATTTTAAATATAGGGTTTCAATTTTTCCATCAGATCAATATTTGCAAATTTTTCCTTGTATATTAATTTTTATTCTTAAATACTTTTATTAGAATTGGGATATATAATTAATTATTTCAATTAACGCTTCCCATAACATTAATTTTTTAAAATTATTTTTACACAAAACTTAAATATGTTTCATTATGTCAATATTATATTATGTAATTATCTTATTATTTAAATCGTGAATAATATAATGCAAAATAAGAAAAATTATTGCCAAATAGATTAAAAAAGGAGAAGTGTTATGTGAAAGGTAAAGTAATAAGTGTTAAAGATTAAATATGTAATCAATTAATTTTATTAAATAATTTATTTAATTATTAAAAATAATTTCATGTCAAAAAAAATTGTACTATATTTATATTATTCATTATATTGCATTTGAACTTCTAATAGAATGATTGAAAAATAAAAGGAACAAATTAAATAAAGTGGATTAAACTAGGAAAAATTAATGTACGAACTACACACCCTTGGAGAAATTTTAGTTGATGTATTTCAAAATTAAATAACATTTAATTTAATCACGCAATATTTTATTTAAAAATATAATATAAAATTAATAATTTTTAATAATAAAAAGTATATTAGAGCTTTAATTTATTTAAAATATTATAATAAGCTAAAGACTTATAACTTATTATATTTATATTAATTAATGATGATGGTGTTTTAAACCATAGACAATACGAGTAGATATAAATAGAATACGATAGAGTAAATTCTCATTTCTAATACATACAGTATAAAATAATAAAAAAATTGACTCTATAATAGATTAATTAATTAAATGAATTATTTAATTTATATAGAATATATTTATAATCAAATAATTAATATATCTTACTGTTATAAAATATTGGTGTGTGTGATTTAAATAACATGAGTTAACAAAAAAAAATAACAAAAATGTACAACAAAATATAAAATAAATAGAAATAATGAATAAAATGTCAAGTCTTTACAAAATACCCTCAATTGATATTTACTTATTCTGACATATATTACTCCAAAATTAATATAAAAATATTAATTAATAGGATAATATATCCTCGTAGTAATGAACATATAATAAAAATATTCTTATTTTTATCATATTCTACATCCTTAAAAATTTTATATTTTAAATGTATCTAAAAATAATTTTTATCTAGAATGTAAATTTTATTCTAAAACACTTTTCTTTATCCCCTTTGTTCTTCTTTTAAATTACAAACTATCACAAATCATATAAATTTCTTCAATTTTTTTCTTAAATCCTATATCATAACTTTACAGCATTAAATATAATAATCAACATAAAATAACAATTTCTCCCCCAATGTAAAATATATTTTTATAATAAGTAAAAAAATTATGATATAAATACACAAATTATAAAAAAACTAACCAGTAAAAATCACAAACTATTACAGAACATTTAAATTTGCACAAATTTTTTCTAAATTATAAATTATAATAATTAACATAAAATAAAAAATCTTCTCCTATTATAAAATATATTCTCATAATAATTAATAAAAATTATAACATGCATAAAGAAATTATAAAAAAATTAATCAGTACAAATCACAAACTATCACAGATCATATAAATTTCTATAACTTTTCTTAAATTTCATATCACAAATCATAATAATCAACATAAATTATAAATTTTTCTACCACTATATAAATATAAAAGTTAAAAAATACTAACCAATGAAGAGTAAGAAAAGAAGACCAGATCTCCTCCAAAGAAGTAAATGTTGCTGGATGAGATTTACAGATTCAACAAAAGATGAGAATTTGTGGATGAAAATATAAAAAAAACTAACAATGGCTGGGAAGGAATGGCTGGGAAGGAAGAAGAGAAGAGTAGTTGATGCAGAGAGGCTCCAAGCTGAATTAGATTTCTTTGCGGGTGTGCGGCTGTGTGGCTGCTGGAGTGGGAATTATATAGGGAGGGAGGCGCCAGATCAAATGGCGCCTCCCAAAAAAATTTGAAAAAATTCGGGAGACGCCAGATCAAATGGCACCTCCCAAAAAAATTTGAAATTCAAGCATGGGGGGCGCCATGTTGAAAGGTGCCTCCCAGTTGTTTCGAAGGCGCCATTCAACATGGCGCCTTCAGCCTCCCCCTCAGCCCAAAAACGCCAAATGATATGGCGCCCTCAAGCTCTCAATGCGTATTTTGATATTTAGTTTCAACGTAACAGCAAACTGGTAAATTGTTTAAAAAAAAAGAGTATTCCAGTATTTTATCCTCCATTACATGGAAATAGAGTTCATATATTCTAAGAACAACATATTATAATAATGGTAATGTAACCACCTATATAACACTAGGAAGATTCTCGTAATATAATACTAGGAAGATTCTCATATTACGAATTCATTTTTTATTGCAATGATGACTCATGGAAGCTTGATTTATGAATGATACTACTTGCACTTTGTCTTTCTCACTCTTTTTTCTACATTAAAAAAAATAGGTTAATTACTTTTTTATTGCAATAACTAACCTGGCTTGTTTCTATCTCTTCTTTTTCTTCCTATAAGCCTCAGTCCAATATGTAGCAAGTATTTAGGTCACTTTTTCTCATTCCTTCCAATTTCTATTTTCTAGATTTCAATTTTCTGTGATGGGATTTCATGCATTCTTGTGAGCAGGGTAACAATAATTTTATTCTTTCACCCAATTGCAATTGCTCATTTGGTTCTGCATTGAACGGAAAATGATATGTTTCAAAATTGTATGCCTGCAACGTGTATGTTTTAATGCCTCACCCCTGCTACTAAAAATGAACACTAATAACCTCCATCGTGCAATATAATCTATTGTAAACAGTTAAAAATTTTAGTTCGGCTCACAAAAATAGCATATGAAGTCTTATTTTTAAAGGTGGTGTCTCTTTCGAAGGGTTCCAAAACCTGGAATAGGTGGAGAAAACAGAGATCTAACACTTATAAAGGTGGTTGCTATCTTGACATTTAACATGACTCATATAAACTTTGACAAATTACAAAAATTCCCCATCTTTGCAGTTGGAGTCAAAGTTGAAGAGATTGACTTTTTACACAATTTGATGTTGAGTCAATGGCCATCTTTTTTTTCTTTTTATATAATTTTTATTGTTTTTTTGGTGGCCACCACACATTATACCAAAGACGGAAAAATGTACAATACCTTAGAGTATTTGGATTTTACATTTTTTATTTTGAAATTTTAAAAGTTATTTATTTAAATTTTACAATATTTAGAATTAACAATTATTATTAAATTAATTAATTATTTTACTAAATTACATTATTATTTAATAAATTTTTAACAAGAATCATAATATTATAATATATTAACTTTTTTTGTCAATTTTCACAAATAATTTCATAACTCATTTTGTATTATTAAATTAAAACTCTATATATCTAATTTAATTCCTACTAGTTATATAAAAAAATTATTTAAAAAAATAATAAGATAAACTAATATATGTAATATTTAAAAATATTTCTAAAAAATATGTCATTTGATAAAATGGTAAACGAAGTTGATTGTAAAATTTAGAATGACATATTTTTTATGATCTTTTAAAATATTACATATATTAGTTTATCGTATTATTTTTTTAATAATTTTTTATATAACTACTAGTAACTAAATTAGATATATAGAGTTTTAATTTAACAATAAAAATGAGTTGTGAAATTATTTGTAAAAATTGACAAAATAAGCTAATATATTATAATATTATGATTCTTGTTAAAAAATTCATAAAATAATAATGTGATTTAGTAAAATAATTAATTAAGTTAATAGTAACTGTTAATTTTAAATTTTATAAAATTTAAATAAATGACGTTTAAATTTTCAAAATAAAAAATGTAAATCCAAGTACTCTAGGGTATTATACATTTTCCCATCTCTGGTATAACGTGCGACGACCACAGAAAAAACAACAAAAACTATATGAAAAGAAAAGAGATGGCCATTAACTTGACGACATTAAGTTGTATACTCTTCAACTCTAACTCCAACCACAAAGATGGAGAATTTTTACAAGTTGCCAAAGTTTATATAAGTTAATGAAGGCAACAAACACCTTTACACATGTTAGGTTTCTGCTTTTTCCATCCATTCAGGGTCTTGGAACCCTTAATATTTAAAAGAAACCCTAGATGCCACCATTTCTAAAAAGTAGAAAGGAAGTGAGTTATTTAATTAATTATTATGTAACAGAGGAAATAAAACTTTTTTAAAAAATTTATTTTTTGTAAAGTATAAGAAGTTACTTACCTATCTTCCTTAAGTTCTACTTGTATTTTTTATTAATGGATACAAAAAAATTATTTTTATTAAATTTAATTAATGATAATTAAATTTATTGATTTATATTATAATAATATTAAAAATATAGTACTTATTTTATTAATATTTTTAGAAAATGTAAAGTTAAACTAAAAAATATATAAAAAATTACTTCCTACTATAATTTGTATGTTTTAATGCCCCCACCCCACTATTGAAAATGAACACTAATGTCCTCTGGCATGCAATATAATCTACTGTAAACAGTCAAAAAGCTGGAATTTTAGTTTGGTTTGCAGAAATAACATAGCAAGTATTAGCTACGAAAAATAGAAAATGAGTGAGTTGTTTGATTAATTATTATCTAATAAGTTAGAGGAAATAGAACTTTTTAAAAAATTTTACTTCTCATAGAGCATAGAAGTTACTTACCCACCTCTTCTAGGTAAGTTCTACTTCCTATATTTTTTTATAAATATAAAGATAAAATTATTTTTACTAAATTTAATTAATGCTAATTAAAATTTATTAATTTATATTATAATAATATTAAAAATATAGTAATCATTTTTTAATATTTTTTAGGAAACATAAAGTTGAACTAAATAAAATATAAAAAATTACTTTCTAAAAAATGTCATTTCCTCAATGTCAACCAAAGAACTCTGAATATTTTTCGAAAAGTTCACAGAAAAAATTATTTTTTAAAAAATTCAACTTCTCATAAAAATTTATTTTTTATACGAATAAAATAATTTCTTAAAATAATCATGGCCACTTTTGATTAAATCTTACATCTCTATAGCCTTCGAACATGCTTCCTATTGCATCGCCACCCCTCCCCCCAAAAAAAAAGAAAAAATTAAGTTTATTCAAATGTTGATAACATGCTATCTCAAGAACAAATAAGTATCATAACCTTATTTTTGGCAATAAACCAATCTCACAAAGAGTTCCAAGAAATAAAATTTTGCAAAGAAATTGCAAGCTAAAGACAATTAAGGAGATCAATGATTTTTTGTTTAAATAAGTGATGACAGAAGACTTCATGGACCTAGATATTTCAAGAGCCATAAAGACTGCTACCCAAGTGTGGTTTCTCTAATATTGCATAAATAGATATAATAATATTAGAATTTCTTTTTTTTTATTTTTTATTGATAGAAAGCTTGTGATTTTATGTTTAGAAGTGTTGCATTATTTACTCTCACCCTTTCCTTTTTTCAGATTTCTTTCTAGTAAATTTTTTTATGCTATTTTAGTTAACCTTGTCACTTATCTGTTTAATCATTTTACTTTTTGATGTACAAAATTTCCACTCAACTCCAGGTAGATGTAATAAATAACCGTAAAAGTTCAAACCAAAAAAGTATATCAAATGCATTATGAGAAAAAAATAAATTATAAAGTTCATTCCCTTTGCTAAAACTAACCCTCAAAACAAAAAATGATTGATAATAACAATTCTTGTATTACAAAAGAAAATGCTTTTAACATAGGAATTTTTTTAATGTTTTACTAGAAACAAATAAAAAGATGAAAAAGGAACATTCCAACTACAACATACACAAATTAGATGCCTTAACTAACCTTGCAAACAAACAAGCGCAACATAACCATATGTACGATACAAGTCATGACTAACCAAAGGCTGAATGGAACCAGGTGGTCGTGCAATAAATAGAAACCCCTCTGAAAGTTGCTGAGTTGTTGTCTGCCGCAGCACAAACTTAAAACTACGAGCTGGAGTAACCAACTGAGGTGTAGATTGAAATCCCTACTAATTGTAACTTATGTGATGTTCTATCTTTTGGGGCCATGAGCTTAAAGCTTATGGTCTGACCCTTCAAAACCCTCTAGTAGCCAAAACATCCATAAGTAAAATGCTTGTTCTCTATCTTAAGGCCTATGGACTCATTTGTTAAGTGGTTCCATCTTCTCTACTTTTCCACTTATAGACCACAAGAAGTTCTTGCATGATCGAACTATGCTATGTATATTTAGTTATGGTTAATAAATGAAAAATGTTTGTCAATTTTATGAGTCTATACACATTAAAAAGAAGATTTTTTTTAATTTTTTAAAATATTAAAAATTGTAGAATTTGACAAATATATTTTATTTATTGGCCATAACTAAAGAATGGAATATAATTAAAGCATACAAGAATTTCTCACCAACCATAGCATTTCATTTTCTTTTTCCACGGCCATCTCATGTGGTTGAAAATCATATGAAGTTGCATTACACTATTATGTCAATGAATGCTAAAGAAAATATAGGAAACTTTGGAACAACGGTGACAAAATAATGTCCAACTTATGGAAATTGAGATAAAACCAAATTAAAAACTAAAGAGGACAATATAAACTAAAAAGACAACTATACCCAAATTCAATTACCGAAATCCTAATCATTCAATGTAGTTCACAATTTAGACTTTTATTTAGAACTTAATTGCAATTTTAGTCCCTTAATATCCAAGTTGATAGTATTTGATCCTTAAATATGATATTTTATTTTGGTTGCTCTAATTTATAAAGTGAAATGAATTAGATTTAAATTGGTAGCTTTCATCCAATTGAAAATGGAAAACTTAGGCCTATCAAATAGACAGGCCCCAGTGGGCCGAACCAAGTTCGTATGTGTTTTGACCCATCACGGAGCCATCTGTTTGACCCATGATTGAAAATGAACTCCTTTAGATTGGTCCGGGTCCAACCTGTGAAACTCTCGGCCCAGCTCACGAATCAGACCATTTTGGTTGTCCGTCTAGTCCATAGCCCCCTAGTAATAGAATGTTGTTTTCTAGTTTTTGTAATCTATAGAGGAGCAGAGGGTAGAGCAGAGGGCCAGAGGCGTTGCCCCTATTCTGGAACTTCCATTCAGCAACTATTTGTGAAAAAATATATATTCTATTCTACCACATCCACATATAATAAATCAAATTACTGAAATTGATAAATTTAAAATCCTACATATTTAATATAATTAATTATTTGTCAACACATAACAATCATTATAATTATAATAAATCAAAATTCACTTGTATGTCCTCCTAACTTATCCAAGCAACAATAGAGACTTTTGAGTCTTGAAAATATAATTCATCATTCATGAACAAATTGTTTCTTTAATTCTTTTGCTTCCAACCTTCCACAATCTATATATCAAACAAAATTAAAAATATTTTATGATCTAGAATAAAACCAAAGTAATAGAATTATTTCACCTAGAAAAATAATAAAATTGTTATGATATTATGATAAACATAAGTATCTAAAACAAGAAAGGAAACCAAATGAGAAATGCTCACCAATAACACTCCAACTCCAAGTCTCCAACCAAATAGCCAGTAATGAAGATTTAGATCAATGAAGAGTCAAAGATAACTAACCAAACCACATAAAAATTCTTTTATAAGTTAATATAACTAGAAGCTAATCAAACTAAAACAAAAATTAATGAGAAATCTAAAAAACTTACTAGAAAATAAGAAGGAGACCTCTATCTATGCATGCTTATCATCATTAGCTTCTAACTCCTTGTCTAGATTAATGGTTGCATTTGTGTTTGAATCCTCAATTAAGTCATTTTTTCCTTCTTCATCATCTTCCAAATCTACAATTGAAAGTTTAATTGTTAAAGAAGTTCAAAAATTAAAATAAGAAATGCTAGAAATTTTCTAAATTAAATAGGAGTTAAATCAAAAAGATTATCAGCAGGAGTGAAACATGGAGCCAACTACGAGTGCAAATCAAAGCTTGAACTTTCTTTGGAAGGAGACAACTTCTATACTTGTTTAATATTCGCCTTCCAATACTAAATGCTAATTTGGATGCCACTGTTGTAATTAGCACACTCAATATGTTACAAGCCATGATGGCTAGATCCACAAATCTATTCTTATGCACCTTCCACCAATCTAGAACATATAAATCTTCATAGTGAGCAAATTCAAGTTTTGGCTCTTCCAAATAAATCTCCAATTGAGATTTTCTAGCTCTTGTAACAATTTGAGAATCAAAGGCCTTGAAATTCTAACCCAAAAAAAATTGTACAATCCAAAAACAAAAATAATCAAAATACAATAAATTGTATAAAAGCATTAAATCATACTTATAAGCAACAAATTAGAATTGAAAGTAGGAAAACTTACAGTAAAAAGTTTCTTTGGTCTATTACTTATACTTAAACTTTCAAAGGATGATATGGAAGTAACACTTGAAGATTGGTTTCCTTGGGAGCTTGGAGATGAATACTTAGGATATGCCTCATAGAGTTGAAAAAACTTTTATTTCATAATTCCAATTTTTTCTTCACAAGTTATAGAATCAATAGTATTATAGCAAAACTTTGAAAAAGAAAGCTTGATTCTTGGATCAAAGACAAGTGCCATAGCAAGCAAAATATTGTATTCACTCTAATATTGATCAAATTTAGCCTTTATGTTAATGGCCATCTCTTTTATGGTTTCATCTTCACTCATTAAATTATCCAATAGAAGGCATTCAATTTTCCAAACTTAAGTAAAATACAAGTTTGTGAGTGGATGACTTGAATCAGATATTAAGTTTGTTATCTCATAAAAAAGCTCTAAAAATTCACTCATCTTTTCACCTCTTACCCACTCCACACTAGATAGACAATGCTTGTAGTTTTTATCAATAACTGCAAATTGAATAAATGCTTGCTTATATTTTCAAGCACTATCAAGCATGAAAAAAGTAAAATTTCATTTAGTAGGCACATCCAAGCATAATTTCATACCTCTATTGATTGATAACTTTTAGACAATCTTGTCAAAGCTTCTCATTCTTGCCTTTGAAGCCTTAACATATTTAATATTTTCTCTAATTTTAATGATGGCATTAGAGGCCACTTTCAACCCATCTTGAACAATAAGATTTAAAATGTGTGATGAACATCTCACATGAAAAAATACACTATCACACAACAAGCTTTGTTCCAAACAAAGTTATTCTTTCAAATAAGATTGCATATTATCATTTGCAAAAGCATTATCCAAAGTTAGAGTAAAAACCTTCTTATCTATCCCCCACTCACATAAGACTTCCATTTTTTTTTTCTTTTTGATAATTCATATCTCATGTGTGAAGGTGATATGCCACAAAAAGCTAAGATTTTACTTCTCAACTTCCAATTAAGATCAATATAATGAGCAGTTAAACAAATGTAGCCTTATAGAGTGCAAAAAGTCTACATGTCAGAAGTAAGACAAACTCTACCTAGAATTTTTGCCAACTCATCTTTCACCCCTTCTTTTTCATTTAAATAGAGCTTTCACACATTTGATGCAATTGTATTTCTAGAAATCATTTTTGCATCAAAGTTTAAATATTTTAACATATCCCTAATTCCATCGTATTCAACAAAACTAAAAAGGAGATCATGTTATATGATGGCCAATGCTACTTTATTCCTAAAAACTCCTTGATTAATTTTTATACTTTTTAGTTTATCAAGATTATCCAATAAGATTTTTGGCATCTTAGTTTGTTTCAAATTCCCAAGTTTTTTACATTTTTAAGCATGACAAGCTAGACTTGAAGTATTAGCTTGGGTTCCACCTCCCATAATTAAAGTTCCACGACCTTTGCATTTACCTCGATGTCTACCATCTTCATATACTCCCATGTTTTCATAAAAAAATTCATACATATTATGTTGTTTTCTTTCTTTTATTACAACCTTCATTAGCTTCGGGTTGTTTAGGTTGATTTTCAGAACTATAAGTACTTTCATCAACAACAATATTTTCAGTTTCATTATTGTTCTCCTCTATATGCACATCACTTACCCTATCTTGTCCTTTCCAACATTTTGATATGTAGATTGTGATTCCATTATTTAGATCTATTATAAACTACATGTTGACACATAAATGTACACTTAATTAACATTCATACTCATGCACACAACACAATAGCAACATAAATAGCAAAATTTTACTACTTAAACTTATACAATATAACTAGTAGCCTAACAAATTACCACATAGACTTAGACTAAAGGTCCAAGTTCCAACAAAACAAATAAACAAATTAATATCCTTAAATAGTTCTAGGAAAAGAACTAGATAAATGATTTTACAACCAAATTTTTTAAAAAATTATTAGCCTGCAGCAATTAGCATTAAATGAAATTTAAACTCATAATAAAAGAACTCAAAATCATTTCATCAAAATATTCTACTTTAGTTCATTTATTTTTTCTTACCTTAACATTTACTAAATTGATGTTAATTATATATTATATATTTTAAACAAGCGAATGATATAAAAAGATTAGAGGTAGGTGTAGAATGTAGATAATGTTTTTCTTCTAATTCTGTCAAACTAATGAAAGTTAACATTTTGCTAACCTTTTAATGAGACTTTCCTTGGAAAACTTTTCTTTTTAAGTATTACTAGATTAGATTAGATTGGAAGTGTGAAATAAATTGAAAAAGCTGAACACCTAAGCCACCTCCGAAATATCACAGGTCCAACTACATGAACCCATTGAACTGAGCAAGTGCTGAAAAGATGGAATGTTAATTAAAAAATTAAAATAATAATATAGGATCAACTAAACTACTTGACCATTTAAAGTATAAAAGAAAAAGAAATAAAAATATTTACAATAATTTCATACTTCCATACTCAGTCCTACTCAGAATCTTATATTAAGTTATCCACTGGTTAGTGGAACTTCTTTTTCTTTTTTAATTTTAATCCATCCAAAGGAATTTTTAATTTAATACTTCTAACATATTATTCAGACCATTCATTATTAATCCATTACTTGATAATTTAGTTTTATTATATCTTATTAAACATCAATTATGTAAGTATTAAAAAGAAAAAAGAGAAAATACTAATAATCCTTTAGAAGCTTTTTATCTGAATTACTCATTAGGTTGAGTATTCAATACACATAGAATATAAAAATGTTTGATGTAATGTTATTTTAAAAATATATGATACACTTTTCTTAATAAATTGTAGGCTCATGAAATTATGAACCTTATCATTTGTGTATAAGAGAATAATTCTAAAATATTTTTTATATAGAAATGACAAAACCTTTCTAAGGAAATGTCTGATTTCTCCGGAAGGTAAAAGGCATGAGTTATTTGTTTATTTCTCTTTCAAACCATAGAATTTACAGTACTGAAGTGGATGCAATCATCGAGAAATTGAAAATGACAGATCAAATTTGGCAAATTAGCTTAAAGTTTAAAGTTTGTAAATGTCTATATGTCTATCTATCACAGAAGGAATGCTACGATGAAGAAAACATATAACACAAGAATGAAAGATAGGAGAACAGGACAGAAATGAGAAAACCAGCTATTGCTACACAAAAAAAAAAAAGTATAATTGCAACACTACACCATACAACAGAACCACCATACAGCAAGTCAGCAACATGATGTCATAATTGTGTTAAATGTAGGAACATAACTGCAACACTTATCTCAAAGCTGGTATTAGAATGAGAGGGAACACCGAAACGCCGAACGCAATCGCCGATTGATTGAACGTCATCGCCTCGCCTGAGTCATCTCCACTCACCGTAGATGTCTTCGATGTTTAATCACAAACCCCAAACAATAGCACGTCCAGAACCAGAGTTGTAGAACAAAGCACGAATAATGTCAACAAAGAGCAACCCAAAATAAAGAATCGTGAAAATTGATTCAACAATTTGGCTTGGAAGTAACGGAAATCAAATATCTTATCACTAATTAATGAGGAAAGAAAATCTCACCTTGACAGTTGACACTTGACACCTTCAACACAATAGCTTGATGCCTTAGTAGAGCAGTAGCAGAAAGGTGACCATAAGAGGTTTCTCGAACTCGAAGAAATTTTTGTTATTTGTTTTATTTTTTAATTTCAATTCAAAGAAAAATAGAATTTGGCTTGGGTCAGGATGTTAGGGTGGGCTGGGCACTGGCTTGAAGTGCTTTTGGGTCTTTTGACCTTTTTTCTCTTTTTAAAACGAGGCCGGTCTGCGGACCGACATGTGTCTATATGGGTCAAACCCGTCTAGACCGTAATCTATATGGATCGGCCCATTTAACCCACAATAAAAAATAGAATTAGTTTCAAGTGTCTAGATCCATGCAAACCTACAGAGTACGGGATCGGTTCACGGGGTAAGGCTCATTTGACAAGCCTAGGAAAACTCTAATTAATAATATACAAAAATTCCATAGGTCTACAATGGCAATTATTGAAAGAGAAAACTAATAAATTTCACCTAATCATATTAGAAAACTACAAATTACATGAACCAGTCATACCGTAAAAACATCTTAATTTGACAATTATGTCACATAACCTTCCACTTTCCTTATCAATTTATAACTAGCATGAAGTTTTTCCTTATCAATTTATAACTAATGTAAATTATAATTTTTAGCATTTAATTGGAAAAAAGTTACATTTGTTTACCCAATTTGGTTTAATTTGAATATTAGAGGGATCAAAATAAAATAATAAATTTAATCAAATGCAAGTAATTTGTATATTAGATAACCAAAATTAATATTAAGCCTTTTATTACTCCATGCCATAATAGTTTGTCCGTTTCAGCACAATTAATTCTCAGGTGCTAAAATAGAGATTGGTTATTGATTGATTCATATTGGTATGACATCAGAAAGGTCTCTTACAGACGACGCAGAGAATTTCCGCAAGAGTACAAATGCATAGGGTATTTGGATTTTGGAGCGGTATTTGTTTTTACATGTAATTTCATTACTGAATTATTTATGACTATGCTTTTTATTAAAGATTATTTTTATATGAAAATAAGAATTTTTTCTTTGCGACTTTCAGAATATAAATATATATACATATATATATTACATGTACCACAAGTACAAAATTGCAACTTTTGTGAAAAATGAAAAAATTTACAAGATTTCATATATAAAATTACATTTGTGCTAAACTTATATAAAAATGTGTAAAATTTGAATTCCATACCAAGGCATTACTCATTAATTAATTATCAACCAAGCAAACAGAGCAGACGGGGGCTCATGAAAGTAGTTACTGGAAGCTGGGTCTCATGAAGGTATAGATAATAACAACATATTACATTCATTCATAGAATTTTGCCACCAACACTATTCCGACACTGAGAATCATCAATTACAGTGGCAACAATGAAACTCTGTATTCGTAAAAATGCAGAGTCCTCTGCACAAAGTATACATATCTAAGATTTGTTGGATGGACAACCTTGTTTGTCTAGTCTTCATACCATTGAATTCCACCACCATCAGTGCATCACCGGCCCCTACAACAGCTACCAACGCTTGCATGCCTTGTCCCCCACCCCCAAGTTTATTTGCCAACACTATAACCACTCACCACCACCCCTCCTGCCACGTTCCGACCCTTATACATCACTACTTTCCTACTCTCCACCACCGTCACCCTCCATACCAACCACCATCTACTAGCCTCCACCTCCATTGCAACAACCACCAGTCCCCACAGTACCATGATGACAGATACAAGTGTCAGAATATTCATTTACCATATTTTTTACAACTGAAATTGCTTTTGCATTTTTGCTTCTAAAAAACATTATAATAATTATTTGAAAAAAAGTAGAACAGTACTTCTCGGATAGAGTACCCAAATGCAACTTTTATTTCCTTGAAAAAAACTATTTAAAAAAGAGATATTTTACTATATTACATAAATAAATGAGGATTTTTACCCTAAAAGAGAGATAGATGAAGGCATGGAAGACAATCCACCCTTTATCTCCTTTCAATTTTTGTGATCATCCGTCACTTGATGCAGTAAAAATATTCATTTACTCACAGTGCATATTAGAATTTTTCCATAAAAACAACTCAATGAGAGAAGTACTTCTTTAGAAGCCCATCCAAACGGAACCATAGTGTATACACAGTCAAGTTAAAAAAAGCGCTAAAACCGATTGTAAAGCCAAGTGCAATATGCAGTGCTCTGTTTGAACTGGGAGGAGCTCCTGGTTCATATTTTGAAGAACAAGAGCGGTTAACAACTAAAATACCACACAATCTAGGGTTCCCCTCGAAGCTGGACGGGGGAAAAGTATCAAATTGACCACCGGTTGGTATCTTTCCTCCTAAATCATTATCTGCCACACTGAAAAACGACAAGAAAGTCAGGCTTTTAAGTGAATCAGGAATTTCACCAGATAGATGGTTTCCTGAGAGGTCTAATTTCTCCAAGTTGGCGAGGATGGAAATTTGAACTGGAATTTTGCCAGAGAAGTTGTTATGACTCAGATCCAGTTGATGAATGGCTGTCAGTTGGGTAATCTCTATGGGGATGCTGCCGCCGAGCCTGTTGTGTCCCAGATCTATTGCTGGGGGTAAGTGGGAAATTTCATTGTATTGCCATATGCTGCTCCCATTGGTGGGCGCCGCAAAAATAGGCAACTCCAGGTGAGTCCTTTTAATTTTATCATTTGCCGGTTGTGATGTTAGTCCTGGTAGTTTTCCAAGCTCAGGAGGAATTATTCCTGTAATAAAATTATATGACAAGTTTAAGTAGAAAAGTTGAGGAAGTGTGTCCAGCCAAGCAGGAATTGAACCATTGAACTGATTATGGGGCAGGTTCAGGACCTTGAGTTTCTTGAACTTAGCAAGCCAGGTAGGAATTGAACCTCTGAAATTACAACTGCCCAAAGACAAGACTTCGAGTTTTTGGAAATCATCTGGCGCAATCTGAATCTCAACATCTGGCATTATTTCCTCATTAAAACTCTTGGAGAGGGATAAGATAGTAAGGTTCTTGAGCCCTCTGAGTATTCTCATAGCTCCAGTGAAATTCCTTAGTTTGTTGACAGAAATTGATAGGAAAGACAGAGATTGAAGTCCAAGTATGTCAGGCGAGATCTGTCCCTCCAGCTGATTACTCGCAAATCTTACTGCAGCAAGTGACTTGCATGAAAAAAGAGTTGGTGGCAGAATACCAGTAAAGTTATTGTCGCCAAGGTCAAGAGTAGTAAGTTTGATCAATCTGGAAAAATTGAAATCTGCGAGATTTCCTTCCAAGAAATTGGACCTTAAATTCAAGGTGACAAGATTGACGCAATTCATCAGAGATGGGGGCAGGGTACCTGTCAAATTGTTGTTATGAAGGAGAAGATGTTCCAATTTGGAGAGTTTCCCAATAGTCTCTGGAATTTGGCCAACTAATTGGTTGAACAAAAGCTCCAAAGTTGTGAGATTGGTAAGGCTAATGATGCCATCACCAACAATTCCAGAAATTTTGTTGAGGGGCAATGAGATTTCTGTGAGGGAGATAGCATCATAAATATCATAAGGAAGAGGCCCAGTTAATGAATTGAAACCTGCTCTGAAAGTCTCCAATTTGGAACAAGCTCCTATTCCATATGGAATCTGATCACTGAAATCATTGGACGAAAAATCCAAGAACCTGACCGAGGAGGAATTATTCTCATTGATGCAAAAGGAAGAGATGGGAATTTGACCTGCGAAGTAATTGTTACTAACATTAAAATATGTCAAACTCCCTCCTGCTGCCGCAATTCCTACTTGCTGAAGGAAGGGATAAGGGATTATTCCATGGAATAGATTACTTGACAAATCCACCTTGTTGATAGCACTATTGCTGCTGTTCTTATCGGCAACAACTTTTGGCAATTCACCAGAGAGCTGGTTGTTGCTCAAATCAAGAATCTGCAGGTGATTTAGAAGTGAGAAGAATGGGGTTGGAAAATTACCAGATAATCTATTATGAGATAGATTAAGCTGCAATAGACCAGTGAGGTTTGAAAGATAAGCTGAGATTGAGCCACCAAGACCTCTTGATGGTAACAATAAAATTATGACTCTCTTATCCCCAATATCCTTATCTTTAGCACAAAAAATGCCTTCCCAAGAACAGCAATCAACAGAACTTGTCCAATTGAGAAGAGGGTAAGGAGAAGAAATGGTCAAGTTTTTGGAGAAGGCCAAAAGTGAGTCTTTGTCTATCTGATTACAGGAGGAATCAGTAGTGGCAACAAAGCAAGAAAGGACTAACTGTATAAGGAAATAGACCATAAATTTGAGAGCCATGTAAATGGAATAGAGAGAGGAAGAGGGTCTTCTCCTGGATGTTGATGAGGTTGGTCTTTGTTTTGGAGCTTCCTGAATAATCAGCACAGACCCGAAGGTGCAGTTGGAAAGTTCGGGTAAACGAGAGGGTAAAGGAGAAGGTTTGGGAAAAATGAAGGGGGAGAGAGGGAGCTGGGTTGATGTTGACTAGATTAAATTTGCAAGGACTAGAATGCTACCATTGTAGATATTTATACGGGTAATGTTTCAGAAAGTATTCAGATTTTGCAAGTTTTAATGAAACTGTAAGATAAAATTTGCAACCGTATATACGAAATCTTAAAATTTTTCACAAGATTGCAATTTTGTTTGGACTTTGCATGTAAAGTATTACAATTTCATCAGTCAAAGTCACATTCAAAAAATATTTGAAAATTTTCCTCCCATATAAAAATTACAAATAATAAAATAGTTGATGAAAGTATGAGCTATATGAACATGTACCAATATAAATTTTTTCAAGAATATACCAGAGTATAACCTATTATATGTGATCTGAATCCGTATTACAAGCCATCACTTAATTATGCTTTAAGAAAAAATTGAAAGATGACAAGATAACAAAATGCTACCGTGAACTTTGGATGTGTATTCAGTTATTCACATAATTAGCTTGAGTAGTCTTATGTCATATTAACGTATAAAAAATGGTTGAATATATAATTAAGTTATTGCCAAATTAAATTATAAAACGGACATTGCATTATCTCATTTATCATTTTTTATGGATATTCCTTATATTGTTATAATGAAATATAAGTTTACATCTTTCTTAAGGATAGTTACAAGTAATTGAGATAATTCTTTTTTATGCAAGATTACTTGAGATAATTGTTATAATATAGTATGTCATTAGATTTTAAAGTTTAAGATAAAAATGTAACACGACTTGCTAATTTGATTTTTTATTAAAAATAAAAAATAGAAAGACCCAAAAGAATGCACTTACAAAATAACTCTGGACTAAAAAGAGTTTCATTATTTAACGTGCAAAATAAATAAGTATAGGTTTTATGCTAGAGTTTTCCTGATTACCTTAAAATTTATTATTACTAAAACTATTTTTCAAATTAATCAGTCACCACATATGATTTTCCATTCAAATAATTAGATTTTATTTCTACACAGATTCTTTTGAATGCAATCAAATTCTGGATTTATCTTCAGAGGAGACAATTACAATCTCAATATAATATTATAACTATGCCAATATAATTTTTAATTTTATAATAACTGGATAAGAATTGTCAGTTCAAAAAAGAAAAAGTCAAAAAAAGACAACAGACTTTGAACAAAAAGGTAGACTTGAGACTAAGGACAGAAGCAAAGACTACGCTCTACACTTTGGAAAAAATATCATCTGACTAGAATTTTCTTCCGATTATTAGCTTGGATTCCACAGATGACGTATGGAATGCTTGACCCAGCTAGTTGGTCATCTATAAAAAAAATTATTTTCACTGTATAATGCATGAAAACTACTTAAAAATAATACGTAGGGCCATGGTAAGAGAAAAATCTTTTAAAAAGGAGGAAGTGGTTCTACAACAAACTACTTATATTGAGGACAGTTCTGTGATACATATTTTTTGTGATACGCGGAAATACTCATGGACTATTTTAAAAGATCTGAAGCGTTGGTTTGATATTGAAAAGTGGCAATTTAATCTGCACCGTTCAATTGCCAACAAAAGCACCTGACGAGGTCAGCTGGAGAGGAATAATAAAAAGATAAATTTGCCCTTAACTTTAATTTACAACGCAATCTATCGTCAGAGCTTTATCTCTCGTATAGGAGAGTAACTAAAAATGTGAATGAGAAATTACACTCAAACTCGAACTAATAATGTTTTCAATTTCTTTTTTTTTTTGTGTTTCTAAAATTGCTTATGAATTTTTTGAGTAATTATATGATATAATAAAATATAATTTGCATTTATAGTTAAATATAAAAATATTATAATTACATATGGTAAAAAATAAAAAATATGAAAATGAAGTTACAACTATAGACATAGATATGTTAATCAATTATTTTTATTTAGACAAAAATTTTAGTGATAATGAAACTAATAAAAGAAAGAAAGAATGTATGCTAGTTGTAAATAGCGAAGCTTATTTCAATAATTTTGCTTTGAAACATCTCTTAGAAGCTTTATACGTGAACAATAAAAAAAATATTATATTTAAACTTTAGTATTTAAAAAATATCTACAAAACGAAAAAAAAATGTAACTTAATCTATGCTTTAGAGTTTTTTGGTTAAAAGAGCGAAATTTAGTTTATTTTTAAGATATTTTAACTAAAAATTAATTAATAAATTATATATTAAAATTTGACAAATTCCATATTAATTATAACGAATTCAAGAAATATAACACCTGAAAATTAATATAAATATATGAATATAATTAAAATAAATATATTTTATTTTATTTTTAAATATCATATCAAAAATAGATACAAAATAATTAGTTTGATTCATATTTTGGATATTATATTTTTAATTTATTTAAAATATTTTATAATAAAAATAAAATATATCATATTATATTTATATATTTAGTGATATTAATATCAAAACCGTAGATAACAGAAATAGATATAAAAAAACATAGACATGCAATGGAGTAGATAAAAGAAAGAAAAATAGCATATCCATTATAAATTCTTAACAAAATATCAATTAATGTGTATTTAATTTATAATATATGACTTGAAAACTGAATAAAAAACATTGACAACTTAAAAAAAACAAATTTGGTTTTAGTTTTTAAATATTTACATAAAAATAAAACATATAATTAATTCATTCAACAATATATTTTGTATTAAAGTTTTAATTTATTTAAAATATATTTGTAATAAAAAAAACATAAACTAGATAAAAGTAAAAAATAATATTTGAACCATAAAATATTAGTAAAATCTCAATTAATGTATATATAATTTGAAATATAATATTTAAAAATTAATATCATATAAATATTAGAACAAATCGTTAATACTGTCCACTTTAATTGCAATATGTCGAACGAAACTAATTTTGTTTGTACCTCTTTATGCTTCTTTCTTCCATTTTCATCTTTAATGCCTACCCAAATAGTTCTCTTTAATAATGGCTTTTTGTTGAAGTTATTCTTCTAAATGGGTGTTATTTCAAGCAAAATTTCGTCTTTTTGTGTAAAGGCAAAAAGGTCATTATACACCTTCACATCCCATCAACCCACTAAAATTAGTTAGTTCCATGTTCACATGTTACTATCAGAGTGCATTCTAGCCCTGAGTATATAAGAATATGGAAAGATATTTTATAATTACATTTCAACAAAAGATATTCTTCACCAAAATAAAGACAATCTAAATTAGTAGTATTAATTCTATTAGGTTGTATACTCTTAACAATAGCATCAACTTTAAAGGGAGTTTATTCTTCCAAATAGAAACTGTGAGTTAAGTTTTGAGGTGAAAGATCATAAATTTAAAGGGAAAGACACTTTAACCTTCTATGACATTAGATATTTTAAAAGTAAAATTCTAATTCTAATTAAGCTCTACTAATTTAAAAGTTTTCAATTGAATCCTTTCATTTAAAGTTTCATTCTTAATTGAATACTTTCCATTAATTTTCAATTAATTTTCAATTGCTAAAGGGAGATGCACATGGCCCATCATTTTGCTCCAAAAGCAAAATAGCATCATAAAATCACCTAGCTTTCTTAAAATTATTTGTTACTTAAATACCAATAAAAAGGACATGAAAGCTCCATATCAATAACCATTAAGATACATTAAGAAAGCATTATTCATGTGTGTAGTTTGCTAATGAAATAGAATAAAAAGTTGACAAAAAGCATTTAATTAGGAAAAAAAATCTCAATTCAAAACTTTTAAATTATAAAGACCTAATTAAAAATTAAACATAATTATAGGGAGTAATAAAGTAATATGTCCTTTTTATTATAAATAAAATTAATAATTAATGTTAAGTAAAATTGACATTTTATAATGCAAGTAAATGCCATGGTATAACATGAGATGAATGCTTAAAATTTTTAAGTCCACAAGGGATCAAAGACAAACTTACCAAAAATGCTACATTTACTCTTTTGAATACCATATAGGTACATATGTCCAAAAAAAATACCATATCAAGGTTAGTGAAATGTAAATAAATAAATAAAATAATCATAATAAATAATTATGAAGGCCTTGTATCATAAGGAGTATAAGTAGAGTTTCTCCATGCAAAAATGTACAATCTACCTCCACCCCCACACTTAAAAAAAAAGAAAATAATAATAATATCTTATTGAAATTGACTATAAAGACAAAACCATTTAAGCTATACATATAAGATTAACTATTATTCAACTAAAATTATGCACATAAAAGAAATTTTAAAATATTATAAACAATTAGAGTTGCTAAAAATATTATTTCTTGTAAAACAAGTATTTAATGATTGTATTTACTAAGAAAAAGTATTCTTTGATTGAATATATATATATATATATATATAAGAGGAAAGATTCTCTAAATAGAATAAAGCAAAGCACAATAAAAAAAGAAACCAAAACAAACCTAAATAGAGGAAACATCAACTTAAGAGGGCACTCATGTCTCTCTACACTTTAATCAAAGAAACTCCTAGTATGGGTTGAAACCTACAAAGAAACTAAGAAGATACCATAATTCCAAAGTCACTGTAACAACAAACTCTTCTGTTTGAAAATCTAAACATTCCACTTAACCCAAATGATCTAAGGCACAACAAACATAGCAAATTTTCTTAATACTTTAGCATTCTAGCAAACCCATTGTAACTAACTAGAAAGAACTTCTATAGGTGTTTGGGAAGAACCCAGGAACTCCCTCCCACATTAAATAGGTTATTGCAAAATTAGTTAGCAATTAAGCAATGAAGAGTAAATGTAAAGATGTTTAAGAAGAGGAACAACATCATAGAGGGTTATGCCAAGCAACCCTTACAATGTTGCACTTTCAATCTAAAGCACCATAAAGAAGTCAATAGACTAAAGGATTTCAAAAAGGTAAAAGGCAAAAGAGCTTGCAAATCTCTCTGGAGCTTGTATGGAACTCTTTGATGTTTTGTATTTAATATATTTATTATTTTAATAATAATATTACTTCAAGGAATAGAGAATGACATTCAGATTTTCTAAAGAGTTTGTATGGTGTTTTGTCAATAGTAATTTATTAATTTATTGTTTGAAATCACTAAAGAGCAAACTTTTTGGCATTTAACCTCTTTATTATATCACTAGAAGCATGCTAAAATTTACACAGTTAGATCTAGCATCTATTCAAAGGCCATTGGCAAAATGGTTTTAGATAATCCACTTATGAATGTAGATGTCAGCAAATTGGATTTCAACTTTGTAATAAACATTATCTTATCATCTTATCTTAATTTAAGTTATAAAGCATTATGTAGCAACTTGTATTTGTCAAACTCTTTACATATGCCATGATACTTAACATAGATTCCACTTGGTGCCAATATCTAAAATATGAGAAAATCACTATGAAATGTGAGGTTGAAAATATTAGGCTAATGTCATGTTGAAACAAATGTATGATTAAGGAATCTATAAGGGAATGAATTAGGACTCATTTAATCATCAACAATATAATGATTATTCGATGCAGATTACACTTGCAACTAAAACTTAAAAGTTAACAATCTGGGCAGATACTATACAATGGCCAACTAAAGTTCTCTTGAATTTGCATTCTTTATAATTTCAAAAGCTAAATTCAAACTACAACATAAATAAATTTATTAAGCAAAAATAGGTTCTAAGAACCAATTAATGGAGTTGGAACCTAATACACAAACAGTTCCTCTCCAATGCTGTTATCTTTAGTTTGAATCTAAGCATTGAATTCTCATAAATTCTTTAATGTCTAGAAATTTGAGGAAGAAAATGAGAAGAATGTTGATTGAGCAAGATTTTGCACATTACAAAGGAAGAGAAACTCATATTCCTTCCATTCTAATGAATAATGACAAAGTGATTGCTTAGCAATTGCATTGTAGTGATGGAAAAATACATAACACTTCACCTTTGGGATGGATGGATATTTGCTTCAATCATCTTTGAAAAATTTAAAATTATTCTTCAAAATTTTAGTTTATTTTTTCATTTTTATATAATTTTGCATCTTATTTATAAATATTTAATTGAAATTATATATATAATTTAATTTCTTTTTTATTATATTTGAAAAAATAATACAAAATTAATATATTATATTTTTATCATTTTTATTTAAAAGCTTCATTAAAATGCATAATTTGATAAATTGACTAAATAAGTGAATAATAAGTATTAATTTTAAATTTTATAAAATTTAAAGAGGTAATTTTTCAAATTTCTAAAATTGAAGGGAATAAAATTCAATAGAAAAGATATTTTGCATTAAATTTGTGTATGATATTATTATACATCAAAGTTAAATGACATATTTTGTATTTTTCCTTTCTAATTATATAAATTTGGATACCCAATACAAAAAAAGGGTTTTCTTAGTATTAAAAAATATAAAGGATATCATAATAACTAAATTTAATTTAATTTTGGGTTGCATTCAATATATGTAGAATATTATTCAATATTAATTTTTTTTTCTGACAATTGATTTTGAATCAACTTCTTGTTGTATAAAATTCTCACCAGGATTCCTTTTTCTTAATTATTCAAAATTTTAAAATATCACACTATTGAGCAGTTAAATTATAAATTATAGTAATTTTCCTTCACCAAAAAAAATTTAGTAATTCTATCCTTTAATTTTGTATCAAAATTACAATATTTATTTATGGTTTATGAATTTTATATTTTAACTTACCAATGAATTGATTGATGAGTGTTAGTTGATTTGTTATTTAATTTATTTAATTGATGTTTTTGCTAAAATATTAAGTATGTCACTAAATTTATTCCCAAAAAGTCATGTTGACATCAAATTATTTGAAAATTTTAATTACATTAATCTAATAGAAATTACTCTAAAAAAGTACACCATTTTAATACTTAATCAGAAAAATCACATTAAATTAGTCATAAAATAATGTGATTTTTTAATAGTTAATATTAAATTAATGTAATAATAAAATAAAAACTAACTGGTAAGGATTTCATGTATTACTATAAGTAAATTTTAACCCAAAAAATATATTAATAATGAACTTTAAATTTAATTCACTATCAATTTAGAAGTAATAATTAAAAATAATAATTAAGAATTTATAAAAATAATAAAAAATTTAATAATTTTTTAATATAATAATATATAAGTGAATGATAGTATAAAATTAATTTATATTAATAATAAATACAATTTAAATCCTCAACAGAATTGTATATATGCATAATACATGAATATGTACTATTATACCATGTTTAAATAATGTTAGCCCATTAAAATTTGACATGTGCTAAAATTTTGATTGCACAAAACTATATCTATACATGCAATCTGGTCAAGTCCATAGTTATTGAAATATTTTGATAAACATCCCATGTACTGAAAATTACGCTTTTTGTACTTATATGTTAATTTCTCAAAAACTGTGTGAAAAGAAATAATGTATTTCATTTTGGTACCAGTTTCACAATATCTGCAGCGAATTTGGAATTTATGATCGATGTAGCTTGATGGAATAAATCCTTTTGCTCCACAACATATATTTGACAATGTTCAATTGTTCCCGTCCGATGCAAGTACATATAACTATAATTTTAACTCTTGGTTTAATCAAAGCTAACTCATAAAGTTACTTTCAGTCAAAATTATTTCTAAATATTAATTATTATAAATATATTATTTAATAAATATGTTTATATAATATTATATAATATCTTTTTTTAGAAAAAAAAAAAAAGCAGACACCAAACCTACCAATTCTCCTTATATTAGTACAGATGTTAAGCTATTTGTGCAGGTGGAATTTATAGACATTTTAAGAAATGTGCATTCTGTTAAGAATTCATTTTTAGAGTGAAAAAAGTAAAGTATTTCATAATAAAATTGTGTAACGTCATTTACATTATTTTGTTGTAATAATTGATAAGTTAAAAATAAGTATAATTTTATTGTTTAAATGCTATCAATGGTAACTTATTTTATTTGGAAAAAAGAGTGGATAATTATGTAATTATGCAATTAATTTGTTTAACAATTAAATATTAATTTTTTAACAGTTATAAAAAATTTAATTACAATTAAAATTAAAATTTTATCTCTTATCTTTATTCTTATTTATTAGTTTCTCTCTCCTTTTATCAATCTTATCACTTTTTATTTATCTACACTACTATATGTTGGTTAACTTATTTGTCTATACTACAATAATTATAATTTTTATTTTATTCTTAATTGAAATCTAGGTACTTCCATGCTTGTTTAGAGGTTTTTTTACTTAAAAAATTAAAAATTATAATTATTGTTATTAAAATATTGACTATAAATATAGCTTACATCTCTTTTCTATTAGTATAGATAGATAGAAGAAGATATTAGTATGTAAAATATAGATATAGATAGATAAGGATGATAAAATTCATAATTTTCCTCTAATCTTAGTTTATAATAAATAAAATTGATAAATATGTATAACATCTTTACTAAGTTGGGTTATGTTTTATTATGCACACGAAAAAAAAATTCACAAAAGCATATACTCTTGATTGTTTTGTAAAAAAAAAGAAGTCAAGAAATCATTTCTTAAAAGATTTTAACTTTTATATAACAATGGATAAATTTGTTAAGGATATTTCTATTTCAACTTTGAATGATAGAGATGTAACTTTTTATGTACGTGTTGCATATAAAATACATATACACTTGTGCTTTTTATTAAAAAAATTTGCAATAATATAAAATGTTGTAATATATATAAATCTGATTTTAATCTTTCAGAAAAATTGTTAAAAAAATATTAAAGCATTACCCTCTTAATTAAATTGTATTAAGTCCTAACTCAGTTCTATTTGTTTTATCTGCTACTAGGTAATCCCCTCCATAGCTCCTTTCCTTGCAAAGAAGAAATTGTTCAAAAAAGGAAAAAAATAAGAAATTGCAAATGCTTAAAATTTAGAATTAAAGTATTGAACCAAATAACATTTGAGATTGGATGTAGAATAAAGTCCATTCAATAAATATTTATAACCTTCAAATGATAAATTTCTCGTAACCCATTAAGTATTAAATTAATGTTTGACAAAGTTTTATCATATGGTCATTGACACAATTCAGTAATTCTCTCTATTTTTATTTGCTTCTTATTCCACATACACTTCTCTCTATGTTAAAACAACCAAAAAATTAAAAAAAAAAGTTGAGATGGGTTAAACCTTATTCATGAGGTTTTTGGATGAAATATTAGAATAAGGAACAATAAAGAAAATAAAAGAAATAAAATTAATTTATTTAATATGGAATAAAAATAAAAATTCAATTGTTCAAATAAAATTATGAAAATATTCAAATAAAAATTAATGCAAACGGTTAAATTATTGATTTTCAACATGTAATAAGTAAAATTTTCATATCAAAAGAAGGAAGAAGATTGAAAAAGAAAATTAAAATCTAAAACATACTACCTCTTAAAATCCCAAATTTTGAAAACAACTCCCTTGAAGAAAAAGTTTTAGAATGATTCCAGGAAGTGAACATCAAACTTTTCAATCCCCTCCATATAGTAGTTTAGAAGTTTAGATTAAAAAGAAAAAAATCCAAATTAAGGCATTGAACCATAATAGGTGTGAAAATAAGAGGTGAAATTCTAAGATCCCAACTGCATTAGCTATGTAACCCTTGACATACATAATACATTCTAATTCCATATTTTGCTTATGAATTTATTTTTTAGTCTTAATGGGTGCGATAGCTAATTGAAGCTAATTAGGTTTGTTTCTATTTCTTCTTCTTCCTATAGCCACAGTTCTATAGTTAGCATGTTTCTATGCCAATTTCTCTTGTTCCTTCTAATTGCTATTTTCTAGACTTGGATTTTCTGTGTTCTGACTTCATTTATTCTTGTAACAGCAAGGTAATAATAATTTATTCTTTTGATCTTTTCTATAATGGAAGAATCAATCCCCATTAGGGGCATAATATTTCTTTCACCCGATTACAATTGTCCATTCGATTTTGAATTGAATAAAAAAATTATATGTTTTTGAATTGTATGCCTATAATATGTATGTTTCAATGCCCCACTACTAAAAATGAGCACTAATGACCTTCTATTTGGTATGCAATATATTCTTCCCTAAATAGTCAAAAAGTTGAAATTTTAGTTCTGGAATAATCATAACCACTTTTGATTAAATCCTACATTTCCATAACCTTCCAATATACTTGCTATTATATTACCCCTCTCCCACGTAAAAGATTTGTTCATTTGTTGAATAGATGTTCCAAGAAATAAAATTTTGAAAAGAAATTGCAAACCAAAGAAAGTCAAGTTTAAGAATTGACAAAGAGATTAGTGATTTCTTGTTTGAGTGCTGATTGAAGACTTTACGGTTTGCAATTTCAAGTGTCTCAAAGATTGCTAGACAAGTGTAGTTTCTCTGTTAGTGCATAAATAGATAAAATAATATCAAATTTCTTTTATGGATAAATAGGTTGTGATTTTATGAACATAAATACTACATTAATTTCTCTCACCTCCTCCCTTTTTCAAATTTCTTTCTAGTAAATTTTGTTCATGCTATTTTAGCTTGTATTGTCACTCATCTTTGGTATTTTTACTTCTGGAAGTACAAAATTTCCCTTCCAACTTCATGTAAATAGCAAAATAACCATAAAAGTTCAAACCTAAAAAGTATATCATATGCATTATTCATTATCATGGTTCCTAATTCGTCTAAATTAATAATTCTAGATCACAAGGATCAAGAAACTTATATTCTGTATATCTTTTTTGAGAGATAGTTTGGTTGTTTCTGGCTTCTAGCATCATAAATCCTTGGGAAAAATACAATTTAACATTGATTGAGTAACAAAAATTATATATGAATTTTAAGATCTTATACTTTACTCCCATGGACTTTAACCGAATAACCAAAATGACTTATAAATTTTAAAACTTTACACTTTATCCCCTTAAACTTTTAGAAATCGTAAAAATATTAGTTTTAAGTTAAATCTAAGCTTTTACTAGCCTAACTATTTTGAGAATATATAAGGTAAGTGATTTGTTTATAAACCATGTTATGATAATCATTAAAACTTGAAGAATAAATAATGCTAAGGTTTGACCCACTTGTATCTAATAGAAGTTTATTTTTGAAAAGTTTCCAAAATTCATAATTGTAAAAGCCTAATGAACTTTAATTAATCCATACATTTGAAAACCAAACTATTTGAGCAACACAATTTAGGAATAATATAAAAGTTTTGTTTTAATTATTTTGATAAATTACTATTTTAAAAGTTAGTGTATAGATGAAAATTCTGATTTGGTGGAAGCAAAATGGATTTGAGGTTTAATGTTTGATTTATTTTATTCATTTTTAAAAAATTAAACAAACAGATATAATTATAATATATTATGTGTTTAAAAATATTCCATTTGTCTAAATTGAATGGCTTGACATAATAGCAAAATAAGATTAACAAATGTTTCTATTAAACTTAATCCAAAATTAATAGTTTTATTCTTTTTTAAAAATTTAGAAGAATAAAATACAAGATTTTAAAGTTCATATATCATTTTAATTGCTCAAGCAAAATTTAGGAAGATAAATATAAAATTTTATAATTTATGTATTATTTTTATCACTCAATCAAAATTTAAAATGGTATATTGTATTTCTCCCTAAATTCTTTCAGGTGCCAAAAGACAAAGTAGATCTGGCTGGATTTGTGTTGGAATAATATCAAAATGGCCCCTTAAAACCTCCGCCCCACTGTTACTTGTCACCTCGCCAGATTACTCGGGGAACCAGGACCATGGGCATACAAACGTGCAGAACACAGCAAAGGTGGTGTGGCTTCAGACCTTTTGACCTAACAAACGACACTTGTTCCAAGAAATACGCAAACATTTGGCCTTATAATATAGTGAGTGCCCGTAATAAGCAGGTCACTCACTGTAAAGCATTGTGGGGTTTCAGTCAGCTCGTTCCGTTTCTTCTTCTTCTAAGTTTGAATCTGAGTTCTGCTTTTTCTCTAAAGCTTGAATTTCTCACTCTCATCGCTTTGTATGCGAAAGATGAGATGAATAGGGTGAAAATGAGCACGATTTATTGTTGATCAAGCTGAGAGGGATTCAGCTGCAACTCTTCTACTCTTAGGTTCAAATTTAGGGAAAAAGATCGGGAAGGACTACAATACCCTGGAGCTAGGGTAACCCACCTGCTTAGTTGGTTGATTTTCAACCAAACGATGTAGAATTAAAAAGTAATGGATTATAGTTGATGGTTAAGATGTAAGGACTTGAAACCTGTTAGCTAGTTACATCAAAAGACCATGCAATTTGCACGTTAGTACCAGAAAAAAGCACAATTGAACTACTTACCCCACCTAAGTGAATTATGATCTTCGTATAATTTGACTTTTTGCCAAATTTCCTTTCCCCTAATTTTAATCTGTACAATTCAGTTATTATCTTGAAAATAATAGATATAATGTAATACACAGAATTATATTAATATATTATAATTTATTTCATTTTCATTTAAATTTGGTAATATATTTAATTTAATTTATATAATAATATATTAACAAACAAAAAATTATTTATTTAAAATGAAGATAAAACACTGTGGCATATTATGTAGTTTAATATAATTACTTGGACTTATCTTGATATTTAAAAAATTATTTAGATCTCCCACAAAGCATAAAAAAAATCACATGATTTTTTTTAATCAATGAAATGATGAAAAATTAGGACTATGGAGCATAATAATTGAGGCCATTAGGATATACAAATACAAATATCATTATAAACATAAGTGTTAGTAGTATAAAAAGGTAATTATAATCACAAATTATAGACAATAAATATGCCACTTAAAGTAATTTATTTAAAATGACATTTTCTTTCATTAAATTATAAGTTCATTAGAGACTTTTTTATTCTGAATGAAATAAAATGCAAAGACTTATCCTAAATTTAATTAAAGTTATACAGACCTCTCCTTTATGTATACTAAATTTCCTTGAATTTTACAAAAATGCTACTATTAAATTTATTTTAAAAAATTTCATTAAGAGACCATTTATTTTAATTGTGAGGTTATAATTAATGAGCAAAACAATTAGTTTGTAAACTAAACTACTCTTTATTCATTTCATATATTTGAAATTGCATTTTGATAAATAAAAAAAAATCTCCTACGGGAAGGAACATTGATTCAATGAAGAAAAAGTTGGGTTAACTTTTATAAATATAAAGTTAATTTGTTTAAAATTTATAGATAATTTATAAATGTATGTAATTCATGAATGCAATATTTATTTTATTTTTTAATAACTATTGATTATTGATTTTAATGATAATTTACTTATTCAATTAATTTATGAAATAAATACAAGTAAAAAATAATACAATAAAAAATTGTGTTGTATGTAATTTAATTAAAAATTTATGATATATGTAATTTAAAAAGATAATCAAAATTAATGTAAATGAAATATATTAAAAAAATTAAAGTTGAAGCAAAGTGAACTGCCCTTCATTGCGATAAAAGTTTCATGCAAGAGCGAAATTTTGACTCCACCATTTTAAAAAGTTGCAATTGACAATAATTTTTTTTGCTCTTAATTTAATTAACATTAAATAATTTATAAATTAGATGATTAATTAATTAATTGAATTAATCACAAATTTGAAATAATCTTAATTTTCCTTTCGCAGCATAATTTTCAATTTTTTACCCATAAAATTTGAAAAGTCACAAGAGAGAAAAATCATACGCATCCCTTGAGGCGCAAATCCTCCTATGCGTACTGTTCCTTTCACTTTACTCTTCCTTGCAACTCCGATTCTTCCAATTGAACTAATCACCCAAAATAAATCACATAAAATGATTGACGTTTCATATTTCATTTCTTGTTTCAAGTACCCCACAAAGTATGCTGTGCCTAATTTCAAAACTCCAGAATTTTGCTAGCGCCCAGAACTCCGTCAAGCCCAGTCCTTTCCATGAGAATCGCATCGCCATCGCCATCAGTCAGAACTTCAGCACCCTCAACTACAATCTGTCGTTGATAGTCACTGGAAATCGCCTTACAAAATTTGCATTAAAGGTTTTTTTTTTATCTGTTACTCATAGCCGTTGTTGCTTCAAGCATAACAGGAAGCCAAGAATGCAGAGAAGGCTCCCGGGTCCCAATCATATGCCATCAAATCAGGACAGCAATTTAAAATGAAAAATGTCAAGAGAGTATTTAGCAAATTCACTCATAAAATGCAATCAATTAATATTTGACACGTGTCATTATTTAATTTGATAATGAAATTGGGGTGAGTTGCGCAGTCTGGTCCAAAAAGATCTAATCAAAGGAGAGGCCGGTGCAAGAAACAGACTGCAGGAGACATATATCAGATGGGAATATACCAACCCAAATCCAACCAGATTGAATTAGACCGGACGAAATGGTGGATGCTGTATTTATCAGAACAACAGTTGCAGGAACTGGGTCTCATGAGGATATAGATGATAACAGTATATTACATTCACTCGTAGAATCTTGCCATCAACACAACGACAATGAAAATCTGTATTTACAAAAATGCGAAATCCTTTGCACAAGTATACATATCTGTCAAGGTTTTTTGGATGGACAACGTTGTTTTGTGAAGTCCACATTCCGCTGATGGTTGGCTGTTCCTGCATTCTTTATCCAGTCAACAACTTCGCTGATGGCAGGCCACATTAAGCAGCATCACTGTTCCCCATCTCGACCCACCATCAACCCCTATCATCGTCTTCCACGACCACAACTTACAAAGAACACTACCTCTCAACTCCGCCACCATCACCGCTCACATCAACAGCTTCCACCACTTCCACCCCCACTCACATGCCTTGTCCCCCACCCATAAATTTATTAGTAAACACTATCACCGCCTACCACCAACCCTCCTGCCACCTGCCCACCCTTTTTACAACTGAAAATGTGCTTTTATATTTTTGCATCTAAACATCTTTATAACTGAAAAAAGTGCACAAGTACTTCTCCAATAGAGTAACCAAACACAACTTTCATTTCCTTAAAAAGTTATTTGAAAAAGAGATTTCCTGGTATATTACATAAATAAATTAAGATTTTTGTTCCACCAAAAGAGAAATAGATAAACGCCCAGCACGTAAGGAGATTCACTTGTTATAAAATTGACATTTCTCCTTCCAAATTTTGTGTCCATCCCTCACTTGATAGGAGTACGAAACTTCTAGAGCATATTAGAATTTTTTCACAACTCAACGAGGTACTTCTCTAGAAGTCCATCCAAACAAAATCATAGCGTGTAGACGGTCAAGTTAAAAAAAGTACTAAAATCGATTGTAAAGCCAAGACCAATATGCAGTGCTCTGTTTGAGCTGGGAGGAGTTGCACTGCCTCCTGGTTTCTTGTGAAGAACAAAGGCGATTAACAGCTAAACCACACAATCTAGGGTTCCCTTCAAAGCTGGATAGGGGAAAAGTATCAAATTGACCGCCTATTGGTACGTATCCTTCTACAACCACCCAGACCTATCAAATTTACAACTAATAAGGCGTGAAGCAAACAACAAAAGCTGAATAATGGTTGACCCAGCTACTTGGTCATATATAGACTGTGGTAGGACAGGGATTGAGAGAGAGAAACAGAGAGGAAGATAGAGACACTGAGAGAGAAGGCAGATGGATTGGCAAGAAGAACTAGACGAGGAGGGGGAGAGAGAGAGAGAGAGTACTCAATAGAATAATATTATAACTTTTCCAATACGAAAGATACTTTTAATATAGAAGAAGATTCCCAGCTAACTACTACAATTCTATCTACCCAACAAAAGTCAAGGTTCATAACAGAGATACAGAGAGGAGAAACTTCTTGAGTTAGATATAAATGATCTCATAATATTAATTACTTTATAAAATCTTGCCAGCAACAATACTAAAAATGAGAGTCATCCTTTGCAGCGGTAAAAATGAAATTCTATGTACATATGTGTTTGTGAAAAATTTTGTTGAAGTTCTAAGGTGCTCAAAAATTTTTTAATGGCATAATTTTATTTATTAAATAAGATTATTAATTTAAATAATCTTATTTAATAAATAAAATTATGCTATACCAATGCAGAATTTGAAACTTAGGTTACTATAGTCTCCCCCTCAGTTCTCTCTAATCTTTATTCAGATGTTTTGGCTGCTATAACATTCTTTAGCCAATCAACAACTTCTTTGATTTTTGGTCTTTTGGAACGACTCTGGTTTACACGTGCTGGCCGCACCTAACACTTGCAACATCTCTTTTTCAAAGCCTTTCCTTCTCAGATGTGGGTCAAAGACTTGGTCATGTTTTCAAATAATTTTCTAAAGATATTTTTTTGAATAAATTTTGTTGGACTGCTTTTAGTTAAAAAAAGAAACCATTTCAAATTTGAACCTTGCTTCAGTTTTTTATATCAAGTTACTGTTTATACACTTAAGAGTATTACTAATTTTTTGTCTACAAAATGTAATTCAGTGCTTGTTAGAGTAATCTTAAAGTTTCAAATCGGGAATGATAAAATAAATTTTAAAATTATTAAATTAAAATTATTCAAATATAATTTTTTAATTAATGTGATTAAAAAATTTTAATCTAATAATTTCTAAAATTATCATATCACTTGAGAATTTAAAATCCTCATGCATCATATATTATCATTTGGTTTGATATGTGTGTAATATTAATAACGTTATTACCGTGAACTCCTTAATTGTGATTTTTTTTATAATTTTATTTCTCAGCAAATTGTAAAATCTCATATTTTTTTTGTGACAATAGAAATGATAATCCATAAGTGAATTTCAATTTTTTTATATTCACTAAATTGTATTTTACAAATTTATCTAATTATACTATATTTAATAATAATTTTTTATTTTTATTTAAAATATAATTTTAAATCTTATTTTTTATGTATATAATACTAATCCACGTAAAATTCAAAATTTGAATCTATATATAATGATAAGTAAAATTTTTAAAATAATATAAAATATCACTACATTTCTGAAATGCCGGCAGTTTATTCTTGTAGCATATACCTTGAAACTCATGCCCCACGGACTCTTCCTACTTCTGGCACCTTTTCTCTCTGGCTTCTTTCCAGTGTGGAGATTTTGGAAGAAAGACTACAAGCAAAGCACTGAAGCCAGCATATGGTCAGTTTTGTCTACAGTATCCCGTGAAAGTCGGACCTAGTTATTTTGTAGAGCGACATTTTAATTTTTTTATTAAATAAACAAATCAAAATCACAATAACTCGCATAAATTAAAAGATATGGTGAATTTTTACAATAATAAATTAATTTTTAAATAATTTTTATTTATTAAATTTTTAATTTTTAATTTTTTTATCAATGTGTACAATGTCTTATTTTATTTTTTAAAATGCAAGATATAGTTTAGAAAATCTCTATTTTATTTTAAAAAGATCCTAGTATGAGATTAAAGGAGTTACTTAAATTATCAATATTAGTAGAAAAGTAAGATTTATTGCAATGTGGACAATATAAATTTTATACTTAATTTATAAAAAAATGAGTTAATGGTAATTTAATTGCATTATGCATGATTGAAGTTTTAACAATAATTTTTTTTCAAATTAATTCAATTAAAATTAGGATTTAAATTTTATCCATCATCATTATAAATTAGTTTTATACTATTTTATAAGCGATGCATAAGTTATAATTTAACTTTCATTTATATTGAATATTATTTATATAAATAAATTTTAAATGAGTTTCATATTATAAAAAAAGATATTAAAAATTGGAATATAATTTATTATAATTATTTTATAACCATGCATTTAAATTTTTAAATTATAAATTTTTAAAATGTATATTACTTTTTGTTAAATAAACTTTTCACAATTTGAATTCTTAACTAAACAAAAATAAAAATTAAATAAATGATAACTCTTACAATTTTTTTCTTGTCATCTATTGTTTGTGAATTATATTTGAAGAATAATTTGATCTAAAAAATAGCTTCTAATAAATACAAAAAGGTAATGATATATATATAATGATATATATATGATTTAACTTTGATTCATTACCAAGATAAATCAATTTTATACAATTATTTAATTACATATTATTATGATAATAAAAAATTATTAAATTTTTTATTATGACTAAAAATTATTAATTGCTATTATTTTTTTAATGATGTAAAATAAATTATATTTTCCTTTATTTGTTTCTAGATTAGAAAAGGATATAATCACATAAAACTGTTAAAACAAATTTTATATATCCACAGGTTATAATAGAATTGGATATGAAAAAAATAAAAAAAATTGTAAACTAATAAGAGTTTAAAAATAGAATTATTTAGTGAATCAATTCAATCAAATAAAAATTTAATATATTTAAACATTTTTAAAATAAAAAATATATTATAACATATATATACTATATTCAGTGGTGTTTGAACTATAAATAGTAGAAATATATAAAAAAATAAAAGAATAATATGCACTAAATTACATAAAAGGAAGGAAAAATTCATATGATTTTTAAATCCTTGATAAAATCTTAATTAATGTATGCTTGAATTAAAAATATAACATTAAGAAAACTTAATATAAAAATATTGATAAAATTTAAATAAATAAATATAATTTTATTTTTAAAATAATTTTATTATAAAATAGAATATGTAATTAATTCATTCAATTAATATATTTTATTAAAATTTTCAACTTATTTGAAAAGTATAATAAAAATAAAATATATCATATTATATTTATATAATTTAATAATATTAGTATAACAATAAAATATGTAATTAATTTAATTAAATTAAATTAAAATTTTAAAATTTTAAAAATAGATTTATAATAATAAAATGTATGGATAATATGAAAAGTTACTGGTATGAGTTTTGATTCAATAGAAAGGTAGAATCATCTTTTTTATTATTTTAGTTAAGGACACTAATCATTAGTGTAATTTTATAAAATTGAGAGGTCTAAATGTAATTATATTAAATTTTAAGAAAAATTAAAATATTAATTCTACAACTCATGCCTATCCTGACTTGGTATCAATTTTTCTTTGTTTTCAAAATTGGGCCATTTTTATAATTTTCGTCAAATTAAATTATCATTAAATTATATTTTTAAGTCTTCTCACTTAACAAATGATATAACATCCTTTCGCCATATGCTTTGAGTTTTAAAATCCAAGCTCTCCAAATGATACCATAGTCTTCACCGATCGAAATGACCCTTAAAACTCCTAACAAATGGTACAATATCCTTTCGCTATATGCTTTGAGTCTTAAAACCCAAGCTCTCCAAATGATACCATAGTGTTCACCAATCTAAATGGCCCTTAAAACTCTTAACCCATTACTACAAGAAATACTATCTTACTTTCGGAGTAAGTTGCTATTCCTTACTCTAGTACTCCGGGAGAGAGAGAAAGAGATAAAATGCAGCGGGTTATCCCGCATGAAACAGTAAGTGAAGCCCACTTCCTTACTTTTCTTTCTCTCTCCCTCTTTTAGAGTAAGAAACAGTACCGTATATCGAGAATAAGATAATATTTTCTTATTGCTACTGTCAACTCGCCAGATTGCGCAGAGAACCAAGACCATAAGCATACAAACGTGCAGAACACAGCAAAGGGGGTGTGGCTTCAGACCTTTTGGCCTAATAAAGGACACTTGTTCAAAGAATATACGCAAACACTTGGCCTTATAGTATGGTGACTGCCCATTAAGCAGGGCACTCACTGTAAAGCATTGTGAGGTTTTAGTCAGTTCGTTCTGTTTCTTCTTCTGAGTTTGACTCAGTGCCGTTTTTCTCTAAAGCTTGAATTTCTCACTCTTATCGCTTTGTGTGTGGAAGATGAGATGAAGTGGATAAAAATGAGCACGTTTTAGTGTTGAGAGAGATTCAGCTGCAACTCTCTTCTGCTCTTAGGTTCAAAATTTAAGGAAAAAGGATCTAATCAAAGAAGAGGCGGGCGCAAGAAACAGACTCCAGGAGACATATATCGGACGGGAACATACCAACCCAAATCCAACCAGATTGAATTAGACCGGACGAGACACAGGATGCTGTATTTATCAGAACAATACTTAATAGGAAACTGGGTCTCATGAGGATATAGATGATAACAATATATTCCATTCACTCGTAGAATCTTGCCACCAACACCACGACATTGAGAGTCATCAATTACAGTGGTAACAATGAAAATCTGTATTTACGAAAATAGAAAATCCTTTGCACAAGTATACATATCCGTCGAGGTTTGTTGCATGGACAATGTTGTTCGTGAAGTCCTCATTCCGCTGATGGTAGGCTGTTCCTACAATCTTTACCCAATCAACGACTTCTCTGATGCTTGGTCCCCTGAAAAGATTCGGGATTACCCACAAGCAGGCCACATTAAGCAGCATCACTGTTTCCCATCTTGACCCACCATCAACCCCCCGTCACCTTTTCACGACCACAACTTACAAAGAACACTACCTCTCAAGTCCACCAGTCAGCCAAGCCTCCACCACCATGACTGCTCACATCAACACCTCCACCGCTTCCACCGCCACTCACATGCCTTGTCCACCCACCCATAAATCTACTCGCAAACACTATCAGCGCCCACCACCAACCCTCCTGCGACCTTCCCGCCCTTTTTACAACTGAAAATGTGCTTTTATATTTTTGCATCTAAACAACTTTATAACTCAAAAAAGTGTACAAGTACTTCTCCGATAGAGTACCCAAACACAACTTTTATTTCCTTAAAAAACTACTTGAAAAAGAGATATTCTACTACGTTACATAAACAAATTAAGATTTTTATTCTACCAAAAGAGAAATAGATAGAGGCCCAGCATGTAAGAAGATCCTCTTCTTATAGAATTGATATGTCTCCTTCCAAATTTTGTGTCCATCCCTCGCTTGATAGGAGTAAGAATCTTCTAGAGCATATTAGAATTTTTCGACATCTCAACACGAAAGGTACTTCTTTAGAAGTCCATCCAAACGAGACCACAGCGTGGACACAGTCAAATTAAAAAAAGTGCTAAAACCGATTGTAAAGCCAAGACCAATATGCAGTGCTCTGTTTGAGCTGGGAGGAGTTGCACTGCCACCTGGTTCTTCTTGTGAAGAACAAAGGCGGCTAACAGCTAAACCACACAGTCTAGGGTTCCCTTCAAAGCTGGATAGGGGAAAAGTATCAAATTGACCACCTGTTGGTACTTATCCTTCTACAACCACCCAGACCTATAACTTGGAGTTTTAGGAAATCATCAGGGCCTATCATATTCTCATCATCTGGCATTACTTACTCATTGAAATTCTCGGAAAGGACAAGGAGAGAAAGGTTCTTGAATCCTGTGAGTATGGTCATAGCCCCGGTGAAATTCGCCAGTTTGTTGTTAGAAATTGATAGAAAAGACAGAGACTGAAGTCCAGGTATGTCAGGTGAGATCTGTCCCTCCAGGTGATTACTAGCAAATCTTACAGCAGCAAGCGACTTGCATGAAAAAAGAGTTGGAGGCAAATTACCAGTAAAGTAATTGTTGCTGAGGTCAAGAGTAGTAAGGTTAATGAATCGAGAAAAATTCAAATTTGAGAGGTTTCCTTCCAAGAAATTGACCCTTAAATTCAAGGTGACAAGATTGACACAGTTCATCGGAGAGGGGGGTATAGTACCTGTCAAATTGTTGTTATAAATGAGAAGATGTTCTAATTTGGAGAGCTGCCCAATGTTCTGTGGAATTTGCCCAACCAATTGATTGGTGTAAAGCTTCAGGGTTGTGAGATTGGTAAGGCTAATGATGCCATCACCAATCATTCCGGAAAGTCCATCGATTGGCAAGGATATTTCCGTGAGGGAGGTAACATCATAAATATCACTAGGAAGAGGCCCAGTTAAAAGATTCAAACCTGCTTGAAAAATCTCCAATTGTTTGGGGGCTTCCTGTATAATCAGAACAGTTACCCCGAAGATGCAGTTGGAAATCTTATGATTCTTCCTCGTCAAAGAGAGAGGACAAAGAGGGTAAATAAGGACAAAGCTTGGGAATGCAAAGCAGGGGCCATCCATTCACCCGGCCGAGCAAAATGAAGGGGAAAAAGAGGGAGAGGGGTTGACGTTACTAGAGTAAATATACAAGGAACATAATGCTACCATTGTGGATATTTGTATGGTAATGTTTCTGAAACTACTCAGATTTTGCAAGTTTGCATGAAATGTCAACATAACAGTTGCAATTTTATAAGCAGAATCTTGAAACTTTTCATAAGTTTCAGTTTTGTATGGACTAAAATGTAATAAGTACATAGAAAGTTGCAAATCAATCAACTAAAGTTGCATTAAAAAAGTTTTTTGAAATTTACCTTCTCGTAAAAAAATTACAACTAATGAATTAATGCTGAAAGTATGACTATTTTTCACAAAAGTTGAGATACAATTAAATCGGTTTTACAAATAGTTATGATTTATTGAGTTTATTATTATAAAATAGGATGTCTTTAGATTTTAAAGTTTAAGATAAAAATGTAACAAGATTTGCTATTCTGATTATCCTTTAAAGGAGCAAAAGAATGCAATTACAAAAAAACTTTAATGCTGGATTAAAAAGAATTTTATTTTTCAACGTGTAAAATGAGTTTAGGATTTGTTCTAGAATTTTCATGATTAACTTAAATTTATTATTAGTAATTAGTAAAATTAGTTTTCAAATTAATCAATTACTGTATATGATTTTCTATTCAAATAATTAGATTTTATTTCTACCCAGATTCTCTTGAATGTAGTCAAATTGCTTCAGAGATGACAATTACAATGTCAATAGAAAATGATAGCTATACCCATATAATTTTAATCTTCCTTCGATAATAACAAGGTAAGAATTGTGATTTCAAAAAGGAAAAAAAAATAATGCTATAGACTTTGTCCTTATTTGAAAATTAATTGATTATATCAATAGTTAACTGATTTAATTAGTAATTAATTAATAGTTGATTGTATTAACTAATTTAACTAAACATTTAACTAAAAATATTTAGTAAAATTAGTTATTTATTATTAATTATTTATATATAAAATAACGTATAAGGACATAAATATATTTTATGAATTATTTGAGTAATCTTTTATGTTAATAATATTTTAATATTTTAAATTTTATATATAATTTAGTAGATTAAATTTTCTTATAAATAATATATCATTATAATTTATCATATATTAAATATTTTTTGAAATTAAATTAATATAATTTCTATAGTTACTAAACTTTCTTTTAAGAAATCAATAATTATAATGATTTAATTTTATATAAAGATAAATATTATAATTTTTTATAGATTGATAGTGAGAAAAATGGGAAGATTGACTAGTAAGCTTTTTTTGGAAGGATAAAATGAAAAATACAAAAAATTAATTTTCACGTGAAAATAAATATTACAATTTTGATGTTAAAATAAATATCAATTTTTATGTGAAAATAAATATTATATATTAGTATTTTTTTTGGAAGGATAAAATGAAAAATATAAAAAATTAATCGAGGGTAATTTAATCTTTTTTTAGCTTAACTAATTTCAAAACACTATTCCTCCTAACTTTTTAAAAATGATAGTTTGAAAGGTAATCAACTGATTTTGGTCAAATTAACCAAAAGTTATCAAAATAGTCAACTCCTAAACATTTCCTTTGAACAAAAAGAATGACTATAGACATTTTCATAGATTACTTAGGTTTAATTTTTCCTAAGAGTTTGTTTCCTTGAGGGGGTAGGTTGTAGCTAACTAGAATTCACAATGCCACTCCCATTTACTTATTTTCACTTTTTCATTTGCACCCTCACATATAACATATATAATTGTCTTGCCCTCTATAAGAGGATGTAGAAAACCACATCCAAATTGGATGTGGGTTAAGTTCTTGTGATTATTAACTTCTATATCATTGATAAGGTATGGAGCAGACAACAAGAAATTGAAAAATGGTTAACCTAGTGACTTGGTCATCTATAAAATATAGTAGGACAAGGATTGAAAGAGAGAAATAAAGAGGAAGATAAAAAGAATGAGAGAAAGAAGACAAACAGATAGATAAAAAGAATAAAACACGAAAAGGAGAGAAAGAAAGTACTCAATTAAAATAATATTATAACTTTTCCAATACAAGAGATACTCTTATATAGAAATATATTCCTAACAGACTACTATAATTCTATCTACCAAACACATAACAAGGTTCACAATAGAGAGATAAAAAGAGAAGCAACTTCTTCAATTGGATATAAATGATCTCATAATATTAACTCCTTTATAAAATCTTGCTAGCTACAATATTGACAAGGAGAGTAATCCCCTGCATCCATGAAAATGAAATTTTGTATACAAGTGTGTATGTGATAAATTATATTGAAGGATAAAAATGGCTCTCTAGTCTTTATTCGAATGTTTTAGTTTTTCTAACATTCTTTAGCCAATCAATAACTTCTTTGATTTTTGGTCTTTTGAAAGGATTCTAGTTTACACATGCAAGCCATAACTAGCCCTTGTAGTATCTCTTTTTCAAAGCCTTTCCTTCTTAAAAGTGGGTTGAAAACTTGGTCATGTTTTCAGATAATTTTCTAAAGATATTTTTTTGAATAAATTTTATAGAATTGTGTTGATTTATGTAACTTTTACTGCTGATTTTTTAGCTTTGTAATATCTTATTTATTTAATTTTTGAATAAGTTAAAATTAGTTTAGATTCAAGTTTGTTTAGATTTAATTAAATAAGTCAAAGTTAGTTTAGATTCAAGTTTGTTCAAATTTAGATTGAAGTTTATTTAGATTTTATTGGCAAAGATTATGTAATTTCTATTGGATATGGCTATATAAATTCAAAACTTAAGAATGAACAAGAAAAATTAATTCAGCATCCAATTTTTCACTTCTACAATCTTTCTGTTGCAAAAATAATAAATTAGCATTAAAGCTCATTTTGTTATTAAAGGACCTATATTATGTGTGAGTGAATTTATGAGGAATCTTCCCCCAAAATTCAAACACTAAACCTCTAAGCCAAAGAAATGTAACAATGGCTAGAAATAACTTTATGGCAACACCTCTTCTTTTCACAAGATAAAATTATCAAATTTAGTCTATTAAGATGAAAACTCACTTAAAATGTCTTGTTTGTGGTAATGGGTTGAAGAGGAAAGGCAAATTTCGCCTTGACACTCCATTAAATTAGGGCTTATGAAGAAGAAGAAGCTAAAGCCCCAAGAGCTTTATCTTTAATTCATGTTGTTATCTCTGAATCGATTTTCACAAGAATTATGGCTTGTGAAACAACCAAGCAAGCTTCGAACATGTTGAAGGAACTATATCAAGGCAATGATAGAACAAGGTTGATGCAAGTGTTAAATCTTAAAAGAAAGTTTGAGATTCCAAGCATGAAAGAAAAAGAGACTATAACAAAGTATGTTGATAGATTGATAGATATGATAAACAAAATCAAGTTGAAGAGCTACCTAATAATAAAATCATAGAGAAAATACTTATAAGTTTGCTTGAAAAATGTGAAGCAAAAATTTCACCTCTTGAATATTCAAAGGACATTAGTCAAATTACTTTGCCATAATTAATCAATGCTTTGCAAGCTCAAGAACAAAGAAGAATTATGAGAAAAAAAAAGGAGATTGAAAGAGCCTTTCAAGCTAGAGATAAGGAGTAAACATAGCCAGCAATAGAAATAGAAAGCTACCTTAGAATAAAAAGAAGAAAAATGGTGACAATAATAAAGATGGACAAAGGAAAGGTAAGTATCAACCTTGTCAACATTGCTAAAAGATAACACATCAACATTGGAATTACTGGTTCAAACTTGATGTTAGGTGTAATGCTTGTAATCAGATGGGACATGTGGAAAAGGTTTGCAAGAACAAGCAACAAGCTCAAGTAGTTAATCAATTGCAGAAGGAGCAATTATTTGCAGTAACTTATTTTATAGGTAGTACTTTCAATTAAGGTTATCTTATTGATAGTAGTTACACCAATCATATAACTTATGATAAATCAATGTTCAAAGAGCTTGATCAAACATATATTTCCAAAGTTAAAATTAGAAATGGTGACTACATTGAAATTAGAAGCAAAAAAATGTTGTCATTAACTCTAATTCGAGTGTAAAACTCATTAACGACGTTCTGTTTGTACCTAAAGGTTTTCTTTAATTTTCAAAGATGAAGCTTATGTGATTTTAGATCCTACTAGAAGTGAATTATTCTCAATCAAGATAAAAGAAAAAAACTTCTCATTAGATAGGGTGCAAGCTAATTCTTATGTATGTCTTAACTTTGTTGAACAATCTCAGCTTTGGCATAGAAAGCTAGGGCATTTCATTACTTTGGTCTTTCATTTATGGATAAGATAAAGTTATTGAAGGATCTCCCTACTATTGAAGAAGGAGTTTAAGTTTGTGAAGTTCGTCAGTTAGGAAAGTAATCAAGAATGCCATTTCCACATAACAAAGTCTAGAAAGCAATAGAAAAGCTTCAGCTTGTTCATATAGATATTTGTAGCCCAATGAGAATGATGTGCATGCTACAATGCACTAAAATTATATTAGTAAAACTAGTTGCTGAAAAATAATGTAAAATAATGGCACAACTAGGTCACACCACTAGTGATTCCTTAATTTTATCTTTCCTAAATGATTTCCTATCAATATATGCACAATTATTAAATTATTTATACAGTGAAAATATGAAGAACTAATGCAAATAAAATGCAATGCAATGAAAATAGAATGTTGCTATTATGCAAAAGTAGAAATAGAATCAGAATGCAGAATGTAGTAATGCAATAATGTATGTATGTAGAATGAAATTAGAATTGGAGGTTGGTTACATGAAATTAAGCAATTAATAAGCACAAATTTAAGCTTAAAACAGAAGTAAAATCAAATAGTCAATTTAAGGAAATTAATAGCCTTAAATTGAATTAATCATAGATCAATTAGAATTTGACTTTTTCTAATTAATTCTTCAACCTTAAATTATCTGTAAATCCCTGCAATAATTCATGAATTCTATACAAGACAATCACCTAGGATTTGATCAATTAGGATTAGTTAAATTAAGCAATCGTTATAATCCCTAAACTAAATTGAAATTGATTTATAATTAAAATTCAGTTGATTTGAGAAATTAAATTAGAAATATTTAAATTAATCCTTCAACCCTCTATCCCTATGCATAAAACTATAATTTATCAACCATAATTTCATAACAAAATAGCAAAGAATTTAGAAATTACAGGGATGAACATTAATTATATCAAATCAACACCCAATATAAGAAATCTCAAGAATTCAACACAATTAAATAGAGAAAGAGAAAAATTAATTAAGAAAGGTCAACATTACAAAGCATGATCTCATAATCCTCAAGAGGATAGCTTCAAACTCCTTAAATCAACATCAGAAAATTAGCCCTCCATGGTTGGAAGACGAAAACTTGAAGAAAAAGAAAGAAAATTGTGTTACTAATTGTATGTAATCAGATTATATGATTATATGATATGTTGCCCACCCCCTTATCTCTATTTATATCTGATAAAACCCATAGAATCCTAATCCTAGTCCTATTAGGATTACAAAAATTAAGGCCTTGCTAATCCTACTCCTATTAAGATTATAAAACTTAGCAATTTCTTCTAGAAAGGCCCAGCAGTGAAATCTCACTAGTTTGACTTCCATCTAATGAATGACCCCTAAAATGATGTAATTTCACCAATCCTTTAATTTGAGGTTGTAGGCCTGGGTCTTAGCAAAATTTGTACACTGATTTCACCTTAATCGGACTTTTGTAACTCTAAATATAACCTAAATACAGAAATTGGTTCAGTTAGGACAGAATGACATCTTCAACTTCTCAGCCACTTTTGACTTCCAAAATATCTGAATTGGGCTTGGAATAAAACATAAAAGTTGTAAATCTCTCTTTTATCTTTTCATCAATATAAATTTTGTATCAATCCGAAATCCAAGGCCTAAGGTATAAGTGAAAAATAGAAATAGTGTCAAAATTTAGCATTTAACGAATAAATTCAAAAACTTGTAAAATTAATCCAAAATTATAAAACAAGGCTTATTTTATAAAATTAAACATATGTAACACCTAAAAGATATAAAATAAGGAAAAATAAAATAGTAAATATTTTTCTCATCAGAGAACTTAGTCCTTAAATGATAGTAGGTATTATGTGGCATTTATTAATGATTTTAGCAAGATATGCTAAGTTTATTTTTTAAAATAGAAGTTAGATGTCCTTGAAGTGTTTTGGAAGTTCAAATATTGGATTGAAAATCAAAGTGGCTTCAAAATAAAGACACTCAGGTCTAATAATAGAAATAAGTATACTTTTAACATGTTCAATAAATTTTGTGAAGATACTGGTATTGAACATTAGTTGACAGTAACATACATCCCACAATAAAATGGGGTGAGTGAAAGGAAAAATAAGATGATAATGGAGATGGCTAAATGCTTGCTGTTGGAGAAAAAACTACCTAAAAAACTATGGGCTGAGGCCATTAATACCACAGTCTATTTGCTCAATAGGTCACCAACAAAGACCTTGAAGAGTAAAACTGCATTTGAAATATGGTATGGATACAAGCCTTTTGTTCAGAATCTAAAGATATTTGAATGCATATGCTACACACATGTTCTTGACGTGAAAAAGGACAAGTTAGATTAGAAAGATGAAGTTAGTATTTTCATTAGGTACAACAACATCACCAAAGGTTATAGAGTGGATCAACCTTTAACTAATAAGGTTATTGTAAGTAGAGATATCAAGTTTGATGAATATGCAGAATGGAATTAGGATATGTTAAAGGTGGAGATTGGTGAGAATAAACAGGTTATTCATGAAGCAATTCAGGATTAAGTTGTTAATGAATTAGTTGATGATACTTTAGTTAAAGGTACTAGATCATTAGCTAAAATTTATCAAAAATGCAATGTTACTTTGGTTGAGCCTATAGGTTATGATGAAGTTACAAAAGATTTAAAATGAATTGCAATAATGGAAGAAAAGTTGAGAATGATTGAAAAAAATCAAAGTTAGAGACTTATGAATAGGCCAAGTCATAAGAAGCTTACTAGCATAAAGTGGGCGCTCAAAATCAAGATAAATGCTTATGGCTCCATCAATAAGTATAAAGCCAGATTGATGGTATGCTCAATAATTTGGAGTAGACTTCTCATAGACATTTGCATATGTGGTCAAATTAGACACTATCAAAATGCTCTTGGTAGTTGCAGCCTAAGAGAAGTGGAAAGTTTACCAACTTGATGTAAAGTTAACATTTTTAAATAGCTACTTGGAGAAGGAGATATTTATTGAGCAACCTAAAGCATTTATGGTAAAGGGTGTGTCACGACATGACCTATGGCAGGCTCCAGGAGAGGCGAGCAAGCCTCCATGCTTCCTCCGGAAATGTGATTTGTGTTGTTGTGTGTGAATAAAAAAAAAGTCGCCATCAATCATTTTTTTATGGTGTGATTGAAATACCAAAAGTGGTCTACATTCCCAGAGTTGGATTCAGGAGTTCGTTACGTGTAGGGAAGGTATTAGCACCTTACAACATCCGTTCAACGAACGGTTGCCTATTTATTCTAATTTTATCTTATGTATTAAATTATGATGGTCCTTATTGCATTACATGTATCTTATTATGAGTATAATTATTAATTTTGGTTAAATTATTTATCTAATTATTCAAATCTATTCAACTTCATAGTAGAATTCGGATGAAAAGTGCCTCAATAATGTTAAGTATTATTATGATTGCACTTGCAATTGAATTACTTAACTTTAATATGTTTTAGGCAAAAAATTTATTATTTTGAAAGATTTTTTATATTTTATATTTTTAAATAATTTGTTGATTTAATTGTTAAATCTTTTCAACTTTATGATAAGATTTGAACAAAATAACATGTCTTAATAATATTAAGTATCACAATGATCACACTTACAATCGGATTACTTAATTTTAATACGTCATAAGCATAAGTTTTTATTAATTTGAATATTTTTGTTTATTATTTTTGAAAATATTTTTTAAAGAATTTTTATTTTATTATCAATGAAATATTATTATTTTATCTTTTTATAAAAAAAAATTATTTCATTATTTTTAAAATATTTTTAATAAAATAATTGTAATATAAATTTTTTTAGGTAATAAAAATTATTTAAAGTAATTTTATTTACTTATTTATTTAAAAATATTATACTAATAATTTTTATTTAGATTATCAGATTTGTCCAACTTCATGGCTAAATCTAAAATAAAAATTTGAAAGAATTCAAATTATAATTTTAATATTATTTTTTAATTTTAAAGTATTAAATTTGTCAACTTCATGACTAAGTTTGAATACTACTGAGAAAAATTAAAATTATAATTTAATATTATTTTATAATTTTTTTTGAAATATCAAAATTTTTTAACTTCATGATCAAATCTGATTAAAGAATTGCTCAAGAAAGTTGAAAATTATATTTATTGTACCTGCAACTAGTCTTAATATTATTTCGTCATCACAAATATATATATAAATTGTAAGTGCACATGATGAGTATAAAATAATTTTTATGTGCAAAAATATTAAAAAAAATTTATTTAATTGGCTCACCCAATTTTAAAAAATATTCCTCACCTTAAAAATATTAAATAATTTGAACCTTCAAATTATTTTATTTTTATTGGGTCGCTGGAATTACATAAAATAATATTATCTTTTATATTATTGACGTCAATCACAATTACCTATTTGACAATTCCAACATCGAATACGTGTCTTCTGACCTTTTTGTCAAGCATGTGGTCTCTGCCTTCCGAGTACAGCATATAGCATTTGTCCAAGCACATGTTTTTAAGTTGTCACTGACCATGGTGGGGCTGTGTGTGCTGGCTCTTCAATTTGAGACTTCACAAGTGTCGGTTTTTGTTTTCACATACCTTGGCTATTCTTATTCTTTCACTTAAACGGTGGGAGTATTACTCTGTTCCTATTATCATTGCATGAGGGAGGAGTTATGAGGGTGGCAACGAAACCAGTGGTAGCCGCTGTTGATAAATCTGGTAACGGCCATGCCGGAATCTTCTTCAACGAAGACAAGGGTAAATGCCTTCTTTCTGCTGTCAATCCAACATCAGCTTTGCGAGGTTCAAACACCAAGTAGCAATCCCACATGATTGGAAGCGAACTGATGTGGCGCAGAACGCGACCTAAAATGAGCATGGCAATATCTTCAATATCACGATTAAAGGTGTCGCTAGCAGGGAGGGTGAAGCCACATATGATCATGATGTTCCTCCAACCAATTGTTGCTGCGACTTGGTTGCACGCTGTAGCTCCTTTTGGGAAGAGTGAAGGATGGAAACCCACAAACTATGGAGGAGGATACGTATAGCAACAAATGACGCCCAGAAATATGAAGACGATCGTGACGGGTAGAGAAACAGAGAGAGTAAACGACGAAGGTGAGGGAGAGGAGTGGTTTTTTTTCTTTTTTTTTTTGTTCCTTTGGTTAAGAGAATGAGAACTTTCATTGTAGTGAGAACTTTTAACTCTTATCCAGCTCCATCTATTGGCCATTCAAGATCGTAACATAGACGTAGCAATGAAGAGGATCATTGGAAAGGAGAGATAGAGCCTAATAGTTTTCTTAGACGTCGAGGGAGAGAGCTCTTTTGCTTAGAAGGAATTTCAATAGGAAAATATGGAAACTCCTCCCCCTTTTTTCACATTCCAATTCCAACCCAGCTTTCTTCTTCCCGTAGATAAAGGGAGAGAGCTCCCCTCGTATTTGCCCAACCTTTTCTTCCCCCTGGCTCTCTTCTCATTCTCCCATCTCACTCTCTTCTCTTTCTGTGGCTCCCCCTCTTCTTGTCTTCCTCTGCCTCTCTTATAAAATTAACTAGGCTCCCTCAATAATACTTTTTCCTTGTTTTCAAGCAAAATTGATGGAAAAATCTATTCCATGACTAGCGGAAAAAAGTATAAGGTTGTTGAGGCAGTGGAACGAATATCAAAATTTGCGGCCATTAATTTAAAAAAATAAGTTAGGAAATAGCCACCTACATTGAAAGTAAAGAGTATCTGGATACAATTTTTTTAATTTTTTTTAAATTACTTATTTAATTTTTTTAATTTTTACTTTTATAATTTAAATTTTTATATTTTTTAATATTTTTAAAAAAAATTAAATTAAACTTTTATTTTTATTTTTTTAATTATTTTAATTATATTATTAACCGGATAAAATTAGATGTTAATAGGGTGAAAAGGACCAAGTCTACTTACTTAAAAAGGCTTTGTATGGCTTGAAACAAGCACTATGAGCTCGGTACAGTAAGATTGATCATCATTTGCTAAAAAATGGGTTTGAAAAAAGCTTTAGTGAGAGAACTTTGTATATGACGACTTCTGAAGCTAATATTATAATTATTTCTTTATATGTTGATAATTTATTGGTGATAAAAAGCAATTCAATTATGGTGTAGCAGTTCAAAGATTAAATAATAGAGGTCTTTGATATGACAGATTTAAGAGTAATGTCTTATTTCATTAGCATGGAGATTTTACAATCGCAACAAGGAATTGTTATTGGGTAGTAAAAATATGCAAATGAGGTTTTGAAAAAATTCGACATGGAGAAGTGCAAGCCAATTAGCACTCCTTTAATACAAAATGTGAAGCCAAATAAGGATCAAGGTGGTGAAAAAGTTAACAAAAGGTTGTACAAAAGTCTCATAGGATGTTTAATGTATCTTACAATAATAAGACCTAATATCATGTTTGTTATAATTTTACTTTCAAGGTTTATGCATTGTGAAAATGAGTCACATTTTAAAGCTTTAAAAAGGGGTGCTAAGATATGTTAAAGGTACTACTAATCATGGAGTTTAGTTTACAAAATCAGAGAAATCAATTTTATATAGCTTTGCAGATAACGATTGGGTTGGATCATATGATGATATGAAGAGCACTTATGGATATTTGTTTAGTCTTAGGTTAGGTTATTTTTCATGGAGTTCAAAGAAGTTAGATGTGGTGGCACAATCTACAACAAAGGTAGAATATACAACTGCTACAACTGTAGTGAATCAAGCCTTATGGCTGAGAAAAATTTTAGCAGATTTGAAATGTGTTCAAAGTGAGACAACTAAGGTATTTGTTGATAATCAAGCTGTTATTTCTATTTCTAATAATTTGGAGAAGACTAAACATTTCAAGACTAAGTACTATTTTATTAGAGTAGTTCAAAAGGACAATGAGATTCTTCTGGTTTATTGCAACATAGAGGAATAACTTGTAGACATTATGACAAAGGCTTCGTCAAAAGTTAGATTTGAATATTTGAAAATGAAGATAAAAGTTTGCAACAAAAGTGGCAAGAGCGAGTGTTGATTTATGTAACTTTTACTACTGATTTTTTAACTTTGCAATATCTTGTTTGTTTAATTTCTGAATAAGTGAAAGTTAGTTTACATTCAAGTTTATTCAGATTTAATTTTTGAATATTTAAAAATTTTATTATTTAAATGCTATCAATGGTAACTTATTTTACTAGAAAAAAAGAGTGGATGATTATGTAATTATGCAATTAATTTATTTAACAATTAAATATTAATTTTTTAGCAGTTACAAAAGAATTAATTACAATTAAAATTAAAATTTTATCTTTTATCTTCATCATATTTATTGATTCCTCTCTCCTTCCATCAATCTTATCACTTTTTATTTATCTACACTACTATATGTTGGTTTATTTATTTATCTATACTACAATAATTATAAATTTTAATTTATTATTGATTCAAATATAAGTACTTCCATGCTTATTTAGAGGCTTTTTTATTAAAAAATTAAAAATTATAATTTTTATTAAAATATTGACTGTAAATATAATTGACATCAATAATAATATCTTTGTAACAAATATGTATAAAATTAAATAAATTATATTATATATCTTATTATTTTTAGGAGAAGTAAATTGCTTTTTTAAAAAATCTTTAAATATGCAAAAAAACACATAATAAAATGATACAAATTAAATTTTATAAAAAAAACACTTGTGTTATTAATATATATAATTAAATGAGACATAATTCAAACTGAAATTTTAAAATTGAACTTCTATCAAATACTAATGATAAGTAATCAATATTGGAAAGAGAGTTCTTACTAATAATAAGATTATTTATCAAATTTTAAAGAATTTTTTTATTTCTTTTTAAAATTTTAATAATATATTAAATATTTTTCTCAAATTTGTCATTTTATTTCATTAATAATATTTTATTATTCTTACTCTCAATCTATTTGCATTTATTCTACCATAATTCTATCCCTATTTTTAAATTTAATTGTTTTGAACTTTGTACATAAATGATAACATTGAAAAGTTCACTAAAAATAAATAAATTAAATTACTTTTTTAATATTTGTGAAATGAATTAATTGTAATAGATAACAAAGAATTGAGGAAGTAATTAATAGATGAAATACATACCAATAATAGGTAATGAAGGTCTAAAATAAATGTCTATTAAATATCAATAATAAGTAATAATGTTTAAGCTAAATGCTCATCAAATAGCATTAGTAATGAGCAATGAATCCCAAAATAAATTCAATTCAATACCAACAAGTGCATCATAATAAGTAATTATTAAATTGATTTCATGTATATGTATTAAAATTATATCATAATCCTTTTATATTTAAATTAAACATGATTCATATTTGAATTTTTCCAAAAGCAAAATGGGAGCAAAAAAATGTTGAATCCCTTTTATATTAGAAAATAAGATATAGATATAGATAAATGAGGATGATAAAAGCCATAATTTACCTCTAATCCTAATTTATAATAAGTAGAATTGATAGACATATATAACATCTTTATTAAGTTGGGTTATGTTTTATTATGCACACAAGAAAAATTCACAGTAACATATAAGTGAAATAGTATTTCTGGGATAGAGTACCCGGACACAACTTCCATTTCCTTGAAAAAAAGAAAAAAAAACTTAAAAGAGATATTTTACTGTATTACATAAATGAATGAAGATTTTTACCTTACCAAAAGAGATATAGATAAAGGCATGGAAGGAATCCACTCTTTGTCTCCTAATTTTTGTGATCATCTCTCACTTGATGGAGCAAAAATATTCATTTACTCACAGAATTTTTCCATAAAAACAACTCAACGAGAGAAGTACTTCTTTAGAAGCCCATCCAAACGAAACCATAGGGTATACACAGTCAAGTTAAAAAAAGCGCTAAAACCGATTGTAAAGCCAAGTCCAATATGCAGTGCTCTGTTTGAATGGGGAGGAGTTGCACTGCCTTTATTCTCAAATTTAAGAAGAGGAGCAGCATCAAATTTATTCTCAAAAAGTCACGTTGACATCAAATTATTTGAAAATTTTAGTTACATTGATTTAGTAGAAATTACTCAGAAAAAGTACACAATTTTGATAATTAATCAGAAAAATCACATTAAATTAGTCATAAAATAATGTGATCTTTTAGTAGTTGATATTAAATAAATGTATAAAAAATAAAAACTAATTGGTAAGGACTTCCATGTATTACTATAAGTATATTTTAACCAAAAAATGTATGAACAAAGGAATTTAAATTTAATTCATTATCAATCAAGAAGTAGTAATTAAAAAATATTAATAATTAAGAACTTTTAAAAATAAAAAAAATTTAATAAATTTTTAATATAATAATATATAAGTGAATGATTGTAATACAATCTGGTCAAGCCCATAGTTATCAAAAATTATATTTTGATAAATATCCCGTGTACTGAAAATTACACTTTTTGTACTTATATGTTAATTTCTCAAAAATTAGGTTGAAAAAGGTAATATATTTCATTTAAACCTGACAATCTTGACTCATATCCATTTATTCATCCATATCCATTTTGACTCATCCATATCTATCAATTTTAACTTTAACATAAATATGAGTTGGATCATTATTGACTCATTAAAATGAGGGTCATATTGGGTCAACCTATGGATAACCATTTATCCATTTATATTTATAGGAGATAGATTTATACACTGTATAAATTAATATTATAATATAAAAAAATATTATAATAAAATATCTTAAAAATTTGATATAATTCAAATATATTTAAAATTAATTATTTGAAATAAAATATTATAATATTATTATATACATGACAATATCAATTTCTTTTATAAAAAAGTAAAATCAAATCTAGTCTTTTGTACTAAAATCTATAATAATTTATTATTTTTACTTTTAAAACTTAAAAATAATCACAAAATTACCTTTTTTAATTTTTAAATAAAAAATCTTATAATGTTATATGTCACATGTAATATACCATATAGTTATATGTTGAATTCTTGACTATATTTTATAAACATCAACATATCAATAAGGTTAATTTTTATTTTTTAGGTGATACTCTATAAATTAAAATATGATTGTTGATAGATATATAATTTCAAAAGTACAATTTATTATTGTAAAATAATACATATAATTCATAATTTTAATTTTTTTTAATTTTATTATAATATCTATTTTAAATTAAATAAGTTTTATTTAATGTATATTAAAATTAAAATATTTAATCAACTACATTTAATATTAAAATAATTTTTAAAAACTAATGTTAAGAAAATTAGATAAAAAATTATAATTTTAAAAACTAAATAAAAATAAAGAATAAAAATTTTAATATGATAAGTTTGTTTTGAAATATTACCAATAAATATAAAATAGTGATGAAAAATAATATCAAAAAATGATAAAATATAAAATAATAATAATTTAATGGATAAATGGATGGGTTAAATTAACCATATATCCAAGAATTGGTCATTCATAACCCATTTAAAATTTTACATTGAGTTATAAATGAATAAATTGATTAATAATGACCCATCTATTTTTAACCCAATCTATATTTATCATAACCCATCCATTTGTTATTTTGGTATCAGTTTCACAATACCTGTAATGGATTTGGTATTTATGATCGATATAGTTAGATGGAATAAATCCTTTTGACCTGCAACATAAAGTTAACAATGTTCTTTTTGTCCGATACACGTGCAGACAACTATAATTTTAACCCTTTTATTTAGTTGGTTTAGTCAAAGCAACTCATCGAGTTACTTTCGGCCAAACTCATTCCTAAATATTCATAATTATAAATACATTATTATTTAATAAATATGTTTGTATAATATTACATAATATCTAATTTTTATTTAAAAAATAAATACCAAACTCACCGATTCTCTTTATATAATAATATAGGTGTTAAGTTATGTGTGTAGGTGGAACTCATAGACATTTTAAGAAAAAGAACTCTTTTTTAGAGTAACAAAAGTAAAGTATTTCATAACAAAATTGAGTAACCATCCATTCACCCTCCACTGCAAAATGAAGGGGGAGAGAGGGAGATGGTTTGACGTTGACTAGACTAAATTTGCAAGGAGCAAGGAACATGATTCTACTATTGTAGATATTTATATGGGTAATGTTTCAGGCAGTATTCAGATTTCGCAAGTTTTAATGAAACTGTAAAAAAAAAAATTGCAACCGTTTATACGAAATCTTGAAATTTTTTAAATATCGCAATTTTGAATGGACTTTACATGTAAAAGTACATAGAAGGTTACAATTTCATCAACCAAAGTCACATTGAAAAAAATTTGAAAACTTTCCTCCCTATATAAAAATTATAAATAATAAAATAGTTGCTGAAAGGATGATTATTTTTTACAAAAGCAACATGAACATGTATCAATATAAATTTTTGCACGAACATACCAAAGTATAACCTATTATATATGGTCTGAATCCATTTAACAAGCTATCATTTAATTGCATTTTGAATAATAAAAAATTGAAAGGTGACAAGTTAACAGAATACTATCTGTAAATTTTAGATGTTTATTCAGTTATTACAATAACTAGTTTGAATAGTCTTATATCATGTAAACATATAAAAAATGGTTCAATTTATAATTAAGTTATTGCCAAATTATGCATTTAAGTAATAAAATGGACATTGCATTATCTCATTTATCTTTTTTTATGGATATTCCTTATATTGTTATAATGAAATATACCTTTACATCTTTCTTAAGGATAGTTACGAGTAATTGAGATAATTTTTTTTTGGTGCAATATTACTTGAGATAATTGTTCTAATATAGAATGTGATTAGAAAAGGTGGGGAGTGTTTGACCCAGGTACTTGGTCATTTATAGTAGGACAAGGATTGAGAAAGAGAATCAAAGGGAGATGATCCACAAAATAGGTATCTTAAATTCAATAATTGTTTTTTTGTGAAAAATTTATTTCATAAAAAATTATGCAATATTGTAAGTATAAATTTGTTTGACATTGGTGTGAATTTTAAATATATAAAACGGAATTTATGATCGTGGATAATATGAACAATTCACGATTACCCATGGGCATAGGCTAATGTGGGAAATGTAAGTTAGTTCGCATGAGCAAAAGTTACACACGACCACGAACTCGATCGTACGTAAAAAAATATTTTTAATTATTTTTTTATATTTAAATTTAATATATATTAAAATATTTTAATTTAATAACTTTCTAAAAAATTTAATTTAATTTTTATACTTTAATTTATTTTTTATTTAAATAATTTAATAATAATATAAATCATAAAATAAAATAAATAATAAAAAAATTTTAAAAAATAAATTATAGATAAATCTGCGTTAAATACGAACTTACGCAGACAAACTCGTACGACCAAAGCTTGTATGAATCTGCCCACCGCGCCAATTTTACATATCTAGTCAATTCATCCCACCTTAACAAGAATGCAGAATCTATTGTACAATTATATGGTCAATGCAAACATAGATATCGGCAAAACAGGCTCTGCGAGGGATGGGACTTCATCCCCCTTCTGGACAAGTGGCCTTATAATAACCACAAAAATCTAAAAGTGAGGAAGACAACAAATTAGTACACCTACATAGGAGGTATGGGCAACCTTTAGATTATGTTTGCGGATTTACGTTTGCGTATTAGTACATAATAAAACAATAATTATAAGTTATTCCATATTTGAAAAAATGGGCCGATGAAGCTTAAAAAGAAGCAAGGTTTGTTATTGAAAAAGCCTAAAATGCAGGTTAGGGTGTAGAGAAGGAGTACATATCATATAATCATTTTTAAATATAATAAATATTGATTTTGATACATGATACAATTACCAAAGAAAAAAGAATGATACATTAATTATTGGGTTGGTAAATTTTCCTATCATTAATTGTCATGATTATTACTCTCACCGTTAATACAACATATTAATAAAATTGATTTACTACGAGGTAGAACTAATTTTTTTATTAATAAAGACATAAATTTGGAATCAATGTGATTTCTCTTTCAAGGTGATCTAGTTTTTAAAAAATTTAAAGTTTTAGAATTTAATAATTAATTAATTAAAAATAATTTTTAAATTTATAATCATCTACTTTCTTGATTTTCTCACCAAATATTATAATGTCTCACTTTATTTTTTAAAATATATTTTACATTTTAAAAGAATTTGATCTTAATTACAATAGTCCCTTTTCATTACTTGATTTACTGCAAAAGTGCAAGGATGATTATTTAATCAATATTTGAAAATTAGCTTGAATATAAGGATTAAGACCAAATTATCTTATGTAATTACTTACTAATTATTCTTGAATCTTCATTTTGTCAACTATTTACTTAATGTTTTAATGAAATATTTTATATGTATATTTGGTATAATTGTGGTATAATTAATTTTGGACATCATGTGATTATAAAATAACTGATTATGCATAAATCTATTTCATGTTTGATAAAATCATCTTAGTATCATATTTTTTTGGGTAATTGTTAGTAGTTGGACATATAATACTTCTTTAAATTAAATTTGATTTATTGTCAGTGTAAATCAGTTTTACACTATTATTCACTCATATATTACAATGTCAATAAAAATTATTAAAATATTTTTACAATTAGTAAAAATTATTTTTTTTAATAACATTTCATCTTCTTATTTACTAATAGTGTAAAAAATAATAAATTGATAAAGGATCAAATTTCAACTCATACTTATTTTATGTTTGATACTAGTAATAAAAAATATTGATAGTTAAAAATTGATAATATAATGCATATTTCACATTTTTGTTTAAAGATATAAAATCAATTTCAAGCCCGTTAATTAACTTACTCAATAAAAACATCTATTTATTTATTTTTTTTAATTTTATCTCTAAAATTACATTGAGTTCAAAGGTTTCACTTTTTAATATTTTGTTATAAAATTTTTAAATTGTTAACTAAAATTAATATTTAAAATAAGAAATTGTTTAAACAAAGTAAGTTTGATAATCAAAATCTAATGCTTTTTTTTAGCTCTACGTTTTTTTAGCATTGTTATTGTACTTTTTAATTGTTCATCATCAATATTTCATTCAATCCTATTTCAATTTTTTATTCACTATTATAATTTTTTAATATATTATACGTTATTTATTAAACTTAAGTTAATTTCATTATTATTGTTGTTATTATTATTAAAGGCATAGTCATAATTGCAAAGGGATTATCATTATTGTTCTTATTATTACCATTATTATTTAGATTTAGCATTCAACTCTTTAATATTTAATGTAATTACACATGATTTATATAAAAGTTTTGTTGATGTATAAAATTATGAATAAAGTTAAAGATAATAATATAAAATATGAGTAATTTATTTAGGGATAAATAAAAATATTATAATATTTTATGTGAATAAATTTAAGTTCCATAAATAACGGAGCTTTATATTATTTTAAAAAAAAAATTGATTACAAGTCCAGTTAAATAAAACATAAAAATTTTGCTACTTGAAATGCAGAAATCCAATATTGAAAGGTAAGGAAGGGAGGTAAGAAAAAATAAACATAATAAAATATAGTTAAATATTTTGGGATTGGATACGATAGAGTGAAAAAATGCTTTTGGACCAGTTGCAAAATGGATTTGGAGGAGTAAGTCGCAATTTGAAAAAAAAAAAAGTGTGATAGTTTGAAAAATCAATTTTTGTGCAAATTTAATTGTCAAATGGGGGTAATAGTCAAATTTATTGACTAGGGTTTATTAACCCCAAAGACTAAGTTGGGGGTAGAAGTCCTGCTCCTCCACAAGTCCTTTATCCTTTTACTAATTTAATTTATTTTTTTAAAAGATATTTTTCATAAAAAAATTTATCTTCAATTTATATTTGATAGGATATTATATATATTTATATCTTATATTTAAAAAAATGATATTTGGAATCATGATAGGGGAGAAAAGTCTTTTTAAAAAGAGCAAATTGTCTCACAACAAATTCTTCATATTTAATATTAAATATATAAATTATTTTCTATTATCCTAATATTTTATAACTATAATTCAATAAAAGGTATTTTTAGTCAAAACAAATGAAGCATGAATTAGGAATGTTAATCATATTAGTTGTACACTCTTAACAATAGTGTCAACTTTAAAAGGAGCTTATTCTTCCATGTATAAGTTGTGAGTTAAGTTTTGAGATAAAAGATCATAAATTTATGGGAAAAGACACTTTGACCCCCTATGGCATTAGATATTTTAGAAGTAAAATTCAAATTGTAATTAAGTTGTGATAATTTAAAACATTTCAATTGAATCCCCTCACTTAAAGTTTCAATTTTAATTAAATACTTTCCATTAAAATTTAATTGCTAAAGGGAAATACACATGACCCATCATTTTGCTCCAAAAATAAATAACACCATAAAATCACCATTAAATACTTCCCATTAAATTTTAATTGCTAAAGGGAAATACACATGACCCATCATTTTGCTCCAAAAACAAATAACACCATAAAATCACCTAACCTATCACTTTAATGCCAAAAAATTTGGCATAAAAGCTCCATATCATCAACTATCAAGATATAAGAAAGCATTATTCAAGTATGCAATTTGCTAATGAAATAGGACAGAAGTTAACTAGAAGAATTTAAGTATGAAAAAAAGTCCTTAATTCAAAATTTTTAAACCATGAAAATCTAGTTAAGTAAAGTAACTAATATATCCTTTTTATTATAAATAAAACTGACATTTAATGTTAAGTAAAACTGACTTTTTATAATGGAAGTAGATGCCATGATATAAGATGAGATAAATGCTTAAAAATTTTAATTCCATAAGGGGTCAAAGACAGACTTACCAAAAAATGTTACCTTTAACTTTTTGATTGCCATATAGATATATAAGTCCAAGAAAAATAGCATATTGATGTTAGTGAAAGGTAAATAAATAAATAAATAAAATAATCACAATAAGTAATTATGAAGGCTTTGTACCCTAAGGAGTTTAAGTAAAGCTTCTCCTTACAAAAATATACAATCTCCCCCCATCCCACACCCTAAAAAAGAAATAAAACAACAACAACAACAACAACAACAACAACAACAACAATAATAATAATAATAATAATAATAATAATAATAATAATAATAATAATAATCGTAACAACTTATCTAAATTAACTATAAAAATAAAGCCATTTAAGCTATACATATAAAATTAACTATTATTCAACTAAAACCCTAAACCCTAAAACAATGCACATAAAAGAAATTTTCAAATGTTATAAGCAATTAGAGTTGCTAAAAATATTACCTTTTGTAAAACAAGTGTTCAATAATTGTATTTATTAAAAAAAAAGAAGTATCCTTTGATTGAATAAAAAAATATATAGGAGGAAAGATTCTCTAAACAAAACAAAGCAAAGCATAACAAAAAGGAAATCAAAATAAACCTAAATAGAAGAAATATCATCTCAAAGGAGCACTCCAGTCTCCTTGCACTTTAGTCAAAGAGACTACTAGTGCGGGCTAAAACTCGCAAAGAAATCAAGAAGATACCATAATTCCAAAGCCATGGTAATAGCAAAGTCTTTTCTTTGAAAATTTAAGCATTCCACTTAAGTTAAATGATCTTAGGAATAACAAACATAGCAGATTTTTGGATTCAATATATTTCCTAATAATATTAGAATTAAAAATATAAAAAAATTGTAAAAAAGGAGTATAAATGAGAGAAAATATTCTTCTTCTTTTATAACTACAATAACTCTCACAAATACAAATTTATTATATTTTTTCTTGTATAATATTATAAAAATAACACTTAATATTTTTTTCTCACACTAATAAAACCTTCGTCCTTTTTTTTTCACTCACCAAAACACTACAATAAACAAACTCTTTTCTATCTTATTGCTATAAAGGCTTCTCTTACTACTTGGATAACTACATAAAGTTTTCTCTATAATATTAGGCTTATTAAGGCTTACTAAATTAAATTCTTTTAATGCAAAAAGCTTTTTATATAGGAAGTGGTGGGTCAGCTTATGAAATATTATAATAATACAATCTTTCTCTTATCACAATGTTTTTCATCTAACTTGTTTCACATATTTCAATCACTTTCAACTTCACAAATGCATGGCTTCATCAGTTAGCTTCTTTCTTCCATGTTAAGATATGATTACAGCCTACAAAACGTCCTTCATGACTAAGTATTTAGGTTGTCACCATTTATATTTTTTATTTCAAAAATGATTTAATAATTTCTAACAGCCTCCCTTTAAATTGATTTTAAAATAACACTAAGCATTATTTTCAACTTCTCAAATGCATTCACCTTCTGTGGCTTTGATAAAATATCTATAACTTGTTCATCAAATTTGCAAAACTCAAGCTATATTTCTCTATTTTTTTATCAATTCTTTGATGTAATGATACTTGATTCCAATGTGCTTGCTTTTACTATGAAAAACTAGATTTTTGCCTAATGTGATTATTAATTTATTATCACACATAGTTGTTGAAAATTCTTGCACCTATTTTAACTCTTTAATTAGTCTATGAATCTAAACTACTTGACATGGTGCAAATGCCGCTATCATGTATTCAACTTTTGCAATTGATAAAGCCACCACTTGTTACTTATTTAAAGACAAAAAAAATACATTATCCCCAAGATAGAAAATATAATCAGAGGAGCTTTTTCTAGTTTCAACATCACTTACCCTATCACTATTTATATATCTAACTATATTGAAATTATTAGAATAAGTGTTAAAAAGTCCATAATCTTGAGTACCCTTGATATATGCAAAAATTGCTTTGCTGCTTGCAAATGTGATTGATACAACTTTTTTATTAAATGACTGATATTAAAGTAAGTATGATTATTACGAATTTTCCATCAAATAGCATGAACTATTAGCTATACTCTATGCTATTAAAGTAAGTTAGGTTTACCAATTTTTTGCTACCTTTTTTCTTATCTTAAATCATTTAGCAATTAGGATTTAGATTGGAACTACTGAATCCACCTTAAATTTCTTCAAAATATCATTAGCATGCTTTTGTTAAGAAATGAAAATACCTTTATCAATTTGCTGCACTTCAATATCTAAGAAATAGGCCATCAATCCCATATTTGTTATTTCAAACTGATTGTTCATAGCCTTCCTGAATTCTGTAAATAACTCTTTAAAATTTCTTGTAACTATTAACTCATCAATATAAAGGTATACAATTATTAGATCTCCATTATTTTCTAACTTGATATATAATGTATGCTTGTAAAGATATTTTTGGAATATATCTTGCAACAGATATACATTGATGCATGTATACCATGCTCGAAGTGTTTGTTTTAATCTATACAAAGCCTTCTTCAAATGGTAAACTTTTTCTTCATGTCCTTTTTTCATATAACCTAGTGGTTGTTCTACATAAATTTCTTCTTGAAAGATGTCATTTAAAAATGTTAACTTCATATCTGTTTGATGGATCTTCCATTTATTATGTGCTACAAAGGCAAGAATTATTCAAATGATATCCATTCTAAAAATTGGTGCAAACAGATCAAAATAGTTAATTTTTTATTTTTGCTTGTAACATTTGACCACCAATTCGACGTTATAATGATCTACTTGACCATTAAGTTTGTACTTTATCTTATACACTAACTTTGACACCAATAGGCCTTTTATCATATAATAAAGTTATTAACTTCCATGTATTATTTTTCTTGATTTAATGAATTTTATTATTCATTGCTTGAACTCATCATTCATTTACTGTGGCATTTTTATAGAAAATTGGGTCACAATTTATAAATAAGCAAAAGTTTACAAGTGTTTTCATCAATAGTTGTATCACCATTATTATTATATGATGCAACCATATAATCATGCAAGCGGGCTTATCACTTACTTTCATTAAGAATATGTTAAAGTTTATAAAACTATTGTCAGTGAAAGAGAGCTTCTGATGAGAGATGAATTGTCAAGAATAGAATTATTTATTTTAGCTGACTTTGATTTATTTTTTATAATGACTCCTTAGTGTTGCTATTCATTATTTTAATTCCAAGTCGAAGTTTCATCTTTAATAAATTGGATATTTTTGTTGATAATTACTTTTTCCAATCATTGGATTGTATAATTTGTATCCTTTTATCACGTTACTGAAATCAATGAAAATGCATTTTTAGCTTTTATCATCTAGTTTTTTTTTTCACTCATTTAGAATATAGGGATCTATAATACATCTAAATACATGCAAAAAGGAACCATCTAACTTATTGCTGCTATAAACTTCTTCAGAAGTTTTTCTAAGAACATTCTTTATTAGATATTTATTCAATAAAAATACAATAGAGGCATAGCTTCTACCCAAAAGAATTTTAGCAAAGCTTTAACTTTCAACAAACTTCTAATTATTTCAAAAATTATTCTATTTTTCCTTTCAGCTATACCATGAGTATAATTGGCTATTAATTGATGTTGAATTCCTTAACTTTTGCAGAAGTTTAAAAATTCATTTGACATAAACTCTCTATCTCTATCAAATATCAAAGTTTTTATATAAAAGCCACTTTACTTTTCAATAAGAGCTTTGAATATTTAAACTTTTCCAAAAGCCTTTGATTTTTCTTTAAGAAAATATTCCTAAGTTTTTTTACTAAAATGATCCATGAAAATTAGAATGTATCTTTTGTATCCAAATGCTTCCACCTCAATTAGGCCACAAATGTTTATATGTATAACTTCTAATGATTATCTAACTCCTTTAATTTTCCCAATTGGAAAAGAATTTCTATGTTATTTTTCAAGAATACATTCTTCACACATTGATCAAGAACATTAATTACTAATAAGCCAATAGCCATCCTTTTCTAAGCTAGCAGCTTCAACCTATGGAAGTTTAGATGACCAAACTAGAAATGCCTTAACCAATTTTCATCCTTCCGAATTTTTGAAAAATTCATCAAGGATTTTGTTTGAAAATTCAAAGGAAACATATCATTATGTGTCATTTGCACTTCTACAATTATCTTGCTATTTTTGCTTCTAATTGTACAAACTCCATTCTAATTATCAATTTTGTGCCCTTTTTAGAAAGTTAACCCACACTTAATAAGTTCCAAAAGAGTTTTAGCACAAAATAAACATCAATAATAGTAATATTTGTACCATTTCTAGATTGAATGTTGATGTCACTTTTCCCCATAATAGAAAATTTTAATTTATTTCCAAAATTAAATTTAACACATATGGATTCATCTAGATATGAGAAAAACTCCTTTTTTCCACATATATGACAACTACATCCAGTGTTAAGATACCATGTATTTGTATGCTCCATATTAACTTATTTAATTTAAATGCGAGCATCATATTCTCTTCAGCATCAATTGCATTTGCATGTTTGGTCGACTCATTTAGTATCTTAAAGTAACATTCATTTTGGTAGTGTCTAAATTTTTTGCATTTATAACATCAGATATTAGATTTGTTTCTTACTCCACCATAACCTCCTCAACTTCTAAAAGGATTGATATCATTTGATCTTTCTCTATTAGTAGTATTAAAATAACCATCTCTTTTGCAACCTTAACCACCTTGGTAGCCTTCACGATTTTATTAAACTATCTTGCTTTACAAAACTTGCTTAGAACTCAAGCTAATGGTCCTTTTACTCATTCGATGTTTGCTCGATGTTTGCGTGAACACAACGAGCTCAATAACTTATCCATTAACATGGATGATATATCTTGTGATTCTTCAATTACTATAACAAGTCAAAAATCATATAATCTTTTCCACAACTTTGGTGTTCGAAATATCTTTACCGTTAACTTTTAACTGGTTACTAATAGTCTTAACTTAATCAAAGTATGTTAAAATGGATTTTGAGTCATTCATATTTAAAGACTTAAAATTACCTTTTTAATGTTCGTAGCTATACTTACCTTACATGATCATTACTTTTGTAGAATCCATGTAAAATATCCCATGCTTCTTTCAATGTATTTGCAAATGATATTTTTTTAAATATGAGTTCTTCAATGACTTCAAAGGTTGCATATAGTGCTTTCTAATATTTTTTTTTTGTCTCCAATAGTGCATTTTTTTATCTTTCTTCAATACATCAAACTCTTGTTGATCTTTTACTTCAATATAGCCATTCTCTACCGAATTTCATAGATCTTGAGATCTAAAGAATACTCTCAACTTAATGCTCCAATTGTTGAAATTTCTATTACTAAATTTAGAAAATTGCAATTAGGTCAAATTTATTACTATTGTATAATTGAGTAATGATACCAAATGTTGGAACCAATATATTTGCTAATAATATTGGTGCTAAAAATTTAAAAAAATATTGAGAAGGAGTAGAAATGAGAAAAAAATCTTTTTTTATAATTGTAATAACTTTTACAAATACAAATAAATTATATTTTTCTCTTGCATACTATTATAAAAATGACACTCAATTTTTTTTTCACACTAATGGCCTCTTTCCTTTTTTTTACTCACCAAAACACAATAACAAACAAACTCTTTTCTACCTTATTCCTACAAAGGCTTATCTTACTATATGGTTAACTACACAAAGCTCTCTCTATAATATTAAGCTTAACAAGGCTTACTGAATTAAATTCTTTTAATGTAAAACATTCTTTATATAGGAAGTGATAGATCAACTTATGAAATATTATAATAATATAATCTTTCCCTTATCTCAATGTGTGCCATCTAACTTGTTTCACATATTTTAGTCAATTTTGGCTTCATAAATGCATGGATTCATTTGTTAACTTCTTTTCTTCCATGTTGAGGTATGATTACCACCTACAAAACTTCCTTTATGACCACCATTTATATTTTTTATTCCAAAAACAACTTAATAATTTCTAACACTTAATACTTTAGAATCCTTAACTCCATGAAACCTATTGTAACTAACTAGAAAGAACTTTTATAAGTATTTGGGAAGAACCTAGGAACTCTGTCCCACTTTAAATAGGTGATTTCAAAATAAGTTAGTAGTTAAGCATGGAAGAATAAATGGAAAGATGTTTAAGAAAAGGAGTAGCATCATAGAAAGTTGCACCAAGCAACCTTTACAATATTGCACTTCCAATCTAAAGCATTATAAAAAAGCTAACAGGCTAAAGGATTTTAAAGGGGTAAAAGGCAAAAAAGCTTCCAGATCTAGATTGGGCTTATATAGGGCTCCTTCATGTTTTGTGTTTAATATATTTATCACTTTAGTGATGATATTACTTCAAGGAATAAAGGATTAAATTTAGATTTCTTAAAAAGTTTATATGATGTTTTGGCTTTAGTAATTTATTAATTAATTGTTTAAAATCACTAAACAATAAACTTTTCAACATTCAACCCCTTTACTATATCACAAGAAGCATGTTAAAATTTACGTAGTTAGATCTAGTATAAATTCAAAGTTCATTAGTAGAATAGTTTTAGATAATGCACTTGTGAATGCAAATGCTAGCAAATTGGATGTTGACTTTGTAACAAATATGACCTTATCTTCTTGTCTTAATTCAAGTCATAAAGCATTATATAGCAGCTAGTATTTATCAAACTTTTTACGTCTGCCATGATACTCAACGCAAATTCCACTTACTACTAGTATCTAGAATCTAAGAAAAACATTATGAAGTGTGAAACTAAAAATTATTAGGCTAATGCCATGTTGAAGAAAATGTATAATTAAGGAATCTACAAGGGAATCAATTAAGACTCATTTAATCATCAATAATACAATGATTATTTGATACAGATCACACTTGCAGTTGAAACTTAAAGTGTCCACAATCCAAGTAGATACTATGCAATGGGTAACTAAAATTCTCTATAAAAATTCACATTTTTTATAATTTCAAAGTCAAAATTCAAAGTGTAGCATAAATAAGTAGAAATTTGACCAATTTATTAAGCAAATGGTCTCCAAGAACTAGTGAATGGAGTTAGAACCTAATATGCAAACATTTCCTCTCCATTATTACTAGCTTTGGCTTGAATTTGAGCACAAAGTTCTCATAGATTCTTCACTGCCTAAAGCTTTGAGGAAGAAAATGAGAAAAATGTTGATTGAGTAAGATTTCATTGATTACGTAGGGAGAGAAGCTCATATTCTCTTTTACTATCATGGATGATGATAAGGTGATTGCTTAGCAATAACATTATAAGGACAAAAAAATACAAAACACTTCACCTTTGGGATGGATGGATTTTTGCTCTTATCATCTTTGAAAATTTTTAAATTGTTCTTCAAAATTTTATAAAATTTAAAATTAATATTAATCATAAATTTAATTAATTATTTTATTATATTGTATAATTTTTATAAAATTTTAAATAAAAATTACACTTATCACAATATTATAAAATTTTAGTTTATTTTTTCATTTTTTATATGATTTTGCATCTTATTTATAAATATTTAATTGAAATTATATTTATAATTTAACTTATTTTTCATTATATGTGAAAAATAATAAAAAATTAATATATTATATTTTGATAATTTTAATTGAAAAATTCATTAAAAATGCATAATTTGATAAATTGACTAATTAAGTGAATAATAAGTATTAATTTCAAATTTTATAAAATTTACAAAAGTGATTTTCAAATTTTTAAAATTAAAGGTACTTACATTTTTCCTCTCTAATTGTATAAAAATCGATACCTGATAGTAAAAAATAGTGTTTTTTTAGTATTAAAAAATATAAATGATATCATAATAACTAAATTTAATTTGATTTTGGGTTGCATTCCATTTATGTATAATATTATTCAATATTAATTGATTTTTTTCTGACAATTTGATTTCGAATAAGCTTCCTGCTATATAAAATTCTGAACAGGATGCCTTTTTCTTAATTATTCAAAATTTTAAAATATCATACTATTGAGTAGCTAGATTATAAATTATAGTAATTTTCCTTCACCAAAGAAAAAATTATAGTAATTGTGTCCTTTAATTTCATATCATAATTATACATTAAAATTACAATACTTATTTATTTTTTTTGAATTTTATATCTTAACTTACCAATGAATTGATTGATGAGTATTAATTGATTTATTATTTAATTTGTTTAACTATTACTTTGATGTTTTCGTTGAAATATTAACTATGTCACTAAATTTATTCTCAAAAAGTCATGTTGACATCAAATTATTTGAAAATTTTAAATGCATTAATTTAGTACAAAATACTCAGAAAAAGTACACAATTTTAATAATTAATCAGGAAAATCACGTTAAATTAGTCATAAAATAATATGATCTTTTAGTATTTAATATTAAATTAATGTAATATAAAAATAAAAACGAATTGGTAAGGACTTCCATGCATTACTATAAGCATATTTTAACCCCAAAAAAATGTATTAACAAAGGAGTTTAAATTTAATACATTATCAATTTCAAAGTAGTAATTAAAAAATAATAATTAAGAATTTTTAAATACAATAAAAAATTTATTGATTTTTAATATAATAACATATAAGTGAATAATAGTATAAAATTGATTTATGTTAATAATAAATAAAATTGAAATCCTCAACAAAATTATATACATGTATAATACATGAATATATACTATTATACCATGTTTAGATAATGTTAGCCCATTTAAGTTTGACAAGGGCTAAAATTTTGATTGCACAAAACTATATTTACATGTACAATCTGGTCAAGCCCATAGTTATTTAAAATTATATTTTGATAAACGTCCCATGTACTGAAATATGTTAATTTATCAAAAATTGTGTGAAAAATAGTAGTGTATTTCATTTTGGTACCAGTTTCACAATACCTACAACGAATTTGGTATTTTATGATCGATATAGTTTGATGAAATAAATCCTTTTCCCTCATAACATAAATTTGACAATGGTCAAAACATAGTTGTTCCTGTTCAATACATTTGCAGAGAACTATAATTTTAACCCTTCTATTTAGTTGGTTTAGTCATAACTAACTCATCGGAGTTACTTTCGGCCAAAAGCATTCCTAAATATTCATAATTATAAATACATTATTATTTAATAAATTGTTTATATAATATTATATAATATTTAATTTTTATTCTAAAAACTAAAATATATAATACTATCTATGTTAAGCTATGTGTGCAGGTGAAATTCGTACACATTTAAAAAAAATGTGCATTTAGTGAAGAACTCATTTTCAGAGTAAAAGAATTAAAGTATTTCATAACAAAATTGTGTAACGTCATTTACATTATTTTGTTTGTAATAATTGATATGTTAAAGATAAGTGTAATTTTATTGTTTAAATGCTTTCGGTGGTAACTTATTTTATTGGGAAAAAAGAGTGAATAATTATATAATTACGCAATTAATTTATCTAATAGCAGTTACAAAAAATTTAATTACAATTGATGTTAAAGTTCTATCTTTCATCTATATCCTTATTTATTGAGTTCTCTCTTCGTCTATTAATTTTATCACTTTTTATTTATCTACAATTCTATATGTTGGTTTATTTATTTATTTATATTACAATAATTATAATTGTTAATTTATTATTGATTGAAATCTAGGTGCATTCATTCTTGTTTAGAGGCTTTTCTACTTAAAAAATTAATAATTATAATTATTGTTATTAAAATATTGAGTATAAATATGATTTACATCAATAATAATATCTTTATAACAAATATATATAAAATTAAATAAATTATATTATATTTTTTATTACTTTTAGGAGAAGTAAATTGCTTTTCTAAAAAAATATTTAAATATGCACAAAAATACATAATAAAATGATACGAATCAAATTTTATAAAAAAAAATACTTGTGTTATTAATATATATAATTAAATGAGACATTATTCAAAATGAAATTTTAAAATTAAACTTCTATCAAAATCTAATAATAGGCAATCAATATTGGAGAGAGGGATCTTACTAATAATAAATACTTAGACCTTCATTGTTTATTATCTCTTTTATTCATTATTATTTATCAGATTTTAAAGAAACTTTTTATTTCTTTTTAAAATTTTAATAAAGTATTAAATATTTTTCTCAAATTTATCATTCTATTTTATTAATAAATATTTTATTATTCTATAATCTCAGTCTATTTACATTTATTTTACCATAATTCTATCCTTATTTTCAAATTTCAATTGTCTTGAACTTTGTACATAAATGGTAATATTGAAAATTTTATTAAAAATAAATAAATTAAATTACTTTCTTAATATTTGTAAAATTAATTAATTGTGATAGATAAAAAGAAATTAAGTAATTAATAGATGAACTACATACCAATAATAAGTAATGAAGATCTAAAATAAATGTCTATTAAATATTAATAATAAGTAATAATGTTTAAGCTAAATGCACATCAAATACCATTAATAATGAGCAATGAATCCTAAAATAAATTCAATTCAAAACCCATAGATACATCATAATGAATAATTATTAAATAGAAAGTGTAAACAAAATTTTCATGTATATGGGTTAAAATTATATCATAATAATTTTATATTTAAATTAAACATGATTTATATTTGGATTTTTCCAAAAAGTAAAATGGAAGCCAAAAAATTTTCAATCCCTTTTCTATTAATATAGATAGATAAAAGAAATTATTAATAAATAAGATATAGATATATAGAGATAAAAATGATAAAAGTCATAATTTGCCTCTTATTTTGGTTTATAGTAAGTAGAATTGATAGACATGTATAACATTTTTATTAAAGTTCCGTTTCATATAACAAATAAGTAAATTTATAACTTATCAATTTAGTCAATAAGTTATAAGTTTATTTCTACAAGTATTTTTTGCACTAATTTATTAAAAATAAGTTTCGTTTTTCGTACTGCCTCTTCAAATTTTTTCTAAATCTATTGTTATTTTTTTATTAATTTACAATCCATTCCCTTGAAAATTTATGAAAAATAAATTTAATTTTAACATGATTATATTCTAATTTTAAATTATAAATATATCAAAATATATATGTAAATAAATAAATGATATCATAAAATATAATTAATTATAATTTTAGTAACTATAATTTTATTATAAATAAAAATTATCTAAAAATATATAAATTTATAGAATATAATTAATTAAATATTAAATATTATATTTTTATTTTAAACTTTTTAATTACATTAATATAATCTAATTTTTAGATAAATATGAATTATTTTAATTATATATAAATCTATTAATATATTTTTATATCATTTTGTAATTTCAACTAATTTAATAATTAATTTTATAAAATATTTTAATTAATTTATCAACTATCAACTATCAGTTATAAATTATTATCTATTAATTAACTTATTAGTTATTAATTAATTTATTAATTATTTTCATAAAATGGAACTTAAGTTGTGTCATGTTTTATTATGTATGCGAGAAAAATTCACAATAATATATAAGTGGAACAGTATTTCTGGAGTAGAGCACCCAAACACAACTTTCATTTCCTTAAAAAAAATACTTAAAAAAGAGATATTTTATTATATTATATGAATAAATAAAGATTTTTACTCTGTCAAAAGAGAGATAGATAAAAGCATGGAAATGGAATCCCCTCTTTATTTCCTTCTAATTTTTGTGATCATCTCTCACTTGATGGAGTAAAAATATTCGTATTCATTTACTCACAGAATGTATTAGAATTCTTCCATAAAAACAACTCAATGAGCGAAGTACTTCTTTATAAGCCCATCTAAACGAAACCACAGGGTATACACAGTCAAGTTAAAAAAAGCGCTAAAACCGATTGTAAAGCCAAGTCCAATATGCAGTGCTCTGTTCGAATGGGGAGGAGTTGCACTACCTCCTGGTTCATGTTTTGAAGAACAAGAACGGTTAACAGCTAAAACACCACACAATTTAGGGTTCCCTTCAAAGCTGGACGGGGGAAAAGTATCAAATTGACCACCTGTTGGTATCTCTCCTTCTAGATCATTATCAGCCACACTGAAAAATGACAAGAAATGTAGGCTTTCGAGTGAAGGAGGAATTTCACCAGATAGGTGGTTTCCTGAGAGGTCCAATTTCTCTAAGTTGGTCAGGTCGGAGAGTTGAGCTGGAATATTGCCAGAGAAGTAGTTGTGATTCAGATCCAGCACATGAATGGCTGTCAACTGCGCAATCTCTATGGGGATACTGCCACTGAGACAGTTGTTTCCCAGAAATATTGCTGGCGGTAAGTAGGTAAGTTGATTGTATTGCTGGAAGCTGCTCCCAATGAAGGGCGCCGCAAAAACAGGCAACTCCAGGGGAGTCCTTTCAATTTTGTCATTTGCCGGTTGTGATGTTAGTGCTGGAAGTTTTCCAAGCGCGGGAGGAATTATTCCTGTAATAAAATTATATGACAAGTCTAAGTAGAAAAGCTGAGGAAGTGTGCCCAACCAAGCAGGAATTGAACCTGTGAACTGATTATGGTCCAGGACCAGCACCTTGAGTTTCTTGAACTTAGCAAGCCAAGTAGGAATTGAGCCTCCTAAATTACAGCTGCCCAAAGATAAGACTTTGAGTTTTTGGAAATCATCGGCCCCGATCTGAATCTCAACATCTGGCATTACTTCCTCGTTAAAATTACGGGAGAGGGATAGGAAAGTTAGGTTCTTGAGCCCTCGGAGTATTCTCATAGCCCCAGTGAAATTCGTTAGTTTGTTGATAGAAATTGATAGGAAAGACAGAGACTGTAGTCCAAGTATGTCAGGCGAGATCTGTCCCTCCAGCTGATTACCCACAAATCTTACTGCAACAAGTGACTTGCAGGAAAAAAGAGTTGGTGGCAGAATACCAGTAAAGCTATTGTTGCCAAGGTCAAGAGCAGTAAGTTTGACCAATCTGGAAAAATTGAGATCTGAGAGATTTCCTCCTAAGGAATTGAACCTTAAATTCAAGGTGACAAGATTGACACAATTCATCAGAGATGGGGGCAGGGTACCTGTGAAATTGTTGTTATGAAGGAGAAGATACTCCAATTTGGAGAGTTTCCCAATAGTCTCTGGAATTTGGCCAACCAATTGATTGGAGGAAAGCTCCAAGGTTGTGAGATTGGTAAGGCTAATGATGCCATCACCAAAAATTCCAGAAATTTTGTTGAGGGGCAAGGAGATTTCTGTGAGGGAGATAGCATCATAAATATCATAAGGAAGAGGACCAGTTAATGAATTCAAACCCGCTCTAAAAGTCTCCAATTTGGAACAAGCTCCTATTCCATATGGAATCTGATCACTGAAATCATTGGACGAAAAATCCAAGAACCTGATCGAGGAGGAATTATTCTCATTGATGCAAAAGAAAGAGATGGGAATTTGACCTGCGAAGTAATTGTTACTAACATTAAAACATGTCAAACTCCCTCCTGCTGCCGCAATTCCTACTTGCTGAAGGAAGGGATAAGGGATTATTCCATGGAATAGATTGCTTGACAAATCTACCTTGTTGATAGCACTATTGCTGCTGTTCTTATCGACAACAACTTTTGGCAATTCACCAGAGAGCTGGTTGTTGCTCAAATCAAGAATCTGCAGGTGATTTAGAAGTGAGAAGAATGGGGTTGGAAAATTACCAGATAATCTATTATGAGATAGATTAAGCTGCAATAGACCAGTGAGGTTTGAAAGATAAGCTGAGATTGAGCCACCAAGACCTCTTGATGGTAACAATACATTTATGACTCTCTTATCCCCAATACCCTTATCTTTAGCACAAAAAATGCCTTCCCAAGAACAGCAATCAACAGAACTTGTCCAATTGAGAGGAGGGTAAGGAGAAGAAATGGTCAAGTTTTTGGAGAAGGCCAAAAGTGAGTCTTTGTCTATCTGATTACAGGAGGAATCAGTAGTGGCAACAAAGAAGAAAGGACTAACTGTATAAGGAAATAGACCATAAATTTGAGAGCCATGTAAATGGAATAGAGAGAGGAAGAGGGTCTTCTCCTGGATGTTGATGAGGTTGGTCTTTGTTTTGGAGCTTCCTGAATAATCAGCACAGATCCGAAGGTGCAGTTGGAAAGTTCGGGTAAACGAGAGGGTAAAGGAGAAGGTTTGGAAAAAATGAAGGGGGAGAGAGGGAGCTGGGTTGGTGTTGACTAGATTAAATTTGCAAGGACTAGAATGCTACCATTGTAGATATTTATACGGGTAATGTTTCAGAAAGTATTCAGATTTTGCAAGTTTTAATGAAACTGTAAGATAAAATTTGCAACCGTATATACGAAATCTTGAAATTTTTCACAAGATTGCAATTTTGTTTGGACTTTGCATGTAAAGTATTACAATTTCATCAGTCAAAGTCACATTCAAAAAATATTTGAAAATTTTCCTCCCATATAAAAATTACAAATAATAAAATAGTTGATGAAAGTATGATTATTTTTTACAAAAGCTATATGAACATGTACCAATATAAATTTTTTCAAGAATTTACCAAAGTATAACCTATTATATGATCTGAATCCATATTACAAGCCATCACTTAATTATGCTTTAATAAAAAATTGAAAGATGACAAGATAACAAAATGCTACCGTGAACTTTGGATGTGTATTCAGTTATTCACATAATTAGCTTGAGTAGTCTTATGTCATATTAACGTATAAAAAATGGTTGAATATATAATTAAGTTATTGCCAAATTAAATTATAAAACGGACATTGCATTTTCTCATTTATCATTTTTTATGGATATTCCTTATATTGTTATACTGAAATATAAGTTTACATCTTTCTTAAGGATAGTTACAAGTAATTGAGATAATTCTTTTTTAGGCAAGATTACTTGAGATAATTGTTATAATATAGTATGTCATTAGATTTTAAAGTTTAAGATAAAAATGTAACACGACTTGCTAATTTGATTTTTTATTAAAAATAAAAAATAAAAAGACCCAAAAGAATGCACTTACAGAATAACTCTGGATTAAAAAGAGTTTCATTATTCAACGTGCAAAATAAATAAGTTTAGGTTTTATGCTAAGAGTTTTCATGGTTACCTTAAAATTTATTATTACTAAAATTATTTTTCAAATTAATCAGTCACCACATATGATTTTCCATTCAAATAATTAGATTTTATTTCTACACAGATTCTTTTGAATGCAATCAAATTCTGGATTTACCTTCAGAGGAGACAATTACAATCTCAATATAATATTATAACTATACCAATATAATTTTTAATTTTATAATAACTGGATAAGAATTGTCAGTTCAAAAAAGAAAAAGTCAAAAAAAGACAACAGACTTTGAACAAAAAGGTAGACTTGAGACTAAGAACAGAAGCAAAGACTACGCTCTAGACTTTGGAAAAAATATCATCTGACTGGAATTTTCTTCCGATTATTAGCTTGGATTCCACAGATAACGTATGGAATGCTTGACCCAGCTAGTTGGTCATCTATAAAAAAAATTATTTTCACTGTATAATGCATGAAAACTACTTAAAAAAATAATACGTAGGGCCATGGTAAGAGAAAAATCTTTTAAAAAGGAGGAAGTGGTTCTACAACAAACTACTTATATTGAGGACAGTTCTGTGATACATATTTTTTGTGATACGCGGAAATACTCATGGATTATTTTAAAAGATCTGAAGCGTTGGTTTGATATTGAAAAGTGGCAATTTAATCTGCACCGTTCAATTGCCAACAAAAGCACCTGACGAGGTCAGCTGGAGAGGAATAATAAAAAGATAAATTTGTCCTTAACTTTAATTTACAACGCAATCTATCGTCAGAGCTTTATCTCTCGTATAGGAGAGTAACTAAAAATTAAATAAATGAAATTTTTCATGACTTATTTTATTTCTAATTTTTATTTATAAATTATACTTGAGAAAGAATTAAATTAAAAAAAAGCTTCTTCCAATATATATTAAAAGGCAATATATAATATTAATATACATGCTTTGAATGAATTTCTGTTTTGAAAAGATCATATGTAATGAAATATGGTCTCAATTTTAAATCAATCAAATCATATCTAAAAAAAATTTTGCTCTTAAAAGATGATAATTATAAAATGTGAATGAGAAATTACACTCAAACTCGAACTAATAATGTTTTCAATTTCTTTTTTTTTTGTGTTTCTAAAATTGCTTATGAATTTTTTGAGTAATTATATGATATAATAAAATATAATTTGCATTTATATTTAAATATAAAAATATTATAATTACATATGGTAAAAAATAAAAAATATGAAAATGAAGTTACAACTATAGACATAGATATGTTAATCAATTATTTTTATTTAGACAAAAATTTTAGTGATAATGAAACTAATAAAGGAAAGAAAGAATGTATGCTAGTTGCCAAATGTAAATAGCGAAGCTTATTTCAACAATTTTGCTTTGAAACATCTCTTAGAAGCTTTATACGTGAACAATAAAAAAATATTATATTTAAACTTTAGTATTTAAAAAATATCTACAAAACGAAAAAAAATGTAACTTAATCTATGCTTTAGAGTTTTTTGGTTAAAAGAGCGAAATTTAGTTTATTTTTAAGATATTTTAACTAAAAATTAATTAATAAATTATATATTAAAATTTGACAAATTCCATATTAATTATAACGAATTCAAGAAATATAACAACTGAAAATTAGTATAAATATATGAATATAATTAAAATAAATAAATTTGATTTTATTTTTAAATATCATATCAAAAATAGATACAAAATAATTAGTTTGATTCATATTTTGGACATTATACTTTTAATTTATTTAAAATATTTTATAATAAAAATAAAATATATCATGTTATATTTATATATTTAATGATATTAATATCAAAACCATAGATAACAGAAATAGATATAAAAAAACATAGACATGCAATGGAGTAGATAAAAGAAAGAGAAATAGCATATCCATTATAAATTCTTAACAAAATATCAATTAATGTGTATTTAATTTATAATATATGACTTGAAAACTGAATAAAAAACATTGACAACTTAAAAATAAATAAATTTGGTTTTAGTTTTTAAATATTTACATAAAAATAAAACATATAATTAATTCATTCAACAATATATTTTGTATTAAAGTTTTAATTTATTTAAAATATATTTTGTAATAAAAAACATAAACTAGATAAAAGTAAAAAATAATATTTGAACCATAAAATATTAGTAAAATCGCAATTAATGTATATATAATTTGAAATATAATATTTAAAAATTAATATCATATAAATATTAGAACAAATCGCTAATATTGTCCACTCTAATTGCAATATGTCGAACGAAACTAATTTTGTTCGTACCTCTTTATGCTTCTTTCCTCCATTTTCACCTTTAATGCTTGTCCAAATAGTTCTCTTTAATAATGGCTTTTTGTTGAAGTTATTCTACTAAATGGGTGTTATTTCAAGCAAAATTTCATCTTTTTGTGTAAAGGCAAAAAGGTCATTATACACCTTCACATCCCATCAACCCGCCAAAATTAGTTAGTCCCATGTTCACATGTTACTATCAGAGTGCATTCTGGCCCTGAGTATATAAGAGTATGGAAAGATATTTTATAATTATATTTCAATAAAAGATATTCTTCACCAAAATAAATACAATCTAAATTAGCGGTATTAATTCTATTAGGTTGCATACTCTTAACAATAGCGTTAACTTTAAAGGGAGTTTATTCTTCCAAATAGAAACTGTGAGCTAAGTTTTGAAGTGAAAGATCATAAATTTAAAGGGAAAGACACTTTAACCTTCTATGACATTAGATATTTTAAAAGTAAAATTCTAATTCTAATTAAGCTCTACTAATTTAAAAGTTTTCAATTGAATCCTTTCACTTAAAGTTTCATTCTTAATTGAATACTTTCCATTAATTTTTAATTGCTAAAGGGAGATGCACATGGCCCATCATTTTGCTCCAAAAGCAAAATAGCATCATAAAATCACCTAGCTTTCTTAAAATTATTTGTTACTTAAATACCAATAAAAAGGACATGAAAGCTCCATATCATTAACCATTAAGATACATTAAGAAAGCATTATTCACGTGTGTAGTTTGCTAATGAAATAGAATAAAAAGTTGACAAAAAGCATTTAATTAGGGAAAAAAATCTCGATTCAAAACTTTTAAATTATAAAGACCGAATTAAAAATTAAGCATAATTATAGGGAGTAATAAAGTAATATGTCCTTTTTATTATAAATAAAATTAATAATTAATGTTAAGTAAAATTGACATTTTATAATGCAAGTAAATGCCATGGTATAACATGAGATGAATGCTTAAAATTTTTAAGTCCACAAGGGATCAAAGACAAACTTACCAAAAATGTTACAGTTACTCTTTTGAATACCATATAAGTACATATGTCCAAAAAAAATACCATATCAAGGTTAGTGAAATGTAAATAAATAAATAAAATAATCATAATAAATAATTATGAAGGCCTTGTATCATAAGGAGTCTAAGTAGAGTTTCTCCATGCAAAAACGTACAATCTACCTCCACCCCCATGCTTAAAAAAAAGAAAATAATAATAATATCTTATCGAAATTGACTATAAAGGCAAAACCATTTAAGCTATACATATAAAATTAAATATTATTCAACTAAAATTATGCACATAAAAGAAATTTTAAAATATTATAAACAATTGGAGTTGCTAAAAATATTATTTCTTGTAAAACAAGTATTCAATGATTGTATTTACCAAGAAAAAGTATTCTTTGATTGAATATATATATATATATATACTCTAAATAGAATAAAGCAAAGCATAATAAAAAAGAAACTAAAACAAACCTAAATAGAGGAAACATCAACTCAAGAGGGCACTCATGTCTCTCTACGCTTCAATTAAAGAAACTCCTAGTATGGGTTGAAACCTACAAAGAAACTAAGAAGATACCATAATTCCAAAGCCACTGTAACAATAAACTCTTCTGTTTGAAAATCTAAACATTCCACTTAACCTAAATGATCTAAAGTGCAACAAACATAGCAAATTTTCTTAATACTTTAGCATTCTAGCAAACCCATTGTAACTAACTAGGAAGAACTTCTATAGGTGTTTGGGAAGAACCCAAGAACTCCCTCCCACATTAAATAGGTTATTGCAAAATTAGTTAGCAATTGAGCAATGAAGAATAAATGTAAAGACGTTTAAGAAGAAGAGCAACATCATAGAGGGTAATGCCAAGCAACCCTTACAATGTTGTACTTTCAATCTAAAGCACCATAAAGAAGTCAATAGACTAAAGGATTTCAAAAAGGTAAAAGGAAAAAGAGCTTGCAAATCTCTCTGGAGCTTGTATGGAACTCTTTGATGTTTTGTGTTTAATATATTTATTATTTTAATGATGATATTACTTCAAGGAATAAAGAATGACATTCAAATTTTTTAAAGAGTTTGTATGGTGTTTTGTCAATAGTAATTTATTAATTTATTATTTGAAATCACTAAAGAGCAAACTTTTTGGCATTTAGCCTCTTTATTATATCACTAGAAGCATGCTAAAATTCACACAGTTAGATCTAGCATCTATTCAAAGGCCATTGGCAAAATGGTTTTAGATAATCCACTTATGAATGTAGATGTCAGCAAATTGGATTTCAACTTTGTAATAAACATTATCTTATCTTCTTATCTTAATTAAGTTATAAAGCATTATGTAGCAGCTTGTATTTGTCAAACTCTTTACATATGCCATGATCTTAACATAGATTCCACTTGGTGCCAATATCTAAAATATGAGAAAATCACTATGAAATGTGAGGTTGAAAATATTGGGCTAATGTCATGTTGAAACAAATGTATGATTAAGGAATTTATAAGGGAGTGAATTAGGACTCATTTAATCATCAACAATATAATGATTATTCGATGCAAATTACACTTGCAACTAAAACTTAAAAGTTAACAATCTGGGCAGATACTATACAATGGCCAACTAAAGTTCTCTTAAATTTGCATTCTTTATAATTTCAAAAGCTAAATTCAAACTACAACATAAATAAATTTATTAAGAAAAAATAGGTTCTAAGAACCAATTAATGGAGTTGGAACCTAATACACAAACATTTCCTCTCTAATGCTGCTATCTTTAGTTTGAATCTAAGCTTTGAATTCTCATAAATTCTTTAGTGCCTAGAAATTTGAGGAAGAAAATGAGAAGAATGTTGATTGAGCAAGATTTTGCTTATTACAAAGGGAGAGAAACTCATATTCCCTTCCATTCTAATGAATAATGACAAAGTGATTGCTTAGCAATTGCATTGTAGTGATGGAAAAATGCATAACACTTCACCTTTGGGATGGATGGATATTTGCTTCAATCATCTTTGAAAATTTTAAAATTATTCTTCAAAATTTTAGTTTATTTTTTCATTTTTATATAATTTTGCATCTTATTTATAAATATTTAATTGAAATTATATATATAATTTAATTTATTTTTTATTATATTTGAAAAAATAATACAAAATTAATATATTATATTTTTTATAATTTTTATTTAAAAGCTTCATTAAAATGCATAATTTGATAAATTGACTAATTAAGTGAATAATGAGTATTAATTTTAAATTTTATAAAATTTAAAGAAGTAATTTTTCAAATTTCTAAAATTGAAGGGAATAAAATTCAATAGAAAAGATATTTTGCATTCAATTTGTGTATGATATTATTATACATCAAAGTTAAATGACATATTTTGCATTTTTCCTTTCTAATTATATAAAATTGGATACCCAATACAAAAAAAGGGTTTTCTTAGTATTAAAAAATATAAAGGATATCATAATAACTAAATTTAATTTAATTTTGGGTTGCATTCAATATATGTAGAATATTATTCAATATTAATTTTTTTTCTGACAATTGATTTCAAATCAACTTCTTGCAGTATAAAATTCTCACCAGGATGCCTTTTTCTTAATTATTCAAAATTTTCCTTCACCAAAAAAAATTTAGTAATTCTATCCTTTAATTTTGTATCAAATTTACAATATTTATTTATGGTTTATGAATTTTATATTTTAACTTACCAATGAATTGATTGATGAGTGTTAGTTGATTTATTATTTAATTTATTTAATTGATGTTTTTGCTAAAATATTAAGTATGTCACTAAATTTATTCCCAAAAAGTCATGTTGACATCAAATTATTTGAAAATTTTAATTACATTAATCTAATAGAAATTACTCTGAAAAAGTACATCATTTTAATACTTAATCAGAAAAATCACATTAAATTAGTCATAAAATAATGTGATTTTTTAATAGTTAATATTAAATTAATGTAATAATAAAATAAAAACTAATTGGTAAGGATTTCATGTATTACTATAAGTAAATTTTAACCTAAAAATATATTAATAATAGAATTTAAATTTAATTCACTCTCAATTTAGAAGTAATAATTAAAAAATAATAATTAAGAATTTATAAAAATAATAAAAATTTTAATAATTTTTTAATATAATAATATATAAGTGAATGATAGTATAAAATTAATTTATATTAATAATAAATACAATTTAAATCCTCAACAGAATTGTATATATGCATAATACATGAATATGTACTATTATACCATGTTTAAATAATGTTAGCCCATTAAAATTTGACATGTGCTAAAATTTTGATTGCACATATCAATATATGCAATCTGGTCAAGTCCATAGTTATTGAAATATTTTGATAAACATCCCATGTACTGAAAATTACGCTTTTTGTACTTAGATGTTAATTTCTCAAAAACTATGTGAAAAGAAGTAGTGTATTTCATTTTGGTACCAGTTTCACAATATCTGCAGCGAATTTGGAATTTATGATTGATGTAGTTTGATGGAATAAATCCTTTTACTCCACAACATATATTTGACAATGGTCAATTGTTCCCGTCCGATGCAAGTACAGATAACTATAATTTTAACTCTTGGTTTAATCAAAGCTAACTCATAAAGTTACTTTCAGTTAAAATTATTTCTAAATATTAATTATTATAAATATATTATTTAATAAATATGTTTATATAATATTATATAATATCTTTTTTTTAAAAAAAAAAAAGCAGACACCAAACCTACCAATTCTTCTTATATAATATTACAGATGTTAAGCTATTTGTGCAGGTGGAATTTATAGACAATTTAAGAAATGTGCATTCTGTTAAGAATTCATTTTTAGAGTGAAAAAAGTAAAGTATTTCATAATAAAATTGTGTAACATCATTTACATTATTTTGTTGTAATAATTGATAAGTTAAAAATAAGTATAATTTTATTGTTTAAATGCTATCAATGGTAACTTATTTTATTTGGAAAAAAGAGTGGATAATTATGTAATTATGCAATTAATTTGTTTAACAATTAAATATTAATTTTTTAACAGTTATAAAAAATTTAATTACAATTAAAATTAAAATTTTATCTCTTATCTTTATCCTTATTTATTAGTTTCTCTCTCCTTTTATCAATCTTATCACTTTTTATTTATCTACACTACTATATGTTGGTTAACTTATTTGTCTATACTACAATAATTATAATTTTTATTTTATTCTTAATCGAAATCTAGGTACTTCCATGCTTGTTTAGAGGTTTTTTTACTTAAAAAATTAAAAATTATAATTATTGTTATTAAAATATTGACTATAAATATAGCTTACATCTCTTTTCTATTAGTATAGATAGATAGAAGAAGATATTCGTATGTAAAATATAGATATAGATAGATAAGGATGATAAAATTCATAATTTTCCTCTAATCTTAGTTTATAATAAATAAAATTGATAAATATGTATAACATCTTTACTAAGTTGGGTTATGTTTTATTATGTACATGAAAAAAAAATTCACAAAAGCATATACTCTTGATTGTTTTGTAAAAAAAAAGAAGTCAAGAAATCATTTCTTAAAAGATTTTAACTTTTATATAACAATGGATAAATTTGTTAAGGATATTTCTATTTCAACTTTGAATGATAGAGATGTAACTTTTTATGTACGTGTTGCATATAAAATACATATACACTTGTGCTTTTTATTAAAAAAATTTGCAATAATATAAAATGTTGTAATATATATAAATCTGATTTTAATCTTTCAGAAAAATTGTCAAAAAAATATTAAAGCATTACCCTCTTAATTAAATTGTATTAAGTCCTGACTCAATTTTATTTGTTTTATCTGCTACTAGGTAATCCCCTCCATAGCTCCTTTCCTTGCAAAAAGAAGAAATTGTTCAAAAAAGGAAAAAAAATAAGAAATTTCAAATGCTTAAAAGTTAGAATTAAACTATTGAACCAAATAACATTTGAGATTGGATGTAGAATAAAGTCCATTCAATAAATATTTATAACCTTCAAATGATAAATTTCTCGTAACCCATTAAGTATTAAATTAATGTTTTGACAAAGTTTTATCATATGGTCATTGACACAATTCGGTAATTCTCTTTATTTTTATTTGCTTCTTATTCCACATACACTTCTCTCTATGTTAAAACAACCAAAAAATTTTAAAAAAAAAAGTTGAGATGGTTTAAACCTTATTCATGAGGTTTTTGGATGAAATATTAGAATAAGGAACAATAAAGAAAATAAAAGAAATAAAATTAATTTATTTAATATGGAATAAAAATAAAAATTCAATTGTTCAAATAAAATTATGAAAATTTTCAAATAAAAATTAATGCAAACAATTAAATTATTGATTTTCAACATGTAATAAGTAAAATTTTCATATCAAAAGAAGGAAGAAGATTGAAAAAGAAAATTAAAATCTAAAACATACTACCTCTTAAAATCCCAAATTTTGAAAGCAACTCCCTTGAAGAAAAAGTTTTAGAATGATTCCAGGAAGTGAACATCAAACTTTTCAATCCCCTCCATATAGTAGTTTAGAAGTTTAGATTAAAAAGAAAAAAATCCAAATTAAGGCATTGAACCATAATAGGTGTGAAAATAAGAGGTGAAATTCTAAGATCCCAACTGCATTAGCTATGTAACCCTTGACATACATAATACATTCTAATTCCATATTTTGCTTATGAATTTATTTTTTGGTGTTAATGGGTGCGATAGCTAATTGAAGCTAATCAGGTTTGTTTCTATTTCTTCTTCTTCCTATAGCCACAGTTCTATAGTTAGCATGTTTCTATGCCAATTTCTCTTGTTCCTTCTAATTGCTATTTTCTAGACTTGGATTTTCTGTGTTCTGACTTCATTTATTCTTGTAACAGCAAGGTAATAATAATTTATTCTTTTGATCTTTTCTATAATGGAAGAATCAATCCCCATTAGGGGCATAATATTTCTTTCACCTGATTACAATTGTCCATTCGATTTTGAATTGAATAAAAAAAATTATATGTTTTTGAATTGTATGCCTATAATATGTATGTTTCAATGCCCCACTACTAAAAATGAGCACTAATGACCTTCTATTTGGTGTGCAATATATTCTTCTCTAAATAGTCAAAAAGTTGAAATTTTAATAATCATAACCACTTTTGATTAAATCCTACATTCCCATAACCTTCCAATATACTTGCTATTATATTACCCCCTCTCCCACGTAAAAGATTTGTTCATTTGTTGAATAGATGTTCCAAGAAATAAAATTTTGAAAAGAAAATGCAAACCAAAGAAAGTCAAGTTTAAGAATTGACAAAGAGATTAGTGATTTCTTGTTTGAGTGCTGATTGAAGACTTTAGGGTTTGCAATTTCAAGTGTCTCAAAGACTGCTAGACAAGTGTAGTTTCTCTGTTAGTGCATAAATAGATAAAATAATATCAAATTTCTTTTATGGACAAATAGGTTGTGATTTTATGAACATAAATATTACATTAATTTCTCTCACCTCCTCCCTTTTTCAGATTTCTTTCTAGTAAATTTTGTTCATGCTTAGCTTGTATTGTCACTCATCTTTGGTATTTTTACTTCTTGAAGTACAAAATTTCCCTTCCAACTTCATATAGCTAGCAAAATAACCATAAAAGTTCAAACCTAAAAAGTATATCATATGCATTATTCATTATCATGTTCCTAATTCGTCTAAATTAACAATTCTAGATCACAAGGATCAAGAAACTTACATTATGTATATCCTTTTTTGAGAGATAGTTTGATTGTTTCTAGCTTCTAGCATCATAAATCCTTAGGAAAAATACAATTTAACTTTGATTGAGTAACAAAAATTATATATGAATTTTAAGATCTTATACTTTACTCCCATGGACTTTAACCGAATAACCAAAATGACTTATAAATTTTAAAACTTTACACTTTACCTCCTTAAACTTTTAGAAATCGTAAAAATATTAGTTTTAAGTTAAATCTAAGCTTTTACTAACCTAACTATTTTGACAATATATAAGGTAAGTGATTTATTTATAAACCATGTTATGATAATCATTAAAACTTGAAGAATAAATGATGCTAAGGTTTGATCCACTTGAATCTAATAGAAGTTTATTTTTGAAAAATTTCCAAAATTCATAATTGTAAAAGCCTAATGAACTTTATTTAATCCATACATTTGAAAACCAAACTATTTGAGCAACGCAATTTAGGAATAATATAAAAGTTTTGTTTTAATTATTTTGATAAATTACTATTTTAAAAGTTAGTGTATAGATGAAAATTCTGATTTGGTGGAAGCAAAACGGATTTGAGGTTTAATGTTTGATTTATTTTATTCATTTTTAAAAAATTAAACAAACAGATATAATTATAATATATTATGTGTTTAGAAATCTTCCATTTGTCTAAATTGAATGGCTTGACATAATAGCAAAATAAGATCAACAAATGTTTCTATTAAACTTAATCCAAAATTAATAGTTTTATTCTTTTTTAAAAGTTTAGAAGAATAAAATACAAGATTTTAAAGTTCATATATCATTTTAATTGCTCAAGCAAAATTTAGGAAGATAAATATAAAATTTTAAAATTTATGTATTATTTTTATCACTCAATCAAAATTTAAAATGGTATATTGTATTTTCCCCTAAATTCTTTCAGGTGCCAAAAGACAAAGTAGATCTTGCTGGATTTGTGTTGGAATAATATCAAAATGGCCCCTTAAAACCTCCGCCCCACTGCTACTTGTCACCTCGCCAGATTACTCGGGGAACCAGGACCATGAGCATACAAACGTGCAGAACACAGCAAAGGTGGTGAGGCTTCAGACCTTTTGACCTAACAAATGGCACTTGTTCCAAGAAATACGCAAACATTTGGCCTTATAATATAGTGAGTGCCCGTAATAAGCAGGGCACTCACTGTAAAGCATTGTGGGGTTTCAGTCAGCTCGTTCCGTTTCTTCTTCTTCTAAGTTTGAATCTGAGTTCTGCTTTTTCTCTAAAGCTTGAATTTCTCACTCTCATCGCTTTGTATGCGGAAGATGAGATGAATAGGGTGAAAATTAGCACGATTTATTGTTGATCAAGCTGAGAGGGATTCAGCTGCAACTCTTCTACTCTTAGGTTCAAATTTAGGGAAAAAAGATCGGGAAGGACTACAATACCCTGGAGCTAGGGTAACCGACCCTGCTTAGTTGGTTGATTTTCAACCAAACGATGTAGAATTAAAAAGTAATGGATTATAGTTGATGGTTAAGATGTAAGGACTTGAAACCTGTTAGCTAGTTACATCAAAAGACCATGCAATTTGCACGTTAGTACCAGAAAAGAGCACAATTGAACTACTTACCCCACCTAAGTGAATTATGATCTTCGTATAATTTGACTTTTTGCCAAATTTCCTTTCCCCTAATTTTAATCTGTACAATTTAGTTATTATATTGAAAATAATAGATATAATGTAATACACATAATTATATTAATATATTATAATTTATTTCATTTTCATTTAAATTTGGTAATATATTTAATTTAATTTATATAATAATATATTAACAAACAATAAATTATTTATTTAAAATGAAGATAAAACACTGTGGCATTTTATGTAGTTTAATATAATTTACTTGGACTTATCTTGATATTTAAAAAATTATTTAGATCTCCCACAAAGCATAAAAAAAAATCACATGAATTTTTTTAATCAATGAAAGGTGAATTCTAAGGTGCCCCTAGTGGTACCAAACCTGAGGTGGTGTGGCAAAATACAGGCCATTGAATGAGATTATTAAGTCAATACTAAGACTTTTGTAATCTCATCTAATAGCTTGTATTTTGTCACATCACTCCGGGTACCAAACCCTAGGGGCACCATAGCAAGCACCTCAATGAAATGATGAAAAATTAGGACTATAGAGCATAATAATTGAGGCCATTAGGATATACAAATACAAATATCATTATAAACATAAGTGTTAGTAGTATAAAAAGGTAATTATAATCACAAATTATAGACAATAAATATGCCACTTAAAGTAATTTATTTAAAATGACATTTTATTTCATTAAATTATAAGTTCATTAGAGACTTTTTTATTTTGAATGAAATAAAATGCAAAGACTTATCCTAAATTTAATTAAAGTTATACAGACCTCTCCTTTATGTATACTAAATTTCCTTGAATTTTACAAAAATGCTACTATTAAATTTATTTTAAAAATTTCATTAAGAGACCATTTATTTTAATTGTGAGGTTATAATTAATGAGCAAAACAATTAGTTTGTAAACTAAACTACTCTTTATTCATTTCATATATTTGAAATTGCATTTTGATAAAAAAAAAATCTCCTACGGGAAGGAACATTGATTCAATGAAGAAAAAGTTAGGTTAACTTTTATAAATATAAAGTGGTGAATTCTAAGGTGCCCCTAGTGGTATCAAACCCGGGGTGGTGTGGCAAAATACAGGCTATTGGATGAGATTACTAAGTCAATGCTAAGCCTTTTGTAATCTCATCCAATAACTTGTATTTTGCCACATCACTCTGGGTACCAAACCCTAGGGGCACCATAACAAGCACCATATAAAGTTAATTTGTTTACAATTTATAGATGATTTATAAATGTATGTAATTCATGAATGTAATATTTATTTTATTTTTTAATAACTATTGATTATTGATTTTAATAATAATTTACTTATTCAATTAATTTATGAAATAAATACAAATAAAAAATAATACAATAAAAAATTGTGTTGTATGTAATTTAATTAAAAATTTATGATATATTTAATTTAAAAAGATAATCAAAATTAATGTAAATGAAATATATTAAAAAAAATTAAAGTTGAAGCAAAGTGAACTGCCCTTCATTGCTATAAAAGTTTCATGCAAGACCGAAATTTTGACTCCACCATTTTAAAAAGTTGCAATTGACAATAATTTTTTTTGCTCTTAATTTAATTAACATTAAATAATTTATCAATAAGATAATTAATTAATTAATTGACTTAATTACAAATTTGAAGTAATCTTAATTTTCCTTTCCCAGCATAATTCTCAATTTTTTACCCATAAAATTTGAAAAGTCACATAAGAGAAAAAGGGGAACACTATAATATCCCCAGAGATTTCAAACCCTGGGTGGTATGGTGTGATCTCATCCATTGGATGAGATTACTTAAATCTTTAATAATTTCATTCAATGAATGAGATTCTACCACACCACCCAGGGTTTAGGAAGCCTGGGATCACTCAGATTTTCCCAGAGAAAAATCATACGCATCCCTTGAGGCGCAAATCCTCCTATGCGTACTGTTCCTTTCACTTTACTCTTCGTTGCAACTCCGATTCTTCCAACTGAACTAATCACCCAAAATAAATCACATAAAATGATTGACGTTTCATATTTCATTTCTTGTTTCAAGTACCCCACAAAGTATGCTGTGCCTAATTTCAAAACTCCAGAATTTTGCTAGCGCCCAGAACTCCGTCAAGCCCAGTCCTTTCCATGAGAATCGCATCGCCATCGCCATCAGTCAGAACTTCAGCACCCTCAACTACAATCTGTCGTTGATAGTCACTGGAAATCGCCTTACAAAATTTGCATTAAAGGTTTTTTTTTTTATCTGTTACTCATAGCCGTTGTTGCTTCAAGCATAACAGGAAGCCAAGAATGCAGAGAAGGCTCCCGGGTCCCAATCATATGCCATCAAATCTGGACAGCAATTTAAAATGAAAAATGTCAAGGGAGTATTTAGCAAATTCACTCATAAAATGCAATCAATAATATTTGACACGTGTCATTATTTCATTTGATAATGAAATTGGGGTGAGTTGCGCAGTCTGGTCCATATAAATAATATTCAATATAAATGAAAATTAAATTATAACTTATACATCGTTTATAAAATAGTATAAAATTAATTTATAATGATGATGGATAAAATTTAAATCCTAATGTTAATTGAATTAATTTGAAAAAAAATATTGTTAAAACTTTAACCATGCATAATGCGATTAAATTACCATTAACTCATTTTTTTATAAATTAAGTATAACATTTATATTGCCCACATTGCAATAAATTTTACTTTTCTACTAATATTGGTAATTTAAGTAACTCCTTTAATCTCACAATAGGATCTTTTTAAAATAAAATAGGAATTCTCTAAAGTGCATCTTGCATTTTAAAAAATAAAATAAGATATCATGCACATTGATAAAAAAAATTAAAAATTAAAAATTAAAAATTAAAAATTTAATAAATAAAAATTATTTAAAAATTAACTTATTATTGTAAAAATTCACCATATCTTTTAATTTATACGAGTTATTGTGATTTTGATTTGTTTATTTAATAAAAAAAATGAAAATGTCGCTCTACAAAATAACTAGGTCCGACTTTCACGGGATACTGCCTTCAGTGCTTTGCTTGTAGACAAAGTAACTAGGTAGTCTTTCTTCCAAAATCTCCACACTGGAAAGAAGCCAGGGAGAAAAGGTGCCAGAAGTAGGAAGAGTCCGTGGGGCATGAGTTTCAAGGTACATACTACAAGAATATACTGCCGGCATTTCTGCAGTGATATTTTATATTATTTTAAATTTTTTATTTATCATTATATATAAATTTAAATTTTGAATTTTAAATGGATTAGTATTATATACATAAAAAATAAGATTTAAAATTATATTTTAAATAAAAATAAAAAATTATTATTAAATATAGTATAATTAAATAAATTTGTAAAATATAATTTAATAAATATAAAAAAATTGAAATTCACTTATGGATTATCATTTCTATTGTTAAAAAAAATTATGAGATTTTACAATTTGCTGAGAAATAAAATTATAAAAAAAAATCACAATTAAGGAGTTCACGGTAATAACGTTATTAATATTACACAGATATCAAACCAAATGATAATATATGATGCATGAGGATTTTAAATTCTCAAGTGATATAATAATTTTAGAAATTGTTAGATCAAAATTTTTTAATCACATTAATTAAAAAAATTATATTTGAATAATTTTAATTTAATAATTTTAAAATTTATTTTATCATTCCCGATTTTGAAACTTTAAGATTACTCTAACAAGCACTGAATTACATTTTGTAGACAAAAAATTAGTAATACTGTTAAGTGTATAAACTGTAACTTGATATAAAAAACTGAAGCAAGGTTCAAATTTGAAATGGTTTCTTTTTTTAACTAAAAGCAGTCCAACAAAATTTGTTCAAAAAAATATCTTTAAAATTATCTGAAAACATGACAAGTCTTTGACCCACATCTGAGAAGGAAAGGCTTTGCGAAAGAGATGTTGCAGGTGTTAGGTGGGGCCAGCACGTGTAAGTCAGAGTCCTTTCAAAAGACCAAAAATGGCGACACTTCCATCCCCTAGTTTAAAATTGGGTTGAATAAACTCCGGAGACGTGGCAACTTCATTACCACATAGGCCACAAGGTGAAGAAGCAGACAAAATAAGACAGTTGTATTTGGAGCACCGGAAACTGACATTTTATGAAAAGCAATTTTTTGATTTGAATTTACACATTGTCACATGAAAATTTTTAATTACAAGTTGATCCTTCTCTTAAAAAATAATTCTAATTCTAGCATAATACTAATAATATTACTTCTATTTAAATTTTAATAAGTAGAATTTTTTGACAACATAGTTAAGTAGATATTAAAAAAGAAGGATTTTAATATATTATTGACATAATAATGTATTAGTGCACCATTAAATTTAATTACATATCAAATTTATTTTTTTTCTAAAATTATATCTCACAGTCTATATAATATTATATTAATAATTAGATCTGATGGTATATTAATATATTACTATATCAGTGGTATATTATAAAATTTTTTATATTAAAATTTAGGTAGTTATTCTCTTACTAATTAAAATATGCTTTTATTTACATTTTGATGCATATTTTGACATTATAATTAAGTAAATATCAAATTTTAGGAAGTAATTTTTTTATTTATCAAAATGTAAGTAATATTAGCATAATAAAACTAGAAATAAGTAGGCAGGCTTCCTCAAAAAAAATTCAAGAAGGATTTATTGATAAAACTAGGATAATGATTAAAAAAGAAATTCATTAAAAAGAAAAAATTAAATTAGTTAAATTCCATTCAAATAATGTAAAATTAAAGGATGCCTTAAAGGTGTTTTGTTGCCCCCTAATGTTTACGTCAGGTTGATGTCTCGTGTTCGGTGTGATGGATCACTTTTTTTTTTATATTTTTGTATTATAAAAAAATAAAATTAAAGTATAATAAGCATGAATTAAATGTTTATTAAAATGAAAAATATACAATTAATTGATATTATGTAATTAGATGTCCATTAAGGTAAAACACTGCATATAAGCTCAAGATGGTCAATAAAATACTAAAAACAAAATATTTAAAAAGGCTAAAAAAAATGCTCTTAATTGTGATAGAGAAAATCCTTAACTTAACCTAGTACTATAATAGAGAAAATGTTCAACTTAACTTAGTGCTAGCAGGATGGGTATCTCTAAATTATAAAATACACTTTAGGTTTTTAATAAAAAAATTAAGAAAGTGATTAGTTATAAATTTAAAAATTATTTTTTATTAATTATTACCTTAATTTTATGTTAAAAGTTATGATATTTTATTTTATTCTTTAAAATATATCTTCCAAGCTCCATAACATGAAAAAAAATGTAATTGAATAAATAAAAAACAGGAAAATAATGTGTAAGTTATAAAATAATAAGGATAAAAAATAAAATATTTATTAAAAATTCAATTAAATAAAATTTTTATCACATGTAGCATGTTTTTTAATAAAATATATATTATATTATTTTTATACACATTAGTTATATTTGAGTCTAAGATGTAAATGATAAAAGTAGATATAAAAAATAAAAAAATAAAATTATCAATTTTATTTTTGAAATTATAAATTATTAATAAAATAATTTTTAAATTATATTTAATAGCTAATTTCATCCTTAAATAATAGTTCATATAAATAATTTCATCTATATAAATATTTAGGATAAAATTATCTATATAAAAAAATAAAATTATTTATATGAGCTATTATTTAAGAATGAAATTAGACATTTTATCAACTTTTTATAATCTTATGAATGAAATCGGTAATTTTGTCAAAATAAAAAATATGTAATGATAAAAGTTAAAAGTACAAAACATAAAAAGCAATAAATGTGTGAATTGTAAAGTAACCAGAATTATAAATATAATATATAATTTATTAATCTAATTATAATTCTAAATTCATCACAAATTTAAATTTAAAATATTTTTATGATAAAAAATATTGTGCTATATTAATATTATTTTATAGCATTTGAATTCAAGTTATAAAAAAATAAGAATGAGTAAAAAATATTTAATAGATTGAATAAAAATAATATATAAATTATAAAATAATATAATATAACAAATAAAAAAATAAAAAGCAATTGGAAGGGAAGAAGATGTAACGAGAGAGGCGGAAGTATATATTAAAACATTTAAAGGACTAAATTGTAATAATATTCTATTGCTTTGAAAAATTGACTTATTTGACAATTGGCAGTCTTTTTCAAATTTTTTGACTAGAGTTAATTAACCCTAGGGTATGGAAGTCGTGGCCAAAAATCAAAGAAGTTGTAGATTGGCTAATGAATGTTATAGTAGCCAAAACATTTGAATAAAGATTAAAGAGAACTTATTGTCCTTCAACAAAATTTTTCACAAACACATATGCACATAGAATTTCATTTTTACCACTGCAAAGGATGACTCTCATTTCTCTCATCTTTAGTATTGTTGCTAGCAAGATTTTATAAAGTAATTAATATTATGAGATCATTTATATCTAACTCAAGAAGTTCCTCCTCTCTCTATCTCTGTTATGAACCTTGACTTTTGTTGGGTAGATAGAATTGTAGTAGTTTGCTAGGAATCTATTTCTATATAAAGGGTCATTTGGTTCATACAGAAAATAATTTTTTATGGAAAGTTAAATTTTCTAGAAAGTTACTTACTGTGTACACTTCCTAGGAAATCCTTAAATGTTGTTTGATTGACATAAAGGAAGTCACATATCCCAAGAAATAAATTCTTATGTTTTGTTTGGTTTAACTTTGAATTTCTTAGGAAATAATAATGAAATGACTACAATATCCTCAATAATAATTTAATATATATTAATAGATATTAATTGATTTTAAAAAGGTGATAATGCTAGATTTTTTTCAAATAGGTTCCAATTTTATGATTTATGAATGTTATATACTGAAATTATTCTTTTTTAATTGTGTGAATGCTATGGTAAATTAAAATTTTTTAAAAGTCATAAATTCTTTATTAGTTAACTAATGTTTGCATGACCACTCATTTTCAATCCTTTTCATTTGTTCTTTCAATAAAAAATAAGAAAATGTGGGTTTGACAAAGTCTACTTAGTTAAAAACGTATAAATTGAGTTCAAAACTTTGAATGATCATAATTTTGTGCTCGATTGTCCATTTTAAGTGAATTTTTTTTTTAATTTCATGTAACTTTTCAAGATCTATATGCTTGTAAAAAATCAAAGGTGTTTTGTACACTCTGATTTGGGAAAAAAAGCCTTTTTCAATTATTTTTTTAATTTTTCTTTAATTTCTTATTTTTTTAACTTTGATCTTATTTTTATCAATTTAAATTCATTCGAATCCCATATTAAAATTTTTCTCCTTAACTCTTTTGGTATCTAGTAGTGTTATAATAATTTTTTTTAACAAATAAAATTACTAAAAAATAATTTATTACTATTTATAAACTAAATAGTAATATATTACTGTTTCATTCCAAGACAATAACATGTTACTATTTCATTCCAAGACAGTAACACCAATCAAAAACCTCAAATAAATGAATAAATCATATCTAATTAATAACTAAATTGTCAAATAATAGTATGTTACTATTTTGTTCTAAAACAGTAACACCAACTAAAAATTTCAAATAAATGAATAAATCATGTCTAATTAACAATAAAATTGTCAAATAATAGCATGTTACTTTTTCATTCCAAGATAATAACATGTTACTATTTCTTTTCAAAACAGTAACACTAATCAAAAATCTCAAATAAATGAATAAATCATGTCTAATTAACAATTAAACTGTCAAATAATAGCATGTTACTGTTTCGTTCCAAAATAGTAACACCAATAAAAAATTTTAAATAAATGAATAAATCATATCTAATTAATAACAAAACTGCCAGATAATAGCACATGTTACTGTTTTTTTTCTCTAAACAGTAACATGTTATTGTTTCATTCCAAAATAGTAACATCAATTAAAAATCTCAAATAAATAAATAATAGCATATTACTGTTTCATTCCAAGACAACATCATGTTACTGTTTCATTATAAAACAGTAACACCAACTAAAAAATTTAAATAAATAAATAAATCATGTCTAATTAATAACAAAACTGTTAAATAATAACATATTACTATTTTTTCTCTAGATAATAACATGTTACTATTTCGTTCCAAAACAGTAACATCAATTAAAAATTCTAAATAAATAGATAATAACATGTTATTATTTCGTTCCAAAACAGTAACATCAACTAAAAATCCTAAATAAATGGATAAATCAAGTCTAATTAATAACAAAAGTGCAAAATAATAGTATGTTACTGTTTTTTCTTTAGACAGTAACATGTTACTGTTTCGTTCTAAAATAGTAACATATTACTATTTCATTTCAAAACAGTAACATCAATTAAAAATCCTAAATAAATAGATAATAACATATTACTGCTTATTTTCTAGACAGTAACATGTTATAATTTCGTTCTAAAACAGTAACATTAATTGAAAATCTTAAATAAATGGATAAATCAAGTCTAATTAACAACCAAATTATCAAATAATAGCATGTTACTGTTTATTTTCTAGATAGTAACATATTACTATTTCGTTCCAAAACAGTAACATCAATTAAAAATTTCAAATAAATAGATAATAATATGTTACTATTTTTTCTCTAAATAATAACATATTACTATTTCATTCCAAAATGGTAATATCAATTAAAAACTCCTAAATAAATGAAAAAACTAAGTCTAATTAACAACCAAATTGTCAAATAATAGCATATTACTATTTTTTTTCTAAATAGTAACATGTTACTATTTCGTTTTAAAATAGTAACTTCAATTAAAAATCTCAAATAAATAGATAATAACATGTTACTATTTTTTCTCTAGATAATAATATGTTATTGTTTCGTTTCAAAACAGTAACATTAATTAAAAATTTTAAATAAATAGATAATAATATGTTACTGTTTCATTCCAAAATAGTAATATCAATTAAAAATCTTAAATAAATGAATAAATTAAGTTTAATTAAAAATTAAATTGTTAAATAATAGCTTGTTATTGTTTATTCTCTAGGCAGTAACTAATTAAGAAATTTTTAATTCTAATTGATGTGTGTGTATATATATATATATATATTTAATTTGAGTTATAGTGCTTGAAATTTGATATTAAAAAATATTGATAAAATTTAAATAAAATTTTATTTTAATATTCAAATAATTTCAATTAACAAATAGAATATATAATTATATAATGTAATTAATATAATATATATTAAAATTTTAATTTATTCAAAATATTTATATAATTAAATTAAATATATCATATTATATTTATATTATTTAATAATTAGAATTTAACTTTTAAATAATAACAATAGATAAAATAAAAAAGAAGTAAATGAAAATTATGTAATAAAATAAATAAAAAAATAAAATAATGAGTGGGTTATAAAATAACGTAGAAATTAAATAAAAGTATGCTATTAATTAATTAATTTAAATTAAATATTTAAATTTTTTTATAAAATAATAATAATAAAATATGTCATGTAATATATATATATATATATATTAATTAATAAGTAAACTGTAAAATGACAGTTACGAAGTGAAACCTGATAATCAATTAAAAGGGTAAAATCGGTATTAATTAATTTTAGTAAAGATATTTTTATTTATGAATTAGTTAAAAATATAAAAAAATAGAACTTACCTAGGAGGAGTAAGTAAGTAATTTCCCGTATTTTATGAGAAATACAAATTTTTAAAAAAATCTATTTTCTCTCATTTATGCAACTAAATAATTCTATGATAGTTTATATCTTAGAAAATATAATTTCCTATATTTTTACTGCAAATCAGACTACCTCTAAAAATATCTCTTGTATTGAAAAAGTTATAATATTACTCTATTGAGTACTCTTTCTCTCTCTCTCCCCCTCCTCGTCTGGTTCTTCTTGTCTATCCATCTATCTTCTCTCTCAGTGTCTCTATCTTCCTCTCTGTTTCTCTCTCTCAATCCCTGTCCTACCACAGTCTATATATGACCAAGTAGTTGGGTCAACCATTATGCAGTCTTTTGTTGTTTGCTTCACGCCTTATTAGTTGTAAATTTGATAGGTCTGGGTGGTTGTAGAAGGATACGTACCAACAGGCGGTCAATTTGATACTTTTTCCCTATCCAGCTTTGAAGGGAACCCTAGATTGTGTGGTTTAGCTGTTAATCGCCTTTGTTCTTCACAAGAAGAACCAGGAGGCAGTGCAACTCCTCCTAGCTCAAACAGAGCACTGCATATTGGTCTTGGCTTTACAATCGATTTTAGTACTTTTTTTAACTTGACCGTCTACACGCTATGGTTTTGTTTGGATGGACTTCTAGAGAAGTACCTCGTTGATTTGTGAAAAAATTCTAATATGCTCTAGAAGTTTCGTACTCCTATCAAGTGAGGGATGGGCAATAAATTTGGAAGGAGAAATGTCAATTTTATAACAAGTGAATCTCCTTACGTGCTGGGCGTTTATCTATTTCTCTTTTGGTGGAACAAAAATCTTAATTTATTTATGTAATATACCAGGAAATCCTTTTTTCAAATAACTTTTCAAGGAAATGAAAGTTGTGTTTGGTTACTCTAATGGAGAAGTACTTGTGCACTTTTTTCAGTTATAAAGATGTTTAGATGCAAAAATATAAAACCACATTTTCAGTTTTAAAAAGGGTGGGCAGGTGGCAGGAGGGTTGGTGGTAGGCGGCGATAGTGTTTACTAATAAATTTATGGGTGGGGGACAAGGCATGTGAGTGGGGGTGGAAGTGGCGGAAGCTGTTGATGTGAGCGGTGATGGTGGCGGAGTTGAGAGGTAGTGTTCTTTGTAAGTTGTGGTCGTGGAAGACGATGATAGGGGTTGATGGTGGGTCGAGATGGGGAACAGTGATACTGCTTAATGTGGCCTGCCATCAGCGAAGTTGTTGACTGGATAAAGAATGTAGGAACAGCCAACCATCAGCGGAATGTGGACTTCACAAAACAACGTTGTCCATCCAAAAAACCTTGACAGATATGTATACTTGTGCAAAGGATTTCGCATTTTTGTAAATACATATTTTCATTGTCGTTGTGTTGGTGGCAAGATTGTACGAGTGAATGTAATATACTGTTATCATCTATATCCTCATGAGACCCAGTTCCTGCAACTGTTGTTCTGATAAATACAGCATCCACCATTTCGTCCGGTCTAATTCAATCTGGTTGGATTTGGGTTGGTATATATTCCCATCTGATATATGTCTCCTGTAGTCTGTTTCTTGCACCGGCCTCTCCTTTATTAGATCTTTGGAGAATTCTACAGTGTTCTGGGAGTTCCAAAACTCAGGATGGCGTGGTACATCTTAGATTATTGATTGAAATTATCAAAATAATTTCGTTCAAGAATTTGTGCTGTGTCACGTCACTTCGGATTTGAAATCTCCGGAATATCGTAGCAATGCCCTATTTATATAAATAAATTTTAAATGAGTTTCATATTATAAAAAAAAGATATTAAAAATTGGAATATAATTTATTATAATTATTTTATAACCATGCATTTAAATTTTTAAATTATAAATTTTTTAAATGTATATTACTTTCTGTTAAATAAACTTTTCACAATTTGAATTCTTAACTAAACAAAAATAAAAATTAAATAAATGATAACTCTTACAATTTTTTCTCGTCATTTATTGTTTGTGAATTATATTTGAAGAATAATTTAATCTAAAAAGATAGCTTCTAAGGTAATGATATATATATAATGATATATATATGATTTAAATTTGATTCATTACCAAGATAAATTAATTTTATACAATTATTTAATTATATATTATTATGATAATAAAAAATTATTAAATTTTTTTATTATGACTAAATTTTTTTAATTATTATTATTTTTTAATAATGTAAAATAAATTATATTTTCCTTTATTTGTTTCTAAATTACAAAAGGATATAATCATATAAAACTGTTAAAACAAATTTTATATATTCAAAGGCTATTATAGAATTGGATATGAAAAAAAATTGTAAACTAATAAGAGTTAAAAAAAATAGAATTATTTAGTGAATCAATTCAATCAAATAAAAATTTAATATGTTTAAACATTTTTTAAAATAAAAAATATATTATAATATATATATATATATATATATATATATATATATATATATATATATATATATATATATATATACTATATTTAGTGGTGTTTGAACTATAAATAGTAGAAATATATAAAAAATAAAAGAAAAATATGCACTGAATTACATAAAAGGAAGGAAAAATTCATATGATTTTTAAATCCTTGATAAAATCTTAATTAATGAATGCTTGAATTAAAAATATAACATTAAAAAAATTTTAATATAAAAATATTGATAAAATTTAAATAAATAAATATAATTTTATTTTTGAAATAATTTTATTATAAAATAGAATATGTAATTAATTCATTCAATTAATATATTTTATTAAAATTTTTAACTTATTTGAAATTTATAATAAAAATAAAATATATCATTTTATATTAATATAATTAATGATATTAGTATAACAATAAAATATGTAATTAATTAAATTAAATTAAAATTTTAAATTTCTAAAAATAGATTTATAATATTAAAATATACGGATAATATGAAAAGTTACTAGTATGAGTTTTGATTCAATAGAAAGGTAGTATCATCTCTTTTGTTATTTTAGCTAAAGACACTAATCATTAGTGTAATTTTATAAAATTGCGAGGTCTAAATGTAATTATATTAAATTTTAAGAAAAATTAAAATATTAATCCTACAACTCATGCCTCGGATGACTTGGTATCAATTTTTCTTTGTTTTCAAAGGGTCATTTTTATAATTTTCATCAAATTAAATGATCATTAAATTATATTTTTAAGTCTTCTCACTTAACAAATGATACAACATCCTTTCGGCATGTACTTCAAGTTTCAAAATCCAAATTCTCCAAATGACACCATAGTCTTCACCGATCGAAATGGCTCTTAAAATTCTTAGCCGATTATTACGAGAATTACTATCTTACTTTCAAAATAAGGTATTGTTCTTTATTTTGGGAGAAAGAGAAAGGGATAAAACGCAATGGGTTATCCGATATGAAACAGTAAGTGGAGCCCACTTCTTTAATTGTGTGCGTGTCTCTCTCTCTCCCTCCTAGAATAAAAAATAGTATCTTATATCCGGAGTAAAATAGTATTCTCCCATTGCTACTGTCAACTCGCAAGATTGCGCAGAGAACCAAGACCATAAGCATACAAACGTGCAGAACACAGCAAAGGGGGTGTGGCTTCAGACCTTTTGGCCTAATAAAGGACACTTGTTCAAAGAATATACGCAAACATTTGGCCTTATAGTATGGTGAGTGCCCATTAAGCAGGGCACTCACTGTAAAGCACTGTGAGGTTTTAGTCAGTTCGTTCTGTTTCTTCTTCTGAGTTTGACTCACTGCCGTTTTTCTCTAAAGCTTGAATTTCTCACTCTTATCGCTTTGTATGAGGAAGATGAGATGAAGTGGGTAAAAATGAGCACGATTTAGTGTTGATCAAGCTGAGAGGGATTCAACTGCAACTCTCTTCTGCTCTTAGGTTCAAAATTTAAGGAAAAAGGATCTAATCAAAGAAGAGGCGGGCGCAAGAAACAGACTCCAGGAGACTTATATCGGACGGGAACATACCAACCCAAATCCAACCAGATTGAATTAGACTGGACAAGACACAGGATGCTGTATTTATCGGACCAATAGTTACAGGAAACTGGGTCTCATGAGGATATAGATGATAACAATATATTCCATTCACTCGTAGAATCTTGCCACCAACACAACGACATTGAGAGTCATCAATTACAGTGGTAACAATGAAAATCTGTATTTACAAAAATGCAAAATCCTTTGCACAAGTATACATATCTGTCATGGTTTGTTGCAAGGACAATGTTGCTTGTGAAGTCCTCATTCCGCTGATGGTAGGCTGTTCCTACAATCTTTACCCAATCAACGACTTCTCTGATGCTTGGTCCCCTGAAAAGATTCGGGATTACCCACAAGCAGGCCACATTAAGCAGCATCACTGTTTCCCATCTTGACCCACCATCAACCCCCCATCACCTTTTTCACGACCACAACTTACAAAGAACACTACCTCTCAAGTCCCCCAGTCAGCCAAGCCTCCACCACCATGACTGCTCACATCAACACCTTCCACCGCCACTCACATGCCTTGTCCCCCCACCCATAAATCTATTCGCAAACACTATCAGCGCCCACCACCAACCCTCCTGCCACCTTCCCACCCTTTTTACAACTGAAAATGTGCTTTTATATTTTTGCATCTAAACAACTTTATAACTAAAAAAGTGTACAAGTACTTCTCCGATAGAATACCCAAACACAACTTTTATTTCCTTAAAAAACTACTTGAAAAAGAGATATTCTATTATGTTACACAAATAAATTAAGATTTTTATTCTACCAAAAGAGAAATAGATAGAGGCCCAGCATGTAAGAAGATCCTCTTCTTATAGAATTGATATGTCTCTTTCCAAATTTTGTCTCCATCCCTCGCTTGATAGGAGTAAGAATCTTCTAGAGCATATTAGAATTTTCGACATCTCAACAAGAAAGGTACTTCTTTAGAAGTCCAACCAAACGAGACCATAGCGTGTACACTGTCAAGTTAAAAAAAGTGCTAAAATCGATTGTAAAGCTAAGACCAATGTGCAGTGCTCTGTTTGAGCTGGGAGGAGTTGCACTGCCACCTGGTTTTTCTTGTGAAGAACAAAGGCGGTTAATAGCTAAACCACACAATCTAGGGTTCCCTTCAAAGCTGGATAGGGGAAAAGTATCAAATTGACCACCTGTTGGTTTTTCTCAAATCATATGACCATTAAATTATATTTTTAGGTTTGCTCACACAATATCCTTTCGCGCCGTGGGTTCCAAAACCAAATCTCCTCCAAAGATACCATAGCCTTCACCAATCAAAATGGCCCCTTAAAAACTCTGTCCCATTGCTATTGTCACCTCGCCAAATTACGCACAGGACCAAGACCATACGCATACAAACAAGCAGAAACATAGCAAAGTTGGTGTGGCTTCAGAATCACAGAATTTTCTAGAGCATATTAGAATTTTTCCACAACTCACCGAGTCAGGTACTTCTTTAGAAGTCCATCCAAACGAGATCAGAGCGTGTACGCAATCAAGTTAAAATAAGTGCTAAAACCGATTGTAAAGCCCAGACCAATATGCAGTGCTCTATTTGAGCTGGGAGCAGTCGCACTGCCTCCTGGTTCATGTTTTGAAGAACAAGAGCGGTTAACAACTAAAACACCACACAATCTAGGGTTCCCTTCGAAGTTGGTGTTAGTAGATAAGTAGCATTATGTCCCACATTACTGTTTAATTTAATTAAAGATATGGCATTACAAATTTCTTTCTAATCAACATGGTATCTAGAGCTTTTTAGATATTCTTCTCCCACCTTAATTTAAAAAAAAAAAGAAGAGAAAACCCAACCCTCTCTCTCTTTTTCTTCTCCCCTTCTTTTTAATTTTTTTTATGTGTGACTAAAAAAGTCATGGTTAGACCAGCAATGGCGAACTAAGCTGCATATTAGATGAAGCCTAAATTACGGAGGTGCTGTGGTGCCAATGTACAGTGTTAAAGGAGAGTGGCGGAGTCCTGTTCAACACCATTGGAGGGGTTTTGACCACCGGAAGGAAGATCTATGCACACCAGCAGATAGATCGTGGTGAGGCAATCCAAGTAGGGTGGTGTGTGACACACACGTGCTTATTGTGTAGAGGCGCATGAGGATTTGGGTAGCGCATGACGGCGCGTGAGGGTACGTTCAAAGGCGACCTTCGCTTGAGTACTATTTTGGAGGTCAATGAATCATTCTGTGAAGTTGGTTTTGCAATTCTGTACCTCCAAGCGGTGTTTTTCTATTTTCCAAGTAAATATTTCTGTTTTCTTTAATTTGCTAGCTGGATAAATTTCATCATGGATACTGGTTCTAATTTCATAAACAAGTTTAGGGGTCTTGATAGCCCAGAAAAATTGAGAAACAATGGTAAAGTATGTCCGATATTAAATATGCTGAGCATTTACAATTGAAGGCCTCTTTACAGTCGCCACCTACTCAATCCACTGCCTCAATAGTTCAAACAAGTAATCCCATTTAATGTCTCTCCAATTTCAAATCTAGATTGGTCATTGATTCCAGAACCACTAATCATATGATGGGTCAAATAGGTATCGTTTCTTCCTTTAATACCTTTCATCCTTCTCACGTTACTTTAACCAATGGGTTTACTACTTCTTTTACTGGAAGTGATATGGTTAATGTTACTTCTGATATTTCTTTATCCAACATTTTGTATCTCCTAAATTTTCCTTTGAATTTACTTTCAGTTAGCCAAATTACACATACTTATAATTGTGGTAACTTCTTCTTCCCTAGTTATTGTGTATTTCAGAATTTGTTGACGAAGAAGATTTTTGGTAAGGGATATGAATCTGGAGGATTGTGCATACTGAATAATAAATTTACTCAATCAATTGCTGCTGCTGCTGCTACTTATACTCCACATCAGTTGCATTGTCGTTTTAATCACCCCTTATTGGTATCTTTACGAAAGTTACGCCCTAACTTAAATTTGTTTCTCGCTTAGATTGTGAATTTTGTCAATTTGCTAAACAACATCGTCAATCATATGTTCCTAGAATTAAGAAGCGGGTTTCATCTCCATTTAAGTTAGTATATTCGAATATTTAGGGGCTTTGCCTAGTTGCTTTAAAATTTGGTTTTCATTATTTTGTGTATTTCATGGATGATTATTCAAGAATGACTTGGCTCTATTTAATAAAAAATCATTCGGAGTTATTTCATATCTTTTGTACTTTTCATGCTGAAATTACAAATCAATTTCACATAACTGTTCATAATTTTTGAAGTAATAATGCTAAGAAATATTTCTCTGCATAGTTTTCAGCTTATTTATCACAACATGGTATAATTCATCAGTCATCTTGTGCTATTACTCCATAACAAAATGGAGTAGCTGAACGAAAAAATTGACATTTAATGGAAATTTCTCATGCCCTTTTATTTCAAATGAAGGTTCCTAAAGTTTTTTGGGCAGATGCAGTTTCTACAGCTTATTTTTTGATAAATCATATGCCTTCTTCAATCCTTGATGGTTAGATACCTTTTTCTACTTTATTTCCCCCTAAGTCCTTATTTCCTATTCATCCACGTATTTTTGGGTGTACATGTGTCGTTCATGATAATCGTCCACAGGTATCCAAATTGGATCATCGGTCTTTGAAATGTATTCTTGGATATTCTCGTACTCAAAAAAGGTATCAGTATTTTTCCCCTGACTTAAATTGTTATATTGTATCTTCTGATGTTACATTTTTCAAATTTACTTCATTCTTTGGGTCTTCTCCATCTTCCTCTACCTTGCCAGATTTTGAACCTGTTGATGAATATTTCCTTGTATTTTCTCTCTTACAAAATCTACAAGTTTCTCCACAATAGAATTGGATTCAACCTCACATTAAATATGTTTACTCTCTTAGAGTGAAGGTACCTTCAACAGCTTCTCCACTAGACAAGCCACAATCATTCGGTCTAGACTTCATTCCAAACGATCCGTCAGCTTCATCTCCCCTATCGGCTCCTTCTTCATTAGATCCTCCTACTGTATCTTCTGATTTGGATCTATCTATTACTCTTCGAAAAGGTATTCGTACTTGTATTCAAAAAAGTAACTCTAACTAGCCGTATTCCATTTTCAACTATGTGTCATATTCTTCTTTACCTGCTTCTTCTTGATCTTTTATTGCCTCTTTAGATAGTATTATTGTTTCTAAGTCATATTTCGAAGCTCTTTCTCATGATGGGTGGCGTGCTGCTATAGAGGAAGAAATGATAGCTCTTGAGACAAATCAGACATGGGATCTTGTACCTTTATCTGATGGTAAACAATTTATTAGTTGTAAATGGGTATTTACTATGAAAGTGCATCCAGATGATTCTGTTGCTCATTTGAAAGCTCGTTTAGTAGCTAAGGCATATGTTTAGATCTATGGTATTGATTATTCAGAAACTTTTTCCCCGTGACTAAAATTACTTCAATTCGATTGCTTATCTCTCTTACTGCTACTAATAACTGGTTTCTTCATCAGTTGGATGTTAAAAATGCCTTTTTACATGGAGATTTGCATGAAGAAGTGTATATGAATCAACCACTTGGGCTTATTGCTCAAGAGGAGTGTGAGAAGGTATTACGTTTAAAGAAATAATTATATGGGTTGAAGCAATCTCCTCGAGCTTAGTTTGGAAGATCCAGTGAAGTAGTGACAGAATTCAGAATGAAAAAAAGTGATCATGATCACTCTGTGTTTTATAGGCAATCTAATTCAGGATTTATTCTTCTAATTATATATGTTGATGATATTGTGATTACTAGGAGTGACAAACTAGGCATTTCACAATTGAAAGCTTTTCTTCAAGCTAAATTCCAGACTAAAGACTTAAGAGCACTTCGATACTTCTTAGGCATTGAGAGTGCTCGAGGAAGGAAATGAATTTTCTTGTCTCAAAGAAAATATATGCTTGACCTCTTGAATGAAACAGGGATGATTGGTGTTAAACCATGCGAAACTCCTATGATTACAAATGTGAAGCTTAGTCCAAAAGATGGGAAGTTACTTGAAAATCCTGAGTGGTACAGGAGATTAGTAGGAAAATTAAACTACTTTGCTATAACTAGGCCTGACATTGCCTTTCCAGTAAGTGTGGTTAGTCTGTTTATGAACTCTCCAAGAACCTTTCATTGAGATGCTCTTACACACATTTTGAAGTATTTGAAGAAGGCACTTGGTCGAAAAGTTTTATATAAAAATCATGGTCATTGCAGAGTGGAAGCTTTTTCTGATTTAGATTGAGCAGGATGTCTCATAGATTAGACATCTACTTCTGGGTATTGTGTGTTTGTTGGAGAAAACCTTATATCGTAAAAAAGTAAGAAACAAGCAATTGTATCTTGCTCCAGTGCAGAGTCTGAATATCAAGCTATGGCTCATGCTATATCTAAACTTGTATGGGTTGTTTAGCTTCTTCAAAAACTTGGCATCAAGACTCATGGAATTATACAATTGTGGTGTGACAATTGAGTTGCTACTCATATTGCTTCAAATTCGATTTTTCATGAACAAACTAAGCATGTAGAGGTTGATTGTCACTTTGTTAGGAAAAAGTTACAAGAAGGGGTTATCAGTCTTAGACATATTAGAACTAGTATTAGAACTAGGGAACAATTAGCTAATTTATTTATTAAGGCTCTTTCAGAAAAATGAGTTAATGGAATTTGTAATAAGTTAGGCATGATTGATATCTATAACTCAGTTTGAGAGGGAGTGTTAGTAGATAAGTAGTATTATATCCCACATTACTTATATTTTATGATATGTATTATGTATTATATTATATATAGTGACTGCCTAACTCAATTGAGGATATGACATTACAAATTTCTTTCTAATCAATAGTTAGGTTGGGCAAAAATATCAAATTGACCACATGTTGGTATCTCTCCTCTTAGATCATTATCTACTACACTGAAAAATGACAAGAAAGTCAGGCATTTAAGTGAATAAGGAATTTCAACAGATAGATGGTTTCCTGAAAGGTCTAATTTCTCCAAGTTGGCGAGGATGGAAATTTGAATTGGAATTTTGCCAGAGAAGTAGTTATGACTCAGATCCAATTGATGAATGGCTGTTAGTTAGGTAATCTCTATGGGGATGCTGCCACCGAGCCTGTTGTGTCCCACTATCACCGCCCACCACCAACCCTCCTGCCACCGTGCCACCCTTTTTACAACTGAAAATGTGCTTTTATATTTTTGCATCTAAACAACTTTATAACTAAAAAAAAGTGCACAAGTACTTCTCCGATAGACTACCCAAACACAACTTTTGTTTCCTTAAAAAACTACTTGAAAAAGAGATTTTCTACTATGTTACATAAATAAATTAAGATTTTTATTCCACCAAAAGAGAAATAGAAAAAGGCCTAGCATGTAAGGAGATCCACTCGTTATAGAATTGACATGTCTCCTTCCAAATTTTGTGTCCATCCCTCAGTTGATAAGAGTAAGAATCTTCAAGAGCAATTTATAATTTTTTCACAACTCAACAAGAGAGGTACTTCTTTAGAAGTCCATCCAAACGAGACCATAGCATGTACACAGTCAAGTTAAAAAAAGTGCTAAAACCGATTGTAAAGCCAAGACCAATATGCAGTGCTCTGTTTGAGCTGGGGGGAGCTGCACTGCCTCCTGGTTCTTCTGGTGAAGAACAAAGGCGGTTAACAGCTAAACCACACAATCTAGGGTTCCCTTCAAAGTTGGATAGGGGAAAAGTATCAAATTGACCACCTGTTGGTATCTCTCCTCCTAGATCATTATCTGTCACACTGAAAAACGACAAGAAAGTCAGGCTTTCAAGTGAATCAGGAATTTCACCAGATAGATAGTTTCCTGAGAAGTCTAATTTCTCTAAATTGGTGAGGTTGGAAATTTGAACTGGAATATTGCCAGAGAAGTAGTTATGACTCAGATCCAGCTGATAAATGGCTATCAATTGGGCATTCTCTATGGGGATGCTGCCACTGAGCCTGTTGTGTCCCAAATATATTGCTGGTGGTAAGTAGGAAAGTTGATTGTATTGTCCTCGGCTACCATTGCCGGGCACAATAAAGAGAGGTAAGTCCAGGTAAATCCTTTCGATGTTATCATTTGTCTGTTGCGATCATAGGGCTGGTAGTCTTGCAAGCTCTGGAGGAAAAATTCCAGTGATGAAATTGTAAGACAAATCTAAGTAGAAAAGCTGCGGAAATGTGCCCAACCAAGCAGGAATTTAACCAGTCAATCGACTCTGGGACAGGTCTATCACCTCAAGTTTCTTACAACCACCCGGACCTAAAACTCGAAGTTTTTGGAAATCACCCGGGCCTATGAGATTCTCATCATCTGGCATTACTTCCTCATTAAAATTCTTGGAGAGGGCTCGTGTAGTAAGGTTCTTGAGCCCTGTCAGTATTCTCATAGCCCCAGTGAAATTCCTTAGTTTGTTGGTAGAAATTGATAGGAAAGACAGAGACTGGAGTCCCAGTATTTCAGGTGAGATTTGTCCCTCCAGCTGATTACTTGCAAACCTTACTGCAGCAAGTGACTTGCATGAAAATAGAGTTGGTGGCAGATTGCCAGTAAAGTTATTGTTGCCAAGGTCAAGAGTAGTAAGGTTGACGAATCCGGAAAAATTGAAATCTGAGAGATTACCTTCCAAGGAATTAATCCTTAAATTCAAGGTGACAAGATTGACACAATTCACCAGAGATGGGGGCAGAGTACCAGTCAAATTGTTGATGTGAAGGACAAGATTTTCCAATTTTGAGAGCTTCCCAATAGTCCGTGGAATTTGGCTAACCAATTGATTGGAGTAAAGCTCCAAAGTAGCGAGACTGGTAAGGTCACTGATGCCATCAATGATACTTCCAGAAATGTAATTGAGGGGCAAGGAGATTTCTGTGAGGGAGATGGCATCATAAATATCACTAGGAAGAGGCCCAGTTAGTGAATTGAAACCTGCTCTAAAAGTCTCCAATTCGGAACAAGCTCCTATTCCACATGGAATCTGAACGCTGTATTTATTGGAGGAGAAATCCAAGTATCTGGGAGAGGAGGAATTATTTCCGTTGATGCAAAGCCAAAAGATGGGAATTTGACCTGTGAAGCTATTGTTACTAACATTAAAGTATGTCAGACTCTCTCCTGCTGCTGCAATTCCTAGTTGTTGAAGGAAAGATTCAGGGATTATTCCATCGAATAGATTACTTGACAAATCCACCTCATTAATAACACTAATGCCACCGTTGTTTTTGGCAACAACATTTGGCAATTCCCCTGAGAGATGGTTGTAGCTCAAATCAAGAATCTGCAGGTGATTAAGAAGTGCGAAAAATTGGATTGGAAGATTGCCAGAAAATCAATTATGAGATAGATTAAGCTGTAAGAAACCATTGAGGTTTGACAGAGAAGCGGAAATTGAGCCACTAAGACCTCTTGAAGGTACTATAATACATGCATGACTCTTTGATTCCCATTGTCCGTATTCTCAGCACAAAGAATGCCATCCCAAGAGCAGCAATCAAAAGAATCAATCCAATGGAGAGGATCGTAAGGCAAGGAAATGGTTAAGTTGTCGGAGAAAGCCAAAAGCGAGTCTCTATCTATCTGGTTACAAAAGGAATCAGCAGTGGCAACAAAGCAAGACAGAAGCAATGACATAATGAAATAGGCCATAAATTTGAGAGCCACGTACATGAATTAGTAAGAAGAAGGTGGTCTCTCCTTGATTTTAATGAGGTTGGTCTTTGTTTGGGAGCTTCCTGTATAATCAGAATAGTTACCCAGAAGGTGCAGTTGGAAACCTTATGATCCTTCTGCAGCAAAGATACAGAGACGACAAAGAAGGTACATAAAGTTTGCGAATACAAAGCAGTGACCATCCATTCACCCTGCCCTGCAAAATGAAGGAAGAGAGAGGGAGAGGGGTTGATGTTGACTAGAATAAATATAAAAGGAACATGATGCTACCATTGTGGATATTTGTATGGTAATGTTTCAGAAAGTACTCAGATTTTGCAGGTTTTCAAGAAACTTCACTATAACAGTTGCAATTTTAAGTATGAAAATTTGAAAATTCTAACAAAAAGTCGCAATTTTGTATAGACTTTGCATGTAATAAGTACATGGACATAAGAAGGTGCAATTTCATCAACTAATGTTTCATTAAAAAAAATATTTGAAAATTTCCCTTCTTGTATTAAAGTTACAACTAATGAATTAGTTGCTGAAAGTATGACTATTTTTTCACAAAAGTTGCAAGAGCAAGTAGTGACATAATTTTTTTAGCACACATCAAAGCATAACCTATTGTATGCATTTTGAGTCCATGTTACAGTGCCATCACCTACTTAACCTTTAAATAATAAAAAAAGATCGAAAAAATGACAAGATAACAAAATATTAATCTATGAACTTTAGATGTTTATTCAGTTATTCCTACAATTAGCTAGACCAATCTTATATCCATAAACAAATAACAAAAAAGGTTAAATTACTTGGGTGTAATTTTTCTGAGAGTTTGCTTTTGGGTCTTGTCCCTTGAGGGGAAGCAGGTGGCAGCTAACCGGAATTTAAGATGCTGCTCCCGCTTTCTTATTTTCACTTTTTCGTTCCCAACCTCTCACCAAAAAAAGAAAAAATGGAAACTAGACCCAACTCTATGTCTCGCCCACTATTGTAGGATGTGAGAAACCACGTCCAAATTGGATGTGTGTTAAGTTCTTGTGATTATCAACTTTTACACCACTAATAAGGTGCGGAGCAAACAACAAAAGATTGAAAATGGTTGACCCAGCTACTTTGGTAGGACAGGGATTGAAAGAGAGAAACAGAGAGGAAGATAATAGACACTGAGAGAAAGAAGACAGATGGATAAATAAAAAGAATCAGAAATGGAGGGAGAGAGAGAGAGTACTCAATAGAATAATATAGAAATAGATTCCCAACAAACTGCTACAATTCTACGTACCTAACAAAAGTCAAGGTTCATAACACAGACAGAGAGGAGGAACTTTTGGAGTTGGATATAAATGATCTCATAATATTAATTACTTTATAAAATCTTGCCAGTAACAATACTAAAAATGAGAGTCACCCTTTGCAGCGGTAAAAATGAAATTCTGTGTACATATGTGTTTGCGAAAATTTTTGTTGAAGGACAATCAGGTCTCTCTAGTCTTTATTCAGATGTTTTGGCTGCTATAACATTCTTTAGCCAATCAACAACTTCTTTGATTTTTGGTCTATTGAAAGGGCTCTGGTTTACACGTGCAGGCCACACCTTGCATCTGTGACATCTCCTTTTCAAAGCCTTTCCTTCTCAAATGTGGGTCAAAGACTTGGTCATGTTTTCAGATAATTTTCTAAAGATATTTTTTTGAACAAATTTTATTGGACTGCTTTTAGTTAAAAAAAGAAACCATTCCAAATTTGAATCTTGCTTCAGTTTTTTATATCAAGTTACAGTTTATACGCTTAATAGTATTACTATTCATTGAAATTTTCTTCTCTAGGTGTAATATATTTAAATCAAGCAAAAGCATCATAATCATGATCTTGATCATTATCATTGTCATTATCATTATTTGGTAGAGAGGGCATACAAAAGAGAAATGTTGACTATGGAAATAAATATACTAGTGATCAAAACAACAGTTATGATAAGTTGTTGTTTCAGGACGGTATAGTTCCAAATCTTTTTGCATCAGAAATGAAACTTCTTCCTAGAACGTTAGATTCCATAGGACGTTATTCAATTAAATATTCAAATAATCACATAATATTATTCATTCATAAAATCTTGCCAACAAAAACTATAGTGGTAAAAAATGAAAATATATATTATAAAAAGGTAAGGGATGCACCAGTGTAAGATTTAGGATAATTACACCTATCGATAGCTTTTTGAATAATACAATTTTCTTTGATTCAACCGTTATATATCAAGTAGTCATCACATTCCCCTCATATGCATAATTTTAGAAAATTTAAGAATGGATATGTGTAATCAAAGTGTTAAAACTTTCTTATATTTCATATTTTATGTCAAATTTGAAGTTTATTAATGGGATAGTAAATAATTTCGTATTGATATAAAGTTTTGTGAGGATGATCTACATAACAGATATTTTAACCCTAACTTTGAGTTTTGTAAAAAAATAAAAATCGTATTCCATAAAAAGTTATGCAATAGTGTAAGTATAAATTTGGTTGGCACTGGCATCAATTCATTCCCACCCTTTAAAAAATGCCAAATCTTTTGCACAATGATAAGGTCAATGCAAACACAAATATCAGCAAAACAGGCTCAATGAGGCTTATACACCTTTGCTAAATTAATAGTGTTAATCCAATTAAGTTGCACACTCTTAATTGCTTCATCTGTAGAGGGAGCTTATTCTTCCATATATAAGTTGTGAGATGAGGTTGAGGTGAAAGATTATAAATTTAAGAGAAAAGACACTTTGACCCTTATGGCATTAGATATTTTAGAAATAAATTCATATGCTTTATTTTGGTTAAATTACCATTTTTCTCCTTCTAATTACATTCAATTTCTAATTAGACTCTTATAATTTATAAGTTTTTAGTTCGATCCTCTCATTTAATTTTTGTTTTTAGTTGAATACTTTCCATCAATTTTTAGTTGCTAAAATGAGAGGTACATGACCCATCATTTTATTCCAAAAGGAAAAAAAATAATTCCATAAAATCACCTAACTTCTCTCAACTATTAGCCACTGAAATACCAATAAAAATAACTATAAAGAAGCAATATAAAAGCATTATTCATTTGTGTAGTTTCGTCACGAAATAGAACAAAAAAAGTAACTTGATGTGTCCAATTAGAAAATAAAAGAACAAGAACTCAATTGAAAACTTTTATACAATTAGAAAATAAAAATATAAGAATTCAATTCAAAATTTTTAATTTATAAATATCAAATTAGAAATTGAGTGGAATTATAGGAAGTATGTAGCAGAGTAGTCTAACCTTTTTATTTTTTAAACAGAAATCTATGATATTTAAAATTAAGTAAAATGGACTTTATGTAATGGAAGTAGATGCCATATATAATAAAACATGAGATGAATACCTAAGATTTGCAATACCTTGAGGGGTCAAAGACAGACTTACAAAAAATGATACTTCTATTCTTTTGAATACCATAAGGGTATAGGTTCAACAAAAATACTGTAGGGGGAATTAGTGCAAAAAGGATACAATAAGTAATTTTGAAGCCCTTATACCACAAGGAGTCAAGGTAAAGTTTCTCCTTACAAAATTATACGACCCCTTCCCAAAAAAATAAAATATCTTATCTAAATTGATCATAAAAGAGAGCCATTTTGAGTTGAACATGTAAGATATAATTATTATCCGACTAAGACAATGCATATAGAAGAAATTTTGAAATCTTATAAGCAATTGGAGTTGCTAAAAATATTATTTTTTGTAAAACAAGTCATATTATTGATTGAGGAGAGAAAATACACAGGAGGAGAAAAAGAAGAGATCCTCCAAACAGAACAAAAAAGAAATCAAAACAAACCTAAATAAAGGAAACATCAACTCAAGAAGGAACTCCAGTATCTGTCCATTTCAATCAAAGAAACTCCTAATGTGGGCTGAACCCCGCAAAGAACCCATGAAGATACTATAATTCCAAAGCCACAATAACAGTAAAATCTTCTCTTATAAAATTTGAACACTTATCTCTAGTTCAATGATCTAAGGAATAGCAAACATAACAGATTGACATAATAATTTAGTATACTTAACTCCACCCAACCCATTGTACCTAATTAGAAGGAACTTCTGAATGTATTTGGAAAGAACCCTGAAATTCCCATCCACGGAAAAATAGGCAATTCAAAAAATAATTGACAGCTTAACAGTGAAGAATAAATAGAACCAAGTTTAAGATGAGGAGCAGCATCAAATTTATTCACAAAAGGTCATGTTGGCATCAAATTATTTTAAAATTTTAATTACATTAATTTAGTAGAAATTACTCAGAAAAGTGCATCATTTTAATACTTAATCAGAAAAATCACATTAAATTAGTCATAAAATAATGTGACTTTTTAGTAGTTAATATTAAATTAATGTAATAAAAAATAAAAACTAATTGGTAAGGATTTTCATGTATTACTATAAGTATATTTTGACCAGAAAAATGTATTAATTATGGAATTTAAATTTAATTCATTATCAATTTAGAAGTAATATTAAAAAATAATAATAAAGAGTCTTTAAAAATAAAAAAATTATTAATATAACAACATATAAGTGGATAATAATATAAAATTAATTTATATTAATAATAAATAAAATTTAAATCCTTAACAGAATTATATATATGCACATAATAGAAGAATATGTACAATTATACCATGTTTAAATAATGTTAGCCCATTTAAATTTGACATGTGCTAAAATTTTGATCGCATAAAACTATATCTATACATGCAATCTGGTCAAGCCCATAGTTATTGAAAATTATATTTTGATAAATGTCCTCTGCACCGAAAATTACGCTTTTTGTACTTATATGTTAATTTCTCAAAAATTGTGTGAAAAAAAGTAGTGTATTTCATTTTGGTACCAGTCTTACAATACCTGCAATAGATTTAGTATTTATGATCAATATAGTTTGATGGAATAAATCCTTTTGCTATACAACATAAATTTGACAATGGTCAAAACATAGCTGATCCTGTCCAATACAAATGCAGAGAAGTATAATTTTAATCCTTCTATTTAGTTGGTTTTGTCAATCTAACTCATCAAGTTACTTTCAACCAAAATCATTCCTAAATATTCATAATTATAAATACATTATTATTTAATAAATATATTTATATAATATTATATAATATCTAATTTTTATTTAAAAATAAATACTAACCTCACAAATTCTCTTTATATAATAATATGGATGTTAAGCTACGTGTGTAGGTGGTATTCGAAGACATTTTAAGAAATGTGCATTTAGGGAAGAACTCATTTTCAGAGTACAAAAAGTAAAGTATTTCATAACAAAATTGTGTACAGTCATTTACATTATTTTGTTTGTAATAAGTGACAAGTTAAATATAAGTGTAATTTTATTGTTCAAATGCTATCAATGCTAACTTATTTTATTGGGAAAAAAGGGTGGATAATTATGTAATTATGTAATTAATTTATTTAACAATTAAATATTTATTTCTTTAGCAATTACAAAAAAATTAATTACAATTAAAATTAAAATTATATCTCTTATCTTTATCTTTATTTATTTATTTCTCTCTTCTTCTATCAATCTTATCATTTTTTATTTATCTACACTACTATATTTTGGTTAATTTATTTGTCTATACTACAATAATTATAATTTTTATTTTATTATTAATTGAAATCTAGGTACTTCCATGCTTCTTTAGAGGCTTTTTTACTTAAAAAATTAAAAATTACAATTATTTTTATTAAAATATTGACTATAAATATAACTCACATCAATAATAATATCTTTATAACAAATATGTATAAAATTAAATAAATTATATTATATATTTTATTACTTTTAGGAGAAGTAAGTTGCTTTTCTAAAAAAATCTTTAAATATGCGCAAAAATATATAATAAAATGTTACGAAATAAAATTTATAAAAAATGCTTGTGTTACAAAAAATCTTCTCCTTGATGTTGATGAGGTTGGTCTTTGTTTTGGAGCATCCTGAATAGTCAGAATAGACACGAAGATGCAGTTGGAAAGTTAGGGTAAAGGAGAAGGTTTGGGGAGCAAAGTAGTAACCATCCACTCACACTTCCCTGCAAAATGAAGGGGGAGAGAGGGAGATGGGTTGACGTTGACTAGAGTAAACTATTTAGTCATCCGTACAATGTATGAGTAAAAATTTATTTTAATAATATAAAATCATAATTGTATGTTAATTATTTACAAAGAAAATTAAAAAAATATATATAATTAATAACTACAAAAATATCTTATAAAATAATATATTATAATTTTATTATATATATCATTAAATAATTAAAGTTAATATTATAATACAATAAAAAATTGAACTTACAAATTCTTTCATATACATTAGATTATAAAAATAAATTTATTTTTTTATTTTTAAATACTCATAAGTTAGACCAAAGCTAGATTACTTCAAATTGTTCTAAATATGTGTTGCAATCTTTAAAAAAATCATTTATACTTCTATAATCCTAGTTCGTAAGATTGTAAGTTAATAACATTTTATCTAATAGAAAATTTTCTAAAGTATAAGTATTCTTTAAACAATAACAAGTACAAAAATTTTAGAGAAATCTATGAAAGAGAAAAAAAAGAAAAAATCCAAGATAAAAGGGAGAAGGAGAAATATTTGATAAAATAAAAATTGAGAGAAATTTAAGAAAAAAAGTTATATCCCCACTTATTTAGTCTAACATTCAAGTAAATAATTGATTTTAAATTTATTTTACTAAAAATATTGATTTTAAATTTAAATATCACATTAATTAAATATTATTTTTAAGATAATTATTATCATTAATATTAATATTTAATAACATAATTTATGATAAGAATATTTTTTTTGTAATAACAATAAATTTTTCATCTACCATATTGGTGCATCACAAATAAACTTTTGAAATAATAATTTTATACTATAGATAACCCATTGAATATAATCTACAAATTACTACCTACTTGTTGACTAAAATTTAATATTTTAATATCAAATATTTTTATTTTTTAATTTACATAGGAGAGAAGAATAGCTTTTAGAAGGAAAATAACAATAAAGAACTCATATTTAAGTATTTTCTAAAAGTTACATATAATATAAATTAACAAAAAAAAACTTCTTCCACAATTTGGAAAAAAAACTTATATAAACACACTATAATATCATAGATTGCTACTATGATTTTTAATTATGCTTATGAAACCACGAATTTATTTAAAAAAAAGATAGTGAAAATAAAAAATTTAATATAATTATAAATATAAAATAGTTTTTTTGAAGTTTAAGAAAAATATTTTAAGAATATGGATGAGAAAAAAAGATTAGAAAAATAACATAAATATTTAGAAAAATATTACCAAAAAAAGTAATTAATTATATTATGAAACTAAGAAATAAATTTGCAATTATCATAATAATAATCTATCAAATAAAGATGAATCATTATAAACTCTTGATAGTAGATTTAAACTTTTTTCGATGATTTCAAGTGGGGTTGTTCAATTGTATATATGAATAAATAGGGATTTTATTAAATATATGTGAATAAAAAGTGCATTATAAATAAGAGTTTACATATTCTAAATTAGATCTAAAATGTGATAAAAATGAGGATAAAAAGATTTTTATTTAAATCAAATAAATATAAAAAAGTAAAAAAAATAAATGAAATTAGATAAATATAGAGGTCAAATGACTTTCAAATTTTAAAATAAAAAATGCTATTAAGTTTATTTGTAAATTTGTAACAATTTTCAAAAATAGCATCATATAATAGTTTCACTTCTCTCATAATTTTCTTCAAAAAGTATAACTATCTTTTCTTATTAAAGGGTATGTGTGAAATAATCAAAAAATTTACATAATGAAATAAACCAAAAAATATATACTCTTGTAATTTTTATAGATAAAAAATTTAATAAACTAATGAAAACATATTAAGTTATAAATCTTAAAAAAATAGAAATTCAATGAAATAAAACATTTATAGCCAAAAAAAGACAATCAAATTAGAACAATAATAATATAAAAAAAAGTAAAATAAATTTTAAAAAAGAATTTATATGGTAGAAGCATTACCGAACAATTGCAAAAAGTTAAAAATAGTAAGATCTCATAAAAGAGAAAAAAAGATGAAAATAAAGGTTCTTATATTAAAGAAGATGATAGTAAGGTGTAGGGAGAGGAAAAAAAATAAACATAAATATAATTTGAAGAGTTTTTTGAGCATTTTTTTATAAGAATAGAATACTTTAGTATTTATAAATTTTAATGATAAATATAAAGTAGTTTAAATTTAAATTTTTATTTTTATTAAAAATTAATTTAACATTAGAAGATAAATGAAGAAAAAATTATAGATTGACATATGGTGAATTATGAGAATAACACTTGTCATAAAAAACATAAAATATCACGACTAATAATATATATATTTGCAAGGAACATGATTCTATGATTGTGGATATTTATATGGGTAATGTTTTAGAAATTATTTAGATTTTGCAAGTTTTTATGAAATCATAAAATAAAAATTGCAACCATATATATGAAATCTTGAAATTTTTCACAAGATTGTAATTTCATATGAACTTTGCATGTAAAGTACATAGAAGGTTACAATTTCATCAACCAAAGTTACATTAAAAAAATATTTGAAAATTTTCCTCTCCTATTAGAATTACAAATAATAAAATAGTCATTGAAAGTATGATTATTTTTACAAAAAGCTATATGAAAATATATCAACATAATTTTTTTCAAGAAGACACCGAAGTGCAACATATTGTATGTGGTTTGAATCCATCTTACAAGCCATCACTTAATTAACTTTAAATAATAAAAAATTGAAAAAGGACAAGATTGAATTTTGGATGTTTATTCAGTTATTTCTATAATTAACTTGAATAGTCTTCTGGGAAAAAAAGGGTGGAACACCGATGGTGGCAAGTCAATATGAAGAATTCTCATATTGAATTAGTCAGTATGGATTGATTGATTTGAGTTGGTAAAACTCATGCTTTATTTAGAAAAGTCCGTTTCGTAATGATTATGATCAGATATTTAAATGATTGAATAGTGGATCATGTAATATTGGATAGAAATGTAAATTCAATGACGCTATAGTCTAGAAACCACCAAGATTATATTCAAATCATCATCCTTTAATGATTGATTTATTTGGAGAAAGAAGTGAGAGATGAAATAAACCATTTCACTTCAAAGTTACATGGCTATTACATAAACAATTTCCCCAGTTCCTAAATGAAAATTGGAATTGTCAACAACCCTTCCTCAATCATATTCAAAATATTCTAGCAAAATTATTATGGTAGGATAAGTAGCAAGAAGAAGATGAGGCCAAGAACTAGTGAATGGAGTTAAAATCTGACACGCAAATATTTCCTCTCCATTGTTATTAGCTTTAGTCTGAATCTGAGTGTTTAATTCTTATAGATAATTCGGTGCCTATTGCTTTAAAGAAAAAAAATGAGAAGAATATAAATCAAGCAAGATATCACTAATTACGAAGGGAGAGAAGCTCATATTCTCTACCGCTTCAATGGATGACAATAAGGTGATTGTTTAGCAATTGCATTGTAGTGATGAAAAAATGCAAAACACTTCACCTTTGGAATGGATGGATTTTTACTCCCATCATCTTCGAAAATTTTAAAATTACCTTTTCAGAATTTTTTAAAATTTGAAATTAATATTAATCAACAATTTAATTAGTTACTTTATTACATTATATAATTTTTATAAAATTATTAAACAAAAATCACATATATCACAATACTATAAAATTTTAATTTATTTTTACATTTTTATATAATTTTGCATCTTATATGTAAATATTTAATTGAAATTATATATATAATTTAATTTCTTTTTTATTATATGTAAAAAATAAAAAATAATATATTATATTTTTATAATTTTTATTTAAAAATTTCATTGAAAATTCATAATTTGACAAATTGACTAATTAAATGGATAATGAATATAATTTTAAATTTTATAAAATTTATAGATGTAATTTTTTAAAATTTTAAAATTAAAGGGAGTAAGATCTAATTACCTCAAAGTTAAATGCGATATTTTGCATTTTTTCTTTTTAATCATATAAAAATGGATACCTAATTAAAAAGTGTTTTTTAGTATTAAAAAAATATAAACGATATCATAATAACTAAATTCAATTTGATTTTGGGTTGCATTCAATTTATGTATAATATTGTACAATATTAATTATTTTTTTTGCTGACAATTGACTTTGAATCAGCTTCTTGCTGTATAAAATTCTGAGCAGGATGCCTTTTTCTTAATTATTCAAAACTTTAAAATATCATACTATTGAGCCATTAAATTATAAATTATAGAAATTTTCCTTTACAAAAAAAATTATAGTAATATTGTCCTTTAATTTCGTATCGTAATTATACATCACAATTACAATACTTATTTATTGTTTATGAATTTTATATTTTAAGAACTAATTGATGAGTGTTAATTGATCTATTATTTAATTTATTTAACTATTACTTTGATGTTTTGGCTAAAATATTAAGTATGTTCCTAAATTTATTCTCAAAAAGTCATGTTGACATCAAACTATTTGAAAATTTTAATCACATTAATTTAGTAGAAATTACTTGAAAAAAGTACACCACTTTAATACTTAATCAAAAAAATTACATTTAATTAGATTTATTAAAATAGGCTAACATAATCCTACTAAAGTAATTCAATGGCCAAAAGCTGTACATTGAATTAGTCTCAGATTGAATTACTATTTTACTAGATCAGGTTCAAATTATGTTATTATAATATCAGTATCAATTTCAAGTCGATATTTACCAAACAAATTCAAGTGAGTTTTTATAATTTATTATATTTTATTATTATTATATTAATTATTTATTATTAATTTTATATTATTATTTTATTAAATATAATTATATTTTATTATTATTACTGAAAATTTTTTATATATGTTAGTGAGTCATATATATATAATATTAAAATCTTGTAAATGCATGAATTTACATTTAATAATATATATATTTAATAAAATAATTTAAAATTTATATTGATTAAGAATTTTATATTATATATTTATTTTATTTAATAAAATAAATATATATTAGTGAATATATATTGATCAAATTCAAAGTATTATATATATAAAAATAAATATATTTAATGCTTTATATATTATTAAATATATATAAATAAATAATTATATAAATATTATATTAATAAAAATAATTATAATAATTATATGTAATAATAAAAAATAATAAATAATATATTATATTATATATATGTATATAATATATTTAAAATTAATATCAAAATTATTTATTTAAATTTTTTTAAATAATTCAAAATTTTAATATAGATGTACAAATTAAAATTTTAATATAATTATTTATTTTGATAAACTTACATAATATATATTGATAATATTAAATATATAAATTTATTAATTTTAATATTAAAAATTATTTAATATTACTCATATATATATTTAATATTAATATTATATATATTAAAGCATAATTTTAAAATATCAAAATTATTATTTTAATATCTATATAAAAATTAAATATATAATAATATATTTATTATTTATTATTTATTACTATTACCAGCTTAATGGATTAACCCAATAATCTGATAGATTAATACTTACCAGTTCCAATTTTTTACTAAGTCACAACCTCAATTCCTTATCAAGTCAGACTGTTATTATCATTTTCTATACTAATTCTAATCCCAAGTTAGGCAAAATTATAGCAATATGAAATCAACCTATTTTGATACCTCTACATTTAATTAGTCATAAAATAATGTTATTTTTAGGGGTTAATATTAAATTAATGTAATAAAAAATAAAAACTAATTGGTTATATTTTAATCCAAAAAAATATTAACAAAGGAGTTTAAATTTAATTAATTATCAATCTAGAAGTAATAATTAAAAAAATAATAATTAAGAATTTTTAAAGTAACAAAATTTTTTAATATTTTTTATTAATATAACATTATATAAGTGAATAATAATATAAAATTAATTTATATTAATAATAAATAAAATTTAAATCCTCAACAGAATTAAATATATGCAAAATAGAAGAATATGTACTATTATACAATGTTAAAATTACGTTAGCCCATTTAAATTTGAGTTGTGCTAAAATTTTAATGGCATAAAACTATATCTATACATACAATTTGATCAAGCCCATAGTTATTGACAATTATGTTCTGATTAACATCCCATGTGTTGAAAATTACGCTTTTTGTACTTTTATGTTAATTTCTCAAAAACTGCGTGAAACAAAGACGTGTATTTCATTTTGGTACCAGTTTCACAATATCTGCAACGAATTTGGTATTTATGATCAATGTAGCTCGATGGAATAAATCCTTTTGCTCCACAACATGTATTTGACAATGGTCAATTGCTCCTGTTCGATGCAAGTACAGACAAGTATAATTTTTACGCTTGGTTTAATCAAAGCTAACTCAAAAAGTTACTTTCAGTCAAAATTATATCTAAATATTCATTATTATAAATATATTATTTAATAAATATGTTTATATAATATTATATAATATCTTTTTTTTTTAAAAAAAAAGTGAACACGAAACCCACCAATCCTCGGCTATGTGTGCTGGTGGAATTCATAGACACTTTAAGAAATGTGCATTGAGAGAAGAATTCATTTTTAGAGTGAAAAAAGTAAAGTATTTCATAACAAAATTGTGTAACGTCATTTACATTATTTTGTTTGCAATAATTGATAAGTTAAAGATAAGTGTAATTTTATTGTTTAAAAGCTATCAATGGTAACTTATTTTATTTGGAAAAAAGTGGATAATTATGTAATTATGCAATTAATTTATTTAATAATTAAATATTAATTTTTTAACAGTTACAAAAAAATTAATTACAATTAAAATTAGAATTTTATTTCTTATCTTTATCCTTATTTATTGATTTCCCTCTCTTTTTTATCAATCTTATCACTTTTTATTTATCTACACTACTACATGTTAGTGAATTTATTTGTCTATACTACGATAATTATAATTTTTATTTTATTATTAATTGAAATCTAGGTACTTCCATGCTTGTTTAGAGGCTTTTTTTAATTTTATTGTTATTAAAATATTGACTATAAATATAACTTACGTCAATAATAATATCTTTATAATAAATATGTATAAAATTAAATAAATTATATTATATATTTTATTACCTTTAGAAGAAGTGAATTGCTTTTCTAAAAAATCTTTAAATATGCATAAAAGTACATAATAAAATGATATGAATTAAATTTTAAAAAAAAATTGTGTTATTAATATATATAATTAAACGAGACATAATTCAAAAATGAAATTTCAAAATTAAACTTCTATCAAATACTAATAATAAATAGTCAATATTGGAAAGAGGGTTTTACTAATAATAAGTGCTTAGACCTCCATTGTTTATTATTTCTTTTGTTCGGTATTATTTATCAAATTTTAAAGAATTTTTTAAATTTTAATAAAATATTAAATATTTTTCTCAAATTTATCATTCTATTTCATTAAATGTTTTATTATTCTATACTCTCAATCCATTTGCATTTATTCTACCATAATTATATCCCTATTTGAAAAGTTCATTAAAAATAAATTAATTAAATTACTTTCTCAATATTTTTAAAATCAATTAATTGTGATAGATAATAATAAATTGAGGAAGTAATTAGTCGATGAAATACATAGCAATAATAGGTAATAAATGTCTATTAAATATTCATAATAAGTAATAATGCTTAAACTAAATGCTCATCAAAGACCATTAATAATGAGTAATGAATCCCAAAATAAATTCAATTCAAAACCAATAAGTACATCATAATGAGTAATTATTAAATTGAAAGTGTAAGCCAAAATTTTCATGTATATGGGTTAAAATTATATCATAATCCTTTTCTATTTAAATTAAACATAATTTATATCTGAATTTTTCCACGAAGCAAAATGGAAGCCAAAAAATTTTCAATCCCTTTTCTATTAGTATAGGTAGATAAAAAAAGATATTAGTATATAAAATATAGATATAGATAGATAAGGATGATAAAAGTCATAATTTGCCTCTAATCTTGATTTATAATATGTAGAATTGATAGAAATGTGTAACATCTTTATTAAGTTGGGTTATGTTTTATTATGCACACGAGAAAATTTCACTATACTATATAAAGTGGAACAATATTGGCTTAAATACCGAATTACGCAAATTTCGTAAATAATTTACCATTTTACGGCAGTTTGGAAACATTTTACCAAAATACGCAGGGCGCCATTCAAGTTGGCGCCCCTGGGAGTTGGAGGCGCCATTCAAACTGGCGCCCTCCCCCTTGGAGGTGCCGTTTCAAGTGGCGCCCTCCATGCGGGAGGCGCCATTTTGACTGGCGCCCTCCGTATGGAAGGCGCCATACCAAAAGGCGCCCGTTTTCAAATTTAAATTCGAAATTTGAATTTTAAACTGGGAGGCGCCATTTCATCAGGCGCCTCCCCCCCTATTTATACCCGTCCCTCCTCCCTCAAACCCTCCCTCACACTTGCGCAGCCGTCTCCTCTCTCAAACCCTCTCACTCAGAAGCCATTTCCCAGTTCTGCTTCTCTTTTTTATTCGCAAAACTTGTAGCCACAGTTCGTTCATCAATCATCATCCGTTCTTATTTTTCTACATTGCATTCGGAAGCATTTTTTGCGTTGGAGCAAATCTGATCCCAGTCAACTCTTGTTTGGTTAGTATATTTGTAATTTTTATTATTATGTTATATTTTTTTAAATTAATGATTATGATTTATGATATGAAGTGATGATTAAAGAGTTAGAAAAATTTCTGTTAGAATTTATAAATTTTATTTATTTAAGTTTTAATATTTTTTTATTTATATTATAATATTTATTTTATGTTAATATTATAATTTATGATATGAAATGATGATCTTGGATTTAGAAAAGATTTATACAAATTTATATGATATGTGATAGTTTATATTTTTTACTGATTAGTATTTTTATATAATTTCTGTATGTATATTATAATTTATATTTCATGTTGATTATTATGATTTACGATGGGAAATGATGATTTACGATTTAGGAAAAAATCATATAAATATATGTGATCTGTGATAATTTGTTATTTTCATATAAATATATGTGATCTGTGATAATTTCTATTATAATTTATAAATTTTATTTGCTTAAATTTTTATATTTTTTATATTTATATTATAATATTTATTTTATGTTAATATTATGATTTAAATTGTGAAGTGGTGATCTAGGATTTAGAAAAGATTTATACAAATTTATATGATATGTGATAGTTTATGTTTTTCACTGGATAGTATTTTTATATTTCTGTATGGATATTATAATTTATATTTCATGTTGATTATTATTATTTATGATGGGAAATGATGATCTAGGATTTAGAAAAAAATTTATAAATATATGTGATCTGTGATAGTTTGTGATTTTTATTGGTTAGTATTTGTAGATTTTTTACATTTTTATTAAAATTTTTAATTTATTTTGATTATTATGGCTTATAATGTGAAGTGATGATCTAGGATTTAGAAAAAATTGAAACTTTAACATATTATATTTGTTAGAAAACTAACAAGTTATTGACAATATTTTTTTTACAATCAGTAATTATATTTTATAATTTATGATAATATTTTAAGTTTTTGTTAATGATATTTTTTAAATAATATATTTTAAATTTAAAATACATCAACTGAAAGGTCTTGGAGGGTTTACAGTTCGTAAATAATTTGTTTCTCATTTCATGTACCTTGCAGATGATTTTCTTTTTTATTTCTTCAATCATTGTATTAAAAGTTGAAATAGAATATATTGAATAATATTAATTTGATATAATATAATTTTTTTATGCGTCAAGTTATTTTTTAATGATCAAATATGTTCTTTTTGAAAAATTCATGTTATGAAAAATGCTGATTAAAATAACTAACTATATATTTTAGTTTTAATGAGATGATTTAGGAATAAAAATTAATTATTTTTTAAAATTCATTAATATTTTCTTGATATAAAAAATTGAATAATATATTTTAAATTGAATATACATGAATAAAATTTTATATATATTGTTTTTTTTATTCATTTAATATATTATCTTACAAAATAAATTTAATTTAGCGTGATTGTTGCATAATTTTACAATTGATACAATAACATCTAATAACTTTTACTTAAAGATTGAAATTATTAAAGTATCTAACAAATTTTTCTTTCATGCAGAGGCTTTTTGTTGTTTGTTTCTCCGAATACTTACCGGTTAGTATTTTTAGGAATTTTATGCTTATACTATAATTTGTATAAAGTCATAGTGAAAATATTTTTTATATCAGTAGAAAAATTTATTTAGAATATTATGATATTAATAATATAGAATTATTTATTTTATATTGATTGTTATGATGTGTGAAGTGAAATTATGATTTAAGATGTGAAGTTATGATTTATGAAAATGTCGTATGACTTTATATGTAATGTGATAGGTTGTGCTATTAAAATAATAACAAACGAGATAAAAAAGGATGTCCTAATATAGGTGTAACGACCTAGGTGAAAGCCATATTTAGAGAACTGGATCATGTGAGATCTTAATGTATCATAAGAGAGGTACTAAAAAGGATCCTGGGAAGTGTGAATGTAACCAAAAGCCTTGAAAAAGTAGGATACTGTTATTACAAATTTGGACTTTTTTGCATTTAAATAGTAGATATTGTAGATGGAAGAGTAGTTAACGTACCTGAAAAAAATATAGGTATCCTTGGTTTATTTAGGAAGAATTAAGATATATATGGAGGTATTGACAATAATAATGTGTACATACTTTTAGTTGCTATTTGGTAGTAGGTGTGAACGGAGGAAAAAAGTCATAAAAATAAGAAAGATAGTGTATTTGATTGGCTAACTAATTTAATTAGTATAATTTGTACAAAATCACTAAGAAAAATACTATAGTTGAAAGAGATAAACAACACCATAAGTAAAATTATATAGTCAAATTTTATATTAATTTTGGAAAAGAAATAACTTTAGATTGGTCGAAGAAAATAATCCTATTATTTCGTAGAATTAACAGAATACCTTGCAAAGTAGTAATATATCGCGTTCATTTTTAATTATAGTATTAAATACTAGTATACTCATTTATGAGAACAAAATTTGTATATGAGACTACTTTTCCATGTGGGGGTGCAGCGAGTATTGTGCAGCTAAAAGTAAGAAGATAAAGAAAAGTTTAATTGCGTTTATATATTCAAATGGTACAATTGTTGAGGGATCAGAGGGGATAATGTACGATGGACCTCTCCCAAAGGCATTAAAATTAAGAGGATGCAACAGCATGGATGTTTTGCGAGAGAGAATTCATGGCCGACTGAAGCTTTACGAAGATCAAGCTGTGGGGAAGATTGTTTACAGGTTTCCACAGCATCAAACAGAGGCTCAGTACATGGCATACAAATTGGACGACGATGAAGACTTAGCATGCGCGATAGCAAGCTACGAACAACATCCAGCGATGACAGCCATGGAATTGTACGTGGACGTGATCACATCCGAATTGCGCGCTGGCAACCTTAGTTTTGATGTAAGAGTTCCAAGAACTGCACCACCCGTGGATCCAGCGGTTTATGTTAACACTGGTTGTTCGATGGTGCGGGATGGGTCTCCTTACACAGGTGGATTTGAGTTCCACATTTCTAATAGTCATACTCCTGCGTTGGACTCATCTGTTGCAGGTGTTTTCCCGGTAAATGCACCACAAATCTTGGTAGGTTCATCAAGTGCCTTGCCGGTCGTACAAGAAGAAACTATCGATCCCGTATTAATGGATGCCCACCTAGAGTCTGGTTTTGAAGACGATGAGGTGTCCTGCAGTAGCGGTGATGATCGTGACATAGATAACGAAGAACGTGCAGCTACACATGCAGACAGTGTACCAACGCGGTGTGTGAGGAATGGTAATGCTGCACAAACATCATATGGTGTCCCCCAAGCTGCTGTCTTCTCTGACATTGATTGGGATGCGATACGGAATCCAAATGAATTTTCGGAAATAATGAAGCCAACCTATGATTACGACATGGATGACTTGCAAGTTAGGCAAGAGTTCGATTGCAAGGAGGCTTTAGTTGCTGCAACCAAGCATTACCACATCAGAAGCCAACCTAAGTTTGTGTGTGTTTGAATTTCATTCCAATGCAATGCCTGTCGTGGCAGATGGCATCCACATCCCGACGCGTTGATCTTGGACCACGCAATCCTTCTCTGTTGACCGCTCAAGCCTCACACATATCCCAGTCGATTTGGGCAGGCCATGTATGGAAATAGCTACACCTTAATTAATCCGAGTATTAACTGTTTCTGAATTGTCATACGTTATAGTTGGTGTTGTTTTTTCTTTTTGCAGCCTGACCGTGTGCTTAGGATTTGACGAGCTCATCACTACCATCACCAGCCGCCGCCAAAGTTGATTGTCCCCTTTCTGCGAGAGGCAGGCTTCTACGGCTTGGTGATGTGTGAGTTTGTGTCGATCGACCACCAGTTGATCAGTGCTCTTGTGGAGAGGTGGAGGCCGGAGATGCACACCTTTCACATGCCGCAGGGAGAGACGACTATTACCCTGCAGAATGTTGCTTTTCAGCTCGGCCTACCCATTGACGGTCGAGTAGTGACGGGGCCCACTGTTTGGGGGTGGGGAGGCCTGATAGAGGAGTACTTGGGACTCCAGTTATCAGTGGATGAGAATGTCATCTGAGGGGGGCGACTGAGGATGAGTTGGTTGGAGAGGCATTTCACTCATCTTCCAGATGATGCGGATGAGGTGACAGTGCAGAGATTCGCCCGAGCTTACATTTTACGTCTCATTAGTGGGGCGTTATTTCCAGACCATTCCGGCACACACGTCCACCTCATGCACTTACCATTGATCGCACACTTACATGAGGCTGGGACGTATAGTTGGGGGGCTGCTTGCCTGGCATACCTGTACAGAGAGTTCTGCAAGGCCACCACACCAGATTATAGAGAGATAGGAGGTTGTTACCTACTACTGCAACTCTGGGCCTGGGATAGATTTCCCACTATCGCCCCCGCGATAGCTATTTTAGACATACCAGAGGGGGATGCAGGGATTGGCCCCTTAGCGCGCAGGTTAGAAAATATTTCAACTTTCACTTATAATTAAGTTTGCTACGAAGTTGCTTAACTTTGTTATTGAACCTGGCAGGTGGTACTATCAGAAGACGTTCCAGGATAGTCCGGCACACAGCCTACCCCATTACAGATACGTGCTGGACCGGCTTCGACTTGACCAAATACGCAGGGGGTTTTTACAATCACTAATTTCAAGGCTTTGTCCAATCCACAATCGTATTTAAATCACGTGATACATTTGTAACTCCAGATCGTCTGGATCCCATACACTGAGGAGGTCATCGCATCACTGCCTCAGTACTGCTTTGACGGGAGCGACACCTGGACAGCAGTGGTGCCGCTCATTCACTTCCAGATTATCGAGTGGCACCAGCCTGATAGGGTTTTGCGGCAATTTGGACTACGCCAGGCTATTCTAGAGCCACCGAAGCAGGTGGCGGAGGTCCATTGCCTTCACTTGTCCGGTCGGCATGACGAGGAGTGGCACATCCGCCATCAGCCGTATATTGCACTATGGGATATTCGGCGAGACTTGTGCATTACCGCCGAGCCGACGACACGCCTAGTTCTGGGACCACGTTCCAATTACATGACATGGTACAGACGGGTTACCAGACGGTGTATTACACCTGTCAGGGGAGCGCTTGACCTTGTGGTAATTTTGCGTGCTAGTTTTTTGTATCTGATTTTCTTTAAATGCATTAGTATTATAACTAACTTTAATGTCAAAAATTTGCACAGGTAGATGAGGTTTCTTCACTATAGGACTTCACTACCCCTGAGGGGCAGGCTATGTTCACCTTCGATGCGCTTAGGTCAGCGACGGAGTCCATCCTTCATGCGATTCAGCAGGTTGATCATGTCATTATTGACTCACATGCGGAGCCAACTCCCCAGGCCCATCACATCCCAGACCCTCCGGAGGGTGACCATGATCAGCCTCGCTCTCGCTGATGACGTCGCACTGCTCCACGGCATACGTCGCAGGCTGATGTTCCGCCCGCTCCGACAGTGCAGCAGATTCCACCTTCGACTGCCCAGGAGACCATGACGATGATGCCTGATCTTCCTGCTCCATCTCATTTACACCCTACTACACCTGATGATCCTTTATCCTCCACCACATTCCCAGCCGTACTATTTGGGCCGTCGTCATCCCAGATGTACCAGCCCCCTCCTGGTGTTCCATCCTCATTCCAGGCATTTCCACATGCACCCGGAGTTTCATCTGCATTCTATGCCTTTCCTTCTGATGATGCTGGTCCAGCACAACCATATCGTCCTATATTTGATTGGCATACTCAGGATCAGGGATTAGCGCATGGTGGCATGATGACAGATGACTCAGAGCTTGTAGATAGAGGTAGAGGTGGAGGCAGAGCGGGAGCCAGGGGTAGAGGCAGAGCAGGAGCTGGAGGTAGAGCAGACACAGACATCGGGGATGTGACTCCCGAGCCTGCGCAGAGGGTTAGTAGATACGGCCGCCACATTACCGATCCTGGATGTGGGACTGGACATCACTTGCGTAGACATTAGCTATCTTTTCTATATTTTTTGTATATTTGTATATTTGTGTACATTTATCTTACTACTTTATTGCCAGACATCAACAATTAGGATGACTTTACTACTTTAGTGCCAGACATCAACATTTAGGATGACTTTACTACTTTATTGCCAAACGTTAACATTTAGGATGCTTCTAATTACTACCACTTTTTTAATTGCTTGCGCAGGAATAATTACAAATAACAATAAATCACGAAGATCATTGCAATATTTAATTTTATTTAAAAAATGATGATAAGGACATCTTCCACATATAATAACTAATATTATTAATTATCATACTTTTACAACTGTTATAAATATCTACTTGGTTAAAATACCAAAATACGTTTACTTCATAAACTATTTTTCATTTTACCGTAATTTCAAAACTATTTACCAAAATACGTAGGGCGCCAGCTGAAGGCGTCTTCTAACATGGCGCCTTCGTTGTAGCAAATTTCACTGGGGAGGCGCCATTTCACCTGGCGCCTACCCATCAAACTTAGGTTTAGAACTTATGGGGCTGGGAGGCGCCAAGTGAAATGGCGCCTCCACAGTCCTATTTTATAAATTAATTAAGTTTAATAAAATTATATATTTATTTATATAATTTTAATTTTATTATAATTATATCTTAATTTTTACGACTAATATAGATAAATAATATCATAAAATATAATTAATTAAATTTTAAAAATTATAATTTCGTTATAAATAATGATAAAATTAAAATTATATAAATAAATATATAAATTTATAAAACTTAAATAATTTATAAAATGGGGCTGTGGAGGCGCCATGTCACTTGGCGCCTCCCAGCCCCATAAGTTATAAACTTAAGTTTGTTAGGTAGGCGCCAGGTGAAATAGCGCCTCCCAGCCCGCGCAGTGAAATTCGCTGTAGCGAATGCGCCATATTGAAAGACGCCTTCAACGGCGCCCTGCGTAATTTGGTAAATAATTTTGAAACTGCGGTGAAGCGCAAAATAATTTATAAAATAAACGTATTAGCCTATTTTAACCTATCTATTCTTTTTTTATTTATCGTGTGAAAGTAAATAAATAATATTAATTATCATACTTTCACAAAAATTCATGTCTCTAGGGTGCACAGTCAACACAGTCACCGCCTAATTAATTTAGAAATGAGGAGTAAGGGTGCCATGGGCCAAAAGTGTCATATCGCCTATCGTTCCTTCCCTTCAGCGCGAACGATGCCATTTCGTCTAGCGTACCTCTACACGTCATTTGGCGTCTCTGCATCGCTGTTCGTATCTTCTGTGCTTATTTCGATAAAATGTTTCGAGCGAACGATGAAACGAATAATAATTTCTTAAAAAATAATTAATCGGTACTTTTCACTCTCATTGCCAAAATATTTTATCATTCTGATGAAATAAAAAATATCTAATTCATGTTATAATTTCGATTTCATTACAAAATGAAAAGATTATTGAAACGAAATAATCAGATTTTTTTAAATTTTTAGCTATCTTCAACCTCGCCAGTTTGCATTCATTCTGTCACAAAATAAACAAAATTTTATTCAAATAAATACAAATGGACAAGCATATTATTGGAATAAATATAAAATAAGAAAAATATATTTATTACATTATATTTCTTTTCATTTTTAGCTATCTTCAACTTTGTATATAAAGAATATTTTAGTATACTCAATAAATTTACTTATGTGTAATAACATATTAAATAATGACTTGTAATAATATAATTCCAAGCGTTAGAAGTTTATAATTTCAAAAATTGATAAAAATTAACTGTCATTACATAAAATTTTGACAGACATTAACGTAAATTATGTAATTATTCTTTATTGATCCTATATTTTTTAAATAATATTTAATTATTTACTAAATATTTATTATTTTTATTCATTATATTATTATCATTAACTACTTTCTTATTTAATTCCTATAATAAATTTATGTATTAGATATCAAAGTGGAGTTAACATATTTTTATATGACATCAAATATAATTATAAAATAAGTAATTTATTTTCAAAAATTTATTTTCAGTTACAATCATATATTATTTATTTTTATAATTTTTATTTTTAAATGATATCAACATTAATTAATTTCAAAAGGAAAAAAATGAAAAAATTTGACCGAATGGCGCCCTCGGAGCTCCCCAAAGGCGCCATCGTGGATGGCGCCTCCGCCCATGAGGTGCCACACCAAATGGCGCCTCCCGCCACCGTGCGTATTTCAGTAATATATTTTGAAAAAACAGTAAATCGGTAATAAGTTTTGTAAAAAATATTATTTTGGTATTTTACCCAACAATATTCCTCAGATAGAGTACCCAAACACAACTTTCATTTCTTTGAAAAAAAACCTACTTAAAAAAGAGATATTTTATTGTATTACATAAATAAATAAAGATTTTTACTCTGCAAAAAGAGAGATAGATGAAAGTATAGAAGGAAATTCACTTTTTATCTCCTTCTAATTTTTGTGATCATATCTCACTTAATCGAGTAAAAATATTCATTTACTCAATAACTCAACGAGAGAAGTACTTCTTTAGAAGCCCATCCAAACGAAACCATAGGGTATACACAGTCAAGTTAAAAAAAGCGCTAAAACCGATTGTAAAGCCAAGTCCAATATGCAGTGCTCTGTTTGAATGGGGAGGAGTTGCACTGCCTTTATTCTCAAATTTAAGAAGAGGAGCAGCATCAAATTTATTCTCAAAAAGTCACGTTGACATCAAATTATTTGAAAATTTTAGTTACATTGATTTAGTAGAAATTACTCAGAAAAAGTACACAATTTTGATAATTAATCAGAAAAATCACATTAAATTAGTCATAAAATAATGTGATCTTTTAGTAGTTGATATTAAATAAATGTCTAAAAAATAAAAACTAATTGGTAAGGACCTCCATGTATTACTATAAGTATATTTTAACCAAAAAATGTATTAACAAAGGAGTTTAAATTTAATTCATTATCAATCAGGAAGGAGTAATTAAAAAATATTAATAATTAAGAACTTTTAAAAATAAAAAAATTAATAAATTTTTAATATAATAATATATAAGTGAATTATTGTAATACAATCTGGTCAAGCCCATAGTTATTATAAATTATATTTTGATAAATATCCCGTGTACTGAAAATTACACTTTTTGTACTTATATGTTAATTTCTCAAAAATTAGGTTGAAAAAGGTAGTATATTTCATTTAAACCTGACAATCTTAACTCATATCCATTTATTTATCCATATTCATTATTATTTTGACCCATCCATATCTATCAATTTTAACTTTAGAATAAATATGAGTTGGGTCATTATTGACCCATTAAAATGAAGGTCATATTAGGTCAACTTATGAATAATCATTTATCCATTTATATTTATAGGAGATAGATTTATACATTGTATAAATTAACATTATAATATAAAAAATTATTATAATAAAATATTTTTAAAATTTTGATATAATTCAAATATATTTAAAATTAATTATTTGAAATAAAATATTATAATATTATTATATACATGACAATATCAATTTCTTTTATAAAAAATTAAAATCAAATCCAATCTTTTGTACCAAAATCTATAATAATTTATTATTTTTACTTTTAAAACTTAAAAATAATCACAAAATTACCTTTTTTAATTTTTAAATAAAAAATTTTATAATGTTATGTGTCACATGTAATATACTATATAGTTATATGTTAAATTCTTGACTATATTTTATAAACATCAACATACCAATAAGGTCAATTTTTATTTTTTAAGTGATACTTTATAAATTAAAATCTGATTATTGATATATATATATAATTTCAAAAGTATAATTTATTATTGTAAAAGAATACATATAATTCATAATTTTAATTTTTTTAATTTTATTATAATATCTATTTTAAATTAAATAAGTTTTATTTAATGTATATTAAAATTAAAATATTTAATTAACTACATTTAATATTAAAATAATTTTTAAAAATTAATGTTAAGAAAATTAGATAAAAAAATTATAATTTTAAAAACTAAATAAAAATAAAGAATAAAAATTTTAATATGATAAGTTTGTTTTGAAATATTACCAATAAATATAAAATAGTAGTGGAAAATAATATCAATAAAAATGATAAAATATAAAATAATAATAATAATTTGATGAATAAATGGATAGATTAGATTAATCGTATATCCAAGAATTGGTCATCCATAACCCATTTAAAATTTTACATTGAGTTATAAATAAATAAATTGATCAATAATAACCCATCTACTTTTGATCCAATTCATATTCATCCTAACCCATCCATTTGTCACCTCTAATTTTCATTTTGATATCAGTTTCACAATACCGGCAATGGATTTGGTATTTATGATCGATATAGTTAGATGGAATAAATCCTTTTGACCTGCAACATAAATTTAACAATGTTCAAAACATAGCTGTTTTTGTCCAATACACGTGCAGACAACTATAATTTTAACCCTTCTATTTAGTTGGTTTAGTCAAAGCAACTCATCGAGTTACTTTCAGCCAAACTCATTCCTAAATATTCATAATTATAAATACATTATTATTTAATAAATATGTTTGTATAATATTACATAATATCTAATTTTTATTTAAAAAATAAATGCCAAACTCACCGATTCTCTTTATATAATAATATAGGTGTTAAGTTATGTGTGTAGGTGGAACTCATAGACATTTTAAGAAAAAGAACTCTTTTCTAGAGTAAAAAAAGTAAAGTATTTCATAACAAAATTAAGTAACCATCCATTCACCCTCCCCTGCAAAATGAAGGGGGAGAGAGGGAGATGGTTTGACGTTGACTAGACTAAATTTGCAAGGAACATGATTCTACTATTGTAGATATTTATATGGGTAATGTTTCAGGCAGTATTCAGATTTTGCAAGTTTTAATGAAACTGTAAAAAAAAATTTGCAACCGTTTATACGAAATCTTGAAATTTTTTAAAGATCGCAATTTTGAATGGACTTTGCATGTAAAAGTACATAGAAGGTTACAATTTCTTCAGCCAAAGTCACATTGAAAAAAATTTGAAAATTTTCCTCCCTATATAAAAATTATAAATAAATAAAATAGTTGCTGAAAGGATGATTATTTTTTACAAAAGCAACATGAACATGTATCAATATAAATTTTTTCACGAACATACCAAAGTATAACCTATTATATATGGCCTGAATCCATTTAACAAGCTATCACTTAATTGCATTTTAAATAATAAAAAATTGAAAGGTGACAAGTTAACAAAATACTAGCTGTAAATTTTAGATGTTTATTCAGTTATTACAATAACTAGTTTGAATACTCTTATATCATGTAAACATATAAAAAATGGTTCAATTTATAATTAAGTTATTGCCAAATTATGCATTTAAGTAATAAAATGGACATTGCATTATCTCATTTATCCTTTTTTATGGATATTCCTTATATTGTTATAATGAAATATACCTTTACATCTTTCTTAAGGATAGTTACGAGTAATTGAGATAATTTTTTTTTGTGCAATATTACTTGAGATAATTGTTCTAATATAGAATGTGATTAGATAAGGTGGGGAGTGTTTGACCCAGCTACTTGGTCATTTATAGTAGGACAAGGATTGAAAAAGAGAATCAAAGGAGATGATACACATAATAGGTATCTTAAATTCAATAGTTGTTTTTTTGTGAAAAACTTATTCCATAAAAAATTATACAATATTGTAAGTATAAATTTGTTTTGCATTGGTATCAATTTTAAATATATAAAATGAGATTTATGTTCGTGAATAATGTGAACAATTTACGATTACCAATGGTCACAGGCTAACATGGGAAATGCAAGCAAACTCGTACGAGCAAAAGTTTTGCACGATCACGAACTTGATCGCACGTAAAAAAAATTTTTTTTAATTATTTTTTATATTTAAATTTAATATACATTAAAAAAATTCAATTCAATAATTTTTTAATAAATTTAATTTAATTTTTATATTTTAATTTATTTATTTTTCAAATAATTTAATAATAATATAATTTATAAATTATAAAATAAAATAAATATTAAAAAAATATGAATTATAGATAAATCTGCATTAAATACGAACTTACGCAGATAAACTCGTACGACCTAAGCTTGTATGAATCTGCCCACCGCGCCACTTTTACTTATCTAGTCAATTCATCCCACCTTAACAAGAATGCAGAATCTATTGTACAATTATATGGTCAATGCAAACATAGATGTCGGCAAAACAGGCTCTGCGAGGGATGGGACTTCAGCCCCCTTCTGGACAAGTGGCCTTATAATAACCACAAAAATCTAAAAGTGAGGAAGACAACAAATTAGTACACCTACATAGGAGGTATGGGCAACCTTTAGCTTATGTTTGCAGATTTACTTTTGCGTATTAGTACATAATAAAACAATAATTATAAGTTATTCCATATTTGAAAAAATGGGCCGATAAAGCTTAAAAAGAAGCAAGGTTTGTTATTGAAAAAGCCTAAAATGCAGGTTAGGGTGTAGAGAAGGAGAACATATCATATAATCATTTTTAAATATAATAAATATTGATTTTGATACATGATACAATTACCAAAGAAAAAAGAATGATACATTAATTATTGGGTTGGTAAATTTTCCTATCATTAATTGTCACGATTATTACTCTCACTGTTAATACAACATATTAATGAAATTGATTTACTACGAGGTAGAACTAATTATTTTTATTAATAAAGACATAAATTTGGAATCAATGTGATTTCTCTTTCAAGGTGATCTAGTTTTTAAGAAAATTAAAGTTTTAGAATTTAATAAATAATTAATTAAAAATAATTTTTAAATTTATAATCATCTACTTTCTTGATTTTCTCACCAAATATTATAATGTCTCATTTTATTTTTTTAAATATATTTTACATTTTAAAAGAATTTGATCTTAACTACAATAGTCCCTTTTCATTACTTAATTTACTGCAAAAGTTCAAGGATGATTATTTTATCAATATTTGAAAATTAGCTTGAATATAAGGATTAAGACCAAATTATCTTATATAATTAGTTACTAATTATTCTTGAATTGTCAACTGTTTACTTAATATTTTAATGAAATATTTTATATGTATATTTGGTATAATTGTGGTATAATTAATTTTGGACATCATGTGATTATAAAATAACTGATTATGCATAAATCTATTTCATGTTTGATAAAATCATCTTAGTATCATATTTTTTTTTTTGGGTAATTGTTCGTAGTTTGGACATATAATACTTATTTGAATTAAATTTGATTTATTGTCGGTGTAAATCAGTTTTACACTATTATTCACTCATATATTACAATGTCAATAAAAATTATTAAAATATTCTTACAATTAGTAAAAATTATTAAGTTTCTTAATAATATTTCATCTTCTTATTTACTAATAGTGTAAAAAATAATAAATTGATAATGGATCAAATTTCAAATCATACTTATTTTATGTTTGATACTAGTAATAAAAAATATTGATAGATAAAAATTAATAATATAATGCATATTTCACATTTTCGTTTAAAGATATAAAATCAATTTCAAGCTCGTTAATTAACTTACTCAATAAAATAATCTATTTATTTTTTTTAATTTTTTAATTTTATCTCTAAAATTATATTGAATTCAAAGGTTTCACTTTTTAATATTTTGTTATAAAATTTTTAAATTGTTAACTAAAATTAATATTTAAAATAAGAAATTGTTTAAACAAAGTAAGTTTGCTAATCAAAATCTAATGCTTTTTTTTAGCTCTACGTTTTTTTAGCATTGTTAATGTACATTTTAATTGTTCATCATTAATATTTCATTCAATCCTTTTTCAATTTTTTATTCACTATTATAATTTTTTAATATATTATAAGTTATTTATTAAACTTAAGTTAATTTCATTATTATTGTTGTTATTATTATTAAAGGCATAGTCATAATTGCAAAGGGATTATCATCGTTGTTCTTATTATTACCATTATTATTTAGATTTAGCATTCAACTCTTTAATATTTAATGTAATTACACATGATTTATATAAAAGTTTTGTTGATGTATAAAATTATGAATAAAGTTAAAGATAATAATATAAAATATGAGCAATTTATTTAGGGATAAATAAAAATATTATAATATTTTATGTGAATAAATTTAAGTTCCATGAATAACGGAACTTTATATTATTTTAAAAAAAATTGATTACAAGTCCAGTTAAATAAAACGTAAAAATTTTGCTACTTGAAATGCAGAAATCCAATATTGAAAGGTAAGGAAGGGAGGTAAGAAAAAATAAACATAATAAAATATAGTTAAATATTTTGGCATTGGATACGATAGAGTGAAAAAATTCTTTTGGACCAGTTGCAAAATGGATTTGGAGGAGTACGTTGCAATTTGGAAAAAAAAAAGTATGATGGTTTGAAAAATCAATTTTTGTGCAGATTTAACTGTTAAATGGGGGTAATAGTCATTATTAACTACGGTTTATTAACCCTAAAGACTAAGTGGGGTAGAAGTCCTGCTCCTCCATGAGTCCTTTATCCTTTTACTAATTCAGTTTATTTTTTAAAAGATATTTTTCATAAAAAAATTTATCTTCAATTTATATTTGATAGAATATTATATATAGTTATATCTTATATTTAAAAAAATGATATTTGGAATCATGACAGGGGAGAAAAGTCTTTTTAAAAAGAGCAAATGGTCTCACAACAAATTCTTCATATTTAATATTAAATATATAAATTATTTTCTATTATCCTAATATTTTATAACTATAATTCAATAAAAGGTATTTTTTGTCAAAACAAATGAAGCATGAATTAGGAATGTTAATCATATTGGTCGTACACTCTGAACAATAGCGTCAACTTTAAAGGGAGCTTATTCTTCCATGTATAAGTTGTGAGCTGAGTTTTAAGGTAAGAGATCATAAATTTATGGGAAAAGAAACTTTGACCCCCTATGGTATTAGATATTTTAGAAGTAAAATTCAAATTGTAATTAAGTTGGGATAATTTAAAACATTTCAATTAAATCCCCTCACTTAAAGTTTCAATTTTAATTATATACTTTCCATTAAATTTTAATTGCTAAAGGGAAATACACATGACCCATCATTTTGCTCCAAAAACAAATAACACCATAAAATCACCATTAAATACTTTCCATTAAATTTTAATTGCTAAAGGGAAATACACATGATCCATCATTTTGCTCCAAAAACAAATAACACCATAAAATCACCTAACCTATCACTTTAATGCCAAAAAATTTGGCATGAAAGCTCCATATCATCAACTATCAAGATATAAGAAAGCATTATTCAAGTATGCAATTTGCTAACGAAATAGGACAGAAGTTAACTAGAAGAATTTAAGTATGAAAAAAAAGTCCTTAATTCAAAATTTTTAAACCATGACAATCTAGTTAAGTAAAGTAACTAATCTATCCTTTTTATTATAAATAAAACCGACATTTAATGTTAAGTAAAATTAACTTTTTACAATGGAAGTAGATGCTATGATATAAGATGAGATAAATGCTTAAAAATTTTAATTCCATAAGGGATCAAAGACAGACTTACCAAAAAATGTTACCTTTAACTTTTTGATTAACATATAGGTATATAAGTCCAAGAAAAATAGAATATTGGTGTTACTGAAAGGTAAATAAATAAATAAATAAAATAATCACAATAAGTAATTATGAACGCTTTGTACCCTAAGGAGTTTAAGTAAAGCTTCTCCTTACAAAAATATACAATCTCCCCCCACCCCACACCTTAAAAAAGAAATAAAACAACAACAACAATAACAACAACAACAATAATAATAACAATAATAATAATAATAACAACAACAACAACTTATCTAAATTAACTATAAAAGTAAAGCCATTTAAGTTAACTATTATTCAACTAAAACAATGCACATAAAAGAAATTTTGAAATGTTATAAATAATTAGAGTTGCTAAAAATATTACTTTTTGTAAAACAAGTGTTCAATAATTGTATTTATTAAAAAAAAAGTATCGTTTGATTGAATAAAAAAATATATAGGAGGAAAGATTCTCTAAATAAAACAAAGCAAAGCACAACAAAAAGGAAATCAAAATAAACCTAAATAGAAGAAACATCATCTCAAAGGAGCACTCTAGTCTCCTTGCACTTTAGTCAAAGAGACTACTAGTGTGGGCTAAAACCCGCAAAGAAACCAAGAAGATACCATAATTCCAAAGCCATGGTAACAGCAGAATCTTTTCTTTGAAAATTTAAGCATTCCACTTAAGTTAAATAATCCTAGGAATAGCAAACATAGCAGATTTTTGGATTCAATATATTTCCTAATAATATTAGAATTAAAAATATAAAAAAATTGTAAAGAAGGAGTATAAATGAGAGAAAATCTTCTTCTTCTTTTATAACTACAATAACTCTCACAAATACAAATCTATTATATTTTTCCCTTGTACACTATTATAAAAATAACACTTAATATTTTTTTCTCACATTAATAGAACCTTCGTCCTTTTTTTTTTTCACTCACCAAAACACTACAATAAATAAACTCTTTTCTACCTTATTGCTATAAAGGCTTCTCTTACTAGTTGGATAACTACATAAAGTTTTCTCTATAATATTAGGCTTATTAAGGCTCACTAAATTAAATTCTTTTACTACAAAAAGCTTTTTATATAGGAAGTGGTGGGTCAGCTTATGAAATATTATAATAATACAATATTTCTCTTATCACAATGTTTGTCATCTAACTTGTTTCACATATTTCAATCACTTTCAACTTCACAAATGCATGGCTTCATCAGTTAGCTTCTTTCTTCCATGTTAAGATATGATTACAGCCTACAAAACTTCCTTCATGAATGAGTATTTAGGTTGTCACCATTTATATTTTTTATTTAAAAAATAACTTAATAATTTCTAACAGCCTCCCTTTAAAACTCAAGCTATATTTCTCTATTTTTAATCAATTCTTTGATATAATGATACTTGATTCCAATTTGCTTGCTTTTACCATGAAAAACTAGATTTTTGCCTAATGTGATTATTAATTTATTATCACACATAGTTGTTGAAAATTCTAGCACCTATTTTAACTCTTTAATTAATCTATGAATCTAAACTACTTGACATGATGCAAATGCCGCTATCATGTATTCAACTTTTGCAATTGATAAAGCTACCACTTGTTACTTATATGAAGACAAAAAAAAAATACATTATCCCTAAGATAGAAAATATAATTAGAGGTGCTTTTTCTAGTTTCAATATCACTTACCCTATCACTATTTATATATCTAACTATATTGAAATTATTAGAATAAGTGTCAAAAAGTCCATAATCTTGAGTACCCTTGATATATGCAAAAATTGCTTTGTTGCTTGCAAATGTGATTGATACAACTTTTTTATTAAATGATTGATATTAAAGTAAGTATAATTATTACGGCTTTTCCATCAGATAGCATGAACTATCAGCTATACTCTATGCTATTAAAGTAAGTTAGGTTAACCAATTTTTTGCTGCCTTTTTTCTTTATCTTAAATCGTTTAGCAATTAGGATTTAGATTAGAACTACTGAATCCACCTTGAATTTCTTCAAAATATCATTAGCATGCTTTTGTTAAGAAATGAAAATGCCTTTATCAATTTGCTGCACTTCAATATCTAAGAAATAGGCCATCAATCTCATATTTGTTATTTCAAACTGATTGTTCATAGCCTTCTTCAATTCCGTAAACAACTCTTTAAAATTTCTTGTAAATATTAACTCATCAATATAAAGGTATACAATTATTAGATCTCCATTATTTTCTAACTTGATATATAATGTATGCTTGTAAAGATATTTTTAGAATCTATCTTGTAACAGATATACATTGATGCATGTATACCATGCTCGAAGTGCTTGTTTTAATCTATACAAAGCCTTCTTCAAATGGTAAACTTTTTCTTCATGTCCTTTTTTCATATAACCTAGTAGTTGTTCTACATAAACTTCTTCTTCAAAGATGTCATTTAAAAATGTTGACTTCACATCTATTTAATAGATCTTCCATTTATTATGTGCTACAAAGGCAAGAATTATTCAAATGATATCCATTTTAGAAATTGCTGCAAACAGATCAAAATAGTTAATTTTTTATTTTTGCTTGTAACATTTGACCACCAATTCGACGTTATAATGATCTACTTGACCATTAAGTTTGTACTTTATCTTATACACTAACTTTGACACCAATAGGCCTTTTATCATATAATAAAGTTGTTAACTTCCATGTATTATTTTCCTTGATTGAATGAATTTTATTATTCATTCCTTGAACTCATCATTCATCTACTGTGGCATTTTTATAGAAAATTGGGTCACAATCTATAAATAAGCAAAAGTTTGCAAGTGTTTTCATCAATAGTTGTATCACCATTATTATTATATGATGCAACCATATAATCATGCAAGTGGGCTTATCACTTACTTTCATTAAGGACATGTTAAAGTTTATAAAACTATTATCAGTGGAAGAGAGCTTTTGATGAGAGATGAATTGTCAAGAATAGAATTATTTGTTTTAGCTGACTTTGATTTATTTTTTATAATGACTCCTTAGTATTGCTATTCATTATTTTAATTCCAAGTCGAAGTTTCATCTTCAATAAATTGGATATTTTTGCTGATAAATACTTTTTCTATCATCGGATTGTATAATTTGTATCCCTTTGTCACGTTACTATAATCAATGAAAATGCATTTTTAGCTTTTGTCATCTAGCTTTTTTTTTCCACTTATTTAGAATATAGGGATCTGCAATACATCTAAATACATGCAAGAAGGAACCATCTAACTTATTGCTGCTATAAACTTCTTCAAAAGTTCTTCTAAGAACATTCTTTATTAGATATTTATTCAATAAAAATACAATAGAGGCAATAGCTTCTACCCAAAAGAATTTTGACAAAATTTTAACTTTTAACAAACTTCTAATCATTTCAAAAATTATTCTATTTTCCCTTTCAGCTATACCATGAGTATAATTGGCTATCAATTGATGTTAAATTCCTTAACTTTTGCATAAGTTTAAAAATTCATTTGACATAAACTCTCCATCTCTATCAAATATCAAAGTTTTTATATAAAAGCCACTTTAGTTTTCAATAAGAGCTTTGAATATTTAAACTTTTCTAAAAGCCTTTGATTTTTCTTCAAGAAAATATTCCTAAGTTTTTTTGCTAAAATGATCCATGAAAATTAGAATGTATCTTTTGTATCTAAATGCTTCTACCTCAATTAGGTCACAAATGTTTATATGTATAACTTCTAATGATTATCTAACTCCTTTAATTTTTCCAACTGGAAAAGAATCTCTATGTTGTTTTCCAAGAATACATTCTTCACACTATTGATTAAGAACATTAATTACTAATAAGCCAATAGCCATCCTTTTCTAAGCTAGCAGCTTCAACCTATAGAAGTTTAGATGACCAAACCAGAAATGCCTTAACTAATTTTCATCCTTCAGAATTTTTGAAAAATTCATCAAGGATTTTGTTTAGAAATTTAAAGAAAACATATCATTATGTGTCATTTGCACTTCTACAATTATCTTGCTATTTTTGCTTCTAATTGTGCAAACTCCATTCTAATTTTCAATTTTGTGCCCTTTTTAGAAAGTTAACCCACACTTAATAAGTTCCAAAAGAGTTTTAGCACAAAATAAACATCAGTAATAGTAATATTTGTACCATTTCTAGATTGAATGTTGATGTCACTTTTCCCCATAATAGAAATTTTGAATTTATTTTCAAAATTAAATTTTACACATATGGATTCATCTAGATATGAGAAAAACTCCTTTTTTCTACATATATGACAACTGCATCTAGTGTCAAGATACCATGTATTTGTATGCTCCATATTGACTCATTTAATTTAAATGTGAGCATCATATTCTCTTCAACATCAATTGCATTTGCATGTTTAGTCGACTCATTTAATACCTTAAAGTAACATTCATTTTAGTAATGTCTAAATTTTTTGCATTTATAAGATCAGATATTAAATCTATTTCTTACTCTACCATAACCTCCTCAACTTCTAAAAGGATTAATATCATTTGATCTTTCTCTATTAGTAGTATTAAAATAACCATCTCTTTTGCAACCTTAACCACCTTGGTAGCCTTCACGATTTTATTAAACTATCTTGCTTTACAAAACTTGCTTAGAACTCAAGCTAATAGTCCTTTTACTCATTCGATGTTTGTGTGAACACAATGAGCTCAATAACTTATCCATTAACATGGATGATATATCTTGTGATTCTTCAATTACTACAACAAGTCAAAAATCATATAATCTTTTCTACAACTTTGATGTTCGAAATATCTTTACCGTTAACTTTTAACTGGTTACTAATAATCTTAACTCAATCAAAGTATGTTAAAATGGATTCTGAGTCATTCATATTTAAAGACTTAAAATTACCTTTTTAATGTTCATAGCTATACTTACCTTACATGATCATTACCTTTGTAGAATCCATGTAAAATATCCCATGCTTCTTTCCATGTATTTGCAAATGATATTTTTTTTAAATATGAGTTCTTCAATGACTTCAAAGGTTGCATATAGTGCTTTCTAATCTTTTTTGTTGTCTCCAATAGTGCATTTTTTTATCTTTTTTCAATACATTAAACTCTTGTTGATCTTTTACTTCAATATAGCCATTCTCTACCGAATTTCATAGATCTTAAGATCTAAAGAATACTCTCAACTTAATGCTCCAATTGTTGAAATTTCTATTGCTAAAATTAGGAAATTGTAATTAGATCAAATTTATTACTATTGTATAATTGAGTAATGATACCAAATGTTGGAACCAATATATTTGGTAATAATATTGGTGCCAAAAATTTAAAAAAATATTGAGAAGGAGTGGAAATGAGAAAAAAAATCTTTTTTTATAATTGTAATAAATTTCACAAATACAAATAAATTATATTTTCTCTTACATACTATTATAAAAATGACACTTAATGTTTTTTTTCACACTAATGGCCTCCTTCCTTTTTTTTTCCTTTTTTTTTTTACTCACCAAAACACAATAACAAACAAACTCTTTTCTGCCTTATTCCTATAAAGGCTTATCTTACTATATGGTTAACTACATAAAGCTCTCTTTATAATATTAGGCTTAACAAGGCTTACTGAATTAAATTCTTTTAATATAAAACATTCTTTATATAGGAAGTGATAGATGAACTTATGAAATATTATAATAATATAATCTTTCCCTTATCTCAATGTGTGCCATCTAACTTGTTTCACATATTTTAGTCAATTTTGGCTTCATAAATGCATGGCTTCATTCGTTAACTTCTTTTCTTCCATGTTGAGGTATGATTACCACCTACAAAACTTCCTTTATGACCACCATTTATATTTTTTTATTCCAAAAATAACTTAATAATTTCCAACGCGTAATACTTTAGAATCCTTAACTCCACGAAACCTATTGTAACTAACTAGAAAGAACTTTTATAAGTATCTGGGAAGAACCTGGGAACTCTGTCCCACTTTAAATAGGTGATTACAAAATAAGTTAGTAGTTAAGCAGTGAAGAATAAATGGAAAGATATTTAAGAAAAGGAGTAGCATCATAGAAAGTTGCACCAAGCAACCCTACAATATTGCACTTCCAATCTAAAGCATTATAAAAAAGCTAACAGACTAAAGGATTTTAAAGGGGTAAAAGGCAAAAGAGCTTCTAGATCTAGATTGGGCTTATATAGGGCTCCTTCATGTTTTGTGTTTAATATATTTATCACTTTAGTGATGATATTACTTTAAGGAATAAAGGATGAAATTTAGATTCTTAAAAAGTTTATATGATGTTTTGGCTTTAGTAATTTATTAATTAATTGTTTAAAATCACTAAACAATAAACTTTTCAACATTCAACCCTTTTACTATATCACAAGAAGCATGTTAAAATTTACGTAGTTAGATCTAGTATAAATTCAAAGTTCATTAGTAGAATGGTTTTAGATAATGCACTTGTGAATGCAAATGCTAGCAAATTGGATGTTGACTTTGTAACAAATATGACTTTATCTTCTTGTCTTAATTCAAGTCATAAAGCATTATATAGCGGCTAGTATTTATCAAACTCTTTACATATGCCATGATACTCAACACAAATTCCACTTGCTACTAGTATCTAGAATCTAAGAAAAACATTATGAAGTGTGAAACTAAAAATTATTAGGCTAATGCCATGTTGAAGAAAATGTATAATTAAGGAATCTACAAGGGAATCAATTAAGACTCATTTAATCATCAACAATACAATGATTATTCAATACAGATCACACTTGCAGTTGAAACTTAAAGTTTCCACAATCCAAGTAGATACTATGCAATGGGTAATTAAAATTCTCTATAAAAATTCACATTCTTTATAATTTCAAAGTCAAAATTCAAAGTATAGCGTAAATAAGTAGAAATTTGACCAATTTATCAAGCAAATGGTCTCCAAGAACTAGTGAATGGAGTTAGAACCTAATATGCAAACATTTCCTCTTTATTGTTACTAGCTTTGGCTTGAATTTGAGTATAAAGTTCTCATAGATTCTTCACTACCTAAAGCTTTGAGGAAGAAAATGAGAAAAATGTTGATTGAGCAAGATTTCATTGATTACGTAGGGAAAGAAGCTCATATTCTCTTTTACTCTCATGGATGATGACAAAGTGATTGCTTAGTAATAACATTATAGGGACAAAAAAACACAAAACACTTCACCTTTGGGATGGATGGATTTTTGCTCCTATCATCTTTGAAAATTTTTAAATTATTCTTCAAATTTTTATAAAATTTAAAATTAATATTAATCATAAATTTAATTAATTATTTTATTATATTGTATAATTTTTATAAAATTTTAAATAAAAATCACACTTATCACAATATTATAAAATTTTAGTTTATTTTTTATATAATTTTGCATCTTATTTATAAATATTTAATTGAAATTATATTTATAATTTAACTTATTTTTCATTATATGTGAAAAAATAAAAAAAATTTAATATATTATATTTTGATAATTTTTAATTGAAAACTTCATTAAAAATGCATAATTTGATAAATTGACTAATTAGTGAATAATAAGTATTAATTTCAAATTTTATAAAATTTATAAAGGTGATTTTCAAATTTTTAAAATTAAAGGTACTTACATTTTTCCTTTCTAATTGTATAAAAATGGATACCTGATAGTAAAAAATAGTTTTTTTTTAGTATTAAAAAATATAAAAGATATCATAATAACTAAATTTAATTTGATTTTGGGTTGCATTCAATTTATGTAAAATATTATTCAATATTAATTGATTTTTTCTGACAATTTGATTTCGAATAAGCTTCCTGCTATATAAAATTCTAAACAGGATGCCTTTTTCTTAATTATTCAAAATTTTAAAATATCATACTATTGAGTAGTTAGATTATAAATTATAGTAATTTTCCTTCACCAAAGAAAAAATTATAGTAATTTTGTCCTTTAATTTCATATCATAATTATACATTCAAATTACAATACTTATTTATTTTTTATGAATTTTATATCTTAACTTAGCAATGAATTGATTGATGAGTATTAATTGATTTATTATTTAATTTGTTTAACTATTACTTTGATGTTTTCGTTGAAATATTAACTATGTCACTAAATTTATTCTCAAAAAGTCATGTTGACATCAAATTATTTGAAAATTTTAAATACATTAATTTAGTACAAATTACTCAGAAGAAGTACACCATTTTAATAATTAATCAGGAAAATCACGTTAAATTAGTCATAAAATAATGTGTTCTTTTAGTATTTAATATTAAATTAATGTAATATAAAAATAAAAAACTAATTGGTAAGGACTTCCATGCATTACTATAAGCATATTTTAACCCAAAAAAAATGTATTAACAAAGGAGTTTAAATTTAATACATTATCAATTTCAAAGTAGTAATTAAAAAATAATAATTAAGAATTTTTAAATACAATAAAAAATTTAATGATTTTTAATATAATAATATATAAGTGAATAATAGTATAAAATTAATTTATGTTAATAATAAATAAAATTTAAATCCTCAACAAAATTATATACATGTATAATATATGAATATATACTATTATACCATGTTTAGATAATGTTAGCCCATTTAAGTTTGACAGGGGCTAAAATTTTGATTGCACAAAACTATATCTACACGTACAATCTGGTCAAGCCCATAGTTATTTAAAATTATATTTTGATAAATGTACCATGTACTGAAAATTACCTTTTTTGTAATTATATGTTAATTTATCAAAAATTTGTGAAAAATAGTAGTGTATTTCATTTTGGTACCAGTTTCACAATACCTACAACGAATTTGGTATTTTATGATCGACATAGTTTGATGAAATAAATCCTTTTCCTTCATAACATAAATTTGACAATGGTCAAAACATAGTTGTTCCTGTTCAATACATGTGCAGAGAACTATAATTTTAACCCTTCTATTTAGTTGGTTTAGTCATAACTAACTCATCGGAGTTACTTTCGGCCAAAAGCATTCCTAAATATTCATAATTATAAATACATTATTATTTAATAAATTGTTTATATAATATTATATAATATTTAATTTTTATTCTAAAAAATAAAATATATAATACTACCTATGTTAAGCTATGTGTGCAGGTGAAATTTGTAGACATTTAAAAAAAAAAATGTGCATTTAGTGAAGAACTCATTTTCAGAGTAAAAAAATTAAAGTATTTCATAACAAAATTGTGTAACGTCATTTACATTATTTTGTTTGTAATAATTGATATGTTAAAGATAAGTGTAATTTATTGTTTAAATGCTATCGGTGGTAACTTATTTTATTGGGAAAAAAGAGTGAATAATTATGTAATTACGCAATTAATTTATCTAATAGCAGTTACAAAAAATTTAATTACAATTGATGTTAAAGTTTTGTCTTTCATCTATATCCTTATTTATTGTGTTCTCTCTTCTTCTATTAATTTTATCACTTTTTATTTATCTACAATTCTATATGTTGGTTTATTTATTTATTTATACTACAATAATTATAATTGTTATTTTATTATTGATTGAAATCTAGGTGCATTCATTCTTGTTTAGAGGCTTTTTTACTTAAAAAATTAATAATTATAATTATTGTTATTAAAATATTGAGTATAAATATGATTTACATCAATAATAATATCTTTATAACAAATATATATAAAATTAAATAAATTATATTATATTTTTTATTACTTTTAGGAGAAGTAAATTGCTTTTCTAAAAAAATATTTAAATATGCACAAAAATACATAATCAAATGATACGAATCAAATTTTATAAAAAAAATACTTCTGCTATTAATATATATAATTAAATGAGACATTATTCAAAATGAAATTTTAAAATTAAACTTCTATCAAAATCTAATAATAGGCAATCAATATTGGAGAAAGGGATCTTACTAATAATAAATACTTAGACCTCCATTGTTTATTATCTCTTTTATTCATTATTATTTATTAGATTTTAAAGAAACTTTTTATTTCTTTTTAAAATTTTAATAAAGTATTAAATATTTTTCTCAAATTTATCATTCTATTTTATTAATAAATATTTTATTATTCAATACTCTCAGTCTATTTACATTTATTTTACCATAATTCTATTCTTATTTTCAAATTTCAATTGTCTTGAACTTTGTACATAAATGGTAATATTGAAACTTTTATTAAAAATAAATAAATTAAATTACTTTCTTAATATTTGTAAAATCAATTAATTGTGATAGATAAAAAGAAATTAAGTAATTAATAAATAGATGAACTACATACCAATAATAAGTAATGAAGATCTAAAATAAATGTCTATTAAATATTAATAATAAGTAATAATGTTTAAGCTAAATGCACATCAAATACCATTAATAATGAGCAATGAATCCTAAAATAAATTCAATTCAAAACCCATAGATACATCATAATGAATAATTATTAAATAGAAAGTGTAAACAAAATTTTCATGTATATGGGTTAAAATTATATCATAATAATTTTATATTTAAATTAAACATGATTTATATTTGGATTTTTCCAAAAAGTAAAATGGGAGCTAAAAAATTTTCAATCCCTTTTCTATTAATATAGATAGATAAAAGAAAGTATTAATAAATAAGATATAGATATATAGAGATAAAAATGATAAAAGTCATAATTTGCCTCTAATCTTGGTTTCTAGTAAGTAGAATTAATAGACATGTATAACATTTTTATTATGGTTCCGTTTCATATAACAAATAAGTTAATTTATAACTTATGAATTTAGTCAATAAGTTATAAGTTTGTTTCTAAAAGTATTTTTCGCACTAACTTATTAAAAATAAGTTTTTTTTTTCATATTGCCTCTTCAAATTTTTTTCCAAATCTATCGTTATTTTTCTTATTAATTTACAATCCATTCCTTTGAAAATTTATGAAAAATAAATTTAATTTTAACATAATTATATCCTAATTTTAAATTATAAATATGTTAAAATATATATGTAAATAAATAAATGATATCATAAAATATAATTAATTATATTTTTAGTAATTATAATTTTATTATAAATAATAATTAAATAAAAATTATCTAAAAATATATAAATTTATAGAATATAATTAATTAAATATTAAATATTATATTTTTATATTAAACTTTTCAATTACATTAATAAAATATAATTTTTAGATAAATATGAATTATTTTAATTATATATAAATCTATTAATATATTTTTTATGTTATTTTGTAATTTTAGCTAATTTAATAATTAATTTTATAAAATACTTCAATTAATTTATTAACTATCAACTATCAGTTATAAATTATTATCTATTAATTAACTTATTAATTATCAGTTAATTTATTAGTTATTTACGTAAAATGGAACTTAAGTTGTGTCATGTTTTATTATGTACTCGAGAAAAATTCACAATAATATATAAGTGGAACAGTATTTCTGGAATAGAGCACCCAAACACAACTTTCATTTCCTTAAAAAAAATACTTAAAAAAGAGATATTTTATTATATTATATGAATAAATAAAGATTTTTACTCTGTCAAAAGAGAGATAGATAAAAGCATGGAACGGAATCCCCTCTTTATTTCCTTCTAATTTTTGTGATCATCTCTCACTTGATAGAGTAAAAATATTCGTATTCATTTACTCACAGAATATATTAGAATTCTTCCATAAAAACAACTCAATGAGCGAAGTACTTCTTTAGAAGCCCATCCAAACGGAACCATAGTGTATACACAGTCAAGTTAAAAAAAGCACTAAAACCGATTGTAAAGCCAAGTCCAATATGCAGTGCTCTGTTCGAATGGGGAGGAGTTGCACTGCCTCCTGGTTCATGTTTTGAAGAACAAGAACGGTTAACAGCTAAAACACCACACAATCTAGGGTTCCCTTCAAAGCTGGACGGGGGAAAAGTATCAAATTGACCACCTGTTGGTATCTCTCCTTCTAGATCATTATCAGCCACACTGAAAAATGACAAGAAATGTAGGCTTTCGAGTGAAGGAGGAATTTCACCAGATAGGTGGTTTCCTGAGAGGTCTAATTTCTCTAAGTTGGTGAGGTTGGAGAGTTGAGCTGGAATACTGCCAGAGAAGTAGTTGTGATTCAGATCCAGCACATGAATGGCTGTCAATTGCGCAATCTCTATGGGGATACTGCCACTGAGACAGTTGTTTCCCAGAAATATTGCTGGCGGTAAGTAGGTAAGTTGATTGTATTGCTGGAAGCTGCTCCCAATGAAGGGCGCCGCAAAAACAGGCAACTCCAGGGGAGTCCTTTCAATTTTGTCATTTACCGGTTGTGATGTTAGTGCTGGAAGTTTTCCAAGCGCGGGAGGAATTATTCCTGTAATAAAATTATATGACAAGTCTAAGTAGAAAAGCTGAGGAAGTGTGCCCAACCAAGCAGGAATTGAACCTGTGAACTGATTATGGTCCAGGACCAGCACCTTGAGTTTCTTGAACTTAGCAAGCCAAGTAGGAATTGAGCCTCCTAAATTACAGCTGCCCAAAGATAAGACTTCGAGTTTTTGGAAATCATCGGGCCCGATCTGAATCTCAACATCTGGCATTACTTCCTCGTTAAAATTACCGGAGAGGGATAGGAAAGTTAGGTTCTTGAGCCCTCGGAGTATTCTCATAGCCCCAGTGAAATTCGTTAGTTTGTTGATAGAAATTGATAGGAAAGACAGAGACTGTAGTCCAAGTATGTCAGGCGAGATCTGTCCCTCCAGCTGATTACCCGCAAATCTTACTGCAACAAGTGACTTGCAGGAAAAAAGAGTTGGCGGCAGAATACCAGTAAAGCTATTGTTGCCAAGGTCAAGAGCAGTAAGTTTGACCAATCTGGAAAAATTGAGATCTGAGAGATTTCCTCCCAAGGAATTGAACCTTAAATTCAAGGTGACAAGATTGACACAATTCATCAGAGATGGGGGCAGGGTACCTGTGAAATTGTTGTTATGAAGGAGAAGATACTCCAATTTGGAGAGTTTCCCAATAGTCTCTGGAATTTGGCCAACCAATTGATTGGAGGAAAGCTCCAAGGTTGTGAGATTGGTAAGGCTAATGATGCCATCACCAAAAATTCCAGAAATTTTGTTGAGGGGCAAGGAGATTTCTGTGAGGGAGATAGCATCATAAATATCATAAGGAAGAGGACCAGTTAATGAATTCAAACCCGCTCTAAAAGTCTCCAATTTGGAACAAGCTCGTATTCCGTATGGAACATGACCACTGAATTTATTGGACGAAAAATCCAAGTACCTGAGCGAGGAGGAATTATTCTCATTGATGCAAAAGAAAGAGATGGGAATTTGACCTGTGAAGCTATTGTTACTGACATTAAAATATGTCAAACTCCCTCCTGCTGCTGCAATTCCTACTTGCTGAAGGAAGGAATAAGGGATTATTCCATGGAATAGATTACTTGACAAATCCACCTTGTTGATAGCACTATTGCTACTGTTGTTATTGGCAACAACGTTTGGCAATTCACCAGAGAGCTGGTTGTTGCTCAAATCAAGAATCTGCAGGTGGTTTAGAAGTGAGAAGAATTGGGTTGGAAGATTACCAGATAATCTATTATGAGATAGATTAAGCTGCAATAGACCAGTGAGGTTTGAAAGATATGCTGAGATTGAGCCACGAAGACCTCTTGATGGTAACAATACATTTGTGACTTTCTTATCCCCAATATCCTTATCTTCAGCACAAAAAATGCCTTCCCAAGAACAGCAATCAACAGAACCTGTCCAATTGAGAGGAGGGTAAGGAGAAGGAATGGCTAAGTTCCTGGAGAAGGCCAAAAGGGAGTCTTTGTCTATCTGATTACAAGAGGAATCAGTAGTGGCAACAAAGCAAGACAGGACTAAATGTACAATGAAATAGACCATTAATTTTAGAGCCATGTAAATGGAATCGGAAGACGAAGAGGGTCTTCTCCTTGATGTCGATGAGGTTTGTCTCTATTTTGGGGCTTCCTGAATAATCAGAACGGACCCGAAGGTGCAGTTGGAAAGTTTGGGTACAGGAGAGGGTAGGGGAGAAAGTTTGCGAGTGCAAAGCAGTAACCATCCATTCATCCTCCCCTGCAAAACCCTAATTAATAATATTCAGAATTTCCATTGGACTGCAATGGCAAATATTGAAAGAGAACAATAACGAATTTCACCTAATCATGATAGAAAACTGCAAATTTTGTCAACCACTCATGCCGCAAAAACACCCTAATTTGACCCTTATGTCACACAACCTACTACTTTCCCTATCAAATACAACCAACTTGAAGTTCTGTTTGTAAATTATAATTTTTAGCCTTTAATTTGACGTAAGTTACTTTTGTATACCTAATCTGGTTTAATTTGAATATTAGAAGGATTAAAATAAAATGATAGAATTAATCAAATGCAAGTAATTTGTATATTAGAGAACGAAAATTATAATTAAGCTTTTTATTACTTTGTGCCATGATAGTTTGTCTATTTCAGCACAATTAATTCTTTCAGGTGTTAAAATAAAAATTGGTTATTAATTGATTCATACTCGAATAACATCAGAAAGGTCTCTTATAGACCATACAGAGAAATTCTACAAGAACACAAATGCATAAGTTATGTGGAGTGGTATTTGTTTTTCCTAGTAATTTCATTACTGAATTATTCATGGTTATGCATTTTATTAAAGATTATTTTTATATGAAAATAAGAAATTTTCTTATGCAACTTTCATATATATATAAGAGGAATCGATTGATACTAGTATACATGTAAGTCAAAATAACTTATACTAAATTTGGTCCATCAATCCTATTAAAATTTAAAAAATGAGATTAATTCGTTTAAAATTATTTTTTACATCGTATATAATTTGCTCACTCTTACACAATTAATATATTAAATGAAAATTTTTGAATCATAAAGATATTTCAATTTTAATTAATATTTTTTACAAAAAATAGATTGAAAATATATTTGAAAATTTTCCTTCCCGTATAAAAATTACAAATAATAAAATAGTTAGGTGAAAGCATGATTATTTTTCACAAAAGCTACATGAACATGTATCAATATAAACTTTTTTAAGAACATACCAAAATATAACCTATTATATGTGGTCTAAATTCATCTTACAAGCCATCACTTAATTACACTTTAAATAATAAAAAATTTAAAAGATGACAAGATAACAAAATACTATCTGTGATCTTTGAATGTTTATTCAATTATTCCAACAATTAGCTTGAATAGTCTTATATCATATAAACATATAAAAAATGGTTGAATTTATAATTAAGTTATTGCCAAATTATGCATTAATTTATAAAATGGACATTGCATTATCTCATTCATCCTTTTTTATGGATATTCCTGACATTGTTATAATGAAATATACGTTTACGTCTTTCTTAAGGATAGTTATGAGTAATTGAGATAAATTTTTTTGGTGCCATATCACTTGAGATAATTGTTATAATATAGCATGTCATTAGATTTTAAAGTTTAAGATAAAACGTAACACGATTTGCTAATTTGATTTTTTTAGAAAAATAAAAGAATGTACTTACAAAATAGCTCTGATGCTGGATTAAAAAGAATTTCATTATTCAACATACAAAATAAATAAGTATAGGATTTACGCTAAAGTTTTCATTAATTATTATCACAAAATTTAACTTTACTAAAATTATTTTTCAAATTAATCAATTACCGTATATAATTTTCTATTCAAATAATAAAATTTTACCTCCACACTGATTCTTTTGAATGCAATCAAATTATGGGATTATCTTCATAGAAGACAATTACAAGCTCAATATAATATTATAGCTATACCAATACAATTTTTAATTTTATAATAACAGGGTAAGAATTGTCAGTTCAAAAAAGAAAAATGAAAAAAGAAAAAAGACAACAGACTTCGAACAAAAAGGAAGACCGGAAAAAATGTTATGTCAATCCTTTGAAAAAAATGTTTTGTCAACCCTTTGAAAAAAATGTTGTCTGACTGGATTTTTCTTCCAATCATTTATAGCCGGCAATTTGACCAGCAGCTGCTTTTTGAAAAATAATTTCTCAGGATGCTACATCGTAAAAGGTAATTACCAAAATCCTTAAAAATATTTTTTTTAAAAAAAGTTGAAGTCACGGGAAGGGTGGTCTCGTGATGCACTAGTCACATGGACCCCCTTCCTGTGACCACAAAGCATTTTTTTATTAAATTTATACTTTTTTTAATTAGAATAGGAAAATATTTACATTAATTATTTTTTATTTTATTTAATTTATATATTTATTTATTTAATTTAATTTTTATTTATTTTTATTTATTTGGATCTAATTTTATAAAAATATTTATTTTTATTTAATTTGTTGTCCTATTTTTATTTTATATTTAATTTTAACTTAATTTAATTTTGACATTTTAAAATTTTCTTTGATACTAATTATTCAATATTTTAAATAATAATCAATAATTTAATTAATTCTCATAATATTGTATAATATACATGATATAATAAAATTGGTAGCTAGTAAAAAATTATTGAAATAATTAAAATCTCAATAAATATAAATTTTGACTTATTCTTTTATAAAATTATTTCTCGAAAGATTTAAATTATAAAATTAAATTTTTAAAAAATGCTTTATCTTGATTTCATGTATATATCTGTAAAAATATTTAACTAAATATGAAGTTAGAATATAATCTATATGGTGAAAAAAATATTTTATTAGCAAACTATGTTAATCCATTTTTTGAAATAATTTAATTTATAAAAAATTAATTACATACAGATTATATATTCTTAAGAAAATGTTAAAGGAGAATAAAAAATGGATTAACATAGTTTGCTAATAATCTGTATGTAATTAACATTTTCTTAAGAATATAAAATAAATATAAAATTCTACACTATCAATATATATAAAACACATTATTAGGTCAAAATTAAATTTTTATTATATAAACATAGTTTTATATATAAAATTCTACACTATCAATATATATAAATATAAAACACAATATGAACATAGTTTTATTTTATTATAAATATAAACATAGTTTTATATTTAATAATGTGTTTTATACCAAATGTCAAAATTAAATTAATTCAAGATTAAATATAAAATAAAAATAGGGCAACAAATTAAACATAAATAAATATTTTTATAAAATTAGATCTAAATAAATAAAAAATATATAAATTAAATAAAATAAAAAAATAAATATTTTTTATTCTAATTAGAAAATATAAATTTAATAAAAAAATTTCTTCTGGTCACATGACTAGTGCATCACGGGACCACCCTTCCCGTGACTCCAACTTTTTAAAAAAATATATTTTTAAGAATTTTGGTAATTATTTTTTACGGTACAGCATTCTGAAAATTTATTTTTCAAAAAGCAGCCTGCCGGTGAAATTGCCCTCTCTCAATCCCTGTCCGGCTATAAATGAAGATTTGTCTGAAATGTTGCGCTACAAAAAACTATTTTCTAAAATGCTTAAAAAATCAGCTAATCACGGGAAGGGCCTTCCCATGATTAGTCTTACACGAGCCACCTCCCTGTGATCCAATTTTTTTTTTTTTTTTGCTTTTCTTTTGATCAATTTTCTTTTCGGTAAGTCTGTTTTTCTTTTTTTTTTTCTATTTTCTTTAGGTAACTAGGCCCTAAATTTTTTTATTTCTTTTTATTATTTTTTATATAATTTGAATTCAATTTTATTTATTTCAAATTGGACCAATTTTTTTTAAAATTTTGTAGTAATTTTTAATTTGTGACCTTTTCTTTGATTTATTTTGAATTTTGTCTTAATTTTAATTTGATTATTTTTTTTTATATTATAGATGTTTATTGGATACAAATTAACCAATGTTCTAAATAATAATCAATAATATTATTAATTATCATAAAATTGTACATAATATATATTATAATAAAATTAGTGAGTAACCTATTTTTTTTTCATAATTTTGGATACAAATTAATCAAATTTTTTTCTTAATTTTTATCAAATTTTTTTATCTAATTTGAATTCAATTTTATTTATTTCAATTTGGACCCAATTTTTTTTTAAATTTTGTAGTAATTTTTAATTTGTGACCCTTTATGTGATTTATTTTTAATTTTGACTTGATTGTAATTTGATTAAATTTTTTATATTGTAGATGTTTATTGGATACAAATTAACCAATGTATAAATAAAAATCAATAATATTATTATTTATCATAAAATCGTACACAACACATAATATAATAAAATTTGTAAGTAATATATTTTTTTCTTAATTATGGATACAAATTAGCCAAATTTTTTTCTTAATTTTTATCTAATTTTTTTTATCTAATTTGAATTCAATTTTATTTATTTTAATTTGGACCCAATTTTTTTAAATTTTGTAGTATTTTTTTAATTTTTGACCCTTTCTTTGATTTATTTTTAATTTTGACTTAATTGTAGTTTGATAAAAAAATTTATATTGTAGATGTTTATTGGATACAATGCATTCAGTGTTTTAAATAATAATCAATAATGTTATTAATTATTATAAAATCATACACAACACATAATATAATAAAATTAGTAAGTATCATATGATTATTAGAATAATTAAAAAATATTTATTTTTTTGATGCAGATTATTTTATTATTTCATATATAGTTAAGAATTTTATAGATATACACATCATAGTATGATGAAACATTTTTTAAAAATTTACTTTTATAACTTAAGTCTTTCAACTAATAAGTTTATGAGAGAATATGTAAAAATTTATATTTATTGATATAATAATTATTTCAATGATCTTACGATAGCTACTAATTTTATTATATTATATATATTATATAATTTCAAATAAGTTAATAATATTATTGATTATTATTTAGAACATTAGTTAATTAGTATCAAATAAACATCTAAAATATAAAAAATTAAATTAAATAAAAATTAGTCAAAATTAAAAATAAAATAAAGAAAAGGTCAAAAATTAAAAATGATTAAAACTTTTAAAAAAATTGGATTCAAATTGAAAAGAAAAAAATTTAGTGGAAAAAATAGAGAAACAAAACCAAATTGATAAAAAAAAATAGTTTTGCGGCGCCACGTAGTAAGACAGCTATTGATCATGGGCTAGTGTGCACCGTGACCCGGGCAAAAGTACCGTAATACTGCTTTAAAAAAAAGAAATTCCTATTTTACTATATCTAAAAAAGTATTGCCCAAAATCCTTAATTTTAGATACTGTTTATTATGTTTTTCCGTAAAAGTACTATGCGCACAGTATACACAGTGCACTACGGGCGCACGGTGCATTATGCATACGCACAGTACTTTTATGAAAAAATATAATAATAATTTAATAAAAAATTTAGTAAAAATAATTTTATTTTAAATCACAAAATATATTGTAATAAAAATAATTAAATCAAAAAAATATTTTTAATTAATTTTATTTTAATTTAATAAAAATAACTTTAATTTATTTTTAAATATTTTTTTCAAAAATTTATATAAATAATATTTTTTATACTTGTAAATAAATTTGTTTAATAAAAATGTATTAATAATATATAAAATCTAATTAAAAATAAATTTAAGGGTAGTGTAGTAAATATAATATTAAAAATTACTTTATAAATTTTACATAATATATATTTTAGGTGAAATATAATAAAATAAATTATAATAAAATTTTTATTAAATTTAATAAATTTTATAATGATACAAATATAAACAAAATAAAGAAGATTATTTTTAATTATGCGATGAAATAAAAATTAGTTATCATACTATATGAAAGAATTGATTTTTATTTCTAATTCTACCATGAACTTTTCATTTTATTCAAAATATACTAACTTTTTATTTATTTTATTTTATGTAATTTAATTTGTTTCAGTCTCAAATTTTTTTATATTTTTTAGCATGTATTAACCTTTTATTTATTTTATTTTAGCCCATTTAATTAAATTTTTATATAATTTTAATTTGTGGCCCTTATTTAATTTATTTTTAATTTTAACCTAATTTATATCCATTCTAATTATTTTAAACACAAGATATTTCTTTGATACTAATTATTAAAGGTTCTTAAAAATAAATAATGATTTTATTAACTCCCATAATATTATACAATATATGTACAATATAATTAAATTAGTAAATATTATAAGATAGTTGGAATAATTAAAATTTTAAAAAGTACAGATTATTATATATTCTCTTATCTTTTTTTTATTTAAATTAAGGTTTCTTATTCTATTTAATTTGTGTCAAATTTGTAATTATTTTTAAATCTTACTTATCAAAATGGAAGGGGTCTTAAATCAAAATGTAATGGATCTTAATTTGTAAAGACTTACATATATGAGGATAATATGTTGTTAAGAAAGTTTTAAGTAAGAATCACAATATTATAATATGTTACTTAATTTTTATTTTATGACATATAATTTTTAGGGTTTATAAAAAGCTCATAAATTGTGATAAAAAAGTTGATTAAAAATTTAAAAATAAATTGTTAAATGATATGGAAAAAAGATAACTATAAAATTTTATAGTGTTATAAGTCATATTTAAAAATGTGTAAGAAAATTTAATTAACAATATTAAGAATGGACTTAATTATTTAATATGGTTTGAGTTAATGGATAAGTGTGGAGACAATATTCGATTTGTATAGTTTATTTAAAAAATTTGAACATTATGATAAATGAAAAATGAGACAAAATTAATTCTGTACAAAAGAATGAATGAATGAATTAAATTATCAAATTAGCTATAAAGGTTTTATACAGTAATGAAATAACCAACTATCAAAGTAATGACTCCCAGTCCCACATCGAGGGCGTCGCTTTGCTTGTCGTGGTCGTTGAACAAGGGATTGCTGTTGTTCATCTCCATCATTACCCTCATCGGAGTCTGTTTGAGTGGGGTTGGCATGACCCGTGGTAAGTGGAGAGTTTAAGTCCGAGCTGGATGAGTAAAATGGTGGAATAGGATTTTGTGGGGTAAAAGCCCCTTGTTGCTGATGTAATGTGGATCCACTGGCGTACTCAGATGTAAATGCAAGCGGTTTAGATAAAAACGCCATCAGAGAACCCGAGACTCGTTGGTGTGGGGGTGATGGCGATGGCATGAAGAACGATAATGAGCCAGCATCTCCACTTGCCATGAAATGTGATGAGGGCATGTATGTAGATGGACCTGCACCTCCTGCATCGAGCTGCATCAAGCAAGGGGCGTAGCCGGAGGGGACATCCGCCGATGGCATCGATTGATGACCAAAATGTGCACTATCATCGTCATCATTAGGTCCAGGCAAAATGGGATCCCTAAAAGACATAAAGCCATGGGCTCTCCTACCACGCCTAGGCTCAGGGATGGGTGGTTTCGATAATTCATCTGCAGGAAAAGCTGGCTGAAAAGCTGTCATGTCTCGATGCTCACCCAACGCACGCAGCATGTGGTCACATTCCCGGTCCACTGTTTTCCTAAATTGGTTGTACTCGAGAGTTGGGGGATCCTCGATGCTCATTGTGCGTAGTCTCTGAGCAACATTGGCCTACATGATAAGTAAAAATAAGTACAGTGTGTTAATTTATATTATAATATTTTGAAGAAGTTATAAATCATATTATGAAGGATGAATGATTACCATAAATCCTGGACCACCGCTGGCTGGATGAATCCATCGTCTCATGTGTGTCCAATATCATGACATGTAGTCCGAACAACGATGAAGAGCATTAGTCTCCATCTCAGTTAGTGAAAACGTGGCTCACCATGCATCCCAAGCACTAATGTAGACCATGTGTTCTTGGCGCCAATCCTTCGATGTTTTTGCTCAAAGCTATAAGGTATGACAGGAACCAAGATTGAATGGCTTTTGTAGGATTGGTTGCCGCCTACCAAACTATCGAAGAACACGATCTGCATGGTGCCATTCCATGATATGGAAGCACATGATCGGGACTGAAGCCAACCATATGTCAGGTGAGATAAGGCAATATTCAAGCACAAGCTGCCGGACACTATCTATATCATAAGGCCACCAAATAATCTGCACTAAGTAAATGAAAGATAAATAAGCATGTAACTACATATGAGACATTCAATTTAGATACAACAAAGCAAGTCATAATTAACCTCTTCAGCCTTCATCTGATCAAGCAATATTCTGAATTACCGTAGGGCATTTGCTGGAGGCCGATGAAGCAATCCGGCATTCTTCCACCTGCAAGAGTTGTAAAATGTATATTATTTTCTATGCGTAATTTAATACTAATAGGAAAAATACATTAAATAAAAATATAAAAATGGCCTACACTTGAAGCCCAATGGTGGTAGCATAGGATAAATGTCTAGATGGGGTTCTGGATACGAAGGTGCCTCGGTGCTAGAGTGAAAAATTGATCCCACGCCCATAGATGTAAAAGATGCAAACATCCACCGATGTTTACCTCGTCAGGGTTGGTGGCCGTGCACAATTCTCTATACAAGCATGCAAAAACCGCTGATCCCCAACTGAACCGTCCAGTGTCAGCGAAGTTTGCTAGTAGGGGTAGATTCATCAACAACACTCTATGGCTTGAAGTGTCAGGCATGAGATATCCGCCGATGAGTCTCAAAATGTAGGCACGCGTAAAGCACTATATTTGTTCGTCATCTGCATCAGCTGGCAAGTGTTCAAAATTCGCTGCTAGCCAGGGGATGCTCAGGTGCTGCCTTTGTAAACACTCATCGGGCGGTATAACCCCAAGAAGATCCTCGCACATCACCCACCAGTCATATCCGGTGTACCCGGAGACAGGAACGCCTTCACATGGTAAACCCAGTTGGATGGTGACATCTTGTAGTGTAATTGTGCACTCCCCGTAGGTGGTGTGGAAAATGTGTGTCTCTGGCCGCCATCGCTTAACCAGTGCAGAAATGAGCGCTGCATTTAACTCAACATGGCCAAAACGACTGACACCGTAGAATCCAGCCTGTTGAAGGTATGGGACAATGGTAACTGGTGGATCAAAGAGACGACCCACATGTGCGACACGTCGTAACTTGAGAAGTCAATCCGCCTAGAAACAAAAATACCAAATCATAATGTGGTAAGGTTTCAAAATCACAAATTGCATAACCATAGATTACTAAACTTACATGGCCTAGCCAAATGGCTTATGAGATATGTCTAGACTACAAGTACAAAAGGGACTCGTCATCGGGCCCAGGTGTAACAACACAGCACTGATCAGCCATTATAGTCGAGGGGTATAATATATGTCACATTGAAATAATTCAGTTAATTACACAAAAGTATACATTTAAACACAACTATTATCCAAAGTAAGTGTCTTAATAAGGTACCAGGGAATACTCATGCTAACGTATTATACTTGCCAATGTGTTCATTAATTTGTTGCTATTTCTGACCACAATCCCAACAACCTATAGGGAGTGCACTCAAAAGTTCCTTTGATAGGCTTGACAAGTTGCACGGTTGTGCCCTGTCTGCCTGCATAGCCCACACCTCTGAGGATCGGATAGACCCTCCCGCCAGTCCATTTTGTTCCTTATACGCCTAGATCATGGTCGACAGCTGGCACGCACCGTCGAGGGATCCGGAATGAGTTTTGGTCCATTGAAGGCTGGCCAATGCTCCACATCGCCTATTGGTCAGAACTCACAGCTATATGCACTCAACATTGTCTCCAATCAGAAAACACAATTGACAAACTGTAGGGGATCCAACGAAACTTTTGAACATGCAGTAAATACATGTTGACAAGGCCAGTGCTCAACTTGAAACTCGCCACAATCACATGTACGATCGCGAAGACTAACCTTACAGGACCGACCAAACTGCTTCCACGTCAAGTCATATGACTCCTCAACCTCAAATAAGAACCCCTAGCAGTCAAAACGGTACACGTGGCAGGTTGATGCTTTCCGAATGCAATCTTGAATTTTTTTTCGAACGTCCTCGAAAAATACCTCTCCTGCTTGTAACTGTGCTGTAATTGTTTCTGATTTATCAATAAAGTATGTATTTAATCGATACATTGTTGCTTTGACCAACCCCATGATGGGCAAAAATCTAATCCCCTTAAGGATGCTATTGACACACTCCACCAAGTTAGTTGTCATATGGCCCCATCGTCTGCCTCCCTCATCATACGCACGGCTCCACTGACACTTTAGGATATTCGCAATCCAATCGGCAGCTCTTGGGTGCAATGATTGCAGTTCCGCTAACTTTGAATCCACTACATGTCGCTCATATTGGTAACCTGTACAATTCAATATTGTGACATAATTAACAAAGATAATAAGGTGTCATGACAATTAGAGAAGTTTTTCAGGAGTATTACGTACTAATGCTAATGAACAACTTCTTCAGCCACTCAGTCCTGAAGGTTGAGTTCATATTGCTGGCGATGTGTCGTAGGCAAAACACATGATAACCACGGGGTGATTGCCATCCTACGCGTGGGTTTGCAACGGAAGCAACTATCCTAGGATGTCTATCTGATATCAAGCAAACACCCTATTTATCCTTGACGACATGCCGTCGAACATTTGATAAGAACTAAGCCCATGTCTCGTATGTTTCGCTCTCTACTTCAACAAATGCAAAGGGAACAATTTTTCTATCCCTATCCTATGAAGTTGCGATTAGCAACACCCCCTTATACTTTCCATATAAAAATGGGCCATCAACTTGGACCATCGATTTTAAATAATCGAAGGCATCAATGCATGGCTTGAATGTCCAAAACACTCGATGGAATAGTGCTACTGGTGCACTCTCACCGCTGCTTGACGGGCATTCCCTACTCACAATCTCAAAGTACGACCCAGGATTATAATGTCGTACAGCCGCCAACCACCTCAGTAGTAAAGCATATGATTTTTCTCAATTCCCAAAAGCGAGTGCAAGAGTCAGTGTTTACCCTTCCACACCTTCTTATATGAAATTGAATATCCAAATATACCGTGGATACGCTCAATAACCCCTCGAATGGACACGCTAGGGTTCTCAGTCACCAACCCCATAATTTAAGATACGCCTTCTTATATGAAATTGAATATCCAAATATACCGTGAATACGCTCAATAACCCCTCGAATGGACACGCTGGGGTTCTCAGTCACCAATCCTATAATTTAATATGAAATGACATCTGTATCCAATTTCGGATGATCACTCAAAAGAGAAGCAAACACATATACATGAAGTCCATTGTATCTTGTTATTTGCCAGTGGTTCTCTCTCGACTTATGGCAGGCTTTAACCCTCCAATTGCATTGTCCACCGTAGTAAGGGCACTGATACTCTTCATACTTAGTCGAATAGTAATGTGAGTAAAATGTGTGGTGGGTTCGAATTGAGTATATTTTCATCGTGCAACGGAACAATTTTTTGTCACTATACAGCCAACCCATATTTGGCTCTTGGTCATTAAGCACATTCATGGCACCTCCCATACCGAGGAAATCATTGCTGTCGACCGCATCTATATTTATTCTTCTAAAAAAGGCAGCTGCCAATTCCACATACTGGTTCACGGGTGTTGCAGGGATCGCTGGGGTAACATCTTCACCACCATCAGCTTCGTCATCATCACAACTATCATTATCCTAATTAAATCCTTCGGGAATGTCGTTATGTGCATCATTCTCTTCAAAATCATCCATTATGTCGTCTGATTCCTCCGGGATAAAGGGAGATTGAAATAGACCATAGCCGGGTTGAAAAGAACATGGCTCTGCAGCATAATCAACAACGGGAGATTGAAACTGTTGTCCAAATTCTTTTTGTCCATCCATTGGTTCCAGACTATCATGGTATGAGTTATAATTTGATGGCCCTTCACCAAAGTTAGGAAATAGGTTGGTGGACGGTTGTGTGCATGGCCCACTCTCGTCAATTGGTTGACTGGCAATGTTCAGATCAAATCCCTTGCTTGCGATGTGTGCATACAATTCTGGGTAAGACAATTGAGTGGGGAATCTGGCATTCGCTTCCCACATTCATTGAATGTCATCATCATCCTCTAATAGACAAGCTTTGTATCGCATCGAGTTCAGTGAAAGTGGATGTCTATACTCCAACTCAGTTACAGCTTGATTTTTCGCAAGTCTTAACTTTCGTCCAATTGCAATTTTCAATGGATTCAAGGTGATATTCAATTTAATTCTCATAACTTGACCCTCCGACACCTAAATGTATCGCCTTCATCCGTTTCATAAATTTCTCCGTTTGCATAGATACATACATTTTCTTCCCCGGTACTCATGGTGATTCCTACCATATCCGAGGTGTTAAAGTGACTTCAGGGATTAAAACATACTTATAAAAAATAAATAACACTCAAATTTTGTTTCATATCATTTAAAATTATAACTAAAAGTCTTACCTGGAGGGATAGATTTATCTGCACTAAAAAATTAGACTGGATATACTTCATAAGCAAAACATATACTCAATTATCATAATAATTCAAAGAAATTAGAATAATATACGCAAATCATGATATGTACAATAACAAATATGACGTACAGAATTAAAATATCTAATCAAGTAGAATAATACAGAATTCTAATTAAAAATAAATACAGCTCAAAATTAAGTTTCTTACAACTGAAATATATTAAAAACTTATAGTTAAGGGATAAATAGATTAATGAATAAATTTAATAACATTTTAATTAAAATAAATTATATTATAAAATAAAATATTTACTTTCTAAAATACCGATATTTTTTTGTATGGACCTGGATGAATTCAATCATAGAATTCTAATTAAAATTAAATTAAATTAAACAAATAAATAAAAATATTAACTCAAATAAATAAATTAAATTAAATTAAATAAATTAAATACATTAAATCAAATAAATTAATTAACTAAAATAAATTAAATAAATTAATTAACTAAATTAAATTAAATAAAAAAATTAACTACATTAAATCAGATAAATTAATTAACTAGATTAAATTGAATAAATTAATTAACTAAATTAAATCAAACAAGTAAATTAAAAATATTAACTGAAATAAATTTTATAAATAAATTAAATATATTAAATCAAATAAATAAATTAAATACATTAAATCAAATAAATAAATTAACTAAATTAAATCAAGTACATTAACTAACTAAATTAAATCAAACAAATAAATTAACTAAATCAAATCAAATAAATAAAATTAACTAAATTAAATAAAACAAATTAATTAACTAAAATAAATCAAACAAATAAATCAACTAAATTAAATCAAACAAATAAATCAACTAAATTAAATTAAATAAATCAATTAACTAAATTAAATTAAACATGTAAATTAAAAACATTAACTCAAATAAATTTTATAAATAAATTAAATCAAATAAATAAATTAACCAAATTAAAATAAATAAATAAATAAATAAATTAAATCAAATAAGTAAATTAAAAATATTAACTCAAATAAATAAATTAAATAAATTATATCAAATAAATAAATTAAATACATTAAATCAAATAAAAAAATTAACTAAATTAAATCAAGTAAATAAACTAACTAAATTAAATCAAACAAATAAATTAACTAAATCAAATCAAATAATTAAAACTAACTAAATTAAATCAAACAAATAAATTAACTAAATTAAATCAAATAAATTAATTAACTAAATTAAATCAAACACGTAAATTAAAAACATTAACTCAAATAAATTTTATAAATAAATTAAATCAAATAAATAAATTAAATACATTAAATCAAATAAATAAATTAAATAAATTAAATTAAATTAATTAATTAACTAAATTAAATCAAACAAGTAAATTATAAATATTAACTCAAATAAATAAATTACATCAAATAAATAAATTAAATACATTAAATCAAATAAATAAATTAACTAAATTAAATAAAACAAGTAAATCAACTAAATAAAATTAAATAAATAAATCAACTAAATTAAATTAAATAAATTAATTAACTAAATTAAATCAAATAAGTAAATTATAAATATTAACTCAAATAAATAAATTAACTAAATCAAATCAAATAAATAAATCAACTAAATTAAATTAAATAAATTAATTAACTAAATTAAATAAAATAAGTAAATTAAAAATATTAACTCAAATAAATTAATTAAATAATTTAAATCAAATAAATAAATTAAATACATTAAATAAAATAATTAAATTAAATAAATAAATTAACTAAATTAAATCAAATGAATAAAACTAACTAAATTAAATCAAATAACTTAATTAATTAAATTAAAAATATTGAATCAAATAAATTTATAAATACATAAATTTAATTTAATTAAATAAATAAATTAAAAATATTAAATCAAAAAAATAAATAAATTTAATTTAATTGAACAGAATAAAAATAATAAATTGAATTAAAAATTTATCGGACTATGTTGCTCTCTTTCCTTCTTTCCATTTCAAACTCAGTTTCAAGGTGGTCCTTCTCCCTCATCCGCACTTCAACTTCAATTTCTGAGTTCTTCTTCCTCCACTTTAGTCAGCTCGCTCGCGCTATGACTTCAACTTCTAAATTCTTCTTCCTCTCGCCCGCGTATTCTTCTTCCTTCACTTCAGCCAGCTCGCCCGCGCTATATAGGCAAGGCTTCACGGGGGAACAGGCGCGCCTGATCACGGCCTAGGGCAGGACGTGATCAGGCCTGATCACGCCTTGATCACGGCCTACACCAGGACGTGATCAGCTGTCGTCCCATCAACCTGATGACGAACTGATCACAAACTCTGCAATGCTATGATTCACTATTTCTTAAAAAAAGTTTAAGTGTTTTAATCATAAGTTTTAACAGCGCAGGGATATGGAAATTTGTTTTTCCCAAAACAGTTCATTGGTAATTTTGCCTTGTGACCCGTCGGCTAATTGGTCATGGCTTGCCATGTCTCGTGATCAAACTAATATAAAAAAAAATTTTAAGCATCTAAGGAAATTTGTTTTGTCAGCATAAGGTATGGGTCATTAGTTTTTGGCGCCTAAGCATTTCGGTCAAAAAGCCTGAGAAAGAGAAACAAAGAGAGATGATCCACATCTAATGGTTAATTTTTGTGAAAAGCTTATTCCATAAAAAATTATACAATAATGTAAGAACAAATTTGATTGACATTGGTGTCAATTCATCCCAACCTAATAAGAAGGCAGAATCTTTTGTACAACTATATGGTCAATACAAACACAAATATTAGCAAAATAGGCACTATCAAGCTTGAATTCCTTTATTAATTTCATATATTTTTTAAAGATATTTTTTATAAAAATATTATTATAACTATATATTTGAAGGAATATTATCTATATTTATATTTTATATTTAAAAAAATAATATTTAAAATTATAATAGGATTAAAAAAAATTGAAAAAGAGAAAGTTTTATTATTCTAATATTTTATAACTATAATTTAATAAAAAAATATTTTTCACCAAAACTAGTGGAGCATAAATTAAGAATGTTAATTCTATGGCACACACTCTTAACAATAGCCTCAACCTTAGAGGGAGCTTATTCTTCCAGGAGGTATGAGCTGAGTTTTAAGGTAAAAGATCATAAATTTTATGGGAAAAGATACTTCAACCCTCTATGACATTAGATATTTTAGAAGTAAAATTTTAATTCTAATTAAGCTTTAATAATTTAAAATATTTTAATTGAATCTCTTCACTTAAAGTTGCATTTTTAATTGAATACTTTCTATTAATTTTCAATTGTTAAAGGGAGATGCACATGGCCCATCATTTCGCTTCAAAAACAAAATAACACCATAAAATTACCTAACTTATCCCTTCAATACCAATAAAAATAGCATGAAAGTTCTATATCATCAACTATCAAGATACATTAAGAAAGCAATATTCATGTATGCAGTTTGCTAACAAAATAGAACAAAAACTAACTAGAAAATTTAAGTGGGAGAAAAAAGTCTCAATTCAAAAATTTTAAACTATAAAGATCTAGTTAAAAATTAAGTGAAAGTATAAGCAGTAAAGTAATCTTTCTTTTTTATTATAAATAAAACTAATATTTAGTGTTAAGTAAAATTGATATTTTATAATGGAAGTAGATGCCATGATATAATATGAGATAAATGCTTAAAATTTTTAATTCCATGAGTAGTCAAAGATAGATTTACGAGAAAATGTTACCTTTACCCTTTTGAATGCCATATGGGTATATATGTCCAAGAAAAATACCATATAAGTGTTATTGAAAAGTAAATAAGTAAATAAATAAAATAATCACAATAAGTAATTATGAAGGCCTTGTATCACAAGGAGTCTAAGTAGAGTTTCTCCTTATAAAAATATACAATCTCTCCCTACCCCTTAAAAAAATAATAATAAAATCTTATCTAAATTAACTATAAAGGCAAAACCATTTGAGCTATACATGTAAGATTAACTATTATTCAACTAAAACAATGCACATTAAAGAAATTTTGAAATGTTATAAGCAATTGGAGTTGCTAAAAATATTATTTCTTGTAAAACAAGTATTCAATGATTGTATTTACCAAAAAAAAGTATTCTTTGATTGATATATATATATATATATACAAGAGGAGAAATTCTCCAAACAAAATAAAAAAAACCATAACAAAAAGGAAACTAAAACAAACCTAAACAAAGAAAATGTCAACTCAAGTGAGCGCTCTCTCTACACTTTAGTTAAAGAAACTCTTAGTGTGGGCTGAAACCTAAAAATAAACCAAGAAGATAAGTCTTCTCTTTGAAGATCTAAGCATTCCACTTAAGCCAAATGATCCAAGGAACAACAAACGTAGCAAATTTTCATAATACTTTACCATCCTTAACTTCACTAAACCTATTGCAACTAATTAGAAAGAACTTCCATAGATATTTAGGAAAAACTTAAGAACTCCTTCCCACTTTAAATAGGTGATTGCAAAATTAGTTAGCAACTGAGCAGTGAAAAATAAATGCAAAGACGTTTAAAGAAGAAGAGCAACATCACAGAGGGTTGCACTAAGCAACCCTTACAATGTTGCACTTTCAATCTAAAGTACCATAGAGAAGTCAATGGACTAAAGGATTTCAAAGGAGTAAAAGGCAAAAGAGCTTGTAGATCTCTTTAGAGTTTGTATATGGTTCTTTGATATTTTGTGTTTAATATATTTATCAATTTATTAATGATATTACTTTAAGAAATAGAGGATGACATTCAAATCTCTTAAAAAGTTTATTTAATGTTTTGTTTATAGTAATTCATTAATTTATTGTTTGAAATTCCTAAACAGCAAACTTTTTAACATTCAACCTCTTTATTATATCATTAGAAGCATGCCAAAATTTATATAGTTAGGTCTAGCATTTGTTCAAAGGTTATTGGCAGAATGGTTTTAGATAATCCAATTGTGAATGTAGATGCCTAGAAACCGGATGTCAACTTTGTAACAAACATAACCTTGTCTTTTTATCCTAATTCAAGTCATAAACTATTATATAGTAACTAGTATCTATGAAACTCTTTATGTATAACATGACACTCAACACAAATTCAACTTGCTGCTAGTATCTAGAATATGAGAAAAACACTATGAAATGTGAAACTGAAAATTATTAGGCTAATGTCATGTTGAAGAAAATGTATGATTAAGGAATTTACAAGGGAATCAATCAGGACTCATTTAATCATCAATATAATTATTATTCGATGCAAATCACACTTGCAATTGAAACTTAAAGAGTTCATAATCCAGGCAAATACTATGTAATGGGCAACTAAAATTCTCTATATAAATTCACATTCCTCATAATGATAAAGGCAAAATTCAAACTACAACATAAATAAGCAAAAATTTGACCAATTTATTAAGTAAATAGGTTCCATGTATCGACAACTAGAGTTGGAACTTAATACTTAAACATTTCCTCTCTATTGTTGCTAGCTTTAGTCGAAATCTGAGTGTTGAATTCTCATAGATTCTTCGATGCCTAAAGCTTTGAGGAAGAAAATGAGAAGAATGTTGATTGGCCAAGATTTCGTTGATTATGAAGGGAGAGAAGCATATATTCTCTTTCGCTATAGTGGATGATGATAAAATGATCACTTAGTAATTGCATTATAGTGACGAAAAAACACAAAACACTTCACCTTTAAGATGGATGGATATTTGCTCCCATCATCTTTGAAAATTTTAAAATTACCTTTTAAAATTTTATAAAATTTAAAATTAATATAAATCAATAATCTAATTAATTATTTTATTATATTATATAATTTTTATTAAATTTTTAAATAAAAATCATAGATATCATGATATTATAAAATTTTATTTTATTTTTCCATTTTTAATATAATTTTGCATCTTATTTATAAATATTTAATTGAAATTATATATAATTTAATTTCATTTTTATTATATGTAAAAAATAAAAAAAATTAATATATTATATTTTTATAATTTTTATTTAAAAACTTCATTAAAAAAATGCATAATTTGATAAATGACAAATTAAGTGAATAATAAGTATTAATTTTAAATTTTATAAAATTTAAAAAGGAAATTTTCAAATTTTTAAAATTGAAGAGAGTAAAATCTAATTAACTTAAAGTTAAATAGGATGTTTTGCATTTTTTCCTTTCTAATTATATAAAAATGGATACTTAAAAAAAAAGGGTTTTCTTAGTATTAAAAAATATAAACAATATCATAACAACTAAATTTAATTTGATTTTGGGTTGCATTCAATTTATGTATAATATTATTCAATATTATTTTTTTTGCTAACAATTAATTTCAAATCAGCTTCTTGCTATATAAAATTCTGAAGAAGATTCTTTTTCTTAATTATTCAAAATTTTAAAGTATCATACTATTGGGTAGTTAAATAATAATTATATTAATTTTCCTTCATAAAAAATTATAGTAATTTTGTCCTTTAATTTTGTATCATAATTATACATCAAAATTACAATACTTATTTATGGTTTATGAATTTTTATAATTTAACTTACCAATGAATTTATTGATGAGTGTTAATTGATTTATTATTTAATTTATTTAACTATTAATTTGATGTTTTTGTCAAAATATTAAGCATGTCATTAAATTTATTCTCAAAAAGTCATGTTGACATCAAATTATTTGAAAATTTTAATTATATTAATTTATAGAAATTACTCAGAAAAAGTACACCATTTTAATACTCAATCAGAAAAATCACATTAAATTAGTCATAAAATAATGTAATTTTTTAGTTGTTAATATTAAATTAATGTAATAAAAAAATAAAAACTAATTGGTAAGGATTTCCATGTGTTACTATAATTATATTTTAACCCAAAAAATGTATTAATAAAGTAGTTAAAATTTAATTCATTATCAATCTAGAAGTAATAATTAAATAATAATAATTAAAAATTTTTTAAAATAAAAAAAATTAATAATTTTTATTAATATAAAAATATATAAATAGATAATAATATAAATTTGATTTATATTAATCGTAAACAAAATTTAAATCCTCAACAGAATTATATATATATATATATATAATACAAGAATATGCACTATTATACCTTGTTTAAATAATGTTAGACCATTTAAATTTGACATGTGCTAAAATTTTGATTGCACAGAACTATATCTATACATGCAATCTGGTCAAGCCCATAGCTATTGAAAATTATGTTTTGATTAACATCCCATGTACTAAAAATTACGCTTTTTGTACTTCTATGCTTATTTCTCAAAAATTGTGTGAAAAAAAAAAGCAGTGTATTTCATTTTGGTACCAGTTTCACAATACCCACCCATTTTTTTTAATATAATAGTATAGATGTTAGGTTATGTGTGCAAGTGGAATCTATAGACATTTTCAGAAATGTTTATTCGGTGAAGAACTCATTTTTAGAGTGAAAAGAGTAAAGAATTTCATTAAAAAATTGTGTAACGTCATTTACATTATTTTGTTGGTAATAATTGATAAGTTAAAGATAAGTGTAATTTTATTGTGTAAATGCTACCGATGGTAACTTATTTTATTGGGAAAAAAGAGTGGATAATTATGTAATTATGCAATTAATTTACTTAATAATCAAATATTAATTTATTTATCAATTACAAAAAATTTAATTACAATTAAAATTAAAATTATATTGCTCATTTTTATCCTTATTTATTAATTTTTCACTTCTTTTTCAATCTTATCACTTTTTATTTATCTACACTCCTATATGTTAGTTTATTTATTTATCAATACTATAATAATTTTAATTTTTAATTTATTGTTTGTTGAAATTGTAGGCACTTCCATGCCTGTTTAGAGACATTTTTTCCTTAAAAAATTAAAAATTATAATTATTGTTATTAAAATATTGACTATAAATATAATTTGCCTCAATAATAACATCCTTATAACAAATATGTATAAAATTAAATAAATATATTAAATATTTTATTATTTTTATAAGAAGTAAATTGATTTTCTAAAAAATCTTTAAATATGTAAAAAATACATAATAAAATTATAAGAATTAAATTTTATAAAAAAATACTTGTGTAATAAATATAATTAAATGAGACACAATTCAAAATGAAATTTTAAAATTAAGGATATCTGGTGATGAATCCAAGGGAAACTTCTATCAAGTACTAATAATAAGTAATCAATATTAGAGAGAGGTTCTTACCAATAATGAGTACTTAAACCTCCATTGCGTATTACTTTTTCTATTCTTTATTATACGTTGAATTTAAAAAAAAATTATTTTTAAAATTTTAATAAAGTATTAAATATTTTTTAATTTTTCCTACTATTTTATTAATAAATATTTCATTATTCTATATACTCAATTTATTTGCATTTATTCTACCATAATTCTATTTCTATTTTCAAATTCCGATTATCTTGAATCTTGTATATAAAGAGTAATTTTAAAAAATTTATTAAAAATAAATAAATAAAATATAAAATTAGTTAATTATAATAAATAATAAGGAATTGAGAAACTAATTAATAGATGAAATACATACCAATAATAGATAATGAAGGTCTAAAATAAATGTCTGTTAAATATTAATAAGAAGTAATAATATTTAAGATAAATGCTCATCAGATACCTTTAATAATGAGTAATGAATCCCAAAATAAATTCAATTCAAAAGTGATAAGTACATCATAATGATTAATTATTAAAATGAAAGTGTAAACAAAATTTTCATGTATATGGGTTAAAATTACATCATAATCCTTTTATATTTAAATTAATCATGATTTATATTTGGATTTTTTCAAAAAGCAAAATGGGAGCCTAAAAATTTTCAATCCCTTTTCTATTAGTATAGATAAATAGAAGAAGATATTAGTATAAAAGATATAGATATAGATAGATAAGGATGATAAAAGTCATAATTTGCCTCTAATCGTTTTACAAAAAGTAGAATTGATAAACATTCATAACATCTTTATTAAGTTGGGTTATGTTTTATTATACACACAAGAAAATTCACAATAGTATATACTCTTGAATGTTTTGGTAAAAAAATCATATTTATGAGAAATCTTTTCTTAAAATCTTTTAACTTTTATATAACAATGAGTAAATTTGTTAAGGATTTTTCTATTGCAACTTTGAATGATAGAGATGCAACTTTTTACCTAGGTGTTACATATAAAATACATATACACTTGTAATTTTTATTAAAAAATTGCAAAAGTAATATAAAAAGTTGCAACATATATAAATTTTATTTTAATCTTTCAAAAAAATTCTTAAAAAAATACTAAGGAATTACCCTCGTAATTAAATTTTATTCAATTGTGATTCAATTCTATCTGTTTTATCTTCTACTAGATATCCCTTCCATAGCTCCTTCCTTGCAAAAGGGAGAAATTGTTCAAGAAAGGAAAAAAAATAAACAAGAAATTGCAAATGCTTAAAATTTAGAATAAAAGTATTGAACCAAATAACATTTGAGATTGAATGCAGGATATAGTCCATTCAATAAATATTTATAATCTTTACGTGATAAACTTTTTGTAACTAATTAAGTACTAAATTAATGTTTTGACAAAATTTTATCATATGATCATTGACACAATTTGGTGATTGTCTCTATTTTTATTTGCTTTTTATTCCACCAATACTAAACTCAATGTTAAAACAAACTAACAAAAAAAGGTTGAGAAGGGCTAAACCTTATTCATGAAATTGTTGGATGAAATATTAGAATAAGGAACAATGAAGAAAATTAAAAGAAATAAAATTAATTTATTTAATATTGAATAAAAATAGAAATTCAAGTGTTGAAATAAAATTATGAAAATTTTCAAATAAAAATTAATGCAAACAATTAAGTTATTGCTTTTCAACATGTAATAAGTAAAATTTTCATGTCAAAAAAAGGAAGGAAATTGAAAAAGAAAATTAAAATCTAAAACATACTGCCTCTTAAAATACCAATTTTTGAAAATAACTCCCTTTGTTGAAGAAAAAAGTTTTAGAATAATTTCATGAAGTGGACATCGAACTTTTCAATCCCCTCCATATAGTAGTTTAGAAGTTTAAATTAAGAAGAGAGAAAAAAAAATCAAATCAAGGCATTGAACCATAATAGGCATGAAAATAAGAGGTGAAATTCTAAGATCCTAACTACATTGGCTATATAACCCTTGGCACACATAATACATTCTTATTCCATATTTTGCTTATGAATTCATTAACTTTGAAGCTTGATTTGCAGGCTCTGTTCATAGAAGTTGCCTCGGTGTTAAGGGGTGCGATAGCTAATCAGGCTTGTTTTTATTTCTTCTTCTTCCTGCAGCCACAGTCCTATAGTTAGTTTGTATCTATGCCAATTTCTCTTGTTCCTTCTAATTGCTATTTTCTAGACTTGGATTTTCTGTCTTCTGATTTCATGCATTCTTGTAACAGCAAGATAATAATAATTTATTCTTTTGATCTTCTCTATAATGGAAGAATCAACCCACATTTGGAGCATAATATTCCTTTCACCCAATTACAATAGCTCATTTGATTTTGCATTGAATAAAAATGATATGTTTTTAAATTGTATGCCCATAATATGTATGTTTTAATACCCCACTACTGAAAATGAACACTAATGACCTTCTATTTGGTATGCAATATATTCTTTTCTAAACACTCAAAAAATTGAAATTTTAGTCTTGGAATAATCATGACCACTTTTGATTAAATCCTACATTTTCATAACCTCATGCTTACTATTATATCACCTCTCTCCCAAAAAAAAAGTTTATTTAATTATTGATAACCTACTATCATAAGAATAGCATGAGTATCATAACCTTATTTTCAGCTACAATCCATCTCACAATGGAAATTCCAAGAAATAAAATTTTGAAAAGAAATTGCAAGCCAAAGAAAGTCAAGTTTAAGAATTGACAAGGAGATTAATGATTTCTTATTTAAGTGAGTGCTAATAGAAGACTTTATGTTCATAGACCTAGACCTAGATATTTCAAGTGCCTCAAAGGCTGCTAGACAAGTGTAGTTGTTAGTGCATAAATAGATAAAATAATATTAGAATTCTTTTATTGGCAGACAGATTGTGATTTTATGAACATAAATATTGCATTATTTTCTCTCACTTCCTCCCCTTTTCAGATTTCTTTCTAGTAAATTTTGTCTATGCTATTTTAGCTTGCATTGTCACTCATCTTTGGTATTTTTACTTCTTGAAGTACAAAATTTCCCTTCCAACTCTAGGCAGCTGGCAATAAATAACCATAAAAGTTTAGACTCGGAAAGTATATCATATGCATTATTGATTATGATGGTTCGTAATTCGTCTAATTTAACAATTCTAGATCACAAGGATCAAGAAACTTGTATTCTTTATACCCATTTTTGAGAGATAGTTTGGTTGTTTCTGACTTTTAACATCATAAATTCTTGGGAAAAATATAATTTAACTTTGATTGAATAACAAAAATAATACATGAATTTTAAAGTCTTAGACTTTACTCCCATGAACTTTAATTGAATAAAAAAATATTTCATAAATTTTAAAACTTTACACTTTATCCCTTTAAATTTACAAGTTAAATCTTAGTCATTACTAATCTAACTATTTTAACGGTTTATAAGGTAAGTCATTCATTTATAAATCATGTTATGACAATCGTTGAAACTTGAAAAATACATGATGTTAAAATTTAATCCACTTGTATCTAATTGAAGGTTCTTTCTCAAAAGTCTCCAAAATTTATAGTTGTGAAAGCCTAATAAACTTTATTTAATTTATAGATTTAAAAACCAAACTATTTGAGCAACACATTTTATGAACATTATAGAAGTTTTTGTTTTAATTATTTTGATAAATTACTGTTTTAAAAGTTAGTGTATAAATGAAATTTTTAATTTGGTGGAGGCAAAATGGATCTAAGATTTAATGTTTAATTTATTTTACATATTTATAAACAAAAATTAAGCAAATTGATGTGATTATAATAAATTATGTGTTTAGGAAAAAATTTACCCCAAATTTTTGTAGCAATTTTAATCCCAATATCTTGCTTCTTCTTTGATTTTCTTAAAGGATTTATTATCGAACTTGAGTTTTTTTTCATTTGTCTAAATTGGGTAGTTTGACATAGTGAAAATGTAAGATCAACAAATATTTTTATTAAACTTAATTCAAAATTAATAATTTTATATTTTCTAAAAGTTTAGCATAATAAAATATAACATTTTTAAAATTCATGTGTTATTTTAATATCATTTTAATCGTTCAAAATTAGGGAGGTAAACTATAAGATTTTAAAATTCATATATTATTTTTATCATTCAATCAAAATTTAAAGGGGTATATTGTATTTTCCCCTAATTTCTTCCGAGACAAAGTAGATGTTGATCGATTTGTGTTGGAATAATATCAAAATGGCCCCTTAAAACCTCTGTCCCACTGCTATTGTCACCTCACCAGATTATACAGAGAACCAAGACCATAAGCATACAGACGTGCAGAACACAGCAAAGGTGATGTGGCTTCAGAACTTTTGGCCTAATAAATGACACTTGTTCCAAGAATATACGCAAACATTTGGCCTCAAAGTATGGTGAGTGCCCATGATAAGCAGGGCACTCACTACAAAGCATTGTGAGGTTTTAGTCAGTTCGTTCTGTTTCTTGTTCAAAGTTTGAATATGAGTGCTGTTTTTCTCTAAAGCTTGAATTTCTCACTCTTATCGCTTTGTATGTGGGAGATGAGGTAAATGGGGTAAAAATGAGCTCGATTTAGTGTTAATCTAACACCTTGGCCACTAAGTCATTGATTATTATTTATCACAATTCATAATTGTTGATTATTATTAGTTATCATTATCTACTATTATTAATTATTATTTATTATAAAATATTATTATGATATTATAAAATATAATAATAAGCATATTTTTATTTATATAAAATTTACAATAATAAGCATTTATAATTATTCTATTTAGTAATTTTAATAATTATGAGTGCTTTATTATTTGTATATCCAAACAAATAAATATCCAGTGTAAGTACTTATTAAAATATGTATCCAAATATAACTTAACTTATTTTAGATACCACTTATGATAACAAAATATATGCAAAAAACTTTTATAATACAAACTCTTATTTAAATTTTTTATTCATACTGGACTTAAGTTGCCACTAATACCTTGCAGATCTATCCTCAATTCTATTTCTAATGAACATTTTATCTTACGAGACCGTAATCTAGAGAGATTAGTCTTGGCTTACAGACCAAGCACCGTCAAATCCTAGCATTCCATTTGTGCTACTTAAAAGCTATTTGTTATTATACACATCCATTATATCAGACATCCACTTGGCAAAAATAATTTGATTTAATTATTTAACTAAATAAAAGTATATTCTTGATCAAGCTGAGAGAGATTCAGCTGCAGCTCTCTTCTGCTCTTAGGTTCAAAATCTAAGGAAAAAAGATCTAATCAAAGGAGAGGCCGGTGCAAGAAACAGACTCCAGGAGACATATATCAGATGGGAACATACCAACCCAAATCCAACCGGATTGAATTAGACCGGACGAGATACTGGATGCTGTATTTATCAGAAAAATAGTTTCAGGAAATTGGGTCTCATGAGGATATATAGATGATAACAATATGTTACATTCACTCGTAGAATCTTGCCACCAACACAACGACATTGAGAGTCATCAATTACAGTGGTAACCATGAAAATCTGCATTTACAAAAATGCAGAATCCTTTGCACAAGTATACATATCTGTCAAGGTTTGTTGGATGGACAGCGTTGTTTGTGAAGTCCTCGTTCCGCTAATGGTTGGCTGTTCCTACCTTCTTTACCCAATCAACAACTTCTCTGATGCTTGGTCCCCTGAAAGGATTCTCGATTACACACATTAAGCAGCATCACTGTTTCCCATCTTGACGCACCATCAACCCCCATCACCATCGTCCACGGCCACAACTTACGAAGAACACTGCCTCTCAACTCCACCACTCAGCCAAGTCCCCACCACCATCACCGCTCACATCAACAGCTTCCACCACCACTAACATGCCTTGTCCCCCACCCATAAATTTATTTACAAACACTATCACCGCCCACCACCAACCCTCCTGCCACCGGGCGACCCTTTTTACAACTGAAAATGTGCTTTTATATTTTTGCATCTAAACAACTTTATAACTAAAAAAAAGTGCACAAGTACTTCTCCGATAGAGTACCCAAACACAACTTTTGTTTCCTTAAAAAACTACTTGAAAAAGAGATTTTCTACTATGTTACATAAATAAATTAAGATTTTTATTCCACCAAAAGAGAAATAGAAAAAGGCCTAGCATGTAAGGAGATCCACTCGTTATAGAATTGACATGTCTCCTTCCAAATTTTGTGTCCATCCCTCAGTTGATAGGAGTAAGAATCTTCAAGAGCAAGTTAGAATTTTTTCACAACTCAACGAGAGAGGTACTTCTTTAGAAGTCCATCCAAACGACACCATAGCATGTACACAGTCAAGTTAAAAAAAGTGCTAAAACCGACTGTAAAGCCAAGACCAATATGCAGTGTTCTGTTTGAGCTGGGGGGAGCTGCACTGCCTTCTGGTTCTTCTGGTGAAGAACAGAGGCGGTTAACAGCTAAACCACACAATCTAGGGTTCCCTTCAAAGCTGGATAGGGGAAAAGTATCAAATTGACCACCTGTTGGTATCTCTCCTCCTAGATCATTATCTGTCCCACTGAAAAACGACAAGAAAGTCAGGCTTTCAAGTGAATCAGGAATTTCACCAGATAGATAGTTTCCTGAGAAATCTAATTTCTCTAAGTTGGTGAGGTTGGAAATTTGAACTGGAATATTGCCAGAGAAGTAGTCATGACTCAGATCCAGCTGATAAATGGCTATCAGTTGGGCATTCTCTATGGGGATGCTGCCACTGAGCCTATTGTGTCCCAAATATATTGCTGGTGGTAAGTAGGAAAGTTGATTGTATTGTTCCCGGCTACCATTGCCGGGCGCAATAAAGAGAGGTAAGTCCAGGTAAATCCTTTCAATGTTATCATTTGTCTGTTGCGATCATAGGGCTGGTAGTCTTGCAAGCTCTGGAGGAAAAATTCCAGTGATGAAATTGTAAGACAAATCTAAGTAGAAAAGCTGCGGAAATGTGCCCAACCAAGCAGGAATTTAACCAGTCAATCGACTCTGGGACAGGTCTATCACCTCAAGTTTCTTACAACCACCCGGACCTAAAACTCGGAGTTTTTGGAAATCACCCGGGCCTATGAGATTCTCATCATCTGGCATTACTTCCTCATTAAAATTCTTGGAGAGGGCTCGTGTAGTAAGGTTCTTGAGCCCTGTCAGTATTCTCATAGCCCCAGTGAAATTCCTTAGTTTGTTGGTAGAAATTGATAGGAAAGACAGAGACTGGAGTCCCAGTATTTCAGGTGAGATTTGTCCCTCCAGCTGATTACTTGCAAACCTTACTGCAGCAAGTGACTTGCATGAAAATAGAGTTGGTGGCAGATTGCCAGTAAAGTTATTGTTGCCAAGGACAAGAGTAGTAAGGTTGACGAATCCGGAAAAATTGAAATCTGAGAGATTACCTTCCAAGGAATTAATCCTTAAATTCAAGGTGACAAGATTGACACAATTCACCAGAGATGGGGGCAGAGTACCAGTCAAATTGTTGATGTGAAGGACAAGATTTTCCAATTTTGAGAGCTTCCCAATAGTCCGTGGAATTTGGCTAACCAATTGATTGGAGTAAAGCTCCAAAGTAGCGAGACTGGTAAGGTCACTGATGCCATCAATGATACTTCCAGAAATGTAATTGAGGGGCAAGGAGATTTCTGTGAGGGAGATGGCATCATAAATATCACTAGGAAGAGGCCCAGTTAGTGAATTGAAACCTGCTCTAAAAGTCTCCAATTCGGAACAAGCTCCTATTCCATATGGAATCTGAACGCTATATTTATTGGAGGAAAAATCCAAGTATCTGGGAGAGGAGGAATTATTTCCGTTGATGCAAAGCCAAAAGATGGGAATTTGACCTGTGAAGCTATTGTTACCAACATTAAAGTATGTCAGACTCTCTCCTGCTGCTGCAATTCCTAGTTGCTGAAGGAAAGATTCAGGGATTATTCCATCGAATAGATTACTTGACAAATCCACCTCATTAATAACACTAATGCCACCGTTGTTTTTGGCAACAACATTTGGCAATTCCCCTGAGAGATGGTTGTAGCTCAAATCAAGAATCTGCAGGTGATTAAGAAGTGAGAAAAATTGGATTGGAAGATTGCCAGAAAATCAATTATGAGATAGATTAAGCTGTAAGAAACCAGTGAGGTTTGACAGAGAAGCGGAAATTGAGCCATCAAGACCTCTTGAAGGTACCTTAATACATGCATGACTCTTTGATTCCCATCGTCCGCATTCTCAGCAAAAAGAATGCCATCCCAAGAGCAGCAATCAACAGAATCAATCCAATGGAGAGGATCGTAAGGCAAGGAAATGGTTAAGTTGTCGGAGAAAGCCAAAAACGAGTCTCTATCTATCTGGTTACAAAAGGAATCAGCAGTGGCAACAAAGCAAGACAGAAGCAATGACATAATGAAATAGGCCATAAATTTGAGAGCCATGCACATGAATTAGTAAGAAGAAGGTGGTCTCTCCTTGATTTTAATGAGGTTGGTCTTTGTTTGGGAGCTTCCTGTATAATCAGAATAGTTACCCAGAAGGTGCAGTTGGAAACCTTATGATCCTTCTGCAGCAAAGATACAGAGAGGACAAAGAAGGTACATAAAGTTTGGGAATACAAAGCAGTGACCATCCATTCACCCTGCCCTGCAAAATGAAGGAAGAGAGAGGGAGAGGGGTTGATGTTGACTAGAATAAATATAAAAGGAACATGATGCTACCATTGTGGATATTTGTATGGTAATGTTTCAGAAAGTACTCAGATTTTGCAGGTTTTCAAGAAACTTCACTATAACAGTTGCAATTTTATGTATGAAAATTTGAAAATTCTAACAAAATGTATAGACTTTGCATGTAATAAGTACATGGACATAAGAAGGTGCAATTTCATCAACTAATGTTTCATTAAAAACATATTTGAAAATTTCCTTTCTTGTATTAAAGTTACAACTAATGAATTAGTTGCTGAAAGTATGACTATTTTCTTACAAAAGTTGCAAGAGCAAGTAGTGATATAATTTTTTTAGCACACATCAAAGCATAACCTATTGTATGTATTTTGAGTCTATGTTACAGTGCCATCACCCACTTAACCTTTAAATAATAATAAAAAGATTGAAAAAATGACAAGATAACAAAATATTAATCTGCAAACTTTAGATGTTTATTCAGTTATTCCTACAATTAGCTAGACCAATCTTATATCAATAAACATATAACAAAAAAGGTTAAATTTATAATTAAGTTTTTGCCTAATTAAGCATCATGTTATGAATGGACATTTTTAATCTTCTTTTGATAATAACAGGGCAGGAATTGTCATTTCAAAAAAGGAAAGGAAAAAAGGAAAAAAAAAAAACACGCTCCGGACTTTGAACGAAAAGGAAGACTACAAACTTTTCAAAGGTTACTTGGGCGGAATTTTTCTGAGTTTACTTCTGGGTCTTGACCCTTGAGGGGAAGCAGGTGGCAGCTAACCGGAATTTAAGATGCTGCTCCCGCTTTCTTATTTTCACTTTTCGTTCCCAACCTTTCATCAAAGGAAATTGGGAACTGGACCCAACTCTATGTCTCGCCCACTATTAGAGGATGTGTAAAACCACTTCAAATTGGATGTTTGTTAAGTTCTTGTGATTATCAACTTCTATACCACTAATAAGGTGTGGAGCAAACAACAAAAGATTGAAAAATGGTTGACCCAGCTACTTGGTCATCTATAGACGGTAGTAGGACAGGGATTGAGAGAGAGAAACAAAGAGGAAGATAGAGACACTGAGAGAAAGAAGACAGATGGATAGACAAAAAGAACCAGACAAGGAGGGGGAGAGAAAGAGAGAGAGTACTCAATTAGAATAATATTACAATTTTTCCAATACAAGAGATACTTTTATATAGAAGTAGATTCCCAGCAAACTACTACAATTCTATCTACCCAACAAAAGTTAACAGAGAGATAGAGAGAAGGAACTTTTTGAGTTGGATATAAATGATCTCATAATATTAATTACTTTACAAAATCCTGCCAGCAACAATACTAAAATTGAGAGTCATCCTTTGCAGTGGTAAAAATGAAATTCTGTGTACATATGTGTTTGTGAAAAATTTTGTTAAAGGACAATCAGTTCTCTCTAGTCTTTATTCGGATGTTTCGGCTGCTGTAATATTCTTTAGCCCATCAGCAACTTCTTTGATTTTTGGTCTTTTGAAAGGACTCTGGTTTACACGTGCAGCTAGCACCTGCAACATCTCTTTTTCAAAGCCTTTCCTTATCAAATGTGGGCCAAAGACTTGGTCATGTTTTCATATAATTTTCTAAAGATTTTTTTTTTTGAACAAATTTTGTTGGACTGCTTTTAGTTAAAAAAGAAACCATTCCAAACTTGAAACTTGCTTTAGCTTTTTATATCAAGTTACAGTTTATACACTTAATATTATTACTAATCATTGAAATTTTCTTCTCTAGGTGTAATATATTTAAATCAAGCAAAAGCATTATGATCATGATCATTATCATTATCATTATTTGGTAGAGAGGGCGTACAAAAGAGAAATGTTGACTATGGAAATAAATATACCATTTATCAGAACAACAGTTATGATAAGCTGTTGTCTCGGGACAGTAAGTTCTAAACCTTTTTGCATCAGAAATGAAACTTCTTCCCAAAATGTTACATTCCATAGGACGTTACTCACTTAAATATTCAAATAATCACATAATATTATTCATTTATAAAATCTTTCCAACAAAAATTACAGTGGCAAAACTGAAAATATATATTATAAAAGGATAAAGGATGTCCAGTGTAAGATTTACAATAATTACACCTATCAGTAGCTTTTTTGAATAATATTATTTTCTTTGATTCAACTGTTACATAACAAGTAGTCATCACATCCTTCTTGTATGCATAATTTTAGAAAATTTAAAGATGGATATGTGTAATCAAAGTGTTGAAACTTTCTTATATTTCATAAGTATATTTTATGTCAAATTTGAAGTTTATTAATGGGATAGTAAATAATTTCATATTGACATAAAGTTTTGTGAGCATGATCTACATGATAAATATTTTAAACCCAAGTTTGAATTTTGTGAAAAAAAAATATTCCATAAAAAGTTATACGATAATGTAAGTATAAATTTGGTTAGCACCAGCATCAATTCATTCCCACCCTTTCAAAAATACCAAATCTTTTGCACAATGATAAGGTTAATGCAAACACAAATATTAGCAAAACAAGCTCAACGAGGCTTGTACACCTTTACCAAATTAATAGTGTTAATCCTATTGAGTTGCACACTTTTAACAATTGCTTCATCCATAGAGGGAGCTTATTCTTCCATATATAAGCTAGGAGCCGAGGTTTGAGGTGAAATATTATAAATTTAAGGGAAAAGACACTTTGACCCTTATGGCATTAAATATTTTAGAAATAAACTCATATGCTTTGTTTTGGTTATATTACATTATTTCTCCTTCTAATTACATTTAGTTTTTAATTAGACTCTTATAATTTATAAGTTTTTAGTTGAATCATCTCATTTAATTTTTCATTTCTAGTTGAATACTTTCCATCAATTTTTAGTTGCTAAAATGAGAGGCACATGACCCATTTTTCATTTTTAGTTGCTAAAATAAAGGGCACATGACCCATAATTTTACTCCTAAAACAAAATAACTCCATAAAATCACCCAACTTCTCTCAATTGTTAGCCACTTAAATACCAATAAAAATAACGTGAAAGCTCCATATCATCAACTATGAATATGCATTATAAAAGCATTATTCATTTGTGCAGTTTCATCACAAAATAGAATAAAAAAGTAACTCAATGTGTCTAATTGGAAAATATAAGAACAAGAACTTAATTGAAAACTTTTATACAATTAGGAAACAAAAGTATAAGTACTCATTTCAAAACTTTCAATTTATAAATACCAAATTAGAAATTGAGTGGAATTATAGGAAATATATAGTAAAGTAATCTAATCTTTTTATTTTTTAAACAAAAATCTCTGATATTTAAAATTAAGTAAAGTGGATATTATGTAATGGAAGTAGATGCCATATACAATATAACATGAAATGAATACCCAAGATATGTAATACCGTGAGGGGTCAAAGATAGACTCACAAAAAATGTTACTTTTGTTCTTTTAAATACCATAAGATTATAGGTTCAAGAAAAATACTATAAGGGGAGTTAGTGCAAAAAAAAAAATCACAATAAGTAATTTTGAAGGCCTTATACCACAATGAGTCTAGGTAGAGTTTCTCCTTACAAAATTATACCACCCCCTCCCAAAAAAAATAAAAAATCTTATCTAAATTGGCTATAAAACAAAGCCATTTTGAGCTATACATGTAAGATTTAACTATTATTCAACTAAGACAAAGCATATAAAATAAATTTTAAAATTTTGTAAGCAATTGGAGTTGCTAAAAATATTATTTTTTATGTATCGAGGAGAGAAAATGCACAAGAGGAAAAGAAAAAGAGATTCTCTAAACAAAACAAAGAAGAAACCAAAACAAACTTGAATAGAGGAAACATCAACTTAAGAAGGAACTCTAGTCTCTCTCCATTTCCATAAAAGAAACTCCTAGTGTGGGCTAAACCCCGCAAAGAACCTATGAAGTTACCATAATTCCAAAGCCACAATAACAACAAAGTCTTCTCTTGTAAACTCTAAGCATTTATCTCTAGTCCAATGATCCAAGGAATAGCAAATATAGCAAATTGACATAATATTTTAGCATCCTTAACTCCACCCAACCCATTATACCTAACTAGAAGAAACTTCTATATGTATTTGGGAAGAACCCTAAAATTCCTACCCACTAAAAATAGGGAATTCCAAAAAATAGTTGGCAGCTAAGTAGTGAATAATAAATGGAAACAAGTTTAAAATAAGGAGCAACATCACAAGGGGTTGCACCAAGCAACCCTAATGGCACTACACTTTCAATCTAGAGCATCATAATATACACAATATGCACCATAAGGAATGGATTTCAATGGGATAAAAGGTAAAAAGGCTTCTAAATCTCTTTAGAGCTTATCTCTTTGATGCCTTGCATTTAATATATTTATCACTTTAGTGATGATATTACTTTCAAGGATTAGAGGATGACATTTAGATCTTTTAAAGATTTTATATTGTTTTGTCTTTAGTATATTTATCAATTAAGTGTTTAATGCATGTTGCATGAAATCACAAAACAATAGACTTTTTGACATTTAGCCCTTTTGTTTTATTGCTAGAAACATGCCAAAATTCAAATAGTTAGATCTAGCATCTATTCAATGGTCATTGGTAGAATGTTTTAAATAATACACTTAGGAATGGAAATGCCAACTAATAGCATGTCCTAAACTGTGGAACAAGCATAACCCTCTCTTCCTATCCTAATTCAAGTCTGAAAGCATACATCAGCTAGCATTTGTCAAAAAAAAACTATTCAATTATGCCATGACACTCAACAAAGATTCCATTTACTACTAGTTTCTAGAATATAAGAAAAACACAATGAAATGTGCAACTAAAATTTATTAAGCTAATGCCATGTTGAAGGAAATGTAAAATTAAGGGCTACAATTAAATTAATTAGGAGTCATTAAGTTATCAACAATGCAATGATTATCCGGTGCAAATCATACTTGTAAGTGAAGCTTAAATCATCTACAATCTGGACAAATATTATGTAATGGGCAGCTAAAATTCTCCATATAAAGTTGCATTCTTCTTAATTTCAAATGAAAAATTCAAACTACAGCATAAAAAAGTAGAAACTCAATAAATTTATTAAGCAAATAAGTTACCATCATATGAGAACTGAAGAGAAGATGAGGCTAAGAACTAATTTATAGAGATAGAACCAAATATGCAAACATTTCTTCTCCATTGCTCTAACTTAAGTCTGAATCTAAGAGCAACTTTCTTAGAGTTTAGATTGAGAAAGAAACAAATAGAATTATAGGGAATAAGAGAGAGGTTTAGAGTTTATAGTTTAGGATTTAAAATCTGTTTATTTATATTTTTGTTTTATTGTTTTATAAAATAATTTCTTAAAATTATTTTAGGAATAGATCTAAAAAATAAGTAGCTTAAAAAAATCATTTGGCAAACTATTGTAAGTTTTATTTCTTTCTTCTTTTTTACAAGCTTTAGTTACCTTTTTTCAAAATCAACACCACTGGTTCAACCCAATAATGTGGATAATATCATCCACTCCCTCCATATCCTGCCAACAGCAAATGGAAAAACATAATAAAAAGATAACAAGTTTAGCAATATCATTGTGGTAGCAACAAATGAAAAAGCACAATGAGGAGACAGCATTTTTAACAACATCTGGTGATGGGAGATAGGGTCAACAATGGAGACAATAGCAAGATGGTAGGTTGGAAGCTGAGCAAATGGGGAAGATAAATATTTATTTTTACTTTATTTTAAAAATTTCTACTGTACAAAAGGAGAACAAAAATAAAATGAAAAAATAAATAAAATTTGTTATTTTTTTTATTTTTAAAATAACAATTTGAGTGATTATTTTTTAAAAAAATTAAAAATAACTTGCTAATTGTTCTTCTTGTTTTAAAAAATTGAAAATAGGTTCTACTATAACCAAACAAATTTTGTTCTTTCTAGTCCAATGGATTGTACAATAATCACTTTTTTTTAGGTCTAATAGATTGTACAATAATCACATTTTTTCTAGTCTAATGGATTATACAATAATCACTTTTTTTAAGTAAAAAAATATTGATGATATCACAATAACTAGACTACATAATTTAATTTTGGATTGCATTCAATTTATCTATAACATTAATTATATTATATTATATTATTGAATATTAATTGATTTCTTATGAATTGTTAAATTATAAATTATAGTAATTTTCCTTCACCAAAAGGAAACATTGAAATTTTATCCTTTAATATCATGCCATAATTATAAATTAAAATGCTTGTTTATGGTTTATGAATCTTATTTTTTAACTTATTGATGTGTGTTCATTGAATATCACACCTTTCTATTTGATTAATTATGTAATGTTATTTAATTATTATTTTATTATTTTATTCAAAATATTATGTAAATCATTAAACTTATCCTATAGCTTATATCAAATTAATTTGAAAATTTTAATCTTCCTCTTATTAGTAAGACGTGATATTACTATTTTTATAATAAGTTATACTTAGAGTTAGTGTACTCTACACTCATATCGAGAGCAAATGCATTCTAGTCACTTATATAAAAAGAAGAGTAAACATTCATTATCTTTACTTACTCATCTTAATAGATTCTTCTTTAGAAAAATCTTTCAAAAAATCATTCTTTTATTATAAAAAAGTATTTTAAATAAGTTAAAAGTTTAATATAAAAATTATATATTGATTGGATTAGTTACATATTCTATTTTTCTATATAAAAATATTTGAAAAATTAAAATTTATCAATATTTTCTTCATATTAATTTTGAAAATATTATATTTTAAATTAAATAAATATATTTTAATTAAATTTTTGTCATAAAATATGTACTATTTCCTTCTTTTTATCTTCACCGTTAAGTAATACAAATATAACAAAATATTTTTCTTTATTACAAAAGCAACTTTAATTAGTTTATTGTATATTCTATTTTTAACTTTTATTATTCTACAATTGAAAAACTATTTTTTTATTTTCTCCATGGCATATTTTTTTATGTTCACTACTATTAATTATTATAAAAATATTTTTAATATTTAATTTAATTAAATTGATTAATTTCATATTTTATTTTTAACTTTTATTACTTTACAAATACTATATTATCTCCTTTTCTATTTATTAATTTCCATATGATTTTTTATAACCCATACGTTAGCAGTAGAAGATAGTATAAATATAATATAATATATTTTACTTTTATTATGAAATTATTTTACATAATTTAAATATTTAATTTAATTAAATTAAATAACTACATACATATTTCTTTTTAGACCTTATTACTTTGTAGGTCTTTTTTTTCCTAATTTGCAGGGTTTTTCCTTTTTTTAATCCATTTTTTACCACTTATATGCTATTATCATAAAATAATATAAATATAGCCATAATTTTTAAAATTGAATCAATTATTGAGTCAAATAAAATATTAATTCATTAATTTATTAATTTAGTTCATTAGTTGAATCGGTTTTAAATTTAAAAATATAAATTATATACACACTAAAATTATATATTTAAAGCAATAAAATATAAGTAATACAATAATAATTTATATTATAAATAATTAAAAAATAATGTAAATTCAACTCAATAGATATGAAATTACAAATGTGTTAGATCTAAATTGTTATAAAATTATAAAAAATTTATTTTTTAAAAAGTTTGAAAAAATTGACTCGAGTCACTAATTTTAGCGAATTTCCACTTACTCTCATGCATTTTTTATTCAAATATCTTATCTAGACTAGCTCTTCAACTAGTTCAATTTTCAAAATTACGGATATAACATAATATATTTTAAGTAAAACAAATCGTGAAAATTTTCACTTATTTAGTTTTTATTTACTCTCTATTATTTTTATGTCATGATTATAAAATAAATATAATAATATCATTTTTCCATAATATAAAATTTATTTCTATAAAAAAAATTTAATTTAAATGAAAGGTAGTTATCAATCCGTGCATTGCATGGGCATGGGCCTATCACGTAATTATATTAATTGGAAAATTTTAAATTACCCTTAAGGTTTTAGAACTCGGAATAATGGGATAAAATATAGGTCACTAAAAGAAATTACTAAAATCTTAGTAATCTTATTTAGTAATTTCGATAATTTCATCTGGTGACTTATATTTTATTACACCACCCCAAGTTTCAAACCTCTAGAGGTACCATAACAAGCCCCACATTAATTTAGTGTAAATTATTTAAAAACTAAAAAGTTACATCAATTTAATACTTAATCAAAAAAATCACATCAAATTAGTCATAAAATAATGCAATTTTTTCGGAGTTAATATTAAATTAATGTAATTAAAAATTTCAAAACTAATTGTTAAGGATTTCTATCTATCGATAGAAGTAAATTTCAATTTCAACGTAAAAAAAAAATGCATTAACAGAAGTATACATGCACAGTGCATTAAAGTGAACTATTAAACCATGTCTAGATAACATTGACTCGCTTAAACGATAAAATCCTGATTACTGAAAAGTGTTGTGATTTAAGCGATAAAATCTTAATTAACATCTAAGAAATTTTACTGCATGTCATGTATGAGATTTAAATTTAGAAATATGTAGATGTGTGTTAAATGAATTATCATTTTTAATATTATTCAAAAAATTTATAATTTTGGTTCAAATTCGTAGTTGTTGAAAATCATATTTTTCAAATTTATATATTTGTTGACGTTTTCTGAAATATTTTTTTAACACAGGAGAGAATTAACGAACCAAATATCACTATAAAAAATTATGTAAAAAAAATTAGTTTTTCCCATTTTTGCACTGCTTTCGCAGTTTATTATTTATGTCCCACATTTCTGATACCTATGGTCCAGCGAGGAGGAATGAATTTTTCCCTTTGTTCTAATATTTTGCAGAGGGAGTTGGATCAATCTAATAAACTGATGGAACCAAACCAACTACGGTTTTATATACAGTTTGAATTCAAAAGAAACCAAATCAAGGCATTGGAACAATATCCCAAACCAAACTACTGCAATCGGTTAGATGTGGCTCATGACATAATAGGTGAACTTCCACAGATCACAACTACCTTAGCTATAATCCCAGGCATATATAATAAACATTCTCTCATACATATCTTGCTTATGAATTCGTTTTTCATTCCAGAGTCATCTTCAGACGTTGATTTGCAGGATTTTTTATAGAAGTTGCTTCAATACTGTTAATGGGCACGGTGGTTAACTGAAGCTAATCAGGCTTGTTTCTGATTCTTCTTCTTCCAATAAGCCACAGTCCTATATATAGAAAGTATCTAGGCATCTTTTCTTGTTTCTTCTAATTGCTATTTTCTGTGATGTGATTTCATTCATTCTTGCAACAGCAGGGTAACAATAATTTATTCTTTTCTATCAACCCACATTAGGGGCATAATATTTCTTTCACCCAATTGCAATTGCCCATTTGATTCAGCATTGAAAGAGAAATGATATGTTTTTAAATTGTATGCCCATAATGTGTATGTTTTAATGCCCCACTACTGAAAATGAACACTAATGGCCTTCAGTTTGGTGTGCAATACATCTGCCCTGAACAGTCAAAAAGCTGGAATTTTAGTCTTGGAATAATCATGACCACTTTTGATTAAATCCTAAATTTCCATAACCTTCCAGCATGCTTCCTGTTTTATCACACCTCTCCAAAAGAAAATGGTTTGTTCAAATATTGATAACCTTCCATCATAAGAACAACATGAGTATGATAACCCTGTTTTCAGCTACAGACCAATCTCACACTGAAAGTTCCAAAAAATAAAATTTTAGCAAGCCAAAGAAAGTCAAGTTCAAGAAATGACAAGGAGATCAGTGATTTCTTGTTTAAGTGAGTGCTGACAGAAGATTTCGTGGACCTAGATATTTCAAGAACCAGAGGCTGCTAGACAAGTGCAGTTTCTCTGTCAGTGCATAAGTAGATATAATAATATCAGAATTTTTTTTAAAGACAGAAAGCTTGTGATTTTATTTTCAGAAGTTCTGCATCATTTCCTCTCACCCCCTCCCCTTTTCAGATTTATTTCCACCGACATTTGTTTATGCTATTTTAGCTCGCATTGTCACTTATCTTTTTAGTAATTTAACTTCCTGATGTACAAAATCTCTATTCAACTCCAGATAGCTGTATTAAACAACCACAGAAGTTCAGACCTGGAAAGTATATCATATGCATTACTAATTATCATGGTTCCTGATTTGTCCAAAATAACAATCAATTTCGGATCATAGACGATCAAAACAAGAGATTTTTATTCAGTATATCCATATCTAAGATAATTTGGCTGTTTTAGGCTTTCAGCATAAAAAATTCTTTCAGATGCTCAAAGAAAGAGTAGATATTGATCAGTTTGTGTTGGAATAATATCAAAATGGCTTCTTAAAAACACTCTTACTGCTACTGTCACCTCACCAGATTACACAGAAAATCAAGAACATAAGCATACACACATGAAGGAACACAGCAAGGACAGGAAAGCCAAGGGTTTATATACTATATTTGTTTATGTTTAATTTCATGTCAGATTCACACAATGTTGACATGATAAATCTTTTTGTCTAGTGATTTTCTAAAGATCTTTCAAGAACAAATTTCATTGCGGATTTGCTTTTCGTAAATAAAAAAACCATCCCAAATCTGAAACTCGCTTCAATTTTTACAACCTCCAGTTTATTGAGTTACTAGTTCCATATCTTTCACAATTCCTTCTCCAGAAGTAGGTTATATAAATCATGCAATCGCATTCTTCTGTTGTAGAGTTGAGGTAGTATACGAAAGAGAAATATTAAGTTAGACTCTATACCAGTTACTATCAACCATGAAAACATGATGGACTAGAGACTAGAGAGTGTTTCAGGATGCTGTATTTATCACAAAAATTGTTATGGGAAGCTTTTGTCTCAAGGGGTTATGGTTTCAAACCTTTTGGCCTAATAATAAGTGAGACTTGTTCCAAGAATATAATAAGATGTTAAAGGAAGTTCTTCAGTTCAATATTTATAGTCACATAATATTATTTGAAATTTCATTCACAAACTCTCGATAGCAACAATATCCTGATAGTGAGAGTCATCATTTACAGCGACAAAAATGAAAATCTGTTTCTATAAAAATGCAAAATCTTTTGCACAAGTATACATATATGTTGTCAAGATTTGTTGGAGAGACAAACATGTCTCTCTCTAGTCTTTATTCTGCTGTTGGTTAGCTGTTCCTACATTCTTCAGCCAATCAACAACTTCTCTGATGCTTGGCCTTTTGAAAGGATTCTGGTTTACACACATGCAGGCCACATCAAGCACCTGCAGCATTTCTTCTTCGAAGCCCTTCCCTTTCAGATGTGGGTCAAAGACTTGGTCTTGTTTTCCTTCACACCTCATTTGTTGGACCCAGCCAACTAACTCTCTTGACATTTTTGGCTTGCTTACCTCAACAGGCCGCCTCCCAGTGAGCAGCTCAAGCATGAGAACCCCAAAGCTGTACACATCTCCTCTCAAGGTGGCTATCCATGCTTGCCCATATTCTGGTGGAATGTAACCTAATGTACCAACAAGTTCAGTTGTAACATGCGTGTGGTATGGAAGAATCAACCGAGACAACCCAAAATCTGCAACATGTGCCTTAAAATTTTCATCAAGGAGAATGTTGCTCGACTTTATATCACGATGCACAATGTGAGGTTCACATATCTGGTGCATGTAATCCAAACCACAGCTTGCATCCTGTGCAATTTTCAGGCGAGTTGGCCAATCAAGTTGAGATGGTCCATCGGCCTTCTCATGCAACCAGGAATCCAAACTACCATTTTCCATGTAAGTATATATGAGAAGCCGAAAGCCCTCATGCACGCAGTAACCTCTCAATGCAACCAGATTCTCATGTTGTGCTGTTGACAAAGCTTCTACCTCTGCTTTGAATTCCCTTTCCATTAGACACGAATCCCCTGAAAGCTTCTTGATGGCTAGCTTAGTACCATCTGGCAACCTTGCTTTATAAACCAAACCAAAACCCCCACAGCCTATTATGTTTGCTTGGCTGAAATTTTCAGTGGCTTTTAAGATTTCAGATACAGAAAGACCCTTGATTTCATTTGTTTTATTGGGGAACAATACCACTGTACTAGCCTCCTTGTCAAAATCAGGATGAACACCATTGTTGGAGTTTGCAGAAATTGATTCCAGTTCGATCTTGTCATGGTGTCCTCTTGGATTTATTCTCCTCTTGGACAGCATCCATAGTGTCAAGAGAGTTGAAGTAACAATAGCACCAAAACAAACAGCAAGGCCAAGTCCAATAACTATTCTTTTGTTTACTCTGCGACGAGCTGCAATATCTTCTCCTGATGGACAAGTGCGGTTAACAGCTAAACCACACAATCTAGGATTCCCTTCAAAGCTGGATGGAGGAAAAGTATCAAATTGACCACCTTTTGGTATCTGTCCTTCTAGATCATTATATGCCACACTGAAAAATGACAAGAAATGTAGGCTTTTCAGTGAAACAGGAATTTCACCAGAGAGATTGTTTCCTGAGAGGTCTAGTTTCTCTAAATTGGTCAAGTTAGAAATTTGAGCAGGAATGGTGCCAGAAAAGTCGTTATGACTCAGATCCAGCTGATGAATGGCTTGCAATTGGCCAATTTGTATGGGGATACTGCCACTGAGATTGTTGTGTCCCAGATATATTGCTGGCGGTAAGTTGGAAAGCTGATTGTATTGCTGCTGGCTAGCATTGCTGGGCACAACAAAGACAGGCAACTCCAGGTAACTCTTTTCTATTTTATTATTTGCCTGCTGTGATGTAAGTGCTGGTAAACTTGCAAGCTGTGGAGGAAAAATTCCTGAAATATAATTATAAGACAGATCTACATAGAAAAGCTGAGGAAGTGTGCTCAACCAAGCAGGAATTGAACCGGTGAACCTATTATAGGACAGGTCGACAACCTCAAGCTTCTGAAAGTTAGCAAGCCAGCTTGGAATCGAACCTGTGAAATTACAACCACCCAGACCTAAAACTTGGAGTTTTTGGAAATCACCCGGGCCTATGAGAGTCTCATCATCTGGCATTGCTTCCTCATTAAAATTCTTGGAGATGGCTAGTGTAGTAAGGTTCTTGAGCCCTGTCAGTATTCTCATAGCCCCAGTGAAATTCCTTAGTTTGTTGGTAGAAATTGATAGGAAAGACAGAGACTGAAGTCCAAGTATTTCAGGAGAGATTTGGCCCTCCAGCTGATTACTTGCAAACCTTACTGCAGCAAGTGACTTGCATGAAAATAGAGTTGGTGGCAGATTACCAGTAAAGTTATTGTTGCCAAGGTCAAGAGTAGTAAGGTTGACGAATCCGGAAAAATTGAAATCTGAGAGATTACCTTCCAAGGAATTAACCCTTAAATTCAAGGTGACAAGATTGACACAATTCACCAGAGATGGGGGCAGAGTACCAGTCAAATTGTTGATGTGAAGGAGAAGATTTTCCAATTGTGAGAGCTTTCCAATAGTCTGTGGAATTTGGCCAACCAATTGATTTGAGTAAAGCTCCAAAGTAGTGAGACTGGTAAGGTTACTGATGCCATCACTGATACTTCCAGAAATGTAGTTGAGGGGCAAGGAGATTTCTGTGAGGGAGATGGCATCATAAATATCACTAGGAAGAGGCCCAGTTAATGAATTGAAACCTGCTTTAAAAGTCTCCAATTCGGAACAAGCTCCTATCCCATATGGAATCTGATCGCTATATTTATTGGAGGAAAAATCCAAGTATCTGAGAGAGGAGGAATTACTCCCGTTGATGCAAAGCCAAGAGATGGGAATTTGACCTGTGAAGCTATTGTTACTAACATTAAAATATGTCAGACTCCCTCCTCCTGCTGCAATTCCTAGTTGCTGAAGGAAAGATTCAGGGATTATTCCATCGAATAGATTACTTGACAAATCCACCTCATTAATAACACTAATGCCATCGTTGTTTTTGGCAACAACATCATTTGGCATTGGCAATTCCCCAGAGAGATGGTTGTAGCTCAAATCAAGAATCTGCAGGTGATTAAGAAGTGAGAAAAATTGGATTGGAAGATTACCAGAAAATCTATTATGGGATAGATTGAGCTGTAAGAGACCAGTGAGGTCTGACAGAGAAGCGGAAATTGAGCCACTAAGGCCTCTTGAAGGTAATAATACATGTATGACTCTTTGGTCCCCTTTATCCGTGTTCTCAGAGCAAAGAATGCCTTCCCAAGAGCAGCAATCAACAGAATCAAACCAATTGAGAGGACCATAAGGAAAGGAAATGGTTAGGTTGTCGGAGAAAGCCAAGAGCGACTGTCTATCTGTCTGGTTACAAGAGGAATCAACAGTGGCAACAAAGCAAGACAGAACTACCGGTATTATGAAAAAGACCATCAATTTCAGAACCATGTAAATAGGACAGGAAGAAAAAGAGGAAGAAGAAGAAGAAGAAGAAAAGGGTCTTCTTGTTGATGTTGATGGGGTTGGTCCAAATCCTTGTCTATGAGCTTCCTGTGTCATCAGAACAGAAACCCAGATAACAAAGTTTGAAATTTTATGATTTTTCTTCATCAGAAAACACGAAGAGGAAGATGGGGATGAAGGAGGAGGTGAAGGGGACAAAAATGGTGTCATGAGCCAATCTGAATTTAGAAGTTAGGGAATTCATGGCAGTGACCATCCTTTGACCATGAAGCCGCAAAAATGAAGGGGGGAAGAGAGAGAGTGGGAGATGACGTTGACAAATTGGAGGAAATATAAAAAGGAGAAAAAAAATTGGTGCCATAATAAAAATCAATATATTTCATTTGAGCGTTTACTTTGAGCATAAACGAGACGAGAGGGGCGGCCAGCAGTGGCTGAGTGGAATTTCAATATGATGATTACGATGATTGACAAGTACGCCGTAGATAACGTGTGAAGCATACAACAACAAAAGGAAGAGAAATGGAGAGAGAAAGCAGGTCATATTGCTCTCTGGTTTCGTTAAGTGCCACCAAACTCAAGCACCTGCGGATTTCTGGTATGGGGATATTCTAATGGGAAGAGCAGAAGAGAATATGATGGTTACAGTCCCGCAGAAATTCCAGGACAACGCGGATTCCTACCTGGAGATTCTTGCTTGGCTAAAACAGATAGGCTTAAAAGTTTTTTTAAAAGATTTACATGTCTTCTTTTTCTTTTCTTTTTTTTTTGGGGGTGAAATTACATGTCTTCTTATTTTAATTTTACGTCTGTTTCTTTCTCTTTTGAGAATCTTCGTTTATTTCACTTTGTGTGTCAGAAATTTTGTCAATCCTGTGCTTACAAGTCTTAAGCCTTGTACATAAGAGCATGGTCCAATTTTTGCTCTTTTGAATTTAAATTTCATCCAATTGCATTATTAATGAATTTTAGCTTATTATTTATTTATATATTATTATATTATTTAAAAATTATTAAAATTATTTTATTATATGATAGGAGGCTCATCCCAAAATTAACATATTAATAAATTTTTTTAATAAGGATCATTTTTCAAACTTGAACTTTTATCTGTTAATAAATAAAATTTATTTGAAATTAATATTTTTTTTACTGAATCAACATTTTATTAATAAAAATATCTTACTGTTGATAAATATTATGAGTTACAATTACTTTTTATGTCATCTCCTAATTCATTATAGTGCTCCACTCATACTTATGAAATTTAAATCCTTTTTGTTTCATGCCAAGTTTGGGTTTTGAAGCTGTCTTGAGATGACTAATTGAGCTTTGGGACATCGTGTTGAGGATTACCGGTTAAGGAAAGAGTTCTATGCCGACACAATTAGATGGAGCATGATATAATCACTCGGTTTTGTATATTCAAGTGTATTCTTTGTCGACCTTGTAAGATTTGAACAGCAAGAATGTGAGTAAATGAAAATATAGTTTAAATCAGTTTAGATTAAGATATAATTCAATAGATATCATAAGTTAAAATAATATAGAAGTTATTCCCACAAACTAATTTGCAAGAAATAGTTTTTAATACACAAATTACTTCTTTCATAATTGACTCCATTGCCTCTCCTTAGATGTGAGTTAGTCATAATTTTTTTGGGTGGGAAGAAATTTGAGGGGAAATAAATTAAAAAGAGGAAAAAATGGATAAGAAAACAAGAATTTCTTTCCATTGACTTCAAGAGTAAAAATGGAAGGGGAAATGAATTTTCATGTGAGGCCTACTTGATTTGTATTCTGTCCAATCACCGGCAGAAGTTGAAAGCGATGGAAAGAGTGGATTGTTATTTCGAATAATTTGTTTTTTATTCTCTCTTCTTGACTCCAATTAAACAAGAAGATTTTAGGTATGTATATTTAATAATTTAGTTATTTCTGTTATTATAAAAAAATATTTTTTCTTTTCAATTAAACATGGGAAAGAAAATATTTTTTTCATTTCTTTGTATTTATTTTTCTCTTCTTTGATTTTTTAACAATATTATCAACCTCATCCTTAAAATTATAAAATACTAGTAAAATAATTCTTAAATTATATAAAATTATAATTTTATCTGTAATTAATAAATTATGCATACAATTCAATCTCTCCGTTCAAATTTATACCGATAATTTTATCCTTAAATAATATATTAGAAGAATAAAACCATATATACAAACTATTATTTAAAGATAAAATGATAATTTTATATAATTAAGAGATTATTTTTAAAATTTTAAAGATGGAATCGATAATTTTTTCATAATTTTTCTTATATCTAAGGAAGTGTTAATGTGTTAAATTGAATAATGTTTTAAGTTGTACACGTTACTCCCTAATGTATTGAAATAGCTGTAATGTCTAGTCCAATTATAGTAAAATAACCCAAAATAGATATCTTACAAATTATTAGAAGATGATATAGATGACTTCCCTAGTATTATTTCCTCCATCCTTTATCCAATTTTCAATAATTCACTTATAATTAATTAATTTTGAACGTTATTTTCATTAATGTACTAAAAGAATATAATTATAATTAATTAAATATGTCACATATAGAGCCCCAAACTTGCGCATGCAGTTTCAAAACATGGTCACAAAGAAAATATTATATATGTATGTGAATGTTATATTTTTTGCTTTTGAAAATATTATATTATATATTTACTGTTGTAAAAATCAATAATTCCAAATTAAATGGCGTAGGTCCTATAGTGGGATTTGTTGCAGTTGCAGTATTACATTAGGACGAAATGCAGTAGACTTTTCTCTTTATATGCTACTTAACATATAATACTTAAGTGTAACAAAGTATCCTAAAAAAAGGTTCATCTAAATTTTAATTTCACCTGTGAGATTGCAGATAGAATTGAGCCTCTAAATTCACAATTTTTTAGGTTTAAACTAGACTATAAGGATTTCTTCTGGTTAGGAAATATTTCTAGCGCTATCGATGAGAAAATTATTTTATCTATTATAGTACTAGATTTTCAGTATTACTAAGAAATCGTTTAGTTTGTAATAGGAATATTTTTATTTCTTAAAAAATAAAAAAATGAGTTATTTAATTAGTCATTATTTAATAAATTAAAGAAAATATGACTCCTCAAGAACTTTTACTTCTCAAAAAATCTTATTTTTCATAAAAGAGGGGAATTTGCTTAGCAACCTCTGCTTAAGTAAATTCCATTTCTTGTATTGTTTATAAATACCAAAAAAAATTATTTTTATTAAATTTAATTGATAAAAATTAGAATTTATTAATATATATTATAATAATGTTGAATGTAAAGTAATAATTTTGTAAACATTTTTCAAAAATTTTAAAGTTAAATCAAACAAAATATGAGAAGAAACTTTCTTAAAAATATTATTTTTTTAGTATCAATTAAATAACTTTAAGTATTTTTAAAAAAATTTCATATAAAAAAATATTTTTTGAAAAGTCCAATTTTTTGCAGAAACTTTACTTTCTAAATCAAATGACTTCTTAGTGCTGCTTTCTATTATTTTTTGATAAATTAGAAAATTATGCCTTAATTTAAGAATCATTAAACCATGATGTCATAATTATTAATTATTTATATATAATAAAAAGTAATGTTGAAATCTCAATGTTACGATAACAATATAAAATTTTCCATGCTCAAAGTAGACTAATCATAATAGGATAAAAATTCATTTTAGAAGATAAAATCAAAATATTTAATCATATAAAATTTAAAATTAACACACACCATCCACTTAATTATTTATTTTATAAAAGTATATAATTTTTTATAAATTTTTTAAATAAAGATTACAATATTAATGTAAGTTAGTTCATCATGTTAGTTCTTCTCATATAATTTCTATATTATATAGTTAATAAAAATTATTTTAAATAAAAAATTTAATTAAAAATTATATAAAAATTGAAGCTACAAGTCAACAAATTATAATATTGTAATTCTTGCTTAAAAATTATCTAAAAAATGTATAATTAAATAAAACTGTGACATAAGCAAATAACAAATATTAATTTTAAGTTTTGTATAATATAAGATTCTAATTTTTAAGTTTTTAAAATTGATGGGAGTAAAATTTAATTACTTCAAAATTGAGAGAAATATTTTTATTTTTTCTTATTATTGAAAGAGTAACTAGTTTGTTAATATATAAGCACAACATTCTAAATAATGAATAAGAAAATTACAAAAGATGTCAATCACTGCATGGCATAATTTAAATCAAATCAACACATATTTATTACATTTAAAAATATAAATAACGCTACCATGTACAAATCAACCATAAGCAAAGCACCAAATTGACATATAATATTTTATATTATCAAGTTATCAAAATCTAACAAAAATTGATTATATGCATACTATATCAGACACACTAAAGCATAACATATCAAATGGAATTTCGTAATAAGCATATGGTGAAGAATCAGCCAATTATGGAGCCCTAGTTGGTTTCCATCTAATTCAACAAACAATTTTATAATTCTAGTCATTTTATTTAATACAAAGCAAAAAAAAAATGCTAGTGCATGCTTTCCCAATTAATAAAATTAAAATTTTGCTGGCGTGCTTTTACTTTTTAAAACGGTATGACTTTAGATAAAATTACCCTAAACATTGGAATATCCGACGTATATATTATGCGAATGGTCTAATTATTTAATTAAGAAGATAAAATATAAAGTTTGAATATTAGACTTTTTTTAATAATTAATGGTGATTAGGTACGACAATTATTCACAGAATTAAAATGTTAATAAATTTCTCTCTTTTAATAAATTTTTTTCTAGAACTTAAACTTCATATTTATTAATAAGTAAAATTTATTTAGAATTAATATGCTTTTTACTATACCAACCCAAGTTGGATATTAGATTTAATAAAGATATCTGTAAAACTTTTATTGACCATTTGAAAACTACTTTTTAGTGTTTTAGGAATATGGAAGATGACAAGAAATTTCACATTAGACCAACTTGCAAATATAAAATTAAATATAGTTTTCAATGTCCACACGTAGTTCCAAACTAGTTTTTGTTATACATATATATAACTATTATGAATCACTTTCCAAATGACAAAAGGCTAGAATTCTTTATGAAAATAATGCCAATAGCAATATATTTAATTAGAATATATAGTACGATTCAATATTCAACTTATATAAATGTAAACGCAATTAATTTCACCAATACCATGATTATTATTTAAAAGAAGGATCCCCTACATTTATTTATAAGGGTTAATAATTTCAAAAAACAATTTACTTTTTTTCTTTTACATCTAGGGTATCCCTATACCTTATATATCAAGTATGAAACTAATCCTTATTTGAATTAGAAGTAGTAAATGGTAAATTTCTTCCAATAAAAGTGTTTTTAAAAATCAAATTAATTAAAATCCTTTATCATTTTTAAGATATTTTGAAATTTAGCTTGCTTCCATTGAATTTAATCCATTATTAATAATATTTTTCTTCTTTATTAATTATGAACTAACGTCTTCTTATATTGATTTTATGTTCTTTAAAATAGTATATAATGACATGATGTTACTAGTATTCTTGAATCTTATTAATATACGTTATGTTATTTTTCATATTAGCAATATTATATATATAGAAAATAAAATTTAAAATTAATTTTTAAATACAAATTAAGAAAGATGATAAAACAAATTTATAAAATCCAATCTAATGATTTTAAAATATTCAAAATTTAAATTTTATTTTTAGTATATAAAACATCTTCTAGAGCATGCTTGCATTTAATAATATTTATCAAAATAAGACTAGTTTCGTGATCTCTGTATATGACTAACTGCAAGCCGTGTAAAGTTTATCATGTCAGTAGACTTTATTTATTTATTGATGGTGTCCAAGTGACATCTCCATTTATCATATAATATACAGGTTTCATTTTTTTATAGAAATTTATAGGTTTCATTTTAAACATCATAAGTCTGCATTCCATCAGGGGTATAGAATTATTAGGAAGGTCAATTATAACGTGCAACTTAATAATAATAATAATAATAATAATAATAATAATAATGATAATAATGATAATAATAATAAAGTTTACTCGCTTGCTTTATGGTATGAGTTTATTTTGTCTAAATATAATTTAAAAGGTAAAAATTGACTTATTTGTTCTATAAAATTTTATCCATCTATTATTTTTTTTCCTGAAAGAACAAACGGAATCCTCATAATTTGTTATGTGATTTTTTCTCCTTTCATTACAATCATAAAATTAAAAAAAATTAAATAGGTGAATGATGAATTTTGCAATATATATTAAAATTTAATTTTGATAAAAAATTCATGGATCGAATTGTTTGGCAACGAGGTCCTACGCACCATAGCCTGACTTGGATGGTTTACTTTGAGATGTTGAGGAAAGGTGAAAAAAATCATGTGATAAAAGTATGTCAATTCTATATTTTTTTATAAAAAATATTTTGATAAATAAAATGTTGACAGAAAAGTACATACAAATCGTGTGAGTAAAATAAATTCAGATTATATTACAAGGGCATAAAATAAATTTTTCGGTAACAATAATGACAGTAATAAGCGATCCAATACATCGAAATTGTTAAAATAATATATTTAATAACAAACTTAGAATTTGATGTAACCTTTTCTTGGAGTACACAAAATAAAAGTCAAATTTCGATATAAATGCCAACAAGCAGTTGGTTCGCTCAAATACTGATTTTGAATGGACTTTGTTTTTCAATAAACAGATATTTAGATTTTAGAACACATGATATTCGTATTGAGAGAATAATATTGACCGATGCTTTAATTTTCAAAGTGATTCTGCACTTGATTGCTTAAAAAAATTATATAATTTTAAGGCTTTATTTATTTTGATAAAAAATATTTTTATACAATATAATTAAAATTTATTATAATGATAAAAAATTATTAAAATATTTAATATTATATATAATGAATTTGATAGATGATAATTTCATATTTTTTAATGAGGAATTTTTTTTTCACCATCATGTTCTAGGATTTTTTTTAATTATAACATATAAAGATATATAATATTTTTTTATTAATATAAAAAAAGTAAAATTTTCTTACACAAATTATCTTTAAAAAAATAAATGGACCTATATATGTCTCATGTTTATCGTAAATTTTGATGAGATTGAACTTTTAAAATTAAAGTTATTTTGAATATTTAAAATACTGATCGATTCATATGAACCTAATTTATTACAAATTAATTCATATTTGCATGCGCTACCCTATTTGATAAGCCTAGCTATACATGTATAATATGTTTCTTGCCAAATTTGTAATTATCATATTAAAAAATATATTGGCAGTGCTTGTCTGATTAATTGACATATTGCATTAGACAATTTACTATTTTAATGCCCTAAAGGAAAAAAACAATCATAACATTCTTCACGAAGAAGTAAGACAGATTATTGTATGTAGTTTCTTCATTTGACATTGCATGTTTGAATTGAATCACGTATGGGGATTTCGTAGGACCTCAGATTTATTCTCATTTTAATATAATTTGACTTTGAATAATACAATTTTCTGGGCTATCTGTCATTCTCATCTGATCTCATTCACCTAAAAATTCTTGCTATAATTTATAGTTTTGGACAATGATTTCAAAGGATTCGAAGATTTTTCTAATTTTTATAACAATTTAACATAAAAATTAGGGCAAGTTGCGTTCGACTTTTATGTTATTCGGTATAATTATACTTAGCATTGCTAATCTCTACTTTTCATTTAAAAAAATTATGCTACTGATAATAATATAATGAATAATATTTAAATAATTTTAATAAAAATATTAATTCAAAATATATATATCAAATTTATTTATTCTTTCTCATTTCTACAATAAACACATTTATTAGATTAAGAAATTAATGATGGTAACAAATTGAATATAATATTTTTTATTATTTTAATATTATTAAGTTAATAATATAACTTTTTTCATTCAAATGAAAAAATGAGAGTTGCTACATATGAATGTAAAGATTATAGCAATTCCTTTATATTTATATTATTTTTATTTTAAAAAATATATATTAAATTTTATTTTTATTTTTAAAGTGCATTGATCTCTCCTTGTCTAGATGTATATGAATAGGCAAGTGTATATTTTTAAAAATAAAAAATGAGTATAATTATTGTAAGTCTAAAAAAGATTGAATATAATTTATCCTAAAAATTATAAAAGTCATAATTCTTTTTAAGTAAAAAAGAGGGTGGTGATGGAATCTCTAAACTTCTATCCACAAGAATTATATACGCAAGAATTCAGGATTATATACACAAGAATATTAGATTAAGTTCAAAATGTGAAGGGAAAATTATTATAAGAATTACGAAGTGCCATTTGGCTAAAATGCATATGCACATGTCAGTCATAAATTTTGATATCAAAATTGTATAAAAAAATTTATTGAATTTTTTTTTATTTTTATAAGTTACAAGTTTCGGGAGAAAAAGTTGCAAAAAAGTAGGATTTTTTTAAAAAGAAAAAACGGAAGAATATATGTTTGGTGTGTATGTTTCTTATATGCAACGAAATGAGTGATCGATGCTTTGCATATAATCAAAATGAGAATCATTTTGTCATTTCTTATTACATACTGCCCCAAAAATATTAATTTGACCAAGTGATCTTCCAGCTTTCCCATGGTAACTATGACGTATGCTCATCCTATTTACGGAGTTTTTTTTTTTTAATACACTTGTAAAATGGAAAAGTTTTCTAATTTTATCTAACATGATATTTATGGCATGTTGAAGTGGTTAGTAGAAATTCGTTCAAAAATTATTGTCAAGGTTCAAATTAAATTTTGTATATATAATAAATAAATTCACAATATTTGACATAAATAAACCTATTTAAATCTATTTAAGAAGAAAATTGTCATCATAGACACTGATGACTTCAATAATATTCTATTACAATGCCAAAAAATTCCATTTAAACGTCTTGAATATATATAATACTTTGAAAGGACATATAGTCTTGCATATACATATACATATATATATATATATATATATATATATATATATATATATATATATATATATATATATATATATATATATATATATATATATAATACTTTGATTCGAAAGGATACAATTCAATTAAAATTCTTTAGATATTTATTGTAACTAAGCTTCTTTATTTAAATTTTAATATATGTATTAATTATTTTATTAATTAATAAAAATTATTAATTTCATAATTATTTTATTTAAATAGAATAATTAATAAATATATTATAATTTGAATAAAAAATTTCACAATGCCTAATAAATTTTATTTTAAATTATAAAATAATTTTTGCTGCAAAGTCTATTAATTTCACTTTTTTTACCCTCAAATGTCCCGGTATCTAATAGTATAAAACGTACTCAGGGAAAAAAGTAGCAAATAATAAATTTCTTCTAATAATATCACTTTCAGAAAATCTAATACAATACCTTTTGACCTTGAAATGCTGCTTGATCCTACGTAATTCCATTACTTCTTTTGTTGACCAATTAAATTGTCAAAAAAGGGCAAGAACGTAAACCGAAAATAGATCTAGAAGCTGCAGCCTGCAGGCGAGAACAAAGACCAGGTGAGAATTCAAGGTTTTGTCCATATATGACAAATGGCAGCCCCATTTTCTAAAATTAAAAGGTTTATTAATGTTTTCTGACCAAAAAAATGGGTTATTAATGTTTTATGCAAACTCAAACTGTACAGAAATTAAAAATAAATAAATGGAGTATATTAGAGATTATAGATTTTATTTTAGGATGCTAGTAGGAGGAAACTATTAATAACATGGCAAAAAAAAAGGACAATTGATAATAATATACACAAGTTTTTCTTTTCATAAATTCAACTCACTAATTTAATTGCTTTGATTGAATTTCGTATTTATTACTTTTAAAGTGAAGTCCGCATTACTCAACCATTGTATACTCAGTTAGGAAGAAATAATAATAATAATAATAATAATAATAATAATAACAGTTAAACCTTGTTTCTCTTATTTTGGATATGATAAAAGGTGTGTATTAAATTAAAAGTGAAGCTAAATCCTTCTAAAATAAAATAAAATAAAATATATCTTTGCCTATATTTTTTTTTTCAAAAAAATGTACACTTAGTATTCACAATATAATCTGAATAAGTGAGATCTCAAAGTATAGACAGTCTAGTTACATTTTTTTTTTGGTAACATACAATTTTTTTCCAATATATATATGTATATATTGTAAGATATTGAATGAAACTATTGCTAGAATTGAGATCTAATTTAAAGAAAAAGATAGCAAAATAAAACTAACTTGAATTCGAGACAACTATTTTAGATCTTAATGAAAAATTGAAGGTTTTAGGTTTGAAAGTTTGAATTCTTATTTAAAAAAAAATTGTGTGCTCCTCTAGAGATAACGATAAAATTAGGAAAATAAATTAATTTTTTTTAATTTATTTTAAAATATTCATATATTTTCATATATAAATATTTGAAAAATTAACATACTTTTCAAAATTTTTAACAAATTATATTTTAATCCATCTAAAAAAAATTCTCTAACTTCATCTTTATGCATCTAATATATACATTTTTATGCAAAAAAATAAATAATAAAACAGCACTACTATTTTTTTTCTAAGATAGGCCAAGCAAATGCCATTTTCCCCCAACAACAATTGTTGCTTATTTATATATCTAAACTTCACCGTCACAAGGTTTGGAAGGGAAGTTTCTACTTTTTGACAAATAGAACATGAACCCCACGATAAGGTCTCCAATAACGGCTGCCCACGTAGCTATATCATGAATGACATAGTCAAAATCCAATGTATGCCAACTGTGTGAGGGGGAGATTAAGTGGAACATCATAGGAAGAGTTCAAGACAAGTCAGTCAATATTCCATTGATGAGCAAATCCTCTTGTGACGTAGTGATATAATATCTTAATATTTTTGGTTGGAAGGTGGGATTAACAATCTTGTTGTCAACTTAATTTAAAACAGAGTTCGTTCATCGACTTAACTCATAAAATTCGTTATATTAATATTTCAAGCTTTTTGATATCAGAAATTTTAAAGAATTAAATAATTTGTAAATATTGTTATAAAGTCACAAAAAAATGATGATATATTTTGATTTATGAGTAAAATAATTTAGATTAGAAAAATATTATCTGTATATTACGTAAAAATTGTGTAACATATTCATCTGATTTATTTATTTTTATAATAGTAAAAATAGTTAAATTACTGTGGATCTTGTATAAAAATTTAAAAATTAAATTTAGTATAAAAAATATAAAGCTTTCAAACATCACACGATACTTAAGTTAAAAATTGTCGGTAGATTCATTGAACTTATCTATGAATTCGTGGCAAATGAATAAAGATCGGATGGATTTAAAAAAATCTAGAACGATTCAATCTAAAATTTGTGGTTTGCGGATCTAACGAATTGCTCTAAAATTTTTTTCTTTTTTCTAAGATATTGTTTTGACCCCTTTAAATCAATTTAAAATTTAAAATAATTATCATAGATTCTAAAATTACATATTTATAAAATTATTAAAAGAATATATTAAAACATAATTATCAAGTAATCAACATGCCGTAAGTTGTAACATACAGTAAAGTCTCAAAAAAAAAATATCAAAACAATATTATTAATATGGAATAATGGATAATGGATATTGGGTTGGAAGTTTAAAAAATTTGGTCTGAGAGTAGGTTTGTCGTTTTGAGTCGGAATGGGCCAAAATTAGTACAGTAAATTAGTTTAGTTTTATGTTGAGAATGTTAAAAAAAAAAAATCCATGGATTGTTGGGTTTGGTTTACACAGATCAGAGACCCAACGTAGTAAACGAATTTAAATCAACATTTAAACATATTCTAATTTTATAAATTTTAATTCATTTTTTACATTTTACATATGAACAAAATAGTGGGAAAAACATTAATATTTCGTAATTAAATTAAATTAATTAAAGTAGTGCAAACATTTAAACAAATTTAACAAGAGAAACCTCCAAATTTTGAGGGAAAAATAGAAAAGATTCAATATAACAAAAAGATTACAAAATGATAGTATATAGGTTCTTGATCATAATTTTATAATTTTTTAATCATTAATCCTACATTTTTCATATTTTTATGCCTTTATAAATACTCACATAACATCTGTCTTGCCTTAAACCTATAAGTGTTGAAGGGTCACAACATAAAATTTCAGGTTAAATTTTTTATGTATAAGTACATAAAATATAATGATTTAAGCTCAACTCATTTAATTTATAAAATATATAAATTTTTTATGTATGAGTACATATTTATAAAATTATTAAAAGAATATATTAAAACATAATTATCAAGTTATCAACATTCCGTAAGTTGTAACATACAGTAAACTCTCAAAAAAAATTATCAAAACAATATTATTAATATGGAATAATGGACAATGGATATTGGGTTGGAAGTTTAAAAAATTTGGTCTGAGAGTAGGTTTTGTCCTTTTGAGTCGGAATGGGCCAAAATTAGTACAGTAAATTAGTTTAGTTTTAAGTTGACATTGGATTGTTGGGTTTGGCTTACACAGATCAGAGACCCAACGTTGTTAACGAATTTAAATCCACATTTAAACATATTCTAATTTTATAAATTCTAATTCATTTTTTACATTTTACATATGAACAAAATAGTGGGAAAAACATCCCCCTCCAAATATATAAATATTAGGTAATTAAATTAAATTAATTAAAGTAGTGCAAACATTTAAACAAATTTAACAACAAAACCTCCAAACTTTGAGGGAAAAATAGAAAAGATTCAATATAACAAAAAGATTACAAAATGATAGTATATAAGTTCTCGATCATAATTTTACAATTTTTTAATCATTAACCTTACATTTTTCATATTTTAATGCTTTCATAAATATTCACATAATATCTCTCTTATCTTAAATTTATAAGTGTTCAAGAGTTGAATTTTTTATGTTTAAGTGCATCAAATATAATGATTCGAGCTCAGCTCATTTAATTTTTTAAAAATTTAGCTTGATTAAATTAAAATTATACATGATCTAAGGTTTGATTCAAAAGTTTAATTAGTTTTATTTTTATTATTATTCTAAGTAAATAATAAATTTATTAAAAAATATACATTTAATTAAATAATAAAATATTTAACATATAAAATATTTAATTATATTAAATTAAGTATTTTTTGTATTAAAAATACTTAGATATAATTTTTTTATAATATGTAATTATATTAATAAAAATGAATTAATATAATTGAGTTAGTCAAGCTGACATATTTTATATTATTATGACTTGAATACAGCTCAAATATTAATCGGAATATAGAAAAAGTTCAATAAATATTCGCATTATAAAACAGTTCACATTTTATATCTTTTTACGTTATATCTTTCCGCCCAACTCATATATATGTTTACTTAAACCCTTAATCAATATAAATATTTATAATTTAAAATACTTACTTAAAAAGAATATTAATATTATTTTAATTGAAAATTTAAACTTAAATAAAAAAATAACTCATGATAAAAAAATAATTATTAATGAACAACAATTTAAATTTAGGCAAAAACTCATCCCAATTTACAATTCGCAAATCTTTGTCCATTTAACTGCTCTACATGTTATATGCTAGTATATACAATTTTTTTTCTACGGCACGACAGAGTCGAAGCCAAAAACGAAAATAAACAACTACGAAAGAGCAATACAACAATACTTTGACATTCATCGAGGTTTTTTGTTCATCTGTTGTCGATTCACCAGTGGTTTCGGAAGTGTTTAATGTTATTACAAAGAGGCGCACCGCTAAATGGCTTGGCACTGAAACAGAGACATTTAAGGGATAATTATAACTGATATGTCTTTTTTTTAATTGTATGAGTAATAATCCATTTAATATACACATAAAATCAAATGTTTAAATTCACAATATAAGATAAATAACATTGTTAAAATAATATCAAGTCTCACCATATTATATTATTAAGAATATCGAAAATTATACCTAACATATTATATATAAATACTGGGGAGCTAACTAAATTAGGATCCTTATGTTTTAATAGAAAAGGTTTTATGAAAATATAATTACAAAATATTTAAAATATAAAAATATATTATTATTCAATATTAAATAGAAAAATATAATAAAATATAATTTTTAAAAAATTATATAAATCACTATTACATTATTAAATTTTATAATTTTTAATTAAAATATATAAACAACGTATTATTTCTCTATTTCAAACAAGTATATAAATTTTTCCAAGCGAAAATATTTTTCAATGAAACAGAAGGGGGGCCAAATGTATCGAAAGGTCAAGATTGGATTTCCCACATATTTTGCTACTTTAGTGCAGAAAGAACTAAGAAAGCCTTTGACTGGCTGGAACCAACGGGTCGAAATATGTGAGTGAATATTCGTTATAAATTTAACTCACACATGCTACAATGCTACATTTTAATATAGACTGTATGGGACTTTTATAAAATATATTAATTATTTTAAAGGGGGTTGCTTATTTAGTAATCCCTACATTTGTGTATAAAGATTAATAATTTTCACCCTTTTGCTTGAACCAAAGAAATTATACTAAGACAACTGAATAATAAAAAATAGGACAATTCTATTATACCCATACTAAAAATTTAGGTATCAATATTTATGGCACTTGTCTTTATATTTAACATTAGATCAAAATGTTATTTAGATCTACGATCAAAAGAAATGATAAGAGAAGATATTTACTTTTGAAAAATAATAACATGATTTTTTTTTATTCTATTCTATTATACCCATACTAAAAATTTAGGTATCAATATCTATGACACTTATCTTCATATTCAAAATTAAATCAAAATGTTATTTAAATCTATGATAAAGAAAAATAATAAGAGAAGATATTTACTTTTGAAAAATGATAACATGATTTCTTTTTTATTCTACTCATGTATTTTAGTTTATTTATATATCTAATAATGATTTAAAATGAACTTTTGTAATGAATCATTATTGTTGGGCCAATATTATTGAATTGATAATAATTTATATAATAATCTATTGGGTCACAAAATATCTTCAATAATTAATACATTTAATCTATAAATAAATTATCTATATTGAGCCAAAATTGTAAATAATAAATCATGTATATAACATATTAGAGAAAAAAATTATAACAAAAATTTTTATTCGACAAATTTGTTGTAAAAAATAATCCATATAAGTTATAACATAATCATATATATGATGAATGATACCATCAAAATTTTGTACTTGATTATTTGCACTTACATTATTTTTATTCATATTTATAAAAAAATATTTTTTAAACAATGAAACACCAAAAGTGATTTTAAAAAAAGATTTATATATTATGCAAACTTTATTCTTAAGAAAATTTTAAATCATAATTTTGAATACTATCATCTTTAAAATCTAACATATAAGATTACATACACACATACATATATATAACACTAACCTTTAAAACATGTTTCCTAAAATGAAATTCAATATATAGATTTTTTGTAAATTCTAACTACCTTAATTTTCAAAATATAAGCCTTAAATTTAATTGAAATACTCCAAAATTTTTTAATTTTTAGATTTAAATACAAAATATTTGGAAGTTGATCGAGTTAAGAATTTATTAAGAGAAATAAATCCATTTTCACTAATAAAATAAATTTAAAAGAAAGTTTAAGTCTTGCATTTTCCCTTATTCTTTTGATTATCAATAAAATCAGATTATCGATATATATAGAGAATTGATCAAATATATCATTACATTTGTGCATATAATAATTTAGGAATGATAAGTCAAATTCAAGTATTGAATTTACATCGCATAAAAGATTTATAATAACTCAAATAAATTGAATTTAAATTTGACATGAATAGTAATTATATCAAATTAACCTGTCTTTAAATGCATTGGAATAGGTTAACCTATCTAAACAATTTAATAATTTTAGTTGAAAAATTTTATGTTATAATTAAACCAATCTATCATATTTAATTACTTAAACATGTTGTTATATTAATATATTTAATCTTGAGTCAATCATTCACTTATTATTCATATAAAATAAATTGGCTTATTTATAATCTAAATTCGTATAAGTTCAATTTAAAATTTAGTAAACTATTATGTGTTCTTGCTCAAAATTACCACCCTTATTTGTTTCAATTTTAAGTATTTTACTACTACATTGGTGAAAAATGTCCTGTATTTATACCCAAAATTGATATGTTAATTTATAATAATTTATTTCATACCAAAATTATCACTCCTATAAAATTATGTAAAGTGTTTTATATTTATATCTAAAATTAGTTCTTAGATACAATCAAAAGCAATGATCAATGAAACCTTACTCATTGATAATTCTTAAATGACAAAGATAAAATATAGTTAGTGACACCCTACTAATGACAATAACATAATTATTTATTTATGAGATATATAAATAATAAAATTAATTTTTAATAACCGTTAAAATAATTTGAGATTTAGATGTCTAATATATGAAAAAGTTGCAATAATTTGGTGAGAATTAAATTGATATATTATAAACTAGCATACTTAGTTATTTATGGAGTGCTTAAATAGATAAAATTAATTTTTGACAGTAATTAATATGCTCCTCTATTAATTAAGTAATAATTTTATTAATTCAAAATATTAAAGTTAAACCAATTTGGTATACATTAATTTGATAAATCATAATCTACTATAATGGTTTATTTCTATAATGTCAACTTAATGAAAATTAATCAGTCTTTGATTAATTTTTAATAATGCTTAATATGTCATTCTATTTCATTAGATGATGATTTTAACAAATTGATGCTTAAAAGTTGTAATATTTTGATGGCAATTAATTTGATCTACTATTAATTAATTAGCATAATCATTTATTTATGCAACGTTTAAAATATGAAAAATGATTTTTAATAATGATTAATATATTACTCTATTTAACCAAGTGATAATATCGGTAATTTGATGCATGAAATTTGTAATTATTTGACCAAAATTAATTTGATACATTGTAAGTTAATTAAAAAAATTATTCATTTATATAAATATTATTTAAATTTTAAAACTAGTTTCTAATTATAATTAATATATTACCTTATTTAATTAGGTGATAATTTTAGCATTTTAAAATATTCAAAGAAAATTGTAACAAGTTAGTTTAAATTTACTCTAATTTAATAAAAATTTAATGCATTATATCATGTATTTGAGTTTGAGATCAATGAAAATAAGATGCTAAATTATCAATTAAAAATTTGAAAAGTTAATTTTTAAACATCATTAATATGGTACCCTACTTAATTAGGTAACAATTTTAGTATTTTAAAATATTTAAAGAAAATTATAATAAGTTAATATAAATATACTCTATTTTGATGAAAATTCAATGCATTATATCATGTATTTTGATTTGAGATTAAATAAAATAAGATGCTAAACAGGTAATTATTTACTTATTTAATATTTAAATTCAAAAAATTAATTTTTAATCATCATTCATATGTTAGTTTAGTTAGGTGGTAATTTTAGTATTTTAAAGTATCTAAATAAAATTATAATAAGTTAGTCCAAATTTACCCTGATTTAGTAACAATTTAATGTATTATGTCAAGTATTTTTTTTTTTTTGGAACGATAGAAGCAAGGGTTGATTATTCTATAAAAATTGTTCATCTTTAAAGCTAATTCTATCAAATTTGTAAAAATACCTAAAGAAAATTATAATAAGTTAGTATAAATTTACTCTAATTTAGTGAAAATTTAATGTATTACATCAAGTATTTTATTTTCGACAATAAAAGTAAAAGTTGCTTATTCTATGAAAGTTGTTTGTCTTTGAAGCTAATTCTGTCAATTTTGTTAACAGCTATCGTGAAATCTTTCAAATTTCATTTTCCTTCTTCAAATTTATTTTAAAAATTTTTTAAATACAAGTAAAAAAATTTAGCCCAAATCTTTAGATTTATATAGAAGGAAATTTGGTTCAACTTATGTTTATAAGTCTATAAGTTTATTGAAAAAAAAGGCCTCAAGACAGAAATAAAATTAAAATAAATTCAAAACTTAAATTATATAGTTTATAAATAAGTGAATTACCTAAAAAAAATTTTAAATATATATATAGAGGTATCATTTATGTATTAATTTATCAATCAGGATATTAATATTTAAAATTTTAATTTGTGTACGGAAGAAGAATTATCTTTAGATATAAAAGAGCTATCTTAAAAAGTATTATAATTGATTTACCACTACCAATAATTTATTAATTTAAGGAGTACATTGAGAAAGTATAAATGAAATTAATTTAAATATTTTAAATTAATATTTTCATTAAAATTATTTAAATATTTTTATTATTTTATCATTATGAAATTAATAATATATTTTTTATCAAATGAAGATTACTAGCAATCCGCTGGTTTAATTGTGATAGTTTGCCTTTGACGTAAGGGAAAAAAAGGTCAATTTCATAGTACAATCTCATCTAAATATCATGAGTCTCACGTTAATCTTTTATGCATCTGGCGAGAAAAAAGATAAAAAAAAGCACTTAAGTCGCATCTGTCTTTGAGTCTTGCCACAAATAATCAGCAATAGTCTTATTTATTTATATTTATATTTATAAAATATTAAAATAATAAAAATTATTTTATTTTTTTAATATTAAATATAAGAAATACAATAAAAGATAATATCCTTTATTTTAAAGGGGATTTTTTTTATGATAATACATATTTTTTTCTAAAAAAATATGTAGATCATATCATACTTCTTACCGATATACAAGCAATTAATTTTTTATGAAAAATATCTTCTAATAAATAATGAAAACCTTAATTATATATTTTAAAGTTATATCAATTAAATTTTTTGTAATAATTCTTGGACAACTTTTAGTTAAAACTTCATATTATTGTTATTTTTGTATATGGGAAAAATTATATTTTACTTACATTTGATTTCATTTCTTTTTTATATAATTTACATGTGAATTTAAGTGTTGTAATTTATCCAGTGTGCTTTCAATCATTAATACTTGATTCATCTTAATTATTTTCCATCCAAAATTTTATAGAAAATTTATTGCATTACATGTGATCTTTATTTTTCTAAATTTTGTCTCAATTTGATGCCTATTTGAAGCTAATTTATTCTAAAAAAATCTTATTTGTCACTCTTTATTCAACAAGCAACTATTGATTAAATTATAAAAGATAAATATCCAATAGAATTAGGATTTTTTTAAGTAATTTGACTCTAAGTAAGTGGCAAATTAAGATAAAATTTTGGTAATATACATAAGTTTTCTATGAAATTTTGAACAGAAAATAATTTAAATAAAAAATTTGCTAACGATTGAAAATACAAATATGTGAGTAATACTTAAAATTAAAATTGAATTAAATGAAAAAGAGAAAAATTGTAAATAAATAAAATGTAATTTTTTCTTATGTATGTATATAACGATAATGACGGGACAATATTATTGACTAACTTAAATGCCCATTAATTATTTTTCATCTCTCAATTTAATTTTAAGTTTAGAGTAATGTATATGTTAATTTTAGAAAATTCATAAAAAGAAACTTCTTATGATTTTAGCTTAAAAAAAGTCAACAATACTAAAGTTCAAACTTGTAATAATACATGTAGCTACACATGTGATTATATCATCCAACCTTTCCTCTTTTTGTTAAGAATAGTTTGAGTAATATGAGCTGGAGTGTTCAATAAATTTTAGATCATTTTATAGGGATATCAGAAATTGGAACTATGAAGTTTTTAGGAACCTATTCTTTCAGAAAAGGAGATTAATGGCTCGTCTAAAGAGAAACAAAAGTTAGCTTTCTCACCTAATGGCTATCTTCTAAATCTTCGGAAGAAGCTGAAAAAAAAAGCATCAAAATATTTTTCTTTATGAAGAGAAATTTTAGTATATGAAATTGGCACTTAACTGATTTCTTGAAGGAGATAGAAATATAAGATTTTTCCATGCTACTATCCTTCTTCAAAGGAAAAATAACAAACTTATTAGTTTAAAGGATAAAGAGTGTAATAGGTTCAAGATCCAAATAGATTGATCTGTATGGTTAGAACCTTTTATCAAAATCTTCATAACTGTAAATAAGTTATTAGGCTTTTTGAGCATTTTGCTGAAATTAACTAGCCTAATATTATTCTTTCTAAATTTGACTAAACTTTAAGTGAAATACCTAGGGAAGCAAAAATATAAAAAGGGTCATTCTCTTAAAAATCTAATATGGCCTTGGGAATTGATGAGTTAAATCTTGGATTTTATCAAAAGTTTTGGAATGTCATAAAACATATAGTTATTAAAACTGTGTAGGACTGTTTTTAGATAGCTCGAATTCTTCAATACTTAAATGAAACCTTGCTAGTTTTTACTCCAAAATGAAAAAACCTAGAGATTATTGAACAATGGAGGCCTAATAGTTTATGTAACATAGTGTACAAAGTGCTATCTAAAATTATTGTTAACAGGCTAAGGCATTTTTTGTACTCACTTATTTCCTTATGTTAAAAAGCTTTTATAGCTGGGAGGAAAGTTGTTGACAACATAATTATAGTCTAAGAGCTTTATCATCAAGTTAAACATAAGAAGGGTAAAAAGGTTAATGATGATTAAAATAGATTTAGAGAAAACTTATAACAAATTTAAATGGAGTTTCTTCTTTATTCTCATTCTTTGATAATGAACTATATGAGCAAAACTTCAATTACAGTTTTGTTTAATGGAGGAAAAGTTCTTCTTATTAAGCCAACTAGAGGACAAAGACAATGGATCCCTTGTCTACTTACTTGTTCATATTATGTATGGAAATTTTAGGTTCGTGATTCAAAATTTGGTTAAGGAAGGTGTTTCGAAACCCATTAGTACTTCCAAGAATAGCCTTACTTTCTCACACTTATTTTTTTTTATTGATGACATAATATTGGCTGCTAGAGCTTTTATTCAAAATGTTTTTATTAAGGAGTTTTTAACCAATTCTATCAACTTTCGAGATTGAAAATTAGCTTAGGAAAATCTAAGATATTTTTCTGTTCCAATACCAATGTGATTGTTAAAGAGGAAGTGAAGAAAATCTTAAGTTTGGATTACACTAATTACTGAAGCTCTTATTTAGGCGTTCCTTGCATGCTTTTTCTAAAGATCAATCTTTTAACTCTATTTTAGATAAACTAAAATCGAAGATGAATGGGTGAAAGATTAAGTTTCTAAATTTGGCTATTAAAAGGATACTTATAAGGACTATGTTGTAAAGTATTCCTACATATTTTATGCAATGCTCTTATATTCCAAAAAGAATTTGTTAAAAAATTAATGCTTTTTTTAGAAATTTTTTTATAGGATCGTAAAGGAAAGAAAGAGAATGCATCTGGCCAAGTGGGATAGAATAACTCAACTTGTAAAAGAATAAAGTCTTAGGTTGCATAAATCTCATATTTAGAACCTTACCTTATTAACCAAGTTAAAGTAGAGATTTTTGCAAAATAGAGATACTCCTTAGGCTAGATGTCTTTATTATAAATATGTAGATAATAGAAGTAGCCTAAAAGTTAGTGTTTCCCCTCTTTAGTAAGGCATAAAGAAGGCTTAGGAATTTACTCAAGCTGGAATAAAATGATTGCCTAGAATTTGCAAGAATATAAGTTTTTGGACTAATAATTAGTTTAATTTAGAACTTTTAAGATCTTAGTTTATTGGCCCTCTTTTGAGGGAACAATTATCTTGGAAAGTTTTTAATTTAGTCAATGATGTTAGCATTTGGAATACAAATATTTTGAATACTATGTTTTCAAGCATAATACCCTAAATTAATATTTGAATTTTTATTATTTTAAAATATTAAAGTATTTATTTTACTTAATGAATGATGGTTAAATTGTATTTCTTCATGCTAAAGTGAAATATAAATATTTTAAATCTTAACTAAATGATATTAATAGATTTCACTTGAAAAACATGTTATCCAAATTTTTATTGGAATCTTTAGAAGTTGAAGGTGAAAAGTTTTAGGAAAAAAATATAAATTTGCTTTAGTAAATGACTATTATAAATTTGTAAACTTATCAAAATATTTTCAAGATTTGAGGTGTGATGAATCATGATGTGTGTGTGTGTGTGTGTGTGTGTGTCTGTGTGTATATATGCTTGTGATTTAATAAATTTTCTCCTAATATTTATAGAATGTTGAAATATTTAATTTAGGATTAGGAATTTAAATAAAGGTAGAAAAATGAAGTTTTAGGAAAATAAATATATTTTTTAAAGAATGAAGGGTTATGATTAATTGAATTAATAAATAGACAAGTGAGATTTGAGCTCACAGTGCACTATGAAACACCAGATCAAAATTCATAGCTTTTTGTCTTTCTTTCTTCTTATTCCTCATTTTTCTCCATGCCCTTCTCTCTCTCTCTCTCTTTCTCTTAATTTCCTCTTTGCTGGTAGTTGCTTATAGCCTTTTGGTGTTGTGGTTGCCATGCAAATGTATTTTATATAAGTCATCGACTGGCAACAAGAGCTTTTCGATGAGTGATAACTAAGTAAAGCTATTGCTTCACCTACTTTTGCAATGCAACTAGCACTTATTTCTCGTTATCACTAGTATTTATCCACCTATTATAAGTTGCTGCTATAGAGGGGAATTGTTAGAGTGGAGAAGAACTGTAACAAAGCTTTTAGGTTCTTTAAGATCTCAAGTAACCCACTGTATTTTCTAGTAATAGTGACTCATCGGTAACCTTCCTTAGTAATTGCAAGTATTTTTATACAAAAATTTTCTAATATTTTTAATGATCCAAGTTAATCTGAAAAGTTCATTTATGTATTTTTAAGATATATGAGGATGCATATGAAAAATATGACTTTTTTATGTTGTAAAATGTTAGAGTAAAATGATTACAATGCATATAAAATATTACATTTTAATATTTTGAATAATTTATGCATGATTCGAGAAATTCCTGAATATGATTTGGTGATTTTATTGAAATATAATTAAAAATATTAAAAATTAAATGGCTAGTTTCATAATATGATGTGATTAGAGCATTCTTAGGACATATAATTGCAATATTTTGATGGTTTTATATTTTATTTAGAAGAATTCTCAATTTTGAAAATTTTCAATTTCTCTATGATAATTTAAAAAATAAAAATAAAAAAGTAATGATCTAAGATGATAAAGTGATATCAAATGAGGCTTTTTAATATTTCAAGTTGTAATATTTTTATATGTATAAGTTTGATTCAAAAAATCATTATATACTAACATATTTTAGTTTCATAAGTTAACTTTAGAAAAAGAAGAAGAAATTAATGATAAAAAAATTAGTATATTATGATTTAAATTTAGGATTGTATTATTTGAAAAAAATAAAGTAATATCCATATGTTTATAATTTATTATAAATCATGAAGTAGAGATAAAGGGAAAAGTTAAAAGTAGAATACTTTGAGATCTTTAGAGCCAATAGGCATTCCTAAATAAGTGTACATCTATTTTAGATACTATTTTACTTAATTTTCATATTCTCTATTTATTCTATATTCTAAAAAGGTATGTTATGAAATCATAAAATTAAATGTATGTAGCTATGCATCTTATTAAAAGTGAGCATACAAAACTTATGATTTCAATTACTTCTTGTTATGCTAAGATGGTATGTAATGGTGCTTTTGGAGCACCATTTATTTCCTATTAATTATTGTTGATTGACTTTTTATAAATGATGCAATGAAAGCATCATACGAGTTGTTGCTTAATTGTGATGAAAGTAGGCTTCAATAGGGATTAAGATTATGTTTGATTTATGACCATCCAAAAGAAGTAAGGAACTATTGCTTGACAATTTTAAGTGTGCTTATATTGAAATGTAAATACATTTAGAGTTATGATATTGTAAATGAAATTGATAGTGGTAATGAATGAATTACTTTTATACTATGATTAAATTAGGTCTATGATATTATGGTGTCACAACCTAAACTCGATCGTGATTGATGTGGATTGTGATCGATGTGAATCATGATACTCAATTTTCACTAGCCTTAATACTATTTACTTTAATTCCATCCAACAAAAATCTCTATATTTCCATGATGACTCATAATTCATTGTAAATTGTACAGAGAAATGGACAGAATTTCCTTTATTTGTAGGCATTTTCTAAAAGTTACATCCCCTAAATCACGAAACATGAAAATTTTCTCAAATAAGACAGCATCATCAAGGTACACAATACTACATAACCTTAAGTGTTGAATTAATTAGGATGATTGTCTTAAGGGTTGGTGTATAATACATATGTATAGAGGCATTTATAATTAGGATGAATAGTAAAATTTTCACAGAAATCTATCATTTTTATGTATAAATCAAGTACATAGTTGATTCTCATGGTCTAAATGCAAATTTAGGCATAAGAATCAAGTATGTAATTGATTCTCAATTCTCCTTATGCAATGATAGGTTTAGGGTAAGTGAATTGATTGTGCAATTAATTCACTATCCCTAAAATTTTATGTTGAATTTAAAAGGACATATTTTTTCATCTTATACTTATTTTAAGTGAATCACCTATTATTGATAGATAATTGAGTCTATTTTTTAAATGAAATTAGTTTCAAATTAATATCTTATATGTATTTTGAGATATCATTAAAATAGTGAGCAAATATCAAAACTCAAGATTTCAAAAAATGGACTTTTTGTATATATATTCTAAAAAGTGTAAAACTTTCAAATTTTAACCAATTTAGGAGAATGACTGGCTTATAGAAAGCTAATTGAGTATACTTTTATATAAAATAAGTTTTATTAATAATATATTCATAATTTTTGAATTATCTATAAAACATTATTTAAATATCACAATTATAGTGACTATATAATATACTATACCCAACCTATGTTATATTTTCATGATTTATAATGGTCTAACATTGGGTGTTTAACTTCTAAGCATCAAAGGTAGAGTGATTAATAATAATAATAATAATAATAATAATAATAATAATAATAATAATAATAAGATATGTACATGATTGGGTAGCCACAAAATAAGAAATTAAACATTATATGATATAATATGTGTTGTAATAAACTTATTATATTAATCTCAGGCTATAAATGTGTATATATGTTGAGTGAATATAGTAGTCATGCAAGAGAGCATGGTGACGTTATTATATACACACTCATTCTATTATACACTTTGATATTACTCCTTGATGATTAACTAGATGTTTCATGTTGAAATTGCATTGTAAATGTGACATGTAGAGCTTGAGCTCTAATGAGTATATTATACTGTAAATTATGCTAAGAGTAGTATTAAAATTGTGAAATGTTTTAGGAAAGATGATGTAAATATTCGATAATTTTTTTTTAATAATAAAGTAGGTAGAATATAAGGTTAGTTTAAGAGGAATAAGAATAGAAATAGGTGGGTAGAGTATAAAGTTAATTTGGGAGTAAAAAGGCAAATAAATGTATTTTATCTATTACTTATTATTCCAAATGAGATGTAACATTAAGTTCAATTATTCATAAGTATTTTTAAATGGTGTATTAAAAATGAGATAATTATATTTTAATCTTAATATTATTAACTTTTAGTTACTAATATACATAATTGTGATATGAATTATCAAAGGAGAATAGTCTGATAGGTAAGCTATTATGAATTTTTATCATTTTTATAGATTATTCACATACTGAGCCTTGAACTCACCCTTCCATAATTATTTTTACAAACTCCTAGGTTGAGCCTCCATATGCACTTTCTTAGAGTTAGATTCCTTAGGAACTCACTGATAGCAGTATAGTAGCATATAATCTTATGCATTGTATATTTTGAGCTTTATTTTGTCATAGAATTAGGTAGAAAAAATATTTAAACTAATTTCTCATGAGTTAGATAGACTAGTTTATCCTTTTTTTAAGAAGATTATAAGCATATCTAACTTTCTTATAATTGTTAAAACCCTTAACAATCTTCAATGAATGTTTTTTTTCCAAATTATCATCTTCTTTTTATATATATTATATGCATGATACTCATTAATTAATATTAAATTAAATAAATAGCAATAGGGGTGGAAATTGAAAAATAGGTTCCATGTTAGTTATAATTAGGTTAGGGTTATCACAAATAAAAGATAAGTTTCTAGGTTTTATAAAAGCCTAGGAAAAGCCACTAGTGTAACAGCTAAAATCTAAAACATTTTAGAAGGCTTAAGAATAATTATCTAGCTTAATGCTCGTAAGCTTAATATAGAAATGGATTCATAATTAGTTGTCAATTTATTAAAGAATTATATGAGCCATAATATCCTAGTTGACATTTTGCTTATTAAATGCTTAAAGTTGTTAGCCAGAATTCCTCATAGTACCATTGACCATGTTTATAGGAAGGCTAATCAAATGGCTAATAACTTGGCTAAGAAAGAGTAAAGATTGTATTCTTCTTGAAATATCATTTATAGTTCAATTGAGAACATTATTCCTCTACTTACAGAGGATAATTTCCTTGTTTATTATCCTCATTTTATTGTAGTTCGAGATGATAATTATCATGTAAACTCTTGACTCTTTCTTTATTACTTCTCTAGTTTGGAGAGGCTTCATTTAATAATAATAAAAGAGAAAAAACCATGTAGCCATACATCAAAATCTTGCCTTTTTTATTAGGCTAAACGCTTTGAATTTTTGTCTTAGCTATAATATCTTTATGTCATACCACATCTCTAGTCATGTCATCGAATTAGGAATACCACATTTCTAGGGATGTCGTCGAATTAGGAAATTAAGACATTACTCTTAATAACCTATACATAAAATAATTAATAATTAATTAAAATGTTTTCAATATTTTATGAAAAAATGAATAAATTTTCCTATTTTTTGAACATTTTAAAAAAATCGCACACTACTACAAAAATCCCTTTTAACATTTATTTTTACCCAATATATATAGCATCATTATATTTTAGATAATTCCATGTTAATTTTTAAACTAACATAAAAAACTAAAATAATATCAATTTTTTATATATATAATTATCATCATTTCTTCATAGGAATACCATATGAAGAATTTTTATTATAAAATAATGTCAAATTTTATAAACAATTAATGTGGTATATCATTTCTTTTATCCTATCCTAAACTTTAATAAACTCTAACCTTCTATCATCCTCTTATTTCCTACATTCTAACTAGACAAACATCTCCATCCCACATTTAACAATTTAAATTCTAAAAAAAGTTTAAAAATAGTGAAAAGTTACCTCAATCAAAGATAAATACTTCATTGTGGATACATGTTGATCAATATATAAGGTTAACACTTCCTAAAAAAGCACACCTAATACTTGCAAATGTGATAGTGAATTCATTAAAATTTCATGTATGATATTACATTAAATGATAAAAAAGATAAATGAGATCGAGTTTCTTACCTGTATAAATCTGTAAAAGCTTTATCAAAGTGAAAGATAATAAAACATAATCGATTATGAAACCAAAAACTAAATTTCAAGAACAAATATAAAATATAAAATAAATCTTTACATTTATATTATATGCTTTTCCAATGAATGTTAAGTCCTACATATTTAGTCATAAGTTAATGGAGTTTTAGTCTTACGAAATAATTAATGAAAAAAAATATAAAACTAAAGAGAATCATTTTATGGTTAGAAGGAGAATATACCTTGTTAGAGAAAAATTATTTTAGGTTTTAAAAAGCTTCATAATAAAATTTGTAAATGGCGTTATAAGTTCACTCTTTTATTTTTATTCGATGCCCTTCTTTTGTAGCATTCCAAGTTTATATGTCAATTTTTAAGGAAAAATCAATGATTATAACAAAATAGCATCGTTTAGTTGTAGAATTTTAAACATCAATTATAAAATAAAAATTGACATCATAAACTAAAATTCTTTTATTTTGTCATTATATTCCAAGTAAAAATTTTATAATTTTATAAATTAGTAGCATTAAAATTATTTTTTTGGAATAAATAGGATAATTTAGTAAATGAGAAATAATAGTTTATGATGATCTAAAGTTTAAGTTAAGATAAAAAATAACAAATAATTAGAAATTATAAAATATAAATTTTACTTATAAAATTATTGCATAAAATAAGTATAAAATGGGATACCTTTTCTTATAATTCCTTTATATTGCTTAAGGGTTTTTAGGTTGAAGAATGTAAATAAAATTTGATGATAAGTTATAGTGAGAAAAATTAAACTAATCATTTTTGCAATGAATTCAAGCTTTCAAGTGCAAAAATGGTCATCTTACTTCTTCTTACTATAATTTTTCATTTTTACATTTTCTCGTTAATTATGCTTCTTAAGATGGAATGAACAGTAGAGATGACTTTAAAGGGTATAATAGTTACAAATTGATAATAAATTATAATAAGAAGAAGTTATATAACCAATCTTATAATGAACTAAAAAGGCCAAGCCTTTTAATACAATAATGATTGGTTATATTATTTCTTTTTATTATAATTTTTCATTAAATGGCAAATGAGAATCAAATTTATAGGCATCATGTAAAGATTTAAATATTGGTCATTGACCGAAACTAAAATATTACTTATGTTTTTAAAGTTTAACTATTGATATATTATACACATTATTAGTAAATGCTTAGTACTTATAATCTATGTTTTCATCTTCTAATATAATGCATCTTACAAATGCCATCACCAATCTACTTTTAAATATTTACTATAAGTTAATTAGTCGTATATATATCTTTAAATGTCAATTGTAATGAAAAATTGAAGTGGCACTTATTGTAATTTTGCCAAACCACATCAATTTTAATAAACAATTAAAGTTGTTTAGTAAAGTTTTTTTTTAACAATACAATTTTTGTATCCTAATAGTTTTCTAACAAAAAACTATATTAGATTATCAATATACTTATTGATGTTATATTTTTTTAAGAATAGGCATTTTGTCATTGACACTTAGAGAGACATAATATTTATAATCATGACTACTTTGAAATACTTATTAAAGAAAAAATGATGATGTAGTAGATTTCTTCATTAATAGATCTAGCTATGAGGATTAGGAGATTGAAACTTTTCTTCAATACGTATTTCAAAATAGTTGTGGTTATAAATATTATGTCTCTTTAAATGTCATTAATAAAATGCTTATTCTTCAAGAAAACATGCAACATCATATATCATATTTTTCTCTTTAAAAAGTGATGGTGATTGTTTTCATCATATCCTTAAAACAATTCTTTACTTTTATATCCATGATAACTATTTTAATTCTTAAGGCCATTATTAGAGAACTCTTATAGAAATACCTTTCTTGTTGCTATCAGTATTCTCAAATTCATTTTATTGAGTTAATAACTTAGAAAAGAAGTAAGGTTGTCTTTGTTTATTTCGAAATAATAACTTACTATAGATTGTGATTGATAAAGGATGATAGCCCTAAAGTAATGACTTATATCTCAATAGTTAATGGTCAAGTAGCATTAATCATGTATTATCCTCTTATGCCACCAAAATAAAAAAATAGAGTAAAAGAAAAACTACAAAGTGAAAACCTAAATGAAAAATGAAATAAAAGAGAAAGGAAATTGCAGAGGTAATTTATAACTAATACAAAATATTCTATATTGGTTATTAACAAATAACTAATATTATAATTTTGTTGATATACTTTTTAAACATTGGTTATTTGAAAAACTAATGTTATATTCTTCACTTTATAAATGTCACAATGCATTTTCAATAAATGGACCACTAAAATATAAATAATCTTTACAATTTTTAACAACACTATAAATAAAAACATTAATTGGTTATAAATAACCTTTAAACATCAATTTTCAAGTGTAACCAACTTCTAAAATACAAATATTTCTTTATAATTTTCAATAAAATAATAAATATAAACATTAATTAACTATAAATATTCTTTTAGATATTAAATTAATGTACAATTCTTGTCTTAAGGTTCTTTATGTCAAACCCTCCATATTTCATTACAAAAATAAGGCTTTATACTATTGACTTATTATTATAGTTAATGTACTAAATTGCACTTATATTTAAAAATGCCACCATGCCATTTTACTTTAACTGATATAAATGAAATAGTGACTAAAAAGTAAAATGTAGTAGTGGCACTAACCCATCACTAAATATGTAATAGTGTAAAAAAGTGATAGGTTAAATATGTAGTAGTGGCACTATGGCCATAGTATGGCCATTTTTTGCACTAACCCATCACTAAATATGTAGTAGTGGCACATCCCAAAAAATGATGAGTTAGTGCAAAAAATGGCTAAGAGGAAAGATATCCCAATGGTTGACTTGTTCGGAAGTTAACCCATTGCAATGTTCTAACCCATTCCACAAGGAAATAAGTGGCCATTTTAGCAAGGTATCAACTATTAGATTGATTAAAAATCTCTCCAAAATCTTTTTCTTGAATAATGATTCAATGGTCACTAAATGTAGGGATCTTAGAACATGTAACTCAAATAACAATATGCTATATCGTATGAGTAAGAAATATGTGCATCTTAACTTAATAAATATGTAAATTAAATTATATGAATGTTCTCTTTGTTTTAATAAGGATTTAAATTTGATTAAATATCAATGTAAAATAGTTTTATAGTGGCATTCACTCTTATGTTGGTATGTCAACATAAAAATGTTGAAAATTTCTTATTATTAATAAAAATTCTTAATTATTGTTTTATTTTTAATGATATGTCATTTTCTTATTCACTTATAGTAAGAAATATTTTACATTAATAATGAATAAAATTTAAACTCTTTTATTAGTCTACACTAACTCTTCGTTTATATTAAAACAAATAAAAATCTCAATTAAAAGATAAAAAAGCATCAAACTTAAATTTAATTGCTCTATAAATTATATTTTAGTCATTTAAATGTAATTAAAACTTTTTTTAATCATCAAATACTCAAAATATTTCATACTTGTTGATATGAACTTTAAAATCATCTCTTTATTTACCATTTCATTAACAAAAAATTTAAATTTGGCTTTTAATATAACAATTTTTTTCTTGTAAAGGAGGTCCGAGTTCATTCTTAAATTAGAGATTAAATCATTTTACTACTTCCTATAATTTCATAGATCGTTATATTTAAAAGTTTTGAATTGAATCTTTAAAGTTATTTTTATTTCTAATTAGATAATTTATGTCATTTTTCTATTAGATTTTCTTAATAATTGGCACACATGAAGAACGCTTTCTTGATGTAGTTTAATAATTGTTCACGTAAAGTTTCAATAAATTTATAATTGTATTTAAGTAGCAAATAACTTAAAATAAATTAGGGTATTTTATAACAATTTTTCATTTTGAGATAGAAATGAAGTATCGTGTATCTCTTACTCTATAAAATACTAATATATTATTGTTTATGTAGATCAATTACTAATAAAATTTAACAAAAATTGATAAAAAGTATCTAATTTCAAATAAAAATGAAGTATAAGGATGCAAAACTTTTAAACTATAAAACTTCATTAAAAATTATAAGGAATAACAAAGTTGTTTAACTGAAATTAAATAAGAAGTATTCATAATCTTAAGACTTAGAGAATGGTTAAGATTATTCTTAAGGTTCTACAAATTAGATGATGGGATTTTTCAAGTCTAAGCTATTGTTTGGCATGTCATATAACACTTGATAATATAAGATAAATTATACAATAAGTTATATTAACTTCTTTTAAGATTTGATTTACTTACATTTAATACTTCTCATTTTTTAGAATTATACTTTTTTAGCCCTAAATCACTTTTACTATCTAAGATGCATTAAAATTAATTTTTTAATTGCAATCTTTTTTCTAATGTTATTCCTTACGGTTGGACACAATTACTTATAAAGAAGGAAAGATTGTTTTTATTTTTTAAAGGCATATTTATATATAAAAATATAAGAAAAATAATTTTTAAACCACAAGGGAAAATATTAGAGAATGGGATGCAATTTAAAGATTAATATTATATTTCATCATAATTGAAGTGATTCGAGGGTAGATGTAGATAATTTTGAATAATGAGATATGTTGAGGTCAAATCTTGATCAATATAATTTCTTCTAAATCATACAATAAAGTCTTATCATATATTTAATGTACAAATTGTATAATTTACTCTTATACATTTTTATTTTTTTGTACTACCTTTCTTATTTTACATCTTTTACAATGAAAAAAAAGTTAGATGAACATAAATTATATTGAAAATAATAAGAAAAATTTAATCTCACTAATTTTTTTACTCATTACTATTTGATTACTTCTACTATTATTGTCACCAATGTGATGGCAACAATAGTGACTATTATGAGTTTTATAATTCCATTATTAATAATTACTTTTAACAATACTACTATCACCATCACAAAGTATCATTGTTGCCTTAGTCACTATTATTTTTCCTCTGCTATTATCATTTATCATTAATATCTTTTCCCTCATCACCTACCACCATTTAAAGATAATTATATTTAAATTGAACTTTTAAATAGGAAATACGTCGTATATAATTAAAATGATATAATTATATATGATGTAAATATACGTCATATATAATTATTCACCATTACTTGTATAATTATAATGATATATCAATTAAATATTATATAACACTATAGTATATATATCCATTAAATATTGTATAATATAAGTATAGTCTCATGACTCTTGTATGATAGGTACCTCCCTATGCAAATTTTCAAACATAGACATGTAAAATAGTTAAAGCAGAGTGTAGGCTTACTTATATAAGTCTACAATTTTAACAAGAAAAACTAGATGAGTTTGTGGATAACCTGCATTATTATTATTATTTAATAATAAATGTGATTAAATCATTAAATGTATATATCCAGCAATTTAATGATCGAATTCTAGATATAACAAAAGATACAAAATTTTTAAGAAATATTATATTAGGATGAATTAAAAAAATCTATTTTTTTATAAATTGTAATTAATCAATTAGAATTTTTTTTATTTTATGAAATAAGTTAATCAAGTAAAGTTAAAAGAATTATATTAAATTATTAAATATTAAATTGGATTAAATTAAAAGTTTTAAAATGTTTAAAGGGTTTAAAAAAAAAAAGCTAATGGACAAGCCCACGATCACTTGAAAAAAGGGCTTCACATAGGAAACTTGTGACTGCCTCAAGCTTGTGAGTTTGGATCTTGTTTTATATTTCTAATAAAAAATGGTTAAGGTTTGTTTTTGCAAAATTGGGCTTAGAATTAAAAGGACTGGGTAATCTTTATTTTGGGCCTTCTTTCCAAATCCTATTAACCATTTACCTCAGCCCATTTACTCCAAAGACAAGGCGCTCGTCTATACGAATACGTGTCTAACTGTCCTCCGATTGAGAGAATCACAGCTCTGCAAATTCCTCTACATCATCACCATTTTCACCGCCACCACCTGAACCTAAATTTTTGCTGGAAGACTAAGACGATGTCGGCTCGGTTGCTGAAGAAAGTTCTGAATGAACAACACCGGCCCGGGGAATTGAAGGAGGAGGAAGAAGAGAATCAGCTGAATGGAGAAGAATCAGAATCTCCGGAATCAACCACGCCTTCTTCGATTAATCCTTTTGATCTTCTTAATGAGGATGATTCTGAACCGGACGAGGTGATTTTCGTCATTCATGATGAATTGTATGATTCATATCTTTGTTATTGTGAAAGGACTGGAACTAGATTGTGTTGAAAATCATTGAATGCATGGCAAGTTAGTATTTTTCATTTTCCATGTGAATTGGGTACTCTTGGTATTTTTGGTTTTGTTTTTGAATTAAATACTCTCTTAATATTGCTGTTGAGCACTATGGAGTTGGATTGACAAATTTTGATATCTCTCTCGGGCTTATAGTCAGAGTTTATTTTTTTGGATAGAAATATAGTCAGTGTGATTTTAACTTCCGTAATACACCATAACAGCCTCTATAGAAGAAGAACAGAGAATGTTTTAGATTGGACTTTTTGCCTGGATAGAGGCTAGGACCCGGAGACTCCATCAAGCATATTTTTATGCTGCAATTTATTTTATACAACAACATCGTAACCTTAACCCAATAGATGGATTCAGGTTCATCCATCAATAGACACCAGTGTGCTTTGTAACCAAAACTTTTATATCCATGTTGTTTTGTTGATTTCTCTTTATTTACTGTCAATAACGTCTTATTCCAAAAGCCATCATTGCTTTTTGGTTTGAGTTGATTATTGTTTTGCTTTCTATGCAAACATTGTTCAAGTAGGGGGTGTGCCATTATGCACAGTACACTTTTTGCTTTCAGTGGATAAAAAGTCTTTGTTTTGCTGCAGGGAAATGAGTTGAAGTCCACTGCTGAAACCTCAAGAATTTCTGATGATAAACGGGAATTGTCTTCATCTAAGGATACTACTGTTGTTTCTACATCTAATCCTAAATCAAAGAAAAAGAAAAAGAAGAAAGGCAAGGATAGTTCTATGTCAAGTAAAGATAAAGGTGAAAAAGAATGGGACCTGATTTTAGAAAATTTATCTTTGGATGTCAACTCATCCAGTAAGAAGATTAACTTGACAAATGCCAAAGCAGCAAATGCCAGAGAACAAAGTAAAACTGTTAAACAGCAGTCGGCTTCAGTATTACAGGTGGATCCTAAATACTTGAATGCTGAAAATGAGCTGAGAAGAATATTTGGGTCCAAGGTAGTGAAATCATTTGAGAGTAGTAATCAAGCTGGCAGTTCAAGGCAGATGCGAGGTGTCAGGCGTGGACACTATAATCTTAGAAAGACTGTTCTTGTCACTCCAGCCAACCATTGGCCTCGCTGGGATGGTTCTTTGTCAATGGAATTTTTGGAAACAAAGGATGGGTATAATTACTTCAGGTAGGGAACATTCTCACTTGGTTGCTGAAAATATTGACTTGCTTATTCTCTTTTTATATTTCATCCACCCTAGCCAAATATATATATATATATATATATCCTAAGGAAATTTGTTGTAATATCCTGCCTGTCTTCTAATGTTTGAACTTAGGTGAGATTTACATCTGAAAAAATTTAGACTGCAAAGTACATTCTTAACCTGATTATTTATTGTTATATATTTGTTCTTTATGTTTCTTTCATTTGATTGTAAATTACCTAATGCCACATGCATGATTGATTCCACAAGTTCAGCTTTGGGTATTATTCTTTTTCATTGTCACTGACCATTGTGGGGGAAAAAATTTAGACTGCAAAGTACATCCTTAACTTGAGTATTTATTGTTATATATTTGTTCTTTATGTTTCTTTCATTTGATTGTAAATTACCTGATGCCCCATGCATGATTGATTCCACAAGTTTAGCTTTGGGTATTATTATTATTTTTTATTTTTTGTAAACAAGGTGGAGGTGGGATCTGGGTGGTGTTAAATGTACAATATGTGATGTTTCATTGTATGGCAATTTCTTCTGCTCTTTGTATCAGAACAAGAAAATATTTAGCTGTGCACTTAAAAGTAACCACCACAGCTTGTATTTCTCTAATGCCTTTTACTACGGTCCAAATTTTCCCTAACTTTGGCTTGTCTACAATGTAGATATGCACACTCATCATCTTATTCTCAAGCTCAGAGAGCATTTGAAGCTGCCAAGGCTATTAATGACATCAATGCTCTTGCTAGCATACTGATGCACCATCCGTATCATTTGGACACACTTCTAGCAATGGCAGAGTATTTCAAGTTAGCTGGTGAACAACAGATGTCAGCAGATTCTATTGGCAAGTGTCTGTATGCCCTTGAATGTGCTTGGCATCCCATGTTCACTCCACTGCAGGGCAATTGCCAATTAAAGTTCAACCATGATACAAACAGGCCATTGTTCCTGGCTCTTTTTATGCACATGAAAAATCTGGATAGGAGGGGCTGTCATAGATCTGCTCTAGAGGTCTGCAGGTTGCTGCTTTCACTGGATTTTGATGATCCAATGGGTTCCATTTTTTGCATTGATTATTTTGCTTTAAGGGCTGAGGAGTATGCCTGGCTGGAGAAGTTTGCTGGAGATTATAACAGTGATAACTCCTTCTGGTTATTCCCAAATTTCTCATATTCCCTTGCTGTTTGCCGTTTTTACCTTGAGCGAGAAGCCTCCAAAGATGCTTGTGTAGATGATGAAAAGGCTGCTTCAAGTGATCTTATGAAACAAGCATTGATGCTTCATCCTTCAGTTATAAAGAAGCTAGTGGCAAAGGTGCCTTTGAAAGATCGTGCATGGACAAACATTCTCAATCATTCCTTTTTCCGATCAGATCAAACTAAAATTTCATCTCTAGATCACTTGATTAATATATATGTAGAGAGAAATTATCTCATATGGAGGCTTCCGGATCTGCAAAAGTTGCTCAGTGATGCTGCAAAACTAGTCATTGAAACACTTGAAAATAATAAAAGTGAAGTTGATGATTGGGCTTGTGTCAGAAAAGAAGCATTCTCATCCGAGAAAAATGAGTAAGTAACTTTTTATTTTTCTTTTACTTCAGCTTATATTGCCTTGTTTCATGCTACAATTCCTTATAAAACCGAATTATTGTCTGGATTCACAGAAGCATCACATATGACGCTTCTAAGCAAGGATTTTGGCTTGATTTGAATTTACTGTCTTTTATATTTGGAAAGTATCTTCTATCAAAAAAATGGATAGTATCAAAAGTAAGTTCTGTTCTTATCTGGGAAGTGTACAATGGTTGACCAATTTCAGTAATGAATTGAAAGTTTTTATTCTTGTTTGTTGAAATGAATAACCAAAAATTTTATCTGGATGAAATTGTAGAGTTGTACTTTACTCAAGGTTGGGTGGTGGACTTGGAAAGCGCATGCTTGTAAATGTTATCTCAAGATAAAATATAATATATCAATGATGCTTATGGGCTTGTTTGGTATATTGATGGGATAATTGATTATAAGTGTGATTAATAATATAGAATCCATTTTATGTTTGGTTACATCATTTGATAATTTATTGTGGTGACATTTACTTTGCAGAATCTAACATTTCCGAGACTCCTAATATTCTCGAAAATGTGATTCTAGAAATTTAATTTCTAGGAATATGACATTATCATATTTGGTTCGATTAAAATTATTCTTAAGAATGTTACAACATTATGCTTTAATTATTTTAAATATTTTGTAAAATATTATTAGATTATAAAAAATATCTTTATTAAAAATTTAGTTAATGGAAGTGGGTAGTGGCTAAAAGGTACCTGCAATAGGTAGTGACAATAATAGTGGTTGGTAGTAGTCATCAATGGTGGGTGGCAACTGATGGTGATTATTGAGAATGGGAGGTGGTGAATGATGGTTATCAATAAAAGATTGTAGTTGATGGTGATAATTGGCAATATGTGGTGCCTAGTAATAGTCACCGATGATGGGTGTTAATTGGCAGTGGTTACCGATGATGGGTGGTGGTGGATGGTAATCACTGGTGGTAGGTAATGGCCAACGGTGATCACTAGCTAGAGATGATGATCGACAGCAGTCACCGATGATGAGGTGGTAATTGGCGGTAGTTATTAGCAATAGATAGTCGCGGATAGTAACTTTTGGTGGTGGGTGATGGTGGTGAATAGTAGTAGCTGGAAATGGGTGATGGTGGCTATGGCCATTAGCAATAGGTGATGGTGGTTGACAACAATAATGGTGGTGAAATGAGTTGTCAATGGTAGTAAGACTTTAATAGAAGAGTGGACAAAAGAGTGCATTTATATCAATAAAACATTCCCTTAAAATATTTTGGGGGAATATTGGATTAAAAATATTCCTAGGAATGTTGTAAATATTCTTGATAATATATATATATGAATTAAACATGAGAATTTAACATTTCCTTAATACATTCCCTGGAAGGTGGAAAAGATTCCTCGAACCAAACACTATCTAGAAGTTAAATTAATATGTGGCTTCTTATACTCTCTCTCTAAGTAATTGGATAAGAGTTTTTCTGATTGTACTTGCAGCTGACTTCCAATCTAATTACCATTTAATTTGCAAATGTGCCGTCCAAATTTCCAAGTTGGCATCCATGTCACTATATATATTTTTTTTTAATTTAAAAAACTACAAGTACCAAATTCCAAAATTTTAAAATGTAAGTAATCATTGAGAAAATGCATGAAAGTGCAGGGAGCTGCATGTTAATTTTACTTATATGATTTTTGTTCATCTTTTGGACTATATTTTTGTCTATTTTACTACACACAGGTTAATATGAAATAAACATTGAGGGTATATGAAGAAATACTTTAGGAGATATTTTTTTTAAAAAAATAGGGGATTAAACACAACTTCTAATGAAACAGAACAATAATTGCTCTCCAAATTCCTAATATGCATGAAGAATACATAAAACTTACTATTCTTGCAAACAACAGAATCTTAAAAATTAAGGAAATAGCCAAAATTGTTGCCTTCATAATACATATGTTACAAATAAGCTTTAGCTTATGAATGTTATTAATGGGGGTCAATACTAAAAATTCTTTACATGTACTTCAAAACAGTTACTGCAAAACCAATTCCTAAGAAAATTGCAATAGCAATGTCAAATTCTAGGCACAATCAAGTAAGTCCATCCTTTTGCAGTTGCGACTCCAGAAAGTGTTTGGACCTCCGACCTTGTGATTCAATGCAAAAAGAAACAACTTGTAACTGTCATGCAGAAAAAACACATAGTTGTCTCTTCATATACTGTCAATGTTTGTCTTTTGTTAGCTTGTGTGTAGTAAAGTTAAGAAAACAATCCCCCAATTTGTGTGTATTAAAGTAAATCAAACAATCCCTTGTCCAATAAAGAGGGGGGGAATGGAAAACAAACTTCATATAGGTTTAATTAGTTTGCAGCTCTGTGTACTTCTTGCTTTTTTTCTAAGTGGCTACTTATGGTTTAAAAATTTGGAATCGGGTACTTGTTAAGTTAAAAATAAATAAATAAATACATAGATGTTGACTTGGATGCCAACTTGTAAATTTAGATGTCACGTGCAAATTAAATTGTAATCGAATGGGAGGTTATTGGGGAGTACCCAATTACAAACTTGATAATATTACAAGTACCTAGTTCCAAATTATTAACCTATAGGTGGACTTAGAAAAAGAATGAAATTATATGGAGTTGTAGATTATTGTGACCTATTTTTGTTTGGAAGATCTATGGAAAAATCAATTTTTTTTAGTGTTAAATAATTGAAAAGGATACAACCAGCTATGCTCTATGGTAGTGAATGCTGGGTTCTAAAGGGACAATAAGAGCAAAAGATGGGGGTAGGAGAAATGAGAATGTTAAGATGGATGTGTGGTCATACAAGAAAGGATAAGATAAGAAATGATTATATACAAGAACATATTGGCGTGGCACCTATTGAGGAGAAGATGACAGAAAATCGGTTAAGATGGTTTTGCCATGTGCAAAGAAAGTCATTGGAGGCACTAATGAGAAGAGTTGATCACATGGTCTTTAACCCTGTGAAAGAGTGTAGAGGGAGGCGAAAGAGGACATTAAAGGAAGTTATAAAAAGGGATCTCTTGGTGAATAATATCACCGAAGACTTGGCTTCTGATAGAGTCCAATGGCGTCATACGATCCATGTAGCCGACCCCATTTAGTGGGATAAGGCTTTGTTGTTGTTGTTGTTGTTGTTGTTGTTATTGTTTGTAAATAATTGAAAAGGACAATGAAGAAAGAGGGTCACAGGAGTTTTTATTATCATTGTTAGGATAAAGACAAAAGAAAAGAAAAGCAAATCTTATTGTTGATCTTTCTATAATCCCGATTAAGATAAAATCTAGTTTGAGTAGCTTTTAGTTTAATTGGGATTATTAGCTGTAATTAATTATTGAGAGTTTTTAAAAGTGTAACCGAACATTTGTGGAAAAGTCTAAAATGAACTAGTGGACCTATAATTGATTATCAAGGTGTTAATTGCCATACCAAGTGCTATATTAATGATGAATGATTGTATATGAAACTAGCAAAAGTTAGCCCGTCTTTTCTCATGAGGAGAGAAAGAGAGAAAGTAAACAAAGGAAACTAGAGCACTGAATTTCTGTTCTTATCAAACTATTACAACACATAAACTTAGATATGATATATTTGATATGCAATCGGCAGTGTTTTCATTTATCAGTCTTTAAATACTCAAAATTGACATGTAATTGTTTGCTAGGTATGGGCATTTGTTGGTCTCAGATTTCTCCGACTCAGTATCATCGATTCCACCTGAACATCTGCAAAATTTCGTGGCTGTTCCGGGGATTAGAGATGTCATGCAGAATGAGAACCATGCGGTTAATCCACATGATAATGGACATGCTCCTCGTGATGTTGCAAATCGGAGTCCTTTGGCTGTCTTATTTGAGTCGATGCTACCCTGGGTTACTTATAGGGATGGTGAATATGCTTTACCTGATGATGGCGAACTTGATGGTCATGAGCAAGGCAACCAATGATTCTGGATGCAATTAGGTTAATGGGGACTGCATATTACTGAATAGAAAAATGATGATTATTACTTCATTCCTTTCTGCCTCAGAGAAAATATACTTCTCACATTTTTGTCGAAGTCATGATGAAGAGATGTCTTCTATGTACAGAGTGATACTTGGGTAGCCTATAACTTCTGCTCATTTGTTTGATACTTGATAGTAATATTTTAACCCCTGGCAGTTGTGTCCAAGTTGTCCAAATGCTTACTGATGTTATTGTACCCAGAAGTTCTGTTGTGACTAATTTTAGTGTCATTGTCATGTTGGTATTTATACATTTTCTTTCTCGAGATATTTTGCCAATGCGTGAGCAGCATGAATCACTACATGATGATACTACAACAATAAAGCATGAACGCATACTTATAAGATGCTCACATTCTTTGAATTTATTGATGCATTTGCAGCATTCAATGCGTGGCTGTCATTAGAATGCTGGAAGCAAGAATTGCTTCATTGCTTGATGTACAGTTGTTCATGAAGATCTTAATAGGTGACATGAGATCAATGCTTTTCGATCCCGCTATCTCGAACATACAAGACAGTGCCTACTTTCACGCTCTAGTTATAGATGTATTCTCATGGCTAGATAGATGCAGATAAGCTGCTCGGTTTGCATGTTGTGAATAAATATACAGCCCTGGCTCCCTGGCCTGTTTTGATTGATGCCTACATTTTTCTTTGATTAGTGCTACATTGCTTATAGCGTCACATAGTTATCTATACATCACAAAGCTGTTTGTTTGTCAACTATTTCTACATGTTGACATTCTACCTTGTGTGCGCGTCCGTTTAAATATATAGCTTATATTTCTAGTGTTTGTCTTCGAAAATTGATGTAGGGATAGAGTAATGCTGGAGATACTCTGCAAGAGACACTTCCAGAAAACTTTCTTTCACATGGAGTGGGTTTTGCATGTTGTTGGAATTTACTTCATATGAGAGGATGTGTTTTTAAGGATGTCTCATGAAGAATGACTATCATTTTTCAATTTAATATATGTGCAATTGTCTGACTTGTAAATACTTACAAGGAATAGGCATTTTATTTAATCTTCACATTCATTGTAGTCTCATTTATATTTATTCATAAAGTCCGAGTCAAATGATTATTGAGACCCCACTTCTGATGTCAATAATTGAGATTAGCATCTTTCTTTTGCTTAAGTTCATAATGCAATGTGAATGGGCATTTGATGAGAACCATGGTCCCTCCAGCCCCAGGCAAGGCAGCCTAACCATGGTTGGACATTTTCTTTTGCTCTCTTTCTCTCTGCGTAGATTGTGGGAATTTTAGCGTAGCAGACTTGAAGGGCAATATTATAAGAAGAGAGGAGAAGAATGCTGTGGGGGACCTAGATATAGGAGGATTAGATAGCAAAATTAAGTTGTCATGTGGGTGGATTCTAGTTTATCATTAGGCACACAACTATATGCTGTAAGCATCATTACACCCTTGGGCAATGCAATTTCGTATATATCACGTTTTGAATTACAGTTACCATTAATTAATGGTTAATTAATAAAATTGTGAATAAATATGAAAAAATAAGATTGTTTTGCAATAAAATTGCAGTCTTGAATTGCAATCGAGAGTTGTATTACACAAGCTGGCTCTATTTGTTCTGTTAAAAGACATTTTTTATAAGAAAATTTTATTTACTTGTATAAGTAAAAGAGTTTCTTATCAGCTATATACCTTGTAATTAAAGAAAAAAGTATGACACTATAATAGCAGGGCAAATAATTGTTTCTAAAATAGAGAATTTTGTTTCCATTACACTTTCTTCTTTTGACATCAAGTAAATAAAACATCTTTTATTATTTTAATGTTCTTCATCTATAAATATAAATAAATAAGTTAAAATATTTTTTATTTTAATATTTTATATTTCTAAATGTAAGTGAATGAAATTATGGTTATAGAATATTTTTTTTCATAATATCGCTCAACAAGGATTCAGGGAACAATATCAAAAATTGGATTAGGGAACATTGTTACAAGTTCATGGGACTATCTCCAATTATTCCTCTTCCCGTTACCATCGTGAGAATACTCAACCTTCAAGACCCCTACAGACCTTAATCTTAAGATCCTCGTAGGACAAATTAAAACTACTTCCTTCCACAATTTTAGGATTTAAGGTAAGAAGGGACTCCTCGCTAGCTTGTAATTCAAAATTTCGTTTAATTGCAATTGTAGTTTTTATTATTGATTTATTTCATAAATATTGCAATTTCAGTATTACAGAATATATCCTGGCAGACAAAATAAAATTTGACAATGTTGTCCGTTTGTGATTTATTTATATTTTTCTTGTTTTGGAGTAAATGTTATGAATTAAATGCAACAACATGTTAATTTACAATTAAAAAAATGTGAAAGAACTTTAAAATTATTAGCATTTTAATGGCATCATAGTAATAGACTTATCATCTGTACAATGGATAAAGCTTAAACCAATTATCTCATTTGCTCGTATTATCATTTTTCAATGTATTATTTGAAAATAAGGATGTTTATTGGGTTCAAGATCCACAGGCTAGACGGACTGATTTACACATTTTTTTATAAATTGAAATTATAAAAAATAAGTCTATAAAAATGTAAATCTAAAAAAGTTGGAGTTTACACAGATTAAATCTGTCCAAATTGTATGTCAATTACTTTTTTAAGATAAAATAGGTTGGTTTGTGGATTTGCAATATGGACAAAAATGGTTAAAAAAGAAATGTTGAAAATACAAATCTCAATGAACTAGATTTAAATGAATTTAATTTGTACTGATCCAATCCAATTCATTTCACCCATTAAGCATCCCTACCAAAATATATATCATTTTACCTCAAAGTAAATTACTCAACAAATTCAAATCATATATGCTCAACTATAATATAAATTATTATTGGTGTGAAATTCTTATATACTCCCACATGAAGAAGGCCAAAATCAAATATGCTAAATTTTAATATACATTATTGTTGGTACGAAATTCTTGTATACCCGGCGTTTTATAAAATTGATAATTACCTTTTTTCTATCCATCAAATAGAAATATACAATGTAATTGGGTTAAACGAAAAGGATACACATCATCACGGGTGCATATAAAAATTTCTCCTTGTTGGAACCTTGTGTACCCAAATAACATGTAATACGTGTCACCTAACTTACGTGGGTACCACAAGCAGAAAGTGAATTGTGCCGATCTTTTGATTGCCTTGTATGATTCAGCTGGTGACTCCCTGTGCATTTTTCTTTTCAATGGCCTATAAAAGAACCTGAGGCTTAAACACTCGATCAGATCGTACAAATTGGTCAAGGCACGATGGGTGGCAATGCTGGTCGTAGCAATCTAAAAAACGCAGTAATAGCATTTTTAGTCTCTCTTCCCTCAGTTATCTTCTATCATTCATTTCTCACGCACTATGAATCCGCAATCGGTACTGAAAATGACCCAAAGTTACTCTCTTTCTCTACTCTTTGGATATGGTGTTACCACCACCCCCTGTTATTGTCAAATGCCCTCTTCTTCTTCAATGTCAATGTCCTCTTCTGGGTTATTGGCCAAATCCAATCCAGCCACTGGGTATGCAATTTTTCCATTCGATTCTCATAAAAATCAGTTCTTTTGTTGTAAAATTTGACATTTTTGTTATTGATGATTGTATAGATGATAGATCCATATTGGACAGTGATCCCAGTGATGCTTGTTCATTACTATGCAACTCATCCCTTGGCTCAGTATAATTGGTTGAGGTCAAGGATTGTGATTTTGTTGACTTGGGTGTGGAGTATTAGACTCACCCACAACTACTTCAGAAGAGAAAAATGGCAGTGGGGTGCCAGGGAGGATTGGCGTTTCACCGAGATGAGCCAACAATATGGAAATCATTGGTGGTGGATTTCCTTTTTCGCGGTCTATGTCTCTCAGCAGGTCAGTTGATTTTTGTTTCTTGCCATTACTTCTTATCAAAATGAACAGAAAAAGGAGCGTATTCCATATGTTTGATAAAATGCCCTTTTCCTGTTTGCTTGCTATCCCAGTTAATCAGGTATGGTTTTTGCCTTTTTCTCAATTCGACAGGTGTTTCTGATTGGACTGTCCCTTCCACTCTATGTTGTTCACTCGGTTAGTCAGCCTTTGAACATCTGGGACTTGGTAGCCATTGTTCTATGCTCAAGTGGCATTGTAATAGCATACTTTGCTGATACTCAGCTGCATGACTTTGTGAGTAGGAACGACAAGCTGAAGGTGCTTGACAAACCTGAGGCCTCCGTTCTTGATAAAGGGTTGTGGTATTACTCTCGGCATCCAAACTACTTTGGTGAGCAGCTGTGGTGGTGGGGACTAGTTGTATTTGCATGGAACCTGGGACATGGATGGACCTTTATTGGATCATTGGTCAATACATTGTGCTTAGCTTATGTGACGAAGCTTGTGGAGGAGAGAATGTTGAGAAAAGAACACAGGGTGGAGGCATTTAGGCTGTATCAGAAGACAACTTCGGTATGGGTTCCTTGGTTCAAGTCCTCTCCTTTAGGAGCAAAAGACAAAAATACCTGATGCTTGTCTCGGTGCTGAAGTTCCTTTGTTAATTGTACAAACATCTCTGGGCATCTTTTGAATTTTTCGTAATTCGCAGTTGTTTATCCGGTGAAGAGATGACTGTATCTGTGCTAGCCATGTACATCACTGTGGTGTTGTTAAATCATAATGCGTCTTCTAGACTTGTCATGTCAAATATATATTACTTCTTGGTTATAATAGATTGAATTTCTAGATTTCCTTGGACATAGATCTTTTTGTTGATTCTGGCTTTTCCCTTAGAAATATATTCCCTTCAAGTATGTTTCCAGTGGCCTCTTGAGATGGGCCTTTCTTGGGCTTGCGTATTTAGATATGAAGCAATGAGCCCTGTAAAGAAACATAAGAGCCTTAATAATTATGAGATGCTTGGCTGGTCCCAGATTAGGATCTCATTGATAAATGGTTCATCAAAAGTCATACTTTATATGTGGATCAATGTCTAAATATTCTTGATACATGAGCGAGAGTTCTGAATACCATAATGTCCAAAATTTCAAGATATGGAATTAAATTATGTGAGGTTCCATACTCTGTTGTACGGGGAAAACTCTCATTAGATTCAACTAGTCTGTAGGTAAGCCTCCTTCTAAGTCACTAGATGTGGGCCAGTGGTGGGGGATTTGAGTAATTTGCCATAAGTCTTAGGTTCAAATCTCCTGACCATCAATGTAATAGAAAACAAAATCCCTTTTCTTCTAGATATAGAATAATTACAGCCTGAAAATGAACTTTATAATGTCTTGAAAAGCTTGATGATAACTGTAGAGCTTGCGATCTCATAATTGGATTATATTAGAAGGCTTTAGTTGTAATTCCAAAAGATGCAAGGAAACTGTTCCATGGGACCAAATAATTTTCTGATTTGGCCTGAATGAAACAAGAAGAGTATATACTCCCAGACAGACGGTAGTCGTTGAAATTTTAAATGAAGTAAATACGTATAACTTGGTTGAGGAAATTGTACAAATGGGCCGTGCTATAGTAACAAAAATGCATACTACCATATGACTAGTGAGTGTAGTTGGTCTGAAGATACTGTTTTGTTTCAGTTTATGAGCAAGTTGGAATAATTACAAATTCTGTGTTATTACCCTGTTGTTACGATTAGTTCCTGCTTGGGGTCGGATTTGAAATGACTGTAAGAACTGCCTTACTTTTTCTTAGTTTCCCTTATTAACTTCCCAATGGGTTGAAGACACTTCATCTGTGCTTTTTAATTTCTTAACTGGTGTCAATTCTTCAGGAAATTTTGGAGCATTTGACTTGCTTTCTTCAAGGAATCAAGAACGGTGATCTCAATTGTTAAAATCACAGCTAGTCAGACAAGTTTTAGAAGATAAAAACTTGTAACAATGAAAGAAAAGTTACATTAAACTATGGGACTGTTTCATAATGGCTTCATCTTGTGAAAGATAATTGTGGAGTCCGCGCCCTTTTCACTTAACTCTGTTATTATTGTGTAAATAACACTGATCTAAAAACATGTTTCTATTATTGTGTAATTAAAAAAAATAATATTAATAATAATTAATTAAATGAATAAAAATAACAAGTAATAAAAACAAAAGAAAAATATGGAAATACTGTATTCAATTTTGGGTTGATTAGATTTTGTTTCTTTCAATTTTAGAAACTTAAGAATTACTCCTTTAAATTTTACAAAATTTGATAACATTCATAATTTACTTAATTAATTATTTTATTAAATTATGTAATTTTTCATGAAACTTCTAAACAAAAATTTTAATATTATAGAATGTTAACTTATTTTTATTTATTCACATATAATTTTACACCACATTTATAAGTATTAAATTAAAATTTTATATATGATTCAATTTCTATTAAATATATAATATGAAAATTATATATGAAAAAATAATAAAAAATTAACATATTATACTATTATAATTCTTATTCAATACTTTGAAGAAATGACATATAGAAATAAAATATAAAATAGCACGCCCGCGGGACACAATGCATAGAAATGATACATGAGGGCATAATATGTATCCCTTGTCCAACGGCATCAGTTTTGAGAAGTAGAAGCCTGAGAATTTGCTGATTAAATATTTCATGGTTAAGTCAAACAATGACAGAGGCAAGCGACTTGGCAAGCCAAGGGCGGCTCCATTTGTAATTTCCCTCTTTTCGTGCAAGTGATAAAATTATTAATATATCTTATCTGCTATTACACGTGGTGAGTTAATTAATTGTCATGTGTCCTAAGTTTCTGAACCTTAACTATCCAAAGACACCGTAGAAGCTCCAATCAAATTTTATATAATATAAATATTTATAATTTAATTTTTTTAAAAAAAATAAATTTAATTTAATCACAATATTAAATAACATGGCATTTCTAACTTTGATTAGAGTATTTCGCTGACCAAAATTCAAATTCTAATAAAAATGAAGACATATATATAAGTAAAGTTAATTATCTTATTTTATGAAAAATAGACTTTGGATTAAAATTCCAATGGAAACGCCAGAAAATTTCAGATTTCTTCTGTCCTTCTTTAAGTTCACCTCTTGTTCCAAGTCAATGTGACAATGTCTCGTTGGTAATTTTCCTTTTTCCAGCTTTGGCCTCAATCTTCAAAATAGTCGAAGAGACAAAAAAGGGCTTATTAACATGCATGTTTATCGCACTGATCTCAATCGATTAAGAGGTGTATCAATACATTGTTAATTTTTATTATATATTAAATTTATTTTTTTAAGATCAAAATTAATACATTATATAATAATAAATTAACTATTAAATTTAATAATTTATTACATCAATAATATACCATAATCACATTCTAAAAATATCTGGAATTTCCTACAAAACTTGTTTAGTTCGTATCTTTTTGTAATTGAATAGGAGAGAAAACAATTATTTACTTTCACTTTTTTATTTTTACGTTTTGAGCCACATTCTCTTACAGAGATACAACTTTCTATCAGTGGGTGCAGAAAGCTCACAAACCTTGTTGGAGTGAAAAACAGGTATCATAATTTTTCCCAGGATGCTAGCGATTAAGATCTTCTGGTCACGGCTCCTGACCGACAAGGATACGGTGATTATAAAAACAGTTGCAAGGAGAGGCATTGAAAAATGGGTAAACTAGGTTAGCTTTTCCTGAAATTTAATTAAATTATATTCAATATTTTTTATTTTTTAAAATTATATATCATTATATCCTTTGTCGTTGTTTTATTATTATAAAGTATAATTATATTAATTTTTAACTGCAATTTTTTTTAAATATCATCCCTAATAAGTGAAAGATTACTTTCTTATATTTTTATATATAAATTTATCTTTTTTAAGAAGTTATAAATCTATTGTATTTTTATTCATTAATAAAAGAGCACATTTATATATAAATATATAAAAAAATTTCTTTCATTAAAAATAATATTAAAAATAAGTTACAGTTAAAAATTAAAATTATTATATTTTATAGTAGTGAAAAATAATTAAAAATTGGAAGTATATAATTTTTAAAAATAATAATATTAAAATAATTGAATGGTTAATGCAATTTGACCTTGAAAAATTGAAGAATTAGTACTAGCCAGCAGGAGCACAATCATCCTCCACTTGGAAAAGCAACAGAGGCTTTGATAGAAGAAGGCTCACGGGACTTCATTGAGGCAAATATTAAAATGAGGCAATCTTCTTTCTGATTTTAATAAAATTGTGGCTGAGGCAATTACTGTCGGTTAGAATATTAAAAAAAAAAAATTCTGCCAATTAAAATTATTTTTTATATTTAAATTTTTGCTTGTTAATAAATAAAATTTGCTCAAATTTAACAGGTTATTTACTGGATCAATGTCAAAAGTTAGATTCAAATTTTTATTTATAAATAAATAAAATTTGTTCGGATTTAACATATCATTCACCGAAAGAATGGTGAAGTAATTTTGTTGTCGGTGACTTGGAATCTGTTCAGAATATTAAAATTTAAAGATTTTCAGTTGTAGTAGCACTCTCAACTTGGCACAGTGCTTGAAAAGGGGAAAAACTTGATTGAGTTAGAGATTGAGTTTAAAATATGTATTGAATTTTCCCTTTTTACATAGTTCAAATAATATTTGTTGATTTGTTGATATTAGACTGCCATAATTTTTGTGAGTTTTTTTTTTAATTGAAATGTGAATGATTTGTTTTTAACTTATTTCAAAAAGTGAATTAATTAAGATAGTGTCTGCTAATTTGGATTAGTGACTAATAAAAAAATTGAGTTCTCATCACTACTTTCATTTTATGCTATTTTTAAAATTTTATTGTTAAGAAAAAAAATTTCCTTTAATGTATTGTTAACAAAAGTTTTACGTCAAAGAAAAACTTAATAGTGAAAGTTGTATCGTAGAGTTGTGACTGTTAGAAGAATGATGCAAATGACAAATAACAGTGAGAAGATAGTTACCAATAAGGATGTAAAAAAATTTCAACCTCAATCAATATTACTTAAATTGGTCGATATTTATTCAATAAATTATATTTAAATTAAATTTATGTTTAATTATTAAATATTTAATAAATTTTAAATCTTTTGACGATATCACATTAGACTAGTTAATATAAATTTATATAATATATAAATTTATCTTTTATAAATATTGAATAACTTTTGGATATCTTTTAAATATTTTATTTATATTGAACTTATTTGACTAATATATTTTATAATTAATATATTACTATTTAAAAATTAATATTATTATAAATAAATATTATAATAGTTTCTTTAAAATAAATAATTTTAAAAATATTTAAATTTACATTTAATTGTAAAGATATTTTAAAATAATATTTATTTATGATATTAGTTTGTATATTACAAGAATATCTAATTATAAAATAAATAAATAAATAAGTATTTATTTATAAGTTAATCTAATATGATATTTATTTAACAAAATTTGTAATGATATAATTTATATTTACTTAAAAATTAATATGGATAATATGAATAAGTTAAAATAATTATCAGATATAATTATTGTTAAAAAATATTTTCATCAAAAAATTTAAAAATTATATTTTTATTAGTAGATTCAAATGAATATATTAAGAATTTTTTAATCAAATTTTATTGAATTTTTAATGAATTTGAATCTTTAATTGATTCAAAATGATAATTTCTTATTGTTTCTGAATCTATTAAGAATTATCATGCCGAAACCCAACTTGTTACCATCCTTATTAAAATATATTTTTAAAAATATTTTTTAAAATTTAAATTAAATTTGACATTATTTTGAAATGTTTTTGGAAAAATAAAAAATATTTCGCCAACTAAATATGTAACAAAGGAATTGAACTCAATAAAAAGAATATTTTAAAAGATAAAGTAAGATATTATAATTTTTATAAAAAATTAAAAATATTAATAGTTATATTTAAAAATTAATTTTTAATTAGTGATTATTTATTTAGTTTTAAATTATTATTTTCATTAAAAATTATAATTTCTAACTTTAGTTTTTTAAAATATACCTTACAATTTTTAAGAGAAACAGGACCCGTAAAAAAGACCCATTTCAGAGGAGGCTTTTGATTGAACTGAATCTGAATGCACTTGCTTACGTATATGAAACAACCAAGTAGAAAGAAAATGTTTTTTTATTTTATTTTATATTAATATTAATGCATTCTCTATCCTTTATGACATAGTGATTGATTTAATGCATATCACTAAAGCAGAGGTAGTATAATTAAAAGGATAGTGATATGGGAATTTCATCTTTTAAAAAATTAAAATTTTATATCATTAAATTAACTTTTTAAAAATTTTAAAATAAATAAATTAAATAATTTAATAATTAAAATACTTAAATTTTATTAAAAGTAATATTTTTCGTAGCAATACTCTGATAAAAAATCTCACCATATATGCCAGAGCACATAATTTCAATGTAAAAAATTTAGATGTGAACTCAAATCTCGATCATATCGAAGATCCCACCGTATATACCAGAGCACGTAATCTCGATGTAAAAATCAAGATGTCAACTCAAATCTCAATCATTGGTGCACTTCAAGTATTTAATGCTATGAGGTCCCAGCATATCCTATCCTATTTGGGCTAGGACCTCAAATCTATGAACGGCATTTCCGATTGACCCCTGTACATTCATTGATGCCCCATGTTTACGTATCCTGGGGATTAAATTATAATTATCCGAATATATTTTTTTAAACCTAAATTCTTCCTAATAATCCTCTCTTCTACTCTTTACTGGAGGAAGAAGAAAATAACAATATTTAGTAAGAAAGAAAATGAAATAAGATGAATCTTCTGCACTAAAATTTTATTTTAGTTCTCAAAATAATTGATTTATATTAATTTAATTCTTAAAACTTTAAATTCAAAAAAAAAAATAGTCTCGATCCTAAATGATTAATATTTATTATAAAAATTAAAATTTTACTTGAAGTTAAAATTTTAAGAATTAAATTAATACAAATTTTATTTGAAAGATGAAATTGATCAAGACCAAATACTTTAAGAATTAAAATAGAATTTTAATCATCTTATATTAGCTAAGCAATTATTTTTCCTCCAACAAAATTATCAATTATGTATTTGAAATTATAAGGTACTTGTAAAATAGTATTTGAATTATATAATATTATAATTTTATTTCTAAATAATAGTCCATATTTATAATTTCGTCCTTCCATATGGATTTATATAAACAATTTCATCGTTCAGTAATTGTATGAAAGAATAAAATTATATGTATAGACTATTATTTAGGAATAAAATTATAATTTTATATAATTTAAAAATTATTTTACCAAGACATTATAATTTTAAGGATTAAATTGGTAATTTTATCTTTTTTCTTCCAATAAGAAAAAATATATGGACCATATTTAATAATTAATTAATTATATTAACGGTTAGTTAACTGAATTGGTTATTAACTAATAATTAATTATATCAGTTAATTTAATTAACTAATAGCATTTGTTATTTATATAAAGATATTTGTTAAAATTAAATATTTATTATTAGCTATTTATATGTAAAATAATATATAAAGATATATATATATTATAATTTATTCTAGTATTCTTTTATATTAATAATATTTTAGATTATAATATATTATTTATTATATTACATTTTACTAAAAAAATATATCATTATAATTTATTATACTTATTTAATTTTTATTTAAAAATAAATAATTATAATTCTCTAGATAAAAATACTTGTAATATTTTAGTAGATGTAGTAATAATTAAATTTTATTTTGTATTTATTTTTTATATTAAATTTGAAATTCATATATTTATCATTAAAAATATTAATAAATTACGCATTTTAAGTATAAAAATATATCTTTCACAAGTATCCTTTTTTTCTTTTTTTTCCTTAATATGTATTATTCTTTAATTCAAAAAACATCATTTAAAAAAATTAATAATTTTCTCAATACATTTTCTATTATTTACTATAAAATGAAACATATATTCTTTTCTTTTTTTATACAATTTAATAGAAAAGATATGATTATGTACATGTAATTTTTTATTATTACATAAATATTTTAATATAATTAATTATACTTATCTGGTTTTAATTTGAAAGTAAATAATTATAATTCATAATATGTATTAAATTTTTATTTAAGGAATAAATAAATATAATTTAGTATTTTTTATTTATCAAGAATGAAAATATGAAAAGAATTATAATTATGGGTAGTACTAAATGCAAATAAGATATTTTAAATAGTTATTATTATTAGCTTTTCCAAAATAATTATTCAAGAGTTAATAAGTTCACTAAAATAACTACTTGTCAAATACTCAAAATAGCTAATTGATTTGATAAAATAGCTAAGAGGATTTAAATCAATTAAAAGTTGATCAAAAAACTATTTGACAAATACTATCATGTAATAAATAAGTAAAATGATATCAATATTGATGCATTATTAAGCCATAAAGTGGTGGTTTAGTAGTGAAAAATTTGGATAGTACGTGGAGGTTTTAAATTCAAACTTTCTCAACATCATTGTGTAATAAAAAAAAACTAATGGATTATCTTGTTAAAACTTTAAAATCAAATGTATTTGAATTTGAATGAGAGTTGCACTAAGGTTCATAACTTTTATTTTTCCAATATTAGAGTTGCATTAAGGTTGGTGGCTTTTATTTTTCAAATATTAGAATAGTAACAAATTTTATCTTATAGAGTTTGTTGCCAAAATTGAAGCAGGTCGATAATTTTTTAAAAAGTTGTAATGTTACACTTTTTTTTCCATTTATGATAATGTTACAATTCCACTTTAAAGAAGTCATAGATATGTAGATAATATCCTAAAAATGCTATGAATATCTTCATCAGAAATGTATTCAATTTTTTATTTTGAGTTTTTTTATATATATATTTATTTATATTTACTACAAGATGAGTGTCAACTATTCTATTTGAATAATTTTATAAAAATATTTTCTATTACTACAATTTCATTAAAGTATAAATAATCCTAAGAGTTCCTCACCCCCTTATTAATGATAAATTGATACACTGTCAAAAACCCTCCATTTATTAATTGATCATTAATTAATGGTCTTTTGCATTGAATCTGTAATTTGGAAGTAATGACTAAAGCTTATAAAATCAACTACTCTAATGTTGTGTTTGATACGTGTCATATCCCAAGTATTTTATAATTCTATTTTAATTATTTAAATGCTAATTATGTATAAATGTTAGTAATTAGGATTATTGAGGATAGGCTTAGAATGACATTTTAATTATATAAAATATGATTTTATAAAAAGAATGAATACAAGTAAATTAATTATGATTTGTGTGAAACTATAAACTATTTATTTATTTATACAATATTTTATATATACATAATAGTTAATTAAATTATTATTGGTGTGTTTAGGATAAGAATTACTTTGAGAAAATAAGATTTTGTAGCAAATGGTGGGAGAATAATGGTAAATATGAGTTCGTGCATAATTAAATTTAAGTAAGTGTATCTAAAGGAGATTTAGAAATTGTTTTTCTTCCTTTGCCCTTAAGAATAATCGAAACACTCAAAATGCCCTCAAAAATATCTAAGCCACCTTATAATTCTAACTTCCTCACCTTCAAACGTTAGAAGTTTTAACTACCTCTTCACCTCTATCCCTAAACTTTCTTTACTTCAAATTCTAAGAGATTCTAGCAAAATGAAGCTTCAAGTTAGCATTAATCATTTCTAATTCTTGAATACTCAAGATTATTATCCTTAAAGTTAAGCTTTAATAATGGCTTCTTGAAGATTTAGGTTGTAAAATGGTTGTTAGAGGTTCTAGTTAAAATTTCTATGGTTTCATGTTACTAGGTCAAGTCATACTTATCTTTTGAACTTTTTTTATCTCCTCTATCATTAAATAAGTAGATAATTTACTTAGATTTAAGATTTTGCATGATTAGTTTATATGTTTATGTTAAAGAGTTAATGATTTTATATTAAGGTTTTTATTGTGGCAGGATTTATTAATATAATGGTTGTAAAATAAGTGTAGATGATGGAGTATTAGTTTTTTAGCTTGTTTGAAGTAAATGAGTTAATTTGTGGGGAAATAAACTATTTAAATAGTGATTTCACAACAAATTTGTTTATACTCGAGTCTATAAACGAGTGTGGCTCTAAAAATTGCTTTCTAGATGTCCATACTTGAGTATGACAATACGGGTGGTTATAAGCAAGTATATATTTGAGTATGCCAAACAACATTGTTACGTTTACTTTAAAAAGTCATGTTTTACATCTGTTTTGAACAAATCATGTATCGCTCGAAAAGTAATTGAGTCTACTTTCCAATGGACTTAGTTTCATGCTAAAATCTTTTATATATGTTACGAGATATCATCAAATTAGTAAACAAATATTAAGAACTCTAGTTAGCAATAAACTAAATTTTTAGGATTAACTTGTACAAATCACAACTACTTCATATCTTATTAAACTTTTAGTGAATAACCATTCCATGGAAAGTTACACGAGTCTAGTATTATATGAAATGAATTACTTAACCAATAAATTTGTAACCTTTTAGTTAAAGGTAAAATATTATTCAAGGTTAAGATAGGCTAGTACATGATTAATGGAAGTTAGTTATATGAATCATAGCAAGCAAATGTGGCATTGTGGTGTTATAACAATATAAAACTATGATTGTATGTACATATACTTGACTATATTGAATTACAGAGCCTTATAATCTCATATAGTGATAGATTATATTGGGTTATATTTTATCATGATATTGAATTATAATAATTTATATTTCATTAAGATATTGGATTGTAGTAGTTTATATTTCATTAAAGCATTAGACTATATAGCTTATGTTCCATTATAATATTAAAATATTATTATTATCTTATATATTATTATAGTATTAAACTACATTATCTTATATCTTATAATGACATTAAATTATATTATCATACATTCTATTATAGTGTCAAATTATATTACCTTATATTTCACTATAGTATAGAATTATATTATGTTATATTCAATTGTTGTATTTAATTATATTATTTTATATGCTACTATAGTATTGACTTATAATATCTTATATTTCATTATAGTATGAAATTATATTAAAGATATTTTCTATTGTAATATCTAATTATATTAATATATATTTTTATTACCATAATAGACTATACAATCATGCATTAACTACTATGAGAGATTTTATAGGGATACGTCTTTGATTATCACAATGAAATGTGTAGTCTTATATTTGAACACGATAATAGACTATATAATCATAAGTTTGAATATTATGAAAAATTATATAAATATTCACATTAGAATACCATAATTAATCATATAGGTGCATACTTGATTTGATTGTCATAATTGAATGTTAATAGGATTCATATTCTTTATAAAGTAAAATTCAACCACTATAGTTGAATATGGACTACAAATGTCATTTATGAAATACCATATACTACTAAAGTAATAAAATATTCTTAGATATTTTAGCTTAAGTCATATTAAAATTAGATTATTAATGTTTAGTTGTCTTTGTAATTTATGCAATGTCGTAATTAGATTATAATGAATTATTTAAATTGAGAATGATGAAAATTTCATATTATGATGATGTTTCATTTGTGAAATATGAGTGTAGTGTATGTATGTATGTATTCATAACATGCTAGTTAAGATTATTTAGTTTATCATATATCCTATTGTGCCATAATGATATGAATCATTACAATATGTGATGGTTTTTTCTAACTTAATTAAGTGTATATATGTGTAGTATATTGAAAATAAATCTTAGTTGGGGATGTGTTATTAAACAAAAAGAAAAAAAATGAAGGGACTATTACAAAAATATAATGGAATAATATTGAATCAAAATGTGAAATTTGTGTAAGAGGATAAAATTTGAAAATATGATATTGTGATGTATGTGGTACCAAAACTTAAAATTTCTTTATATGAGTATCGAAAATCGAGCCTTGAGAGCTTTTGAGTATAAATATTATCAAATCATGACTTTTTACCTAAGAGTCTTATCTTATGAGAGATAGAGCAATTTTGATAGGTATTAAAGGTTGTTACCTTGTATTTCATAACTAAGTGCTCTTGTCATATTAGATGCTATATTTTACTCAATTGCTCTTAAAGAGTAGCCAACAGGAATGATAAGCACGCTAACTAAATAAGTAGGATAAAAGTAATCCCTAATATTAGAGTTGGTTGATTTTATCTACAATGATTGATTATCTATTGTTTATTATGTTGTGATTGAATAATATTTGTGCTACTTTCTAATTAAATTAGTATTACCTTGCATTTATTTTATTGACTATTGTGTGTTATCATTGATGAGCAGTGATGTTATGTGATGTAATTTATAATTATTTATTTTCATTTATCTACATTGCTTCTTGTTAAAAGTGAATAGGCACTAGAGGTAGTATTCGATATAGGAACTTGGTTGTGATCAGAACTTGCTAATTATATATATATATATATATATATATATATATGTACAAAGTATAATTGTGGTTACATGATTGTGCATGCTTTGTTAAGTAGGTTATCTACCGATTGAATTTAGGACCGACTGTTTTTATTGAAAATGATTTTCAAATAAGGTCATAGAAACTTTGCCACCGTCAACAGCTTATAATTTGAAAGATTTTTTGGACACTTAGTGTTAAGTAGTCATAATTAGAGTTAGATTGTAAATAAAGATGATTTGGGTTTTATAGAAGTATTAATAGTTAGGGAAATTTTAAACTCCATTATATGTATATTTTTTGAATTATCATTTAGTAATTTATTTGTTAGTAATTCTATGTTGATATCAAAATTAAATAGTTTCAAGTGGTGGAAACTTAAAAAAATCAAGTTTTATGCCAGCCAGGGCTAAGTAAAAAAATTGAATTTTATGCAGGGCTAAGTGAGTTTGATAGAATGATTGAGTGAAATGGAAATAGTTTCATTTCTAACTATGCTAAATATAATTATGAAATAAAAAATGTATTAATTACAATAATATCCTTGCAATTAAAAAGAAAATATAAAATTAAAATCATATTTATATAAAAGATAATATTATTATTTTTATTTATTTATAACTAAATATATATAATTTATAGTTGAGTATATGTATTAAATAGTAAAATAATAATATATGTTAAATAAAAAAAATATGATATGATAATAATAAAAATATTATATTTTAACTTTAGTTATTAAAATTATAATTAACACATTATTTTATATAATAAAAGCATAAAAAACTTCATTTACCAAGTCTTCTATATTAAATAATTTTTTGCAAAGAATGCAAAAATATTTTATTTTTAATTTTATTATTAAAAATATAATTACAAAAATATATGAATAGAAAAATATTAAAGATATTATTTTATTATTTATTAACTATGGGTAATCTTAGAATACATAAGAAATATGATGAATAAAAGTATTAAAAAGCCATTTTTATAAATGATAAAATGGTTATTCCATTCCTTTTATTATGGAATGAAATTCTCTCATGGAATAATTATTTTCTAAAGAATTGTTATTTCCATTATATAATACTTATCAAATAAATTTTTTTCATTATTTTTCATTTCATTCCATCATGCTAAAAATGCTATAATACCTGAAGAGTAAATATAGCATTTAATTTTTTATTTATAAAATGATAATTATTACATTCTTTAAATTTAATAATTAATATTATTTATATTTTATTTTTATATTTATTATAATTATTTATTTTTATTCACTTGTAATATTAAAATAAATTTAAAATATTAAAATTAATTATTAAATATCATCTTAATAATGATAAATACATGCTTAATTTTGCTTATATTCTTTTTTATTATTTATATTAGTATTGTGTATGTAGAAAGAAATAAATAATTAGAATAAAAATAAAAATAAAAATTAAAAATTAAAATAATAATTATAAAATTTGAAAAATATAATAAATATTAAGAGACTATAGTATTTACTCAAGATTAAATATAGTATTTACTCATAAATGAATCAATATAAAAATATTTTAGGTGAAAACAATCACGTAAAAGAGAAAAATGGTATGAGAATATTAATTAATTAATCATTGGGCTCCTAAATGGAGACAACCCAGTTGTGACCTATCAGATCTCGCGTAACAAGTTAGAGTAACTGTCAAGGATACCTCGAGGAATATCCTTCAGCACACAAACAATAAAGGGGCTAATTTGCAAGTGTCTGACAAAATAGCGGACAAAATTGTTAAATTTCTTCTAAATAATTTCGTTTTCTTTAATAAACAGACTATCTTCGAGGACCACGAGCCACGGACAGGCTAGAGTGGGAAATTCCTTTTATATGTTATTGCTTGATCGGTCGATCATATCATCCACATCGTTTTCTTCATTTGTCCTTAAGTTAGAAAATAATGAGTATCATTAATGGTTCATTAACTTGAGCCAACAACCCGGTAAAACTGAAAAGCCCTTGACTTGAATTTCGATCTGTCACTTGCTGCTATTCAAAACCCAGAAATTTCCAGCTGAATCTGTAGGAACTTCTGAATCAACATTTGATCTTTTGGCTTTGAAAACCGAAAAAATGCAAGCTTTAGTACAATCTAGTGAGAGAAACAGTAATGGAACTATTAACCGGACAAGGAAGAAGAGGAGGTTTGACTTCACGGCGGCGGCTGCTGCGGCGGCGGCTTTGGTGATGGTTTATTGCTTTTCTTCCCTTCTGATTGGTGCCTCTGCTGCGGAACAAGGATTCCCAAATCAGACACAGAAGCTGAGGTTTGGTAAAAATGGAGAATTCAAGATATTGCAGGTGGCAGATATGCACTATGCAAATGGGAAGACTACAAAGTGCTTAGATGTGCTTCCTTCTCAGGAAGCTTCTTGCACTGACCTGAACACCACTGCATTTATAGAGAGATTGATCTTTGCTGAGAAGCCAAATCTCATTGTCTTCACTGGTAAATAGTTATTTTCCTATTGGGATTTGGCATTTTCTTTCTATTTATGTTTCGGCTGAAAATTCCCATTTTCATTTTCTGATTATAGATACTTATATGCTTTCCATTTTTGTTGTTTTAGGTGAGGGACTATTACAATACTGGTTTTATTAAAACGCTTCTACTAATCTAGGCCCATGACTTTAGTTTATTGCCTTTTCTGAGAGAATTTACCTTTAGGAAGCGGGAATCAGATACTGGCTTATGTCACTATTGAGTCTTAAACAAGTACAATAGTTGTATTTGGGACGAATCTCCCTGAGTTATCACTCACACTTGCACACATGATACAATCTAAAACAAACTAGCCGCATCTATTTAACCAGCCAATTTAACTTAATTTGCGCCATATTCTCAAGTATGAGAAATAGCATGATAGATGATAGATATCGGTGGGAACTAGCACTGCTCATTTGGGCTAAAAATTCAGATTGTGATAAAATGCTAATGGTATGAATTTTGATATATTATCTTGTAGTTTATATCTCACTTCTAATCTCCACTTCACTTGCACCTTTACTGAAGGAGTACTAGTTTTGAAGTTTTAATATAAGCTAACCTATGCTGCTTATTGTTTCTGGCATGGCAGGGGATAATATCTTTGGACTTGATGCCACTGATTCGGCTAAATCACTGGAGCTTGCCTTTGCTCCGGCAATTAAGTCTAATATTCCTTGGGTTGCTGTTCTGGGCAACCATGATCAGGAAGGAACACTTTCTAGAGAAGGGGTCATGAAACATATTGTTGGGATGAAAAACACAATGTCTAAAGTCAATCCTGCAGAAGTACACATAATTGATGGTTTTGGGAACTATAACTTGGAGATCGGAGGAGTTGAGGGCACGGAATTTGAAAACAAATCAGTTCTCAATCTTTACTTCCTTGACAGCGGAGATTATTCTAATGTTCCTTTTATTCCAGGCTATGGTTGGATCAAACCCTCCCAACAACTTTGGTTCCAACGAACTTCTGCAAAGCTTCGGGTACCGCTTTATCTTTCCATTGAATTGCAGTATTTTAGTTCCAATGCTACTGTGACTCCTATGTTCACAGAAAAATAACACTTGCACGCATGGCACTAGAGCTGACAACGAGTTAAGTCAGCTTATGAAACAAACCAAGTTCAACTCAACTTTTAATTTGATAAGATGAGCCATACATGAGATGGATATTTTAGCTTGTATAATAAACAAGCTGAGCTTACGCTGCATGATTTTTGATTCATTTGGTTCATGAACTGGTTTGATAACTACTTACCATTATTTATATACTTAGATATTTATGATTGATTACATACCACTCACATACATATATGCACAAACTCCACAACTACTATTTCTTAATATGTATTAAATACCACAGCAAATTTTCTTATAAAATGTGTCATTAATTTTTTGTGTGAAACTTTTTAAATAATTAAGTATAATTTAAAAAAAAAATCATTTAAGCTAAGCTTACAATTGGCTCATAAGCTCGAACCAGATTGAGCTTGAACTATTATTTAAAAAAAAAAAAATAGCTTATATGTGAACGAGTCAAACTGTGAGCTGAGCTAAAATTGAATGAATTAAAAAAACTAGCTCACATAAGCCTCAGCTTAGCTTAACTCAACTCGTTACACCTTGCATAACATACTCTGAGTCATACTAGTTCAACTTGTGCCATGTGTGCATGTGTGTGCAATAGCGTGAGAAAGAAACACCACTCATGATCACTTAAATCTAAATATCCCATTTCTCTTTACTGTTAAATAGCTTTCTACTGGTGGAACTTTGTGTGGATCCTTATTAACCAGATATCTGCTCCGATACTTTTCCATTGATTGTAAGTCTTTTGATTAACCATTTTTTCTTCGTTCTGCAGAGAGAATACATGCATGGACCAGTGCCTCAGAAAGCAGCTGCTCCTGGTCTTGCATACTTTCACATCCCATTGCCAGAGTATGCTAGTTTTGACTCATCAAACTTCACAGGTGTAAGACAAGAAGGCATTAGCTCTGCTTCCGTGAACTCTGGATTCTTCACAACCTTGGTTGAAGCAGGAGACGTGAAAGCAGTTTTTGTTGGCCATGATCACCTCAATGACTTCTGTGGCAAGCTAACAGGCATAAATCTCTGCTATGCTGGTGGATTTGGATATCATGCTTATGGAAAAGCTGGATGGCCAAGAAGAGCAAGACTGGTGGTGGCTGGCTTGGAGAAGACCGATAAGGGAGTTTGGGCTGATGTCAAATCAATTAAAACATGGAAACGCCTTGATGATCAACAACTGACTGGTATTGATGGTCAGGCCCTGTGGAGCAAAAGCTTTGGTGGTAAGTGTTGGAATTAACTCTCAAGATCCATCTATACTATTCTAAAACCAGATGAATCAAAATGAAATTAGTTATTTACACATGCACATCTTTCTGGCTTTCCACCATAATTAAGATTGCAAAGGAAAGCAATTTGTTCCCCTACCGAGGCAACAGAAAATGACACCTTCTATGGGGGTAGTATGTCACAACTTACCGAAGTCAGACAGGACTTGTCTCAAATATATTGTTCACTGATTGACCTGTCATGAGGATTTTTAGTTACATGCTTCCACCAAAATAAAGCTCCACATCCACTATATTGAGCCTTAAACCAAAAGTGCAACCCAACCAATCGTATCACTCAGATATTTTAGGTTAGGAGGGGGGTTATGTTGAACTACAAATTCAACTTATTTCAACAAACCAAATTTCTAATCAATTTAAGTCCAGTAAAAATGTTCTAACAGTAAAACGTCGTCGTCATTTTAGTGGTGGACTTTCGTATGTTTTAAGCTAATGGTAGAGAAGGGATAAGATGGAATCGATCTCTTGAAAAACTGCATAGAGATGCCTACTAGACTAGACATTCGTAGACTGCGTCTCTGTTTAAGCTTCATTCTTTGCATATCTGAGCTGACAAATGAAACCAGAAACAGTGTTAGTGGATCTGGTGGCAATGTATTCCTTGAAACAGCAGGTTTTATAGCAAACTAGGAACAAGATCTGCTGAAACAATTGTATTCCTTGCCTGTGTGTATCGATGATGTTTCCATTTTGGCCAAAACACCAGCAAATACTGGGTTTCTCTTTCTCATTCTGTCTTGTTGTTGGCATTTTCTGACTTACTTTCAGACCAAGAAGATAACTTTTTGCTAGTATTTAAACATTAGACACCCGACCGGCCATTTTGTAGGGAAAGCTTTTTGCGCGTGCTTATTTCACCCACAGGCCTTACACAACAGAAAAATGAATTCCCCCTTTCTCCTTATGTTGTGTGAGGTCATTGTGAAGGTAAATGTGCGTAGATAACGTTTAAATGTATAGTCGCAGATGCGTGAATGACCTGTTTTACTTCTTTCAGATTTTCAAGACTAGCTATGGTGTCTGTGTTGCATGATTTTTCTATGGTTTATGTTTCATATCATCCATTGTGATTCATTGTTTATTCTGGTTTCCATTGCAGAAGGTAACAGGAGGAAAAAACAAACCGGGGGTGGCCCTTGAGAATTGGAAATTTATGAGCCCAAATGGTTCCAGGGGGAAACCTCATAGAAATATTGTCATTTGTTGTTATAAGATTATTATCCATAAAACTTTATGATATACATGTTCTTGCTAGAAGCAGCAATAGAAGGTTGTCTTACCAAAGAATATATAACAAGAATGAAAAATTGTTAACTTGGATTGATTGATTATATGTTACAAATTGGATATGTGATATGTTCATTGTACTCAGCTTTCAGCTGAAATGTGAAGTTTCTCTCACTCACCTTCTCATAAAAAATAAAAAAAGAAAAGAAAAGAAAAAGGAAAAAGATCTCCACTCTGCTCCACACCCTCGATTAGAGGGTTTGACAGACCCACATCTGATTTTGAATTTATTCATAACCTTGGAAATATATAAGCATTTTTTAAAATACTTTTGATGATTTAACCCGTGAATTTTAAGTGTATGCATAAAATACTTACCACATCCCTTTTTTATCTATACTAGTGTGTTGTGTATTTCATAGAATTAAAATGAATAAAATTAGAAAAGGAATAACTGATGCAGTTTCTTAGGAGTAACTTTTAAAGTGAAACAAGAGCAATTCTCTGAAACAATAGACAAAATAATTAAATGAATGGAATAATTTTTTTTTTTTGCACTTGCATCTGCTGTTACTTCCCTAAACACGTATATATTTTGGAATTCCTCTAGACATGATGTGTTAATTTGATTGGAACTACACAATTATCAAATAGATATTAGCAAACAAAATTGAATTTCGGCACTTCCTTTTCCACAAAACACACATATAGTGCTTCGGTTTGGTTTCCTTTGATCAGTTTGATTGGATTTTCAAGTTTGCGTTTGGAGTGTGAATTGAATAGATTACATTAAGTCGGTTTTGCTAACACCAAAGTTTGGTGTTCAAACACAAATTACCCAAAAATGAAAAAGAAAAAGGCTGGGTGTTCAAACCCAAATTACCAAAAAAGGGAAAAAGGCTAGATGTTGAAACGCAGAATTTCAGCACCTGGCACTCACGAGTTACCTTTTATGCTGATAGATTATTTTGTGGGATGAAACCTCTTGGAAAAAAAATTCAAATTAAAATAGGCGGTGCAAATAGAATTTTGTTGCATTCTATGCAACAATGTATTCTCCAATGGCTTCGTGATATCAACACCGGTAGATAGAACTTATGTAGCTACTGAATTTGTAAAATATTGTCTTGTTCATATTCGTCATCAAATTTCTTTTGTTAATTTGATTATCTTAGAAAGTCATGTCAGATTTGGAGTGAATTATACCCACTGTCTGAAATGTCAACAGCCTGTGGAAGAGTCTATTAGCAAGGGAAAAGAAAAAAAAAAAGAAGGAATTACACAGAAATAATCCTAGGAATATAAATCCTAATTACAGTACGTAATATTAACATTTGAATATCGGGAACACAAACTTCATGTATTTGTATAAATAAAATGTTAGTTATTTTTATCATCACATTTACTAATATGATAATTTATTTAATACACATTTCTGTATAAATTAAATTATTCTCCGATTACATGAGTTTAGAACAAACGTATTAAAGTTGCTCTATAACATTTAATGGGATCCACTTCACTTATTGCTAAAATCAAATATGACTACGAATATATAACCAAAAGAAAATATGGCTTTAATTATTTCTTTATATATTTTTTGTAGTCATACTTTTATTTGCAGGCAGCTATAATCAGTTATATTTTATGATTATAATGTTTTGCATAAAATATTTTAATCTCTTTTAAGATATCGAAAAATACATACAAATCTCGTTTCTATTTTTAAAATTTTCCTGTGATCCCGTTTAACTCCTCTCCATTAGAAACATTCTCTTTAGATAATAAAATTCTTTTAAAATTATATTATTTTTAATAGCTAAAATGTCCCTAAATAAAATGCATCACTTCATTCTTTTTAAATGACATTGTTCTTAATTAATAGAAAAATAATTTTCATGTTAAAATTTTTCTTTTCCAATTTTTTACTTTACAAGTGTGTACAACTTCTAATTTTTCAATAAGCAACAAATTGAGTATGTTATATTTTATTTTTTTTAATTTAATAATGATTATTTTGTGATAATACAAATTTTATTTTCATATTAAAATCTATTATATTTTTTATTAATGGAAGAATATTTTTTTAATGATAATGAAAAAGTAATTTTCATATTAGAAATATATTAAATTTTATTTTTGAATAATAAAAAAATATTTTTAGTAATAATTGAAAAATGATTTTTATATTAAATATGTTTTTTAATTAATTGAGGAACAAAAAATAGATTGCAAATAAAAGACAACTAAAAATAATTCTAAAAATAGACCGTATATTTTCGTAATGAAATTTGGTATAAAATTGAAACTTTTGGTCAAAATTTTCATTTAACCATGCACAAACGATGAACTTAATGTGAAAATTAGCTATTCAAAAGAGATTTGTTGTGATGGCCCATCCCATGGTATATGACTAATATAGAAAATTGTTAAAGGCAACTTCCTACAAGCCTTACATTTACATGCCTCAATGCAATGCGGGATGTACAATTGTGTATATCTTTTAAAATATCATGATTATTCTCAAGTGCAATGTTACTACTCTTTAAAAATTTTAAATATTTTTATGTAAAAAAATAATAACAAGTTAACATAAAGATATATGGGATAAAATTTTGTATAAATAATAATTAATCATTTGAATGGATTTGAAATAAGGGTTTTGCATGAATTAGTTGAGAAAAAGTAAATGAAATAAAACATTTAAAAGTTAAGTTTAGAGGTAAATATGAAGGAATAAAGAAGATTTAAGATACATTTTTTTTTATTTTGCCCTTATCTTTATTTTCCCTTTTATCCTTCCAATTGTAGTCATTCCCTTATTTTCTCTCGTAAAAATCCTTAACACCCTCCTTTTCCTTATTAGCTTTTCTTCTTCTTTCTCTCTTTGACCAAGAGAAACAGAGCCAACATTAATCAAATTTCTCAGACAACCAAGGTAAGACTTTCATTATTGCTAAGTTCTTCTCCATTTTTCCTTTGGGTTTGATAAGTTTATGGCATTTTAACAAAAGAGGGAAAACTTGAATCCTAGCTTCAAATTTGTTAATTTTGAATGACTGGGGGCTATTAAACCACATTTTCTTCTAATTAGTGACTTTTCCATATAAAGTAAGTGACCATTCTAGTTTAATTTTAAAAGATTTAATTGAAATTGTTTGGATATAAGATAAATTTAATAAGTTTTGATGATTCTTTGAAAAATATGTTAGATTATAGTTTTTGATTTGAGATTTTTGTTGAATCTAATATAAATGAGGTGCTATTAGTGAGTTATGGTGAATTGGTGGTGTTTGGTAGTCTTATAAATGAGTTAGAAGTGATTTACAGCAAATGAATAGTGAAATTCGCACAAAAATATGCAAAAAGCAAGATTATAGTTGATTACAACTAGAGGAGTTATCCTCTAAAGAATCATAGTCAAGTAGGTAATAAAATATTGCCTAAAAATTAGGCCTCGAGAAGGTTATAATCGACTATATAGTGATATGATAAGAAGAATTGCCTTTGGAAGAGTCATAATCAAGTATATAGTCCACCAGTAAAATGAACCTTTGTTCTCTAGAAGTCTATAGTTAATTACATAATTGAATATAACCCACATAAATGCTCTTTGGAGGTTTGTAGTTATATATATAATTAACTATTACCTTTATATCTTCAATAAACATTCCCTTTAAGAGTGTTGTGGTTTATAGTAAGTTTTTTAGTGTTAATTAGAGCTATTGTGCATTTAAATGATGATAGATGGATAATGTAGGGCCATGCAAAGAGGCATGGTAATGTTAATTTGTTGATTTGTGCATTATTTTTATTTTATAGATTCATAAATTAGGTATTTACCACTATCTTAAAGTTAGACTTTCAAGAGCTTACTTAGTATGACTATACATAACAATGGATATTTTGTTGTATATAGATATTTCAACCCTTGTACTATATAAGAAAAAGGGTAGAAGAATATAAACTCATCTCAATCAAGGCTAGTTAGACCAGTTTATCCTTAAATTAGATTAGATTAGTAGGCATAACTTCTCTTTATTGTAGAATAATTTTGGTGAATGAAGTTTTGCTATCTCCATACTACTTGGTTATCTTCCTTTATTATCTCATATATGCTCAAGTATACTACCAAGGGAAATAGGTTAAGCTAGTGTAAACCAATTGATTAGGTTCCATGCTAGACATGACCAAAGTTAGGTCATGACATGTGAGGAAAGTATATTTAAGTATGCATGCAACAACTAGTACCTATGAACATTTAGACTAACTACTACTATGGAATTGTTGATAGACATCGAGTATTTAAGGAATTGCATGTTAATTTTTGATTGGTGTCCAATTGATTGTCATTATAAATATGTTATAATGTTGGTTATATAATTAATGTGAAAAACACAAATAACTTTGGTTTTTATGCTGAATGAATCATCATCTTTTCTTTATGGGATATATAACTTGATCTAGTAGAACATTGGTTATTAAGTTAAAGAAATCAATTATTACCATGTAATTATTGTTGAAAATTAATATTTAATGAGTGTGTTTTAAAGCCGAATGTGGAATATCTTATATACCTTTTCAATTTTATCAAATAATCAACATTTTATAACCTCCTTTAAAAAAATTTGTTTCGCTCTGTACACTTTTTCTATTCTTTATAACTTCTCAAAACACTTTGTACTATACTATTTTTAATTTGAAATATATATATAGAATTCTAAATGAAATATAATACTTTAACTTTAAAATATATATACACCCTAAATGAAATAGAAAGTAACATTTATTTTGTATTACAACACACAATTTTATATTTGACAAATATAACACATAGGAGCTCAATTGAAATAAAAGCCACATGTTCCATTAGTACTTCAAAATTTGTACTATTGAACATTGGTAATCGGCCGGACCATTTCAAATTGAAATTGTAAGGGAAAAAAAAAATAAAGAAAGTAGAAACTCATCAAAGCAAAAGGTTTGGGTTCTATTATCTAAAATGCCACATGCTGCATGAGATACTGCTTTGTGGTGCCTGCATTAGCCTTCTGCTTGGCCCCATATTTTTCCGAACAAAATAAGTATCTTCACGTTCATCATTCCCAAATTTTCATTTCTCCTTTTTTCGGACTTTCTTGTGAGTTGTCTTTGATTGAATTGGTGAATGCATCTTTTGAAGCCAATAACACATCGCAAGGTGGTTGAGTTGTTCACGTGTGATTTTGGAGGTGATAGAAGCGGGGACACCGACACCACATCCATATCCCTTGTGCACCACTATCTAGTCCACTTATATACCTACAATTTACCCTCATTAATTACTTTTAAGCTAATATTGTCCATTCCTTTTCTTTAGCAAATTTTTTTTATTTAATTAAATTAATTCGCTGCTTAACTTTTAAGATTATTCCTTATGATAATTTATTTGCTTCTAATTAAGGTTTTATTTATTTTTTAGAAAATATTTTTATAAAAATATTATTTTATATATACTAATGTAGGCTTGTACATTAATGATTAGAAAAAATGATATCTAGAAGTATAGTAGTGGAGGAAAATAAATTCTCTTTTTGAAATAGAGGAATTTGACAATTTACTTTTTTTTAATTTTTTATATTTAATATTAAATAAATAAATAAATTATTTTTTCTCCCTTTAACATTTTATAATTATATTTTATGAATGGGTAATGTTATGAGAAACTTCACTTTCTAATAGGTTGAGTTTTTTTATCATTAAATGATCTTTTTTTAAGTTTTACAAAAAGCAAATTAAATTAAAAAAAAAATTTCAATGTAATAAAGACAATTTGATAATGGAAATACTTAACCTTTTAAGGGAGGGAATTTTTCATAGTGTTATCCTTATGAAAAATATTTTTTATTGTAATAAATAGAGCCTAAGGGCTCATTTGGTATAACGATGAGAATATAATTGATTATTGATTGATTTTGGTGTATAATAATTGTAATTTTTTTTACTAATAACATAACTTTTGATAATGATTGTTTTTCTTAAAGTATAATTGGTATAAATACTTTTAAGGGTTTGTTTGGTATAGTGATGAAAATATAATTGATTATTGATTGATTGTAATGTATGATAATTGTGATTTTTCTCTTATTATTGGCAGGAGTTTTAATAATAATTGTTTTTCTTTGAGGACAATTGGTATAAGAACTTTTAGTGAAAGAAAAGTAATCATTATTAAAAGTTATACTATTAGTGAGAAAAAAATTATGATTATTATATTATATAATTAATTAATAATTAATTATATTTTCATTATTACATTAAACAAGTCCTTAATATAGGAGATTGTGAAGCTTCACATTTATAAGTGGAAGTTAGCAATTCCCACTCTTTTATTCAAATAAAAAATTATGCTATTAATCTATTTAATAATAATAAAATAATAAAATATATTATAGTTAATTTATTTTAACTATTAATTATTTCAATTAATGAGATCATTTATTATGAAAATAAGAAAAATAAGTAAAATTAATTTAAATATTTTAAATTAATATCTCTATATTAAAATTACTTAAACATCCTTTAATATTTCACTATTATTAAATTAATAATATAATCTTTTTGCCCAAAAATATAAAGCAGAAGTTGCTATTTTTAATCCCTTTGAAAATTTCAATTTATTTCTAATCTAGTGGTAGACATTCTTGCTAGTACGTGTATACTATTTCAGAAGTCTACACTACTTCCATGGTATAATACATTCAAATATGTTATATTACATTCAAGGTCCAAACTAGCTATTTCCAGGATAACCCACTCTGGCGTGTTGCCCGAATAAAAGCCATTAGATGGAATGAAATTTGCTTTGCACAATAAGATGATATTCATTTGAAATGTGACGTCAGTCAGTAATAAAGGGGACTTAGCCCATTTTTTTTCGAGCCTCAAAATATAATATATGAAAAGATGACCTTAATCACTAAATGTTTTTTTTTTATATTTTGACCACACGAAAAAATTCCTTATAATAAAATAGTTCAAATGAGAAATTCGTTTTGATTAATAGTATATTATCATACGGAATATAATATAAGCTTATTATTATTATTATTATTATTATTTCAAAAATATTAAAACTACATGTGTGACCTTACTTAATAAGCTTTCATGCACTTTTAAGATTTTATAAATTATTTAATTTAATTTAATTGATAAGTTAAAAATTTATTTGCACCTTTATTAAATTAAATAAAAATAATGAAATAGAAATAATAATAGAGAAATTCGTGAATGTGATACTTGTATCAATAGAGAAAAATCTGGCAATTGAAAAAATACTTTAAATCAATTAAATGATTTTTTGAATTTGAAAAATATTTTAAATTAATTGGAGGAAAGGGATAGACATCTGATTGGAAATTTTTGTAGTTCTACCTTATCATTGAAATTTTCGTGCTACTTTCACTTTTTTACAAGTGAAATGTTTTGATATCATGGGTAAATTCATACTAAAATTTAGGAGGTGATGCAAAGATGTTTTTAATTTAATTATAATATTAAAATTTTTACTCTATTTTTACTTCATTTTGATAAATACAATATTTTGATACCATAATTAAGTAAATATTAAAATTTGGATTAGAATTTCTTTATTTGTCAAAATATAGGAGACTATAATATTGAAAATCTTAATTCTATAATAGGATTAGAAGTATTTTCAACTTAAAAATGTTAAAGTTCTATTGTAATATTGAAATTTCAATATTACGATTCTGTTTCATGCAATAAATAATTTAATTTATAACTTATTGACTTGATCAATAAGTTATAAATTAGCATTTAGAGAAATTTCTTATACTAACGTATAAGCTATCCTAGATAACTTATAAACTTTGATTTGATAAGTTACTTTGAATAACTTATAACTTATAAAGTATTACATCTTTAATTTTTTTTAAATCTATCTTTATTCTTTTTATTAATTTATAACTCATACCTTTTGTAATATAAATTTAAATAATTTTTATAAAATATGATTAATTTAATTTTAATATAATTATATCATAATTTTAAATTATAAATATATAAACAAATGTATGTAAATAAATAATATTATAAAATATAATTAATTATATTTCAAGTAATTATAATTTTATAATAAATAATAAAATAAAAATTATATAAGTAAATAAATATATAATTTTATGAAATATAATTAATTAAATATTAAATATTATACTTATATTTTAAACTTTTTTAATTATATTATATAATTTAATTTTCAGATAAATATAAATTATTTTAATTATATATCTATTTTTATTAATATATCCTTTTGTAATTTCAACTGATTTAATAATTAATTTTATAAAATATTTTAGCTAATTTAAAAATTATCAATTATAAACTATTAGTTATTTACGTGAAACAGAGCTTACATTCACTTGTACATTGAGAAGTAGAAAGTTTTGACATTATAGTTAAGTAGAAATTAAAATTTAGGTAGTTTCCTTACTTGTCAAAATATAATATTACAAATAAAATGCTATCTTTAGCAAAAAGATTTGTTGAAAATTAAAATTTCAGATAAATTTTGTTCATCAAAAATTATTTTTTTGACAGAAAATTCTGTTTAAATTTGTCTTACAAAATTTTCAACAGAATATTCATATTAGAAATAAATTAATTTACAAAATTTCATTGAAAATTTTGAACATTCCATTGAAATATGTAATTTTTTTTAAAAATTGTTGAAAATTTGTTAAAATTCTTTTTCTTAAATTTATAATAGAATACTGACAAATAAAAATAAATTTAGAAACTACAAATAAAGAGATTGTGAAATAAATATGAAATAAATAATTTACAAATATATTATTCAAATAAATCACAACATTTTATTTAAATTAAATTACAAAAACATATTACTTCAGCCCGAAAGTGTCCGGAAAATTAGGATCCATTAAATCATGGGCTGCCCGGTCACCATACAACTAACTGGGGTCTGTATAAGATTCTGACTTTTTTTTTGAGTAAATTTAATTAGTTTTTCAAAAAATAATTTGAATTTTTTAACATTATCTTGATTATAGAATGGAAAAGTGAAAATCACGCGAACCAATAAATTGTGCATTGGAATGACATTAGAAATAATTTATTTAATTTCTTAAAATATTGAAGGTTCGTGGAACTGTAATGCGTGATACCTGAAGGTGATTCCGAACGAGAATCAAAACGAAATATAATCATTTTAAAAAGGGGAAGAAATAAATCCAAATAATTGAGAGAACTTCATATTTGTAAACATTATTATTATTATTATTATTATTCTACGATACCAATCTTATTCATAGGTCAATATTTATCAAATTGTTATAATTCTATTATATTAATTTCAATCTTAAATCAATATTTATTAGGTAACCTGAGATAAATTTTATAATTCATTATATTTTATTATTATTTTTATTATTATTATCACATCACTAATTTATTATTTATTTATTTTCAAATCATTAGTGAATTAAAATCAAATATTATTATTGTCAATATTATTATTACAAATATAATTATATTTTTTATTGTTATTAATATCATTTAAAAATTATATTATTATTAATAATAATATTGAATATAACTAAAATAATAAAAAGATAAATCAAGATACAATAGTTTTTAATATAGAAAACTCCCAATTAGATGAGTAAAAACTAAAAGACCTAATCTAAAAGAAATTTACTATCAATTAAAAATTTACTCTAATAGTAATAATTTATTATTCTAATTAATATATATAATTAGTTATAATAATTATTTTATGTATGTTTAGTTATAACAACTAGTTTATTACTTGTTTTAATTATCTTTTATTAATTTTTAGGTTATATATATGATACTAATTTTAATTTCTCACATAATTTTTATTTTCTAAATTTTAATGTAATTATTCATTTTATTAAACTTATGTAATATATGTTGAAAATATTAAACATATGAATTTATTAATTTATATATATATATATATATATATATATATATATATATATATATATATATATATATATATATATATATATATATATATATATATATATATATTAGTAAGTATTAATCCATCATACTATTATATATATTAATATGCATTTGTGTATACACACACACAAATGCACATTAATAAATTAATCACTTACTATATACTAATATTATCATATTAATGGGTTAATATAATAGTATAATAGATTAATACTTACTAGTCTTAATCTTTTATTAGGTTAAGTTAATCGATACTATTTTCTTTTTAAGTTAGATCATTGTTATTGCTTACTACATTGATTCTATTATTAAGTTATGTAAAATTATACCAATTTTAAGCCAATTCGTTACACCTAATTTATTTTGACACTTCTATAAAAAATATTTGAAAAGTTTTAAATTTATATGTATGGAAATTACTATACAAATAATGAATATATAAAAACAATTTTACAAATCTATTATCAAAATTACATAAAAATAATTGTAGATTTTTATACAAAATTACTAATTTTAATAACATACAGTGCAAATAGTTGTTATATTTTTTTTACAAAAATAATAAGAGTGTATATAAATAATATTTTTTAGTACACACAACATTTGATTGAAAACAATATAAACAAATGAAAACGTTAATAAAGCTCAAATAGTGGGGCAATTATGTAATTATACTTATCTTTGGTGACAAAATAGAAAACATAAAAAGTATTGATAAACCAAATCAATTTTTAAAATTCGAAAGTTGACATTCAGCCAGCAGTGCAAGGTGAGTTACCCTACTTTTTCTCGAGGGAAACGTAGTCGAGCCCTGCATTCAAGGCAACAACATCTGTTAAAAAGAACACAAAGGGAAATTTTAGAGTTCAGACTGCTCGCATTTGGTTCTAAAATGAAATTCTGTTTTTATTTTTTTTTTCTTTCTCTCTTCTGATAGTCATGCGAGTTGCGCATAGTGAAATTAAGGCTGTGAATGCGAATCTCTACTGCTTTTAAAAATAATTTTTTATTTTTTATTTTCAAAAATAAAAATTCTTCTTTAGTGAATTATTTTTAAAATTTATTTTTAAAAATTATAATTTTAAATGTGTAATTTAAAAATAAAAAATAATTTTTGATATTTTTTAACTTATTTTTTAAATATTAAATGAAATATTTTTTACTTACATAATCAAACACCCTTTATTTTTATTTTTATAAATTTAAATTTAATTTCTGAAAATAAAAATACGCCAAGCATACCCTGTAATCCTTTTGGCTCGTTTGTTATGCGCAGAGAAGTTTCAGAAAGAGAAACCAATAACCCCGTCAACGGCTTATTGATGAACTTTCACTAGATAAGAAGTTAATTAAATATATTAAAATTGTATCATAATATATAATTATAAGAAAATAAAATATAGGAAATAAATTCAAAATTCTCCAAAATTAAAAAGATTAATAAATTAGTTTATCTTTTTTAGTTTGGATAATTTTTTAATAATAAAAATAATTAAATCACAAAATGTACATATATAAAAATTAGAAATCAAATTAAAATGTAATAAAAAGTATAAAATTTTTAAAAGTATCAAATATCACTTGAATTAAAAAATTTTAGTGTAAAAATTTAATTTTCATTTAATCATAAAATTTAAATTTAAATTGCAATTTTTAATAATGATATAATAGAAAGATGAAATTCAAAATATAAAATTGTAAAATAACTACTCATATAAATACTTTGATTATAAATATTTATGGCTGTACTTGACTTTTGCATCTTCCGATCGGAGCAATTCATTTTTTCTCGATTATTTAAGATCAAGAACAACCATTATAGGATTATCCTACCTCAATTAAAACTCTCTTTTTTCTTATATTTTTAGGAGAGAGAGCATAAGTCACTTTTCTTTGTTGGAATAAATATTTCAGATACAGTATTTTTGTAAAGGAAGGACCTTATTCATCATAAAATTTATAAGATTAGAACCAATAATCTTATTAATATTAATATTTTTATTTATTAATTATGATAGATTCCTAACCAAATACTAAATTTTTTTGATTTATTTATTTAAATAAATTTATTAATTTAAATTTGATTTATTTAAATAAATAAATTATTTTAAACTAAATTTTAAGTAGGTTAGTTATAAATCCCTGATAGACTTTTGATCTACTTATACCCTTAACACTGGGCAATTTGAATAACATTTTGATATCTACTTAAAAAATTTATGATTTTTTTATAAAAATTTAATATAAAAGTTGTGAATCTCGTATAAAAATATTGTAATTTTTCACGAAAATATTATAAGTGGGCGTCAATTTTACTTGTAACTCACGTAAGAAAATTGCGATATAGAAAAGTGAGCCAATGTACTTTTTCAGAAAAGTTGCAATCAGATGGGCAAAGGTCGTCTGAACTAGACATGTAGGGCCGTGATCGCTGGGAATGCAAAGAATCCGGGGTTACGGACTAACGTGAACAAGTTTGCACATTCGTATTTGATGCGGGCAAGTACGTGGGATTGTAGGTTTGATCGTGACTAAAAAAATTATTAATTTTTAATTATTTTTGTAAATATAAGTTTAATATATATTAAAAAATTTAATTTAATTTTTTATTTAAATAATTTAATAAGAATTAAAATATTAAAATATAATTTATATATTATAAAATAAAATAATTAATAAAAATTTAGAAAAACATGAGTTATTTACAGATAAGCTAGCATCACATGCGGTGCGGTGCGGTACGGTGCAACGGTGCAGGCAATCTAAAAGGAAGTTCGCATTTATAGTGAGTTTATGCAAACAAGTCCGTTGAGGTAAAGTTTGTATAAGTCCATCCCACTTATTTTACATGCCTAAACATATGAGAAAGTTTAACTTTTTTTTTTCAATTTTTAATAATATAATTCTTGGAAAGCTATCTACACGTTATAACTTTTTTAAAAAATGTAACCTCTTTTTTTTAAACGCGTGAGGGAGCATGACTTTTTCCATGACGCGTAAAAGAAGTGAGGATGAGACGCTTTCTATATTTTCTTGAAAAATATTTTGATGTTACCCTTCTATGGTTATTGACCGTGAGATCGGTAATTTTATAAAATTTATTATTTATTAAAGAAAGTATAGGATGATATACTTTTAAAATAAGAAGTTCATTATATTAAAAAATTATATAATATTTTTAAAGTGAAAGTGTATGATTTTTTTTTTAAAAATACCTAATTCAAATGGAAATAGGTGCAGTTAGGAAAAAAAATTCAGGGAGCTATGTACACATATGAATTATTATTTTCATATGTTGTAATCATGCATAAATTTAGAAAATAAAATAATCGTATTTTTTAAAATTTTATTTAATTAAGAGCTAGCAATTTTTTATAAAAATTATAATTTTTAAATTTTTTTAATACAATATTTTATCAACCGGATTAAAATATTCTATGCTTGTTACTTGCAAAATATGTATAAAATTCTAGCTTTTACAAAAAAAAATAAGATTCATATGCATAATTTATAAATTTATAATTACAAAATATAAGTATTCAAAATTCAAAAAGATATAATAAAAATTTATAAAATCTATGTGTGAATTATAAGTATTCAAATATTATAAATTATTAAAATTAATGCTATAAAAAATTTAAATCATGTTCCTGTAACATTTCACTTTGAATTTTTTTTAAAGAGGGGTCGTATACTTTTTCAGACTAAACATACAACAACATTAAGTATGATAATAGATCCGGGTAGATTGACCTGAATTCAATTAAATCTAGGTCCAGATTTGTTATTTTAGATTTGTTAAGAATATGATAAGAGTTAATTAAAAGATTTAAAATAGATTTATTGAGATTTGCCGGTATAAGTAATTTTATACTTTTTAATAAAAATAATTTTTTTTATTAATAATAATTACACTTAATAATTATGAATCATAACTATTTTCTCATTTATATTCATTTTCATTTTGACTTATTGATGCTATTTATATTAACTTTATGATAAATATGAATTATATCGTTACTGACGTTATCACCTAAAGTTTATAGTGATCAATTTATGAATACTTATTTATTCATTTATATTTTTATGAGATATTTTTGCATGATACAAATTGATATTATAAAATAAGAAATTATTTAAAAATATTTTTATAATTTAATAAATTTAAATATTTTTAAAATTATTTATTTTAAATAAATTATCATAAAATTCTTATATATATTATAATATTAATTTTTATATAATAATAAGTTAATTATAATATTTAATTTGAATAAATCTAATATAATACTCAAAAAACTTAAAAATTATTGAATGTTTATAAGTGATTGATTAATATCTTATATAAATTAATATTATTATAAATTTAATGTAACATCTAAAAAATATAAGATTTATTGAATATTTAATAGTTAATTTTAAGCTCAAACTATTAATAATAAATCTAATTTAAATAAAATTGAATTAATTTAAGTAAAACTCATTAAACATAGGGTATAGGTATTTTCACCAATTATATATATTTGTGTGAATTGTGGGGGGGGGGGGGTGCGGGGAGTGCGTTGGCCTTTGGGAGCCATGACCCCGCAACTGCAAGGGACAAGGTAGTCTCGACCCTGCAAATGAAAAATGATACCTCATATTTAATGAATAATAACCCTTTTTTTTTGTGATGATGAATTTTTTAATAAATAATAACTAATTTATAACTTTCTTAAAATTAAGTAGCAAGTGAAAGAAGTAATGCGTGCGATGTTGTGGAGTGTTATCAGCAAAAATTCTTATTCTTGGGGATGAGGAGATTCCATTTGGCAATTTTTTTTTCTGGTAAAAATTCCATTTGGTATTTGCACCTACGGAAAACACCGCTCGTCGTCTCCCTGGCAAAGGGCCCCTCCTTGCCTTGTTTTGCAGTGACGAAACCGGCAAATCCTAAAGCTAAGATCTTCCATTTCTCTCGATGTTTTTCTATATCTACCACAGAAAGCATAGGACGAAGGGTGACAAAGAGAAGAGTGGAGAAGTAGGCACATTGTCACTGGGATATATAAAGCTGGTAACTTTCAGCGACCCATTTCAGATTCCATCCACAAAAACTTAATTTGGAAGGAAAGCGCAAAAACACGATTTTCCCAGAATCTTCATTTCTTTAAATCTGAGACTGGCGAGGTTCCTGAGAATGGTACGTGATTGTTATTCTCTCACCTTTTCTTGGGTCACCATATGGTTTAAGTTTTCTCTTCAGATTTGATTGGGGGTTTTGATCCAGAAGGAAGAGAATTTATCTGCGTTTTTAATTATTGGATGAAATGAATGGAATTCAGGTGGTAGCAGCAGGTTCTAATGTAGCTAAGTTCAATTTGAGAAGGGGGAACGAATCTCCTCATGTTGTGGTTAGTGATAACAACCATGGAAATCTTTCTAGAAGCAATAGTGGCTGTTTTTCATCCATGGCAGAAATGGACAGAGATCCTTCCTGTGTGTCATGTACCACTTTCAACATCCTTGCTCCTATTTACAAAAGACTTGACCCGCAGGTATTGTACTTCTTTTCATGAAGTATTTTATGCCTTTTTTTTTCCCTATATGGTTGAGATGCTACTCTCAAATTTATGTGTTCTAATGGACTTCACTGAATTGTGCATCTTTATTTTGTGTTTTAATCAGAATCAGGGCCTTAGAGAAAGTGACTTCAGGTTATTCTGGTTGGCCAGGAACCAAAGGATCTTGGATTGGTTGATCCATGAATCATCTTCTATAATGTGTCTCCAGGTAGGAATTGCTTTCAATTCTTTTTGGCAGTGCAGAGATATTTCCTTTTGGACAGGTTCGGGTTGTTATAATACATCCTTAACGTCCTTCTCGGATCCCGGTTTACTCCACTGGCTTTCATTCCTTATATGATTTTTGTTTCTTGTTAGGAATTTTGGGTTGGAAATGATGAGCTTGTTCACGTATATGAAGAGAGACTTGAGAGTGCGGGCTACCTTCTCTTCAAACTTGCTCGGACGAACAACCGTGGAGATGGTAAGTGGCTGCTTTTCTCTCAATTTGAATGCTCAAGAACTGATTTTGTGAAACACTTCATACAAATTTTAATCTTTGAATTGTAGCTCTTAATTTTCTATTAGGATTTTTTCTATAAAAGGAACTATCAAGATTTTGTTTTCATAATTAAAGATCAAAGCCTTTTCAAGTAAATTTATTGGTCCATGGCTCAAAACGTCACATGTGTAAAAATACAGGTCTGCTGACTGCTATTCATAAAAAATACTTGAGGGTTGTGAATTATCGAGAGTTGCTTTTAAATGATTTTGGTGATCGCGTTGCTCAATTGATACATGTTCAGTCAATTTTCCCCTATTTACTGAACCGAAATGGCAGTTTTCACCAAGAGTTTCTGGTTGTGAACACCCACTTGCTATTTCCTCACGATTCAAGCCTATCTATAGTGAGATTGCATCAGGTATGCAAGTCCCTGGCAATATAAGTAGTTCTAATCCATATTATTGATTTTATTTCCAGCTTGCCCTCAATCCTAAGCCTGGGTTTGGTTTCACCTTTAAGTAGGTTTACCTAATATTGCAATATGTGGAAACGTATCAGAGAGAAAACAAACTCAAACCAATGCCTATTATACTCTGTGGGTGAGTTTATGTTTGATTGTCCTGTGATGTTGCAAGGAAAAATCTATTTTTCTGTGATTGGATGTCCTCGTTTTTAGTCTTTATGTTCTACTTTCTTTAGTGACTGGAATGGAAGCAAGCGTGGGCAAGTTTACAAGTTTCTTAGGTCACAGGGGTTTGTATCGTCATATGATATTGCTCATCAATATACTGACACTGACGCAGATGCTCACAGGGTTTGTGTCTCATAATTACAATTCTCATCATTACATTGTTCGTTCTATACCCCATGATGTTAACAGATTATTGTTTTTCCCATGGCTTCTATTTTTCCCAAATAATTCCAAAGTGGGTAAGCCACCGCAATCATAGGGGGAACATATGTGGTGTTGACTTCATTTGGCTTTGCAATCCTAACAAATCACGAAAACCATTGAAGACAAGTTGGGCTGAAGCTGTATTTGGTATAATAAAGGTGGGTAATTACCTGCATTTATTATCTATATTCTTATTTCATTGTCTTTTCTCTTCCTCAAAGATGAGATATGCAGCTCATGCTATTTTAAGACTGTAGTAAATAGGACCTGTTGATCATTTGACCAGTGAAAAGCAGGCTCCAACTATTTTCATGAATGCTTTTATGAACTCAGTTGGTCTTGCCTACTGTCTGAGAGCTGTAGAATCCTACTTTTGCTGTTCTAAAGAAGTTGAGGCTGTCTGCATAATCTTTTCAGCTTTGAATCCAGTGCTGAATAATTTTTTCCATTTTTCTCCCAAATTCCAGTACCAGTTGCAAAAGGCTTTGCTGTCTGAAGACGATGCGTTTGCCTTTCTGAGGGGTGACAACTGCAATGATGTTGTGACATATTCTAGTTTCTCCGAAGCACTACGTCAGGTATGTAATAATCTGCTGGGGTATCCAGAAGATAGGAGATTCCAATTGCAATCCATTAATTATATCAGACCTTCTGCAGGTAAAGCTAATTGGTGTGCCTTATGGGCTATGCTTCCAAGAGTTAAAAGAATTGTGGACTCAAGTCGATGTAGATGGAAATGGTGTCCTTGATTTTGAGGAATTTAAGGTATATTGAATGTCTTCATTATCGAGCAATTTGTTGTCTTCTTATTGAATCTGAAAATATGCACGCATGATGCGTCTGTGCACACTTTATAAGCTTATCCCATTAGCAAGCCTCTGATCTTGTAGAGCTTCTTGCTTAACTTGTCTCTTCTAAATATGAAATTGTGCTAATGGACATTGCAGCAGAAGATTTGGAATTCAACATGTTCAGATCAAGTGCTGGAAGATCCCAATGGGTGTATGCAGGAAGCTAATGTAGAGTGCGAGGAAGGAGCCATTGGATTTAAGGTGAAGAATGCAGCGCTCTTCCCCCATGAAGTGGAAAAAGGTTTGTGGCCTGAAGACTACTCTCTTTCTGATCATGCTCCACTGACGGTTTATTTTTCTCCAGCAAGAATGTTTTGTTCTGGATCGCAAAAATGAAGCTAGATAGTCGATGGTAATATAGGCCTGCTCATAGTTTGTTTGAATTTGTCGAATTTGTGTATAGCCAATAACGTAGAAAAACCTATTTATACACCTATACTGTCTTATAATGGCTTTATTCTGAGAGACAATTGGGCTTCATTTACTACTATGAAAACCACCTTGTCTCAAGGGTGAAGACGTTGTGAGACAATTTGAGTGTGAAAGCAATGTCACTGCATAAAAAATGTTCAGGCTGTCATGTGTATGCACATATGAAGTCAGGTTGTCTGAAACCAGTCGTGATAAAGCCCTGGCCAATTTTTTTTAGGCCAATGGAGAACAATTTGTAAAGGTTTGGATTGTTATAATTTGTGCTGAGCTGAAACTCAAAATGTCCACATGTGGGTTATTTCCTCTTGACATGTTATTTAGATATATTGGTAATAGAGTGGCAAATACTCCAAAGGCATTAAGGAAAAAAGTCCCACAGGTAACAAAGGTGCCATTTTGCTATTAAAGATGCCGTCTTTTAATTTTGAGTCACCAAATGAAATAAATATTTCAGGAATTAGAGTATTAAGGAATTTCTCTCATTTTAATAATTGTATTCGAATCTCTGCCCTCAATAGGTAAAAGATGTCGCCTTTTAGTTATACTGTTTGTGCTACTGTGGGAACCAAATCTTTGAACCTTTGGTTGAATCTCTACTCACCCTCATAATTGAGAAATTACATAATACAACTGGTGCATAATTGGAGGCAAATATTATAGTATTAATGCTATATCTTATTATGAATTTCACATTTTCTTTGGAAGTATTTGTGAATGAAGCTTTTCTCGAAGTGCAAAATTAAATCCCCAGTTGTAATTACATCGGTTAGAAGGTAAATGTGATGGTGGGAAGTTCAATTTTTTATGAAGTTAAGTATTTCATTACTTTATTAATTTTTTTTGATATTTCAAAATAAATGAATCAAATAAAAAATTAAAGTTTAAAAAAATAATTTAATAATAAAAATACTTAACTCTATAAGAGGTGGAGTTTTCAATGAAAAGAGAAGGACGAGCCAGTGTCAATGTTCTTGTGAAATGCCAATCCACTAAACAACCTTTCGCATCACGTAATCTGATACTCAAAGGTCCTCTTTTTCGTCAACTTAGAAAAATTTGTAGCCACGGAAATAACTAATTTATCCATTACACTCATTAAAAACATTCATTACACTCATTAAAAACAAAGCTTGATAAAGACCCATAACAGAAAATAGAAAATAGGAAAATCATACATCTATTTCATGGTGTTATTATATTAATTCCTCCGAAACTGTTAGCCAACATCGCAGAAACTTCCAAACCAGCAGTAGATTCTCCCGCGGGAACTGCGCGTTTCGAGCACAAACACGGTTTGGTTTGTGGGCCCTACTCTTCCACGTGGCAAAACATTGCCAAATCCTAACACAGACTCTACTCTCTTGCTACTGCTACGGGAAATTTTTGAAAAAAAAATGGCTTCTCAGAGAAGCCAAAGACCGACCCTCTTCTTCGAAGTCAGTCAATGCCTTATTCTTCCATCCAATTTACTTGAAATTCATTTCTACAACTGCTTCATCTTCTCAAAGTTCTCTGCTTTTTATTTCTTCATTTTTCATTCGGTCTTCTTTCACATAGTGTCTGAAATTGTAGTTACAATTAATAAGCAACATGGAAATTTTGCCAAGACAGAGAGGGGAATCAATGCCCGTGGGGTTTAGATTCCAACCCACTGATGAAGAGCTTGTGAGTCACTATCTGAAGCATAAGTTGGAGGGTGATAATTCCCTTGTACAGATTATAGCTGAGGTTGATGTTTGCAAGCATGAACCTTGGGACCTACCAGGTATTTCTCTATTAATACGGCCCTTCGTTGAATAAATATAAAATTATTGCTGCTCTCACTTTTATCATACGCAAAACTCTCACAGCTGCATCAATATATTCCCACAACTGAGTATACAACCAATCTGATTGATATAAACAACCAGTTTGGTTGGCATTATGCTGTAGTTGTAAGGAAATTGTAAATAATAGCAAGTCCAAGTAGCACAATTCATAAAAAAGTGAGATTTTTCTGCATTGATGATATTCATGCTGTGTTGGTTGATTTGATCTGAGTTGATCTTGTTTTGTTTTGGATTTACCGAAATGGGATGTTAGCTTTTTCTGAGGTGAAATCAAAAGACCCAGAATGGTTTTTCTTCAGCCCTCGTGATTTCAAGTACTCAAATAGTAACAGATGTAACAGAGCAACCAAAGCTGGTTACTGGAAGGCCACTGGCAAAGACCGTAACATAAAGATTAGAGGCACCAAGAATGTCATAATTGGGACCAAGAAGACTTTGGTTTTCTACAAGGGTCGTGTTCCTCATGGTGTCAAGACCAACTGGATTATTCATGAATATAATGCAGTTACCTTTCCTGCTGACAAGGTAAGCTTATTCTACACTTACTTGATTAACATTGTTTTGTATCATCCTTATACTTGGTTTTTGTTCATGTCGGTGATTATAGCCATTATTAATGCTTCTCATACTTCCATAAATGGGTGGCATCAGTTTCACTTAGATTTTTTCATGTGTATAGTCTAAGAAAACTTGTAAATTTATGGTATTTTTGAAAGTTAGGAGGGGAAGAGAAGGGAAGGCAATAGAAGAGAATGAAGGGAAAGGGAAGGGAGGAGAATGGATGGTTAAGTCGGACTTTCAATGCCCTTGTTTGGATGTTTAGGAAACCTTCAACAATCCTTCAAATTGGAAGGATACAAAATAATTAGTAGCAAAGGATTTTGGAGGATTATTGATAAACCCCTAACCTTTTCCTTTACTTAATCAAAGCTTCCAAACAAAGAGGAAGATATGCCATAATCCTCCCTTCCCTCTCATGATTGGCATCCCATGATTGATTTCATTTGACAATAGATGGAGCATGAAAACTGAAGAAGATAAAATTTATATCAATGTGGAGATTATTGAGTTTGACTCAAATTCAAATTATTATAAATTTGTGATATTTTCATATTGTTGCTTATTTTCCTATTCAAATGTATTAAAGTATGATTGGAATTCCTTGTCAAGCAAGGATTTTGGACTATAAATATTTGTGTGGGCCAAGGGTTTGAGGTATAAGCGAGTTGTGATGTGATAACCCTTATAGAGGTTTAGAAGAGATGTAGAAATGGTGGTTAGGAGGTGGTGCGATTGTGGTTGAAAACTTTTATAAACATTATTTTGTGATCTTTGATAATATTTAGATTTCTTCTCATCCATTGTTTTTTTCTTAGAGTTTGAGGTTTTTCCACATTAAATTGTTTGTGTATTTTTGCATTACTCTGATTAATTTAATTGTTTGATACTTGTATTTTTAGAGGAGAGATATTTTTCCGAACAACAGTGACAAACTTTCTCATTAATTTCTATGAGACTTCACTCTTCTATAAGAAATTCTAGGATAGACCTGATTGCACAAGTTTTGTAGGCTACATAAGCCAACAGAAAATATATATATATATCTCCTTCTAAGATTAAGTTGATTTCAAAATAGTCATAATATTGCTGCCCGCACCATACCAAGCATACTTTACAAATATAGCTGTGAAGTGGTATTCAGGGTACAAGTTTCTGGGTTTTTTATACATGTCCTTGGTTTTTATGATTGTCTTGCTTACCTATGCCTTTCTATGCTGACTGCATCAATTCAATGCTTGCTTTGTTCCCTAAATTTATGCAGAGGACCTTTGTTTTGTGTCGCCTGATGGAAAAGGCAGAGAAAAAGTCAGAGAAGAGAAGCAATGCATTAGTCAACAATGAAGAGAACCCAACTAACCATATGGCTTCAAGCTATGAAAATCAAGATTCAGTGAAGATCATTCCGCATGTAAGCAGAAGCATTCTTGATAGACACTGTGATTATCGAGTCTTCTATGTTGTGATTGTCCATGTGAAACATATCCAGACCTGATTACTTGTTTGTACTTGTTGTCAGATATATTCTTTGCCAGAAGTGAATATGGAATCAATCTTTGAGGCGACATCTCAGGCAGATGGATATGACATGCCCTCATTGCAGCCATCTCCGATTTTGACTGAGCACAAACCATCTTCTCCATATCTTGCCGATGTGTCTCTTTGTAATCATAGCAGCCATTTTCATCTTTCATCTGATACAGCTGAGGAGAAAGACAATGTCAACGAGTTCTTCAATCTAGACGATGAGATCGATCATCTTGGTGAAGAAAGGAGATGTGATTTTGCACGAGTGGATATATATTCTCCAAGTGAAAATAAACCAGAAGTTGGTGTTCTATAGGTTAAAATCACTTGCAATATTATGGAGATGGGTTTTTTCCACTTTATTACTATGTAAATTGCCTTTTTCACAAATAGAAATGGAAAATACTGGTTGCACTTAAGTTTTTGTTCTTCAGTGTACAAACCACACACATGGTAGGATCGTGGACGGAAAGGATTATTTTATTTACCTGGAGACATCTTCCTATTGCTAAGAGTAACAAGTTGGCATGTTATAGTATCTGCCAACTGCTGACAGTGCCAAAGAAGGGACAGAGTTTCATTTTTCATTGGCACTGAAATTTTGGTATATCATAGTCTTAAATATATGCTAGTTATGTTAATTTTCTCTTAATCATAATGAGAAAAAATCCCATTTTGCAGCTCATCTCATACTAGCTGATACTGAAATTTTTGTCATGAATCATTGATACCCTGTGTAATCTTAGTCTGCTTTGTTATGGAGCCTGATGCACTGATGCTGAAAATGATCACATGCATGAATCATGGACTTTTCTTTTCTGTGAATGTGAACTTTCTTGCGCAGGCAAGGTCAATTTGACTTAGATTGTATCACATTGCATGTATAGTCGTAAAAGTGGTTGTGAATGGCATTGGTAGGAGTAATATTTATTGAGAAAAATCTCCCTTCTCTAAATATATAAACATTAGGTTATTAAATTAATTATAATAATATGCAAGTAGATTTAACATGGAAAGAAATTCAAACTCTATGGGAAAATTATAAATAAGAAAAGATTTACTATATCATGAAAAGATTATAAGATAATGCAAATGAAGATTTTAACTATTATTCAATAATTTTTTAGTTACTATTCCTAAATTTCTTTGAAATATTTACAAAGGTTCTCTCATAATTCTTATATGTATTTTTTATCTTATTTCTCTTTTACTTCAAACCTTTAACTAACACAAATATATATAATTCAGAAATATTTGTTTAATAAGAAATCTCAATATTACTTTAATATAAATATTTAATTTGAACAGGAAGATAACTCATAATAAAAGATAATTAATAATTGATAACAATAAAAATTTGGTTCAAACGCAATAATACTATCCATGAATATATACGGTTGTTCTTAGGGAGCAGGTTGAGAGAAGCAAATAGACAGGCTACTAGAACAAGCTATGGTTACGGCATACAGAGAGTTCTCTTTTGCCTGCTAGACCCAATCTACTTGTTTCCTTCTTGAGGCATAGTTTTGAACATGCATTACCAACAAGTAAGTTTCCATCTTTTGTGGGACAATTCTAGATGCATAATTCAGTCTGCCATGTCCTAAACACACGTTATAACCGTGAACCGGACTAGAAAAATTTTTCACTAAAGGCACTCGAATATGCAATTTTACACATTTTTAAATATTTGCAAATGTGCCATTAGTAATTTTTATGAGGAGGCCATGTTTAATATATGACTGTATTTATTTTGACAGAAAATATTTTGTGTAAAATATAATTATAAAATAATAAAGTGATAAAAAATATTTTATTTATTTATGTTAATTATGGAGAGTTCAAAATTTTTTTTATCTTTTTTGAAGGGGTAATGTTATGGGAACTTTACCTCCTATTTTCAATCATTAGATTGTTAAATTGAGATTTACATTTTTAATTTTAATTCACTTGCTTTAATATTTGAAAACAAGTAATTCAATATTAAAATATTCAACCTTCATAAGGTGAAATTCCCTTATAATATTACCTCTTTTAAAAAGGAATTTATTTTTTTAATTACAAATATAGATAATATGTGACTCTTTCGTCAACATATATAAAAATAACATTTTTATATGAAAAATAATTTTCCCACAAAGACAAACAAAACTTATGTTTCTTTTAAATTTTCTAGATCCAACGATGATGTGAAAGAACCGTCAAGAATTGATTTGCGCGAGTAGATATTTTCTTCTTTTACCTGCATTGCGTAAAATTTTACGCTGAATCTCTTTGTTTAATGGGGAATGACACATTTATGTAATGTAATAACAAGTGTATTTCACAAGTACTGCTCACTTTAACAATACAATAACATTTGATATTATTTTGAAATTTTACTTTCAATCATGTTTCAAATTTGAATTTAAATTTTTTTATGTATATATTAAATGAATTATCATTTTTACTATTAAAAAAAATAATTTAATTAGGGGAATAAAATTGTTCCAGACAAGCAAAAGTCCACACATTTTGGGGTGAGAGAGGCTCGAACTCTCGACCTCAGGATAACTCAGCAGCTATGAGACCTACGCGCTAGCCAACTGCGCCACCACCCCAGTTGTGGATGATCTTATAATAAATATAATAAATAAGCGTTTTCAATACTTCTTCATTGCATTAGATTATAGATTTAACAATTATTTTTATTTTTGTAGTTTTTTAATCAATATATTTTTTATATATATTCATAATATTATTATTGCTTTAAATTTTCTGACTATAATTTTTCATAATTTTTTTAGAAGAACAAACTTAATTCATTTGCAATATAATTCTATTTACAATTTTCTCACCTATAATTTAAAGTGTAGAAAATAGATTACTTATAATTTATATGATTAACACTTTATCCATCTATACTTGTTTTCAGCCCAGATTTATAGAATGTGGAATATGCTTTTTATGTATTCTTCCTTCTCCTCTATTGAATTAAATTTTAAGTTCCAAAAAAGATCTTATTTATGTGGTCTCTTCCTTCAAAAATGGATTATTTTTTTAAGATTTATGTTCTACATGGAAGAGAAAATTAAGAATGACAAAATAAAATAAGGAATGAATAAAAGTGAAATGATGTCAAAATAAAATCGATAAAAGGGGCAGGTGACTTATGTTACGCAAAATAATTTCTATTAAATTGAATGGATTTAAACATAGATGAGCAAAGTATTAGCAGTATAAATAAATTAACTCTTTTTAACATTTTAAATAACAAAACAATATGGCGTAAATATCAAGTATGAGTTAATTTTTTTTAACAAGATCTTTCTGTATTTATCAAGATGCAGACAAGACAACTACTGAAAATTGCAATAGAACCATGCTTTTCTTTAATTTAATCCTCTATTTTATCAATACGTGTAAAGCAGGGAGCAGAAAGTGGCTCTAGAAATAGTTTTGAGTCCTCAATTTTCTCGATTTGGGTTGCTCTAGGTGAGATTATTTTATGCTTTAAAGGAAGAAAAGGGTCTTCAGATAATCCATTTCATAATTTGAGTCTTGTTCCTTCTCGGAAACATGGGAAAAGGCTTCGGAAGCTTTCCGTTGTTGGCATCAAAATTATATGTCATTTGCGATAAAATTATCCTTTTTTATTTATTAAGAAAAGCTTCTTTCTTGAAGTGCAAGCATGGATAAGTAAAGTATTCTAGAGAAATTTACAATTAATTGTTTAAAATTATTTGTTAGAATATGAACATTGGAAGGTGTGAATGATTTGCTGAATACACATAAATTTTTTATACGCATCTCTGACAAAATTATTTTCATTTATTGTATTATTTTTTAAATTCAAACTCAACAATAATACTAGGTCAAGCGTTTAGGAAGTATTTCTCATGATTTTTAAATAGTTCCATACTTTATTTATTAATATATGAAGAAAAAGAAATTTATATCCAAATAAATGGAAGTAAGATCAAAATTTGCCTAGAGTAACAAATATATTCAGTGCCTCCTTGCATTAGACATAGCAGAAGTCATTGCACAAAATATTTTATAAAATTACCTGATTTTCTTTAACTTCTCATTATTTTAACCCATGTATATTTGTCTTCTATGAATTTTCTTTTATATATATATATATATATATATATATGTGTGTGTGTGTGTGTGTGTGTGTGAATTCTCACAATATTTTCATTTTAGGTAGTTTTTCTCTTGTTTGTACTCAAGTATCTCTCAAGCCTAATTAGAAACATGCAACTTAATTGACATCAGAGCCGAGACCACGTGATAAAATGAGTAAATTTCAAAAGGGAATTTATCATCATTGAATTGTATGTCATATTAAAGAAATAAATGAATTTGAGCTCTTTAATGGTAAGAAATATCTTGTGAGTTACGTGGGTGAATGATCTTATTTTCTTTTTCTTTTGTGGTAAAAATAAATAGCTAATTCATCGCATTTATACTTGCAAAAATTTGAAATCGCATTTGGATACCAGTGATAATAAATTAAATCTTTAAAGGACCTTAGGAATAAATGAACTAAAAGCTATTGACATGAGGAGTTTTTATATATAAGAAACATCGCTCTAACAAATATAATAGAAAATGAGCGTTAAAATAGATAGTTGGTATATTCTACCAAACAAATAAAGAAAGGTTTCTTTCATACCCCTAACAATCTTCATGGTATGTATTGAATGGGAGAAAATGAAGGGAAAAATTCATGTCATAATATATATATTTTTGTTTAAAAGTTTTAATTAAGGATGAAAAGAGATTAATAATTTATGATTAATCCTTTAAAGTTATCTAAAATCCTCAGCTACCAACTATTTTGTTTTCCTCTCATTTGTAGGTTTGTAGAAGATTTTCTCAATATCAAAATAAGAAGAAGGAAAGTCAACATTTCATTGTCTATTTTCCTCCTCTCCATTTTCATCCAATATTATCATCTATATCCTTTCTCACTTAACTTTTAAACATACTATCATTATTATAGAATCATTGATAGATGTCAATTACAATTATAATTACAATTAATGCATATTGATGTGATGGTGATGTATAAAATTTTATTTATATTATTTTCTCTTATTTCATACCTCTTAATGTATTACAATTGATCAATTTCATAAGATTGACCTTATTTTATAATTTAGTGTTAGTTTTACAATATTTTGGATTTATTTATTTAATATTGAATTTTAACACTATTTCAAGTTTTTAACTATATCTTGGGTTCTGAATGTCAAATTGGAGTAATCTCTATATTATTGGAAAGTTTAAGGAAAGCCTTACAATTTTGATATTTTGATCAAAGCTTAGTTCAAATTTTTAGAAAGTTTTATTTAGTCAAGAAATTGAAACCTTATTGTTATTCTAATTGAGCCAACTTCAGTTTTTAGGTCATATCTGGAGCTACAGAAGCTTAATTAATGTGAAACTAATGCCAAAGCTTCCTAAGACCAAACTATACTATTTTGATTTCATGGCTTATCGAAACTACATAGCTTTAGTGGCTGTACATTAGGAGGAAGTCAGACTTGTGAGAAACCACTACTGTAACTTTTGTAATTCATTACTTTTGTAAAATAAGTTTTGGGCTTTTAAAAATTAGCAAAGCCCTATTCTTATAACCCTAAGAGGCATAGGAATTGGTCTAGTAGGGTTTTAGAGTTATCAAGTTAGATTAGGAGGGAAGAACATAAGAGACTTCTAGACATTACATAATTTAATAGATAACTTTTCTTCTAGTTTTCTTATTCTTCAGCTATGGAAGACTAAATTATTGATTGATTCTAGGATTTTAAAAATCATCTCTACTGTATTATGAAATCCTAATTTGTAATGTTAATTTTTTATAATTAATTTTTCTCTTTTCTTAATTCTTTGTACTGATTGCCTTTAATTTGTATGTGTTGAGTGTTAATTTAGTATGACTGATATTGAACCTTGTGATTTATGATTCTTATCTTTTTTCTATGATAAATTATGGTTGATTAATCATGGTTTTATATATAGAGATGGAAGGTGGAGATATTAATTTGGAGGTTTTTAATTTAATTCTTCAATTCAATCAAATTCTATCTTTAAATCAATTTTCATCTAACTTTTTTATGTATTATAGCAGTTGCTTAATTCGATTAATCTTGATTGATCAAATTTTAGATGGTCATCTAATATAGGATTCATAAATTATTGTAGGAGTTTTAGATAATTCAAAGTTGAAAAATTAATTAGAATAATCAATTCTTCTATGATATATGATTAATCCACATTAAGAATTCTTAAATTCTTGAATTGACTACTACTATATTGATTTTCTTTCTTATTGTTTAGTTTTGTGTTTTTGTTTTCTTTATTACATTTAATTCAATTCAAATTAAACCCCTCTAATTTTGGTTTTGTGTTCATTCTACATTCTATCTTTTACATTTGGTATATTGTTTGAATTTTACCTGCATTCTATTTTACTATTATTTGCATTAGTTTCTTTTGTTTTTAGTGCATGAATAACTTAAAAAATTGTATAACTATTGTTAGTAAATCAATTAAGAAAAGATAAATTAAGAAATTACTAGGGTACAATTTGGTTTATCTTACTATATTATATTATTTTTAATAAACTAGTAATAATCTAATTTTGATGTGTTATGACATGCATGTTAGATGGTATTTTTGAAATTATATGAAAAATATAAGATCATGAATATTGATTATAACTTACATCTATAATAATGTAGTGATATTTATAAAATTAGAGGAAAACTTATGTTGCCAATTGTAAAACTAACTGATATATAAAAAGAGGCTTTTTTACAGCAATGGAAAAGAACAAAAACTTAGGATAATGATTTTCTATATGATCATTGTCCAAAGGCATTTGAAGTATCAAGTTAGGAAAGATAAAAATTTTACACATTAGTTTTGGATTTAATTAGCATCTAAAGGTATGTTAATTGCTTGTTTCTTTTGAAAGTGTGATGCATACACTACAAGAATTTTAGAATTTAGTGATGGAATTGGCATTGAAAAATATATTTTAATCTCCAATTTTGAAAATGAAATTTAAATTGATTTTAACAATGGATTTTTTTATCCATCATTAATTCCATTGCTAAATAATTAAAAAATTAGAATTAGTGATGAAATTTGAAAAAAGTTCAATTTAATGATGAAATATTATACGAAAAATTGAAAATATTTAAAAAAATTAATTCTTTTTCAAAAAATAGCATCAAATTTAATGATGGAATATTAATAATCCAATGTTAATATAAATGTATAGTATAATTAAAATCAAATTAATGATGGAACAATCCATTACTAAATCTTCGAATATACATAGTTCGCAATAGATACTTCCCATTTCTAAAGGGTTACATTTCTCTTATCTCTCCCATAATTGTTTTCCAACCTTTCCATTGCCATCTGCCACCTCTAGAAGCTTCCTTATGGAGTCCTTTTTCTTTTAGTTGATTATTTTTCTGTGACAGGTTAGATATCATGCTTAAAGTTTAATTGGGTGTTTTGTGAGAAATTTCTTTAATTTCTCTAATAATTGATATTTATTTTATGCTTTTCATATATTATTTAAAATATTGAAATGTTTTAGAATTTTGAATATGTGTTAAATTTGTAATTTAATGATTTAGGGTTTAATAAAAGGAAATTGATGTTTATATATAATTAAAATTTATTCTATTTTAATTTGATTTAAATAAGGTGATTTATTGTTAATGAAGATAGTATAATATTTACATTTTTCTTGTTTTGATTTTACATTGATTTTGTTAATATTATAATTAATCTACCTTTAGATAAGGTGATATATATGTAATGTTTAGTTATAGAGTTAAAATTATAATAGTTGAGACTTTTGTATTTTAAAAATGTGCTTCATGTACATATTGCAATATTATTTTATCTGAAAATGTAAAGTTAGAATTATATTAGTTGATAATTTAATATTTTAAAAATGTACTCTAAGGAAAGGAACAATAAAGTTTGGATCAATTTACATATAGAGTTATTCTCACATTCTTTAACCAATAATAGAATAGTCAAATGTTTTGACACACTTATAGAAAAAACTAGATCTGTGTCAAAGTAGTTCTATTTTTCTTATGCTTTTTTATAATCAACAAATATTAGGCATTAGTTTTCATATTTTAAGTTTTTAATATTTGCATTAATTGAAGAATAAGTCATGAATATAGTTACTTCAATATCATGGTTTGGTCATGATTCTTTGAGTGATATTATTTTATGATTGAAGATTTAAATTTTTGTTTATTGTAGTTAAACTTGCATATACACACACACACACACACACACACACACACATATATATATATATATATATATATATATATATATATATATATATATATTATGATGGTGCTAATATAATTTTTAAGAATGAATTGTGTTTTTCTTATTAAATGTTATATTCTATGTGTAAATTGATTTTTAGAATAAATTTTGGTCTTATGTTAACTCAAAATCTATTCATATTTTATTTCATGTGTGGATTGATTTTTAATTTTTTATTTAATTTCTTTATTGTGAAATTATGATATCTAATTTTTTATTATATTTTTTATGCGTTTAAAGATTTAAAGAAGTTATTAAAAGATACTTGCTTGATTATATTTATTAAGTTTTCATATTATGGTGTAATTAGTGATTAAAGAAAAAAATATTGCAACAAAAAAAGTAAAATAAAATTATAATCTATCAAATTTTCAACAAAATAAGTTTTAATCAGATGAATTTTAAAATAGAAAGCATTAATGACATAGGATTGTAGAGACACCATGAAAAGTGCTTTGATGCTCAATCAATAAATAATGCCATAATTGCTTTCAATATGATCAGTAATATAAACAATTGTCAACATATATTGTGAATAAAGAGATCTATTCACTAATGGATGATTAAAGATCTCTTGAAAAAGTTAGGCACATTGAAAAAATTATACTTGATGGATGATAAAGAAGAAGCTTAGGAGTACTAAGAAAATGAAAAGGATCACTACAACAAAATCAATTTTTGGTATAAAAAAATTTTGTTCCATAATAAGCAATTATTATTGTAAAATGAAGTTGTAATAGAATTTATATTATCGCAAAGGTGTTGCATAATGTGTTAATGCAAAATTTTTTTTTTGCAATAACATATGACGTTGACGCAAATTTTAGAATTTTGTAACAAAAAATGTTATTACTTTATACTATTTTGCAACAAAAAACATTGTTACATTGGATTTTTTAGCAACAATAATAATTGTTATATTTAATACTTATTATTTCAAAAGGTATTCAATTATCATTATAATTTGAAAGTTCCTTTTAATCTTTTGAAACAATTATTTTAGAATTTATAATAAATTTTTGAGGAACTTGCAACAATTTTTTTTCAAAATTATGCATCTTGCTCCAATGATTAATCACTCCAATAATTATTTTCTACTTGTATTAAAAGGTATTCAACAAAATACAATATACATCATCGTCTAATGTTTACTTTGCTTTATAAATAAAGAATAAAAATAAACAAGATCCTAATTACTAAAAACAAAAATACACAATGTTTTATAGTAATGTATTTAGTTGATTAGTTTGATAGAGATCACTTGAAAAACAGATCTAATATCATTCAATATAGTCAATGGTCTTACAAATAAGAGAAAAATGTCACAAAAATAATAAGTTATAATTATTTTATTTATTCTAAATTTTCAAGTATATATTGAAACTAAAGCATTAGAGGTATATTAAACAATTTGTAAGAATCCACTTATACTTCCAATTTATATACTTTTGTTTAATTTTTATAGTTCCATTGATAATGAACTCACTTTAGAAGATAATGTACATTAACTTATAAACTTAAGTAATCAAAATTGATTTTGATTTTGAACACAAAAATAACATACAAAATGTCAGTTAAGCTTTTAATAAAACTTGAGATTAACATAGAGATAACATGAATTTTCTCAAAAAAATAGTTTCACATTATATATCATCAAAACCATAAATTATAAATATATTTAAGTTAAATAACTTGTATTTCATAGTGGAGAAATTAATAGTTTGAATTAAGAGGAAATTAAAGATGACTTTATAGTTTAGCTTGCATTTGATTTGTTGTACTCTATAATTTTTGAGATGCCACCATAATATTTGTGATATTTTCTATAAAACATTATTAAATTGTAGTAAAGTTAAAAAGAAGGATACATAAATAAATATATACTAATTAAAAATATAAAGTCACAAATACTTGATACTAATAATTCTAAAGCATGTCATCAACTGATTTTGCAAAACTATTATAAATAGTTTCACATGATATATCATTAAAACCATAAATTATGAATATATTTAAGTTAAATAATTTATATTTCACAGTGGAGAAATTAGTAGTTTGAATTAAGAGGAAATTAAAGATGACTTTATAGTTTAGCTTGCATTTGATTTGTTGTACTCTATAATTTTTGAGATGCCACCATAATATTTGTGATATTTTCTATAAAACATTATTAAATTGCAATAAAGTTAAAAAGAAGGATACATAAATAAATATATACTAGTTAAAAATAAAAAGTCACAAATACTTGATACTAATAATTTTAAAGCATGTCATCAATTGATTTTGCAAAACTATTATCATCAATTGAAGAATCAAAGTTAAAATCTCTATTGCCATCATCTTCATCATTAGTATTGTATTAATTATATTAATAATTAATCCATTAATATTTTCTCTATGCAGATTATCAATATTAAGATTAATATATATAGAACCATGACAAAGTTTTCGATAGACCTTAATTCATTTTATTAATATGTTTCATCTAGAATTTCAAAATTCCTAACTTGTTCATTTGTATCCACTTCTAGTACATCATAAACATTTTTAGGTTGCACCTTTACAATTGTATGCTAATTGAACATTTGATATTCTTAACATAATATACTTGTTTTATTTGACATATTAAAACAAAGGGCTCATCAGTGAATTGAGTGCATGTGACATTAGCAACAATAAATCCATACTTATCTTTCTTATACCATCGTCTATGGTTTTTGCCTTGTAATGGAATTTCAAACTAACTACATTTAAATATAACTACTATATTTTTCCCCATATATTTTGGTTTAGTAATATTAATTATCTTATTAAAATAATCAACATTATTGGTGTCTTCAACATCTTTCACAACCACTTACTATTTCACATTTTCAAGTGTGCTTCATGATTTTATGTATGAAATCCAAACCTATTGGTGGTATGATCTTTGTAAAAATTGATACAATAATCAAAAGCTTTAGCTTTGCCAATATGTGGCTATTTATAAAATCATTCCTTCTTTTGTGTAGTTGTTTAACCTATATTAACATGATATTAATAATTAGTAATATATTCATATGTAAAAAATGACTAGATAGCATAATGTCTAATATATTAACACATACATTTATAATTTTAATCTTGCTTAATGGAACTTACCTATTTTTCAAATTAATTTATAAATTGCTTCTTATGTCTTTATTCTATATTGTCCAAACTTACTCTTAATAGCTCTTTTAAGTGTTTTTCATCTTAAGGATGCACTTTTTCATAGTTTTTTAGTATAAAAAAAATGAGTTTGTTAATATTTTATAGTATGAAGCTCTTTATACTCTACCTTTGAGGTGAAATGACCATTAATCTTAAAAATAGAAGGCCTTTGATATGAATTTACATCACCTTTGGAAAAATTTTTTCTCTTGAATGTCTCTACATCTTTTAAGCATGTTGAATAAATTTGCTTACATTCTTCTGATAAATAACCATCAATAATTGGGCCCTTTTAACATGCCTTATTTTGCACATATCTTTTTTGAAACACATAAATATTTACATAAAAAAAATTTAATTGTACTCTTATTAATATATGAAAAAATAAACAAAAATAAATCTAAAAATATATTTCCTTTTAAAATATAACTTAAACTAACCTTTCAATTGGAAACATCCAATAATATTGAGTTAGTCCAGCAATTTTGGCCTCTATTATAAGGTGAATAGGCAAGTGAATCATTATGTCAAAAAATGCTGCTAGAAATATCATTTCCATTTTGCATAATATTATGAGAATTTGAGCCTTAAGATACTTTAAAACATCAATATTTAAAGTTTTGGAAAATAAATGACTAAAAAAGGAAAGCCTTTATGTAAAAAAAAACCACAAATTACACTTGGCAAGAAATGCTTTAAAAGGATATGACAATCAATATTCTTCAATCCAAATATCTTGCCTTCTTTCATGTAGGCATATTAAGTAATATTGAAGGCATAAGAATATAACATTCATTTAAAAATTAGTATAAATTTTTTCTTTCATCAAGAGACAAAATGTACTTTGCTAGTGGCAAAAGAAACTTTTCTCCTATTCTATGAAGGTATAAATCCTTCATGATACCTATCAATTCAAGATCAATATGAGCTTTCAAGTTATCTTTAATTTTTTTTTGCAATATTTAGTTGTATACCCAAAATATTGTCACCCATATTTTTTTTAACTTGTATCACATGCAAATTATGTTGTAATATCAAAGTTTTCCAATAAGGCAATTCAAAGAAAAATACTCTTCTTTGTCCAATTATATGACTTATCCTTACGTTTCTTTCTCTTCTTTGCCATCTTCTTAAACTCTACTTGTTCAAAGTCTTTGTATCTTTCCAAAACATCATGGCCAATAAGATATTTAGAAGCACTACAAATCTCCATCATGTTATTCAGTGAACTTATCTCTTTGCTCAAAGGATGATTTTTTTTTTAAAAAATTGCTATGACACTTATAACAAAACTTATGCCCATGTTTTAGCCTATAGGAACTAGTTTCTTTGTTACAAATTAGATAAGTAAGTTAATGCTCCTTTTGTGCTTCATTTAGATAAAATAGCATAAGCTATAAAATCATTTATCACATATAGGATAGATGCACCAAGCTAAAAATTTTAGGTTTGTTTGTTTTCTATTTTTAAGAATAATTTTTTATTTTTAAAAATAAAAAATTATTTAGCAATCTATTTTCAGAATCTCTTTTTGAAAATTATTCTTTAAATGCGTAACTTAAAAATAGAAGAATAAAAATAATTTTTAGTTATTTTTTGAACTTATTTTTTTCTAAATATTAGTTTTATAATTAAATGAAATATTTTTTTATTTATAATACCAATCACTCTTTATTTTTTATTTTCTTTCAATTTAAAAATAATTTTTGAGAATAAAAAAAATTTTTTTTAGAATCATAAAAATAAAAACATATCTAAACATACCCTTTATTTTTTATAAGCATAAAATCTTTTCATTCCAACTTCCCATAACTCTTTCAACTCTTCTATTATTGGTTGTTGGAAAATATCTATATCATTTCCAAGTGACTTAGGTCTTAGAATGATTAAGGTCAATATCTTTTTAGGATGCTTTAACCAATCTAAAGGGGTAAATTATAGGGATAAGTACGATTGGCCAAGTGCTATGTGATATGCTTCTGAATCTAAAAAGATTGAAACCATTACTTGTAACTTTAAGTCTAACATCTCTAAGGTTTACGGAAAATTTTAGATATTGTTCATCTAAAGTTTTCCATGTTAAAGAATTAGCAGGATGCTTTAAGATGCTATCATCAATATTTTTCCCTTTATGACATCTTATATTTGAAGCCATGTATTTTAACATAGTTGTTTCAAGCACATTTTTAATGGAAAGTACCACATGATTTTTACAAAAATCTTTTTCTTCTTTTTAAAACTTCTATAAGTGGGTTCATCATCATTACTTCCTGAATCAGAAACCCACCAAGACTCGTTACATTTTACACATAGATCAAGGTTTGTATATTCATTATAAAAAAAGATACAATCTTTCTTGCATACATGTATCTTTTTATAGTTTAAGCCTAACTCTCGAATTATCTTTTGAACATTATACATTAATTTAGGGCAAGTATTATAACAAACTAAGTAAAGCATCTATGGATTTATTATTCCACTCATAGAAACATTTCTTTTGAAATAATTTCATAATAAACGATAACTTAGAGAATGCTTCATAATTTAGATATAACTTTTATTCAACATCTTTTGACAATCAAAAAAATTTTAATTCTTTTTCATTAGGATCGTTAGAATCTCAGTCATCTTCTAATGTCTCTTTAAGGTTCTCAACTCTGTATATATCATCTAACATTTCATAAGTGGTAGTATTACCACTTCCATTGTAGATAGAATTATTATTGAATTTAGGTTTGCCAAGTGATGTAGGATGAAAATTTTTCTCATGATACACTTACTTTTGTAGGATTTTTCTATTCCTTATTTAAACAAATGTGGTTTTACTTTTACTTGAGCTTCATAGCTACCATTGTTGGAATGAGTACATGGACAATGTATTTTGTCCACCATTCTGTGTTAAGAAAATGCAAGGTCCAAAAATTTATCTAAACAATTCTTATATTCAGGTATATGTCTATTATATTCAATCTAACTTTTATTATATCCAATTGATCTATCACCTATTAATCTGGTTTCTCTTAAACAAAGCCTCCAAGTTTAAACCCTTTTTCATTTGGCAAGAAAAAAACAAGAATAGAAAATATAAGAGAAAAAGTGAAAAAAATTGATAATTTAGGAACTAACATGGCTAATCATGTTAAGTTAGGAAGCTCTGATAATTTTATCCCTTTTAACCTTGCTAGGCATTGTAATGCAAGTCCATTTACAAGAATATATAACGTATAGTAGCTAATCCAAAAGAGCAATATACATAATAAAATTTTAATTTTAGGTTATACAAAATGCTTTTAGTGTATTATTTAGTTAGCATACGAAGTGGAAAGAACAAATTAAATGGAATTGAACTTTTGAATTAAGTAGTAAAAACTATAAGAAAGTAAGAATTTTCTTTAGAAATAAGCTTTTGAAAAACAACATTGCCAAAATGAAACATTGTTAGTAACAAGATAGTTAGAAAAACAATAATCTAGAACTAAACAATTACACAATTTTAGTATAGTCTAAACTAATGATACAAATCAGTTCACTTCCAAAGAAAGTGCGGAAAACTTAAATTGAGCTTATATGCCACTGTATCCAATTATAGGAATAGATAGTGCCTTTGTTATAGATGCCTAATAATTATGTGTCAATCTACAAAACTTCATTAGCATAATCAAAGAAATTCAACCATTGAACAAATTCTACATGAAGTTGATGAAAGGCTTTTTTTTAAATAAAAAAATAAAAAAAGATAAGAAAGTAAACTAAGAATTGACAACAAAAGAAAAGAAATTGAAAGAAAAAAGAAGAACATGACCCTAAAAAATATCAAGCAAAGAATAATACCAACAGTACTTAGATGTAATATGAAATGCTTCCTATTTATTCTTAATTTCTTATCTATTTCATGTTGATAATCAAACAATTATTTTTATTCTTTTATAAAAAAACAATTAAAATACTATTTGTATGTAATGCTAAAGTTTCATTATTAATATTCTCATTGCGCTAAAATAATTTTTTCTACACCCTAGGCTAAAAGAGTGGAGATTACCAAAGTCTTCTTAATACTAGTAGGTGCTACTTTTGAAGAAATAAATATAAAGTAGTGTAGCAAGCTTTTATTTACCTATTAGGGTATAATCTTTCAAAATTTGATATTATTGTGATCTACACAATAAAATGGATTCATTAACATGCTAAGAATTTAACATTGCTTTGGCAAAAGAAATTTAACTGTGAAATAATCAAGAATTTTGCATGAAACAACAAGAAGCAAGTTGTCATCAAGCTTTTTTTTAAGGTAGGGCTTAGAGATTCCCTTATCAATAAATTAATGATAGTTAAAACTCTTAAGAGGAGTTACCTCTTCATAATTCCATATCTAGTAACGAAGTCTAAATTTGATTGGTTAAAAAAAAGGAACAATAAGATGATAGGGAAATAAATGAAGAAAATGAAACATAAATTCAAATAGAAGACTTTGTAAATGAATATGCATAGGTAGAATGATATAGGGTAGAGGGTTTCCATGCTTTATTACTAATGGAGTCTAATGTTACAGAATCAAATAAAATCTCATTAAGGTTTGCATTATTAATTATTCTTTAATTATACTTTTCTACGAAGACAAGAATAAGGGTGTAAACGAGGTAAAATTGTGAGTAGGACATATTTCTTACCTATATAAAATTATGATTTGTAATCAAAGTTCAGAAAGTGTCAACATCAAGTTGATGCTAAAGCTTGATTTTTGTGCTTCCTATTCCAAATACCACTTTTTCCCATGAGATGATGATAATCTCCTAAAATCACTCTTTAAGAAACTAGAAAGTAGGCTTGAAATTATGAAAATAATGTTATGAACAAAAGAAACTTGAAAGTAAAAAGAGGTTTAGGGATTACAAAAATTACCTTATTTTAGAGAAAAGGAAGACATGTGATGAAGTTAAGACATAATAATGGCGTGATGTAAGTGTTGAGGAGCAACAATGACGAAAGGTAATGGAGTTAAGAGGTAATGGCAATAAAAGGCATGATGACTTCCTCAGCAAGCAGTGCACAAGTAGATATGAGGTAAAGAATTAGAGATCGGGAAAAATTCATAGCCAAAAAGGAATTTTATATATTTTTTTTAAATTCCTTTTAAAAAATTACATAAATTTAAAATTTTTAAATTTTTTTAATATAAAATTTTTAATTAATGAAATTAATTTAAAAAATTTATATTTTCTAAATTCCCTTGCAATTTAAAAAATTAAAAAGTTTAAATATTTGAATTTGAGATGAAATTGGAACAACTTTTATGTTTAGTTAGAAATTTCATCCTAAAATTTTTCATTTTTTAAAAAAAATTAAAAATTTGAAATTGGAATGAAATTTAAATGGTTTTGATTTTGAGATGAAAATTTCATCATAATTATTAAAAAATTTTGTAAATAAATTGATACATAAAATCTATTACAATTCCATCTTAATTTGAGACCAAAATTCCATCATGGAATTACTATTTTCTTGTAGTGTATATCTTATATGGGTTATTGTAATTGTTAGTGAGATAAAATTATTTCTTTTTTTTCCCTTGTGTTTATAAGTTAAAATTTTTATTTCTTATTTTATTATATCTTTATTCTAACCAAATTGATAAATTATGGTATTAAGATGAAAAATTAGAAAATTTGCATCAACTTTTCTTTTGGTTGAAAAAGCTAAATGAGCTTGCAATGATGTTATCTTATTATTGTAAAATTTGAAACATTTTGCAACCACAGGTGTGAACTTTATTAAAAAGTTTCTAGGTTCTTGCCATAACCCTTAAAGTTAAAACATAAGCATTGCAAAAGTTAGTAATAATATACATATATCCAAAAAATTAGTAACTTCTATCAACCTAACTAGCTATTCATCGAATCCTTAGAAAGAATATTCTAATTTGGGTCTTTAAAAAGTGGTACATAAGGTGGTATCTAACTAGTGAAGTTAACGACTCTCTATCCATTAGTGTTGCTAGTGTAGTTGGGAGCGGCAATGTGATTGGGAAAATTAGGGTTAACATTAAAGGGTTAAAAGGCTTGAAGTCATGTGTAAGTATTTCCATTACTTTTGCAACAATTAAAGGCTTATTAGGGATAAGTTCCTTTGAAGCTACTTGATACTTGAAATCCATGGAGTGCTAATCTAGGAATGATTGAATAAGATCAAGTTGCTGAATAGGGATATTGATAGGGGTAGAGTAAGTGCGGATTAGAGTTCTTTTTCCTTATACACTATTATTAGAGATAAAATATTATTTGGTCCATGCCTATGTTTAGGGATAAAATTTACCCTATCCTTATACCTTACAAGGTAACAAAACTTTATAAGGATTTATAAGGAATAATAATAAATAAAATAAATTAAAAAATATAAATATTAAAATTAAGGGTTACAAATTTATATATAATTATTAAGTAATCTTAAACATTAATGAAAAAGAAAAAAACTTTATATTTGAATATTGGAAATCATATGTAATTAGTAGAATGTTATAATTTTAAAGTCATATGTAATTGATTTAAACAATTTGAAACTAAAAAAAAAAGTTGATATATAGTTAATAAAATATTATTACTTTCTACCTTTATCATCTCAAATGAAATCTTAACGTAAAATTTTAATTTTTAAATAATTCAATTATTAAAATGGCTAAAATAATTATATGTGTGTATATATATATATATATATATATATATATATATATATATATATATATATATATATATATATATATATATATATATATATTTGTGTATAAAGTAAAAATATATTAAATTTATAATAGCAATATTTAATGTGGCAAGATAAAGTATTATTATCCTATTTGCATCATTTTGTTTGTAGTAAAAACTTGCTCCATGCCTTGTTTTGTGGTGTGAAAGATCATAACATTCTTAAGCTCTATCAAGGCAATCCTCATGGGACATTGTAAATTCAGGCATTTTGCCATCCATACTACTAAGGCTCATCCTTGATAACCCTTATCTGGAACCATTGGTGTACACTACTGTTCTCATGAATCACAAATGTAAAATAGAACTCCATCTTCATATAGGCTATATTACTTTTGGTTGTTGTTTTTGAACACTAAATTAAAACCTTTCAAGCATGTTTTAAAGCATGTTTTTGCTTCAAAACTTTGTTATAAATGTTTATTAACATTAGGGGTATAAATGAGTTGAGCTATTCATAAGCAATTTGATATCAATTTATCAAAGATATAGTTCGAGTTCAAATTTTAATGAGATGAGCCTAATTAAGGTAAGCTTGTTTAACATATAAGCTAAGCTTAAACTTTATATTACTTGATTCAAGTTATTCATAAGCTTAAATAAGTATAATATAAATATATTTTTATTTTTTTATATTATATATAATGTAAATATAATATTATATTATACTAAATTAGGTTTATTTTACTTTTAAAACCCTTTTGTTACATGAACTTTGAACACTAAGTGTAAGAGTATTTTCATCTTTGTTTCAAACTCTTAATGATGTTCACAACTACCTGAAGCCCTAATCCACTATGCTATTGTCTTGCTACTTTTCTTTGCTATTTTATTATTGCATGGCTTCTTATTTCTCCATTATACAGTTGTGTTTGTTTTTGCAAATTAGGTTTTTTTAATGATTAAATGTATGCCTTTTATAATTGCAATTCTAAATCTTTCAGAAGTATTTTGTCTTTTTTGTAATAGAAATTAGACATTATTTTGTACATAATTTGGTGGTTGGATTTCATCATTATAGTTTTTTGTACAAGTAAATCCAAATCATCAAATGTTAGTGATTTTGTTTCTAGTTGCTAAAACTTTTTAGAATGTGAGAATTATTGTTATTGATAATAGTTTAGACTAATCCTTTCGGTCAACAAAATATATAGGTTCTTTCAATTTAAAAAAAACATGATTTAGATTGGACTTAATGTATTATTATTGCCATGATGCGCCCTCATCTCTTGTAATTCAAATTCTTTGGATTTATTTTGGAAAAAAGATCGAAAGATTAACTTTCTACATATAGATTTGGGTGATTTCACTAATGGAACTAGGATTTGCTTATCTTTTCATGCTAGCATGTTTTTTAGTGAGACCTTGTCTTTATTAATTATTTGATCTTTATTATATTACCTTTATTTGAAGAAAGTCTATGTTAATGAATTTTTGAAAGTCTTAGTTCTAGCTTGTGAAAGTGCTCTAACATTTTTATTTCAATTCATTTAGCATTATTCATATAAAAATAAATATTTCATACTAAGTCCTTTTTGCCTTTCTGGATCAATTCTATGTAACTTTTATAATAGCCTAAAAATGATATATGTTTCTTTTTATGGATTTTGAAATTTAAATGATACAAGACTATTTATTACTGCATTTCATTGTTATTATAAATATCCTTTATTCTCAAGATGGTAGTATTGTGTAACAAAGTATATAATTGTTTTGTAAATGTTCTATGCTAACCACTAATTTAGTAAATAGTTATTCTCTTTCTTTATATAGAGTATTATAGGCAACATAGTCTAGAGTGCGATTAGTGTTAGCTTTTATTATCTAATTGTTGTATATAGGTGTTTTAACATAATTAAACTTTATTTTTCTTAGGTTTATAGTATAATGTAGCTACTTAAGTTAGACAACAAAAATATAATGAATTATTTTTGTTTACTTTCTTTTTATGATAACATTGTGTTCACTAACTTCAATATAAAACATTTTATGATTTGATATGAGTTTTTCTTCCTTTTAATGGTGATATTTTCATGATTTTGGTATTTACATCTATAAAAGTCATTGATATATAGTTTATTTGTAACAAATTTGTCAAATAGTCCACAATAAGTGGAATTCAATTAGCCATTGCCTTTGAGCGAAAGCCATGTTCTAACTTAAATATTAAAGGATTCTAGTAAACAATAAATTAGAGAACCTGATAATGATTCATTTCAAAAAAAAAAAAAAGTGCACCAAGACATCCAAGGTTTAGTTAGAGTTTATTGAAGTGGCACATCTAGATGGCACTAAAAAGCTAAAATGTAACCATTACCGGGAAAGGGCTTTCCATTTGAAAAGTGGGTGCACTATACATTTGAAATGACATATAAAAATTTGTCTCAGAAGGAAGCTTACATTCAAAAGTCAAGGTCTATTAAAGTTCTAATTGGCTAATTCTTCTATAGTTGTAGAAGAACCTTTTTCTATAATTTTTTATGAAAGTTTAGTATGTTAAAGATAAAAAGGTTAATAGCTATTTAGATACTAATGCATGAACATCTTTTCAAGTTTGTTGAAGAAAAAGAAACTAACACAATGCAAAAAAGAGGAATGCCAAAATGGAATAAAATGTCATGTGAACATGTAAAGATTATGAAGTAGTGTATGAGATAGAACAAAAGAAGCTAAAGGCAACCTTAAAAATGTTAGCAAAATTAGTTGAACAATAGATATATAAAAGGCAAAAAATTACCAAGTTGATTATATGGTTCTCATAAGTTATTAGATTGATGTAGATTAAAAATTACAAAAGCATATTTTAAAATTTGTACATCTAGAACTTCCTTGTTGTGGAAGTGAAATTACTGATGTAATTTTTAAGTGTTTGATTAGGTAAGGAATAAAGAATAAGGTGAACATAATTTAGTTGATAATACCTCTAACAATGATATTGTAGTAAGAAGTGTGAGAGAAATTTTCTCAAGAAAAGAAATTGTTATATGGTGGAAAGTTGTTCCATGTTCAATGTTATGTTCATATCCTTAACATCATAGTTTAATATAAGCTTGAGGAGATTAACAACATCATTTATAATGTCCATAAGAATGTTGATGTTTCAAAGATAGCGAAATGAGTTTGAAAGCATTTATGGAGATTGTACAACAACTTTAACTATTAGCAAGAAAGCTTATACTTGAATGTAAAATACATTTGGAATTCAAATTATAAGATGTTATCAAATGCTTTTCATTTTAAAGATATTTTTTCAAGGTACAAGGAAAGAGATACACACTACTTTTATTGCCAAAACGAAGAAGATTAGGAGAAATGTAGAAAAGTTTATTTTATTTTAGAGGTTTTTACATAGCCATTCATCTATTTTCAAGGAATGAGTATCTAACTTTTAATCTATTCTTGTATGAGGTTTACATTATCAAAGAAATATTAAATAAAAGATTTGAAATTGATGATAAGTTTATACAATCAGTGGTAATAAGAATGAAGCAAAAATTTAACAAATATTAGGAAAGGTGTAATTTGTTGATATTTATTATTGCTATCTTATGCCTAAGGTGCAAAACGATGGTAATTGAATTTTATTTTCCAATAATTTATCCACTAAATTAAGATTAATTAAATATCTTAGAAGCTCAAGACACTTTGTATGAGTTATATGCTGGATATGTTACTTTATAGAATTGTGAAACTTATAAGCTTAGATTGCCAAATGGCTTTAATTCTTCTACTAATCCAAGCATGGTGTCAATTCATTCTTTTAGGTGGTGAAGATTTAATTAATTTCTTTAAGAATTTAAAATCATTCAACCATAAAAATCTAAGCTTGACATTTATCTAGAAGGTATTTACATTTATAAAGTTGATAGGCCTAAATTTGATGCATTGAAATGGTGAAAGGTTAATGACTTGAAGTACTATGTTTTGTCTAAAAGGGCCGGTGATATCCTTGCCATACTAATTACTATAGTTGTCTTAGAGTTTATTTTTTTTGTTGACACTAGATTTATTAACGAGTATTATACTAAATTGACAGCTAAGACAATGCAAGTTCTTTTTTGTAAGGGAGATCGATGTAGACAAAGTTATGGAGAGAACAAGGAGGCTATTGCAAGTATATATTTTACTTACTATTTTGAATTCTAATTTTTTATTTTTGTAAGTTTTATTTATTTTGTTCATATTATTCTTATTAAATGATATTTTTACTTTGTAGAAGAAAAAAATTCAAAGGAAATTAAACTTTCAATCCCTTAAATTTAAGTTTATATCCTTGTTAGTATTTTTAATTTATTTGTACATGAAGTGTGTTATTTTTAGCTTTATTTGGTTGTTACAATATGATGATTTCTATTTTGTAATTCATAGTGCTTGTTTATTTTGTTTTAGCTAAGTGTATTTTTTTTGTGCTTATTAGTTGTTAGTATGTAGTTATTGATATTTTTTGGAAGTGTTTTGTGATAAACATGATGGTTGTAAGAATATCTTATGTTAGGATTAAAAACTCTAACATTTGGTTCAATTTTGAAAGATAAATTTTTATATTGTGTAATGAATAGCTTAATATATGCTCTCTATCATTGCATTTTGAACAGCCTAAATTGCATTTTGCTATTATATCATGAAAAGTATAAACTAAAGTTATAAGGATCTATAGCAACTTGAGTTCACTTAAGGAAAAGTGCAATCCCTTAAACCAAGTACAAAAATAAGGTTGGCATTTCACATCTATTACTTTTAATGTAGACTTTTTAGTTTTTATTCATTTATCTAGTATTTTTAGGAATATTGAAGTAGTTATGATTATAAGTTGTTTGACTCATCAATGAATATGATTGAAAGAACATAACTTATATATTATGGAAAATTAGGATGAGTAGAGATGATGAAAGGATATATATGAGATATTGCATGACTTAAGCAAGTTCCTATATGATTGTAGGCAATGCTCTAACATGTAGATTTTGTAGATGGATGCCTTAAACCAATCCAACTTACATTAGATAGTTGCTTTAGTTTTTAAGCTTGAGTTTGATTATGATGAGTATCTATATTTGTTATTTTGTAATAGTTTAATGGAATACAAAGTTGTGGTTCTTTAAACTATAAAATTCTTGAATTAAATTTAATTCAATTTGCTTAAAATATTGATTTTTAGCTTACTTAAAATAGTCATTAGGCTAGTGTTAAAATAGGTAGTGTTTGGCCAAAAAAAAGGGAAAAAACTCTTTGAACTATTATAAGCTCATATAAAATCATTTAGACTTGTTTAAACTTAAATATAATTGAAGTTCGAACTTGAATATGTAGACTTGATTAGAATTTTGGGAGTAAGAAATTTAAGGATCATTTAAGCTTGGTTAGCTTATGTTCAAATCAAGCTTGAGATTAAATTATTTAAGTTTAATAAGCTTAAGTTCAAGCTCATTTAATATTGTTGAGCTTGGGTTCAAACAAGTAGATGTTTGATTTGATTTGACTTGGCTCATTTATATACCTAATTAACACCTTTTAATTAGTATATAACATAGTGTAACAAGTTTTTTAATTTTTCCTTATTAAATAACAAGGTATCTAAAAACTTCTTCTCTTGTTTCAAGGTCATTTTTATTTAAAAAATCTTATTATAAATGTATGCTGACATCTTAAGATGAGTTTAGTAGATAATGTAACAAGTTTTTCTTAAAAAAAAGGAAAAGCCTAAGAGCTTTTTTTTGGTCTTCTAAAGTAAATTTTGCATGAAAACTTTGTTGTAAACCTATATAACATTTATACTAGGATTTAAACAATGTATTCTTAATTTTAGTATAAAAAAATCAAAATCTTGCCTTAGGGCTACATAAGGAACCTAAGAGCTATCCATGCTTACATAGCCAAGTTTTTGCTTCTTTTTCGCATGAAAAATATGTTTCCTAACTTTTTTAAGTAGTATCTTAGGGAAAAATCAATTTCAAACATAATTTTTTACTTTCTTTGCAAAACCATCACTTTCAAAGTCATTTCTTGTTGTTTAAGAAAATATTTTTGCAAATAATCTATCATAAATTTCATGGTTTTCACAAATCAAAACATATATGCATCTTATATATACACATCTTCTTAAAAGAAAACTAAGAAGAAAAGAGGTGGATCTATACTTATTTAAATACGCATGCCATGCTTAATTCCTTCACCTTGGATCCAAATTGTGCCATTCAAAATATCATAGAGTTAGTAAGAATTTCTTTTAAAGAACTATGCAAAAAAAAAAATGATTAGAGTTTATAGGCATCTACCTTTACTTTGATAATAAAAAATGTTCAACCTCTAACAAATCTTCAAGAACTTTTAAAAAACTATTAAGAGCACTTAAAAAAAAAACTAAGAAAATGTGATAGAACTTTTACTTGCTTTCTTTGCTACATGGTTTCTCTCTTTCTTTTTCTCTCTTTCTTAGATGAACAAAATTCAACTAAGGCTTAGGCTATTTATAGTGGGAATGTTAAGGGAACTTTAAACTTCCTTCCAACTATGATGACATAATCTAGTTATTTTTCAATTAAGTTATACATAGCTTTATCCCTAAAAGACTGAAGCCAAATCCAAGTTAGTTTCATCCAAAATTCTTCTATTAAATCCAAGCTCATCATATAATCTAAATCATAAGAATATTCCTTTGTATTTATGATATCTCTTTATCTTATATGTTAACTAAGCCTTCCTTATGGAAGCTTCTTCCTTGCTCATCACTTAATCACATGTAGTATACTATTAAAATGTTATTTTTCCTTCCAACTCATTATCATTTGATTTTATAATTATTCATATTTAGGAAAACCTTCTCAGAAATTACACATATGTCCTAAAGTCAAGTCATCTTCACTTTCTTTCTTGCAAAACCAAGCACCTTTCCTTGTTAGTGCCTAAAATTACAACTTTGACACATTAGGCTTTTATAGGATGCTTTTGAGTAAAAACCTTAAGTTATTCTAAAACTTTATCAACCTTGAATTTTAAATAATTTATAAAATCATTCTAATTTTTGCTAACATTTTCCTAGATAATTTCTAATAAAATTTTCATCTACTAAGATTAATGGATACTTTTACTAATTATCCATTAATAAACACTTTTTAATTTAGTTCTATCAATTTCTATTTGTCAAATTTTTATTAGGTATTACAACGTGTAAATTTAGTTACATAATAATTTTTCTATAAATGTGTATTGATGATTTATTGTAACTTTCGTTTAGGTTGTTTCATGTAATATATATAGATGTAATAATTTTGAAAGAATTAAAATGATAGAATTAATTTAAATAATTGTTTATTTCTTTTTTTTTATATAATTGTACATCTATAATAACTTGTTCAATGACAATTGTAGTTTTTGCCATAAGTTTATATATTTTGAATTGGTTTCACAAAGTGTACCAAATAGAAGAAATTAAAACATAAATCACTATTTTATATTAATTTGCAATATGATTATAGAATAAGATGTTAATTATTAACAAAATCGATATTTAAAGATATTCTAAAATTCCTTTATGAGCAAATGTCAACCTTTAACATCTCAAGCATCTAATATATTTACGATGTCGGAGGAATACATAAAAACTTATGACGTTGATGATTTATAAAATTGTCATTTAAAATAAATTTTAAATATCTTTCTAAGAAATGTAAAACTTTATCATATCAATTTTGAACTTGATTAACATCAAAAAGCATGACAACCATTATTTTTTTAGAGAAAGAGTAAGCCTAAGACACCAATTTTGTTGCTAATAATTGTATCTAAGTTTTTTGGTATTGTTTATAAATTTCTCTATCATTCTCTGTTTCAAATATCTTGGTGATATACTAGCCTCTATTATTTGACTCTAGAATCATATGGAGTAGGAAGACACTTCCCTTACCATTTTATCTAACACCTTTATAGATATAAAAGAATTTAGTTAAAGAATTGCCTATTTTGATTTTTGTTTTCTTACATTAACAAGTCTCTAAATGCATAAGGTGAATTGGTAAGACAGCTGTGTTCCTCCTTCACACCAATGCTAGCATTTCTAATAGAGGTAAATATATTATTTAAATTCATAATTTAGTAATATATGAAAAAAATCATTTTTTATGATAATGAGAACTAGTAGTAAGGATGGAAATAAGTGTGGAATATCATGTAGTCTCCTTTTTTATTTTTTGTTTATGTAATATTACTATATAATGTTACTTATTGTATTTGTTAATTTGATGATATATGAAAATTAATAAAATTACAAAATATATTTTTCTAATTGAATGTCCTTTTTATAATATTTTTGTAAATTTGTGTTCAATCTATTATATATGTATTTTTATAATAAGAAAATTGGTAATATGAACTTGTATCAATTTGTACAAAGAAATGTTATATGGTTATTACAAATAACCCACACTATAATTGTCATGTAAAGTAATATAAACTTGTATAAAAAAAATCACCAACTTAAAAATAGTATTAAATTTTATAAGATGGAAAAAATGGTATCGGTGATTACCAAATTTGATATGTATTTTTAAAATTATTGGTGTTTTTTTTACTGGTCAAAGTAAATTTATGTTACTATAAAATAATTCACGAAGAGTTTTCTAATTAAAAGACATTGATTCTTGATAAATAATCAACATCTAGAAATATTATTATGACAATTTATAATATATAACTAACATTAAAATGTATTTATTAAAATGATTTCTTATTTATATAAGTAGCAAATATTATAATAAAATTAATTTCTAATAATTGACATCATTTATCCAAGCTTACTCTAAACATCAATGTTTCTCAATAACTAATATGAAAAGTAAAATGGTGTTGCTTTAAAAAATTCCAAAACATTGGTAGGTAAATGAAATATAAGACTAAGATATTAGGTGCCATTTGCAAAATTAGGATTTTTTTAACATAAAACTCCATTTTATGAAATATTAGAACTCTAATAGAATTGCAAAACACAAGTTGTTATTATACTCTTTTGTATAAATAAGGTATCTTCATCAAATATCTCAAGGTTTTCATTTTGTATGTGTTTTATTATTTTTGGTGTACATTTGTAGTTTTATTTATTTATTTGTGCTCTGTCTTGATACTTAGAATGATTAGAATTAAGATTATGATACTATTCTAAAATATTTCTAACTCTTTATTAGTTTATGAATATGCACCATAAACTTAGGCACGAAATAAATTACACATAGAAGATTGCTTTTATAAAAGTATGAAACTATTATGATTTTAGGCATGTGCTTAGGATATATTCAACTCTGGTTAGTTTAGCTGCATTTTTTAATATATAAATGTATGAATGTGTTTAGATTTTATATACATAGCAAAAAATCTAAACCATTTGTGATGATATAGAGTTTTCTTAATATTATAGTATGTATAGTTCTTACTAGATTGGCTACTTATGGGTTAAAGATGGATGCCTATTGACCAGTGTAATGCTTAATAAGAAAATAGGGTTAATGAATTTATTAAATTTATAATTACTTAGAGGAAAGAAAAATTTAGTGATGACTTTATATTATGCGCATCCTTTAAATATTACTGTGTCAAGGGGTAATGGTCACATAACTATGAGATCATCTATTTATTAATGGTATTTACATTAGGTATATGTGATGGATATATCATAGTAAAAAGTAAATTAAACAAGATGTTTATTGATTATAAAGATGAGGTTTTGATGCTCACTTAGAGGATATGATTCATGATGTGTAAATAATTTTACTAAATATTCACAAGTCCTTGATAGCTTATTGAGTGATGTAGAGAAGTTATTATATTTATTTTGTATAAAATTTATATGTTTATCTATCATGTTTTATAACATTACTGTAATTATTGAAAGACATGCTTATTAAAAGTAATCTACTACAAATTTATGTTAATATTATAAAGAAGATCTTATACTTAATGGGTATAAAGTATAAGAAGATTTATCCTTATCTTAATGATTGCATATTGTATTGAATAGAGTACAAAATATTGCATAAGCATCCAAAATACAAGGCATCCCATTACAAATTGAAGAAGTATGATGGTAATATCAAGAAAGAGGCTTAAGTTAAAGTATTATGATATCTTCTTATAATATCAAGTTTAAATACATGTTTGCTAATGTAAAAGATGTCAAAAACTTAACATGACATATAGAGTAGATGATTTCTAATAATAAGCTTTATCATCTTGTGAATTCTTCTTGATAGAGAATGATTGACTTATTATTCCTTAAATTTGATATAGAAACAAAAATCCTTAGACTTGCACTATATACTAATGAAGAGAACTATTATAGTACCATAAGCAATAAATCTAGCATATGGCTTGTGATATAAGTAATTTACAATTTCCTTCCTTTGTTATGCATGAAATGAAAATACATAACATTAAAATCATTAATAGTAACACCTAACTAACCGGGAAATGACATACATATCTTCTTGGTACCACTTGTCGAAGACTTGAAACTTTTATAGAATGAAAGTGTGTTGATGTTTGATGTATATCATTAAAAACCTTTTAAGTTACATGTCATACTTTTTTGTATAATTATTAATGTCCTAAATCATATAAAATCACTAAAATATAGCATTAAAGGGTATATTGCATGCTTTTTTTTTTGTGAAAGTAGCACATGCTTTTATCAACTTAAGCATCAGAAGAAAATAGTGTATCTTGATCATAAAAGATTTTCCATCATTCCTATAATGATTGTAGATTAAGAAGAACTTTCAATGATTTACTAGAGGAAATAATAACTTCAAAGCCTTTAATTAGGGAAGAGGTCCAAAAAGGATGAAAAATATTGATATCATTTTTGGTAAATCAAATAGAATTGCTAGTGATGACATTTTGTGGAAGAAGTTTATATTTTTTTATTTTCCATATTAGAAGGACTAATTTATCAAAAATAATATTGATGTCATACATGTAGATAAAAATATTTATGATAATATGGTTAAATTGTTCTTAAACATGCTGGGCGAGATAAATGGTGGATTAAAGTTAGATTAGACTTGCAAAAGATGGATATATAGGAGGATTTAGCATTGGAAAGAAGGATCAATGTACATATTTGCCTTTGACTTATTATACCTTATTTAGGAAGAAGAAATTAAGTTTTTACAAGTTTTTAAATAGGGCTAAAGTGCCCTAAGACTTTTCTTCTAACATTAAAAGTTTTATTTTTTAAAAGATATGAAATTAATTAGTTTAAAGTCTTACAATTTTTATACTTTAATGTAGTAACTTTTATCAATCAGCATTAGAGGAATATTATCTAAACATATGGGATAAATTATTATAAGACTTTATTTTTTAATCAATATAATGTGTACCAAGGTCATTGGCCTAAAGGATTTAGTTGAATTATAAAGCAATATTGTTGTCACATTATGTTAACTTGAAATGTAGTTTCCGCTTTTATTTTTTGAAATCATAGTACAATTGGTAAGGAAGATAAGACTTTATAGATTAGTTTACTTGAAGTAGATGTAATTATTTAAGCAATACATAAAGATCTAAAAAAAGTATATAAGTAATTAAAAGAGGTTAAATGTATGTATTTTGAAAGGGTATGTTATTGAGAAGGTAATAAAGTTTTACACTAAATACTTGTCAAATATGGACATTATTGGGCTTCCTATCCCTTGTTATGAGAAAATAATTTTAGGGAAAGATGCATTAGAGACCTAAGTGGTGAGTATAAATTATGAAATGTATGCACAAGCACACATTTACATTCTGCAAAACAATGAAGAGGTTGAGCTTTACATGAATAAGCATATTGTTCTTATGAAGGAGCTTTATCATGGCAAGAATAGGCAATGGATATAAGTAAAATATAATCATTTATTCATCATGTGATTCCATAATCAAGTGGGATGTAAGATGGAGCTAACACTGGATGTTATTTTTAAGTTTATAAGTAGCTAGCTAATAAGCCTTGTATGAAAGTCATATCTTATTAAGGATATGATGCTAATGGATATTCTTTTTACACAAATGGATAAGATGAGCAGGGCATCATGCAAAATAGTGAGATCACTTTAATGGTTGAAGCAAAGCATGTCTCTAATGCTATAGACAAAAACCCTATCTATGTGATGATGTCATATTACAGGATCATTGAAGACATATGAAACTTAATTATATCTAATTTAGAGAGCTTATGTTTTGATATAAGTGGATGGAGAATAAAAACAACATTCAAGTGGATAAGATGAAATTCACATTAGTGGATTTAGTAAGGAGAATTATAAGAAAAAGCCATTTATAATAGCATCTTAGATAAAATAATTTTTTTATATGTCAAACTTGGTTAATAATAAATGATCTATAGTTTTTAAGAGAAGAGACAAATTGTTAGTAGTAGGAATGAAAAAGATGTAATTACTAATATTGAAAAGATACCTCTTTTCTTATTGGAATTACATTCGATTAATCATGAAAGCAATTAGGAGGAGTTTTATGTGTACAAAGATCATAGGGAATAAATATAAGTTAATAATCTTTTCAAATAAATTTTCTACCATAAATTTAATATACTAATGTCCTAATTTATATAGTTATGCTTACATACATAACTATAAAATATTTAGTTAATGGAAGTTTTATGTGTGAGAAATGATTCGAATATACTTAGATAAAAAAATATATATGATAAATTATAAGGTAATTTTATTTTCACTAATAAACTTTTTCTTTATGATTATTATAATTATTAAATTATAATGTGTTTATTTTTTCCTTTGTAGTTTGTAATGATCTAACTGTATATTAACATTTAGCAGTGCCAATCTTGAGGTATTATCTAATCTTATATCTAAATTGTATAGAATTATTGGGAAATGTAACTTTTATCTCAATTTAATTGTTATGTATTGCATTTGTTGAATATGATATTGTGTATTGTAATACAAAATTATACATTGATTTCTGTTTCATTTATAGTGTGTATATATTTTAAAATTAGAGTATTGTATTTCATTTGAGGGTTTTTATATATATTTAGGATGGGGGGTAGTATAATATGAAATATTTTTTAGATGCTTTACAAAATAGAAAAGGTATATAAAAGGGAATGAGGTGTGTATATGGAAAGGAATAAGTATTTTTTTAGCGAGGGAAGGCCAAAAAATATTGTTATTAGCAAAATCGATGAGATATATAAGACTTTCCATATTAGGTGTTAAAAGAAACTGGTATTGAATATTGATTTTTAATGACAATTACTTGATGACAACATATATCTTTAACTTAATAATGGACATCTTGCCTGATGGAGTTATTTGTCCTATGAAAAAATGGCAAGGATTTAATTGACAAAAGAATTGATGTTATTTTATTATTTCATGTTGGTTATATAATTGATGTCATAACATATTTATAATGATGTTCGATAAGATGTTGATAAAAAATTAACATGTAAGTCTTTAAATAGCTTATGTTTATCAACAATTCTATAGTAGTGCATTAGTTACCTAAAAGTTTTAGTGTTATGTAAACAAAATAAAAGACATTGAAAATAAATTGCATTTGGTGCATAAGATAGAGATTTACTAATTCCATTGTTGAAAATTTCAAAAATTTCTTAAATACAACCATGCTTAATTATAGAAGAGAGATTTAATTTTTAATAATACACAACCCTTAGTAAGAATTTAAATATTGCAATTATCATATTAAAGGTAACATTAAGGTTGCATTAGACTACACATTAATGCCATTATATGTAATATTTTTGTATTATGATTAAGTTCCTTTTTTCAATCTTTCAACTATTAAAATGAAATGAATGTTCCACTCAGATGTTAGGATGGCATAATTAAATTGCTTTATCATGTGTTTAACTTGAGATTTATAGTTGTGATATTACATTATTACATTAGGTTTTGCAATTTGCTTCATAACCCCTCCATATTCTTGTATTTATATATGTAGTCAAGGATTCCACTTAAGAAGAGGTGAATTATGTTTAAAAATTTTACACATTTTCAAAACAAATTCAAATTTTAAAGAATTTTCAATCAGAAATGGCTTGAAAAGATAAGATAAGCACTTTGCCTTGAGTCATAAGCAATTTAAATCATACACAATAATTAAACAATTACACTAATATAATTTATCATAAATTTAGTGTTAAAATTTAAAAAAGATAAGCAAGAGAAAAAAATGCAATATTTATAGTGGTTTAACCTTGAAAATTTAACATTCTAAGGATTAAATTTATTACCAAGCTTAGCTTGAATTTGTTAGTTCATTATTTCTTCAAGTTTGAAATAGATATTTGAAGAAGCCTTAATACAATACTACAAAAATGTGATACAACCTTGGTCAACTGAAGTTAGTTAAAGTGAAAGTCGATGCATATAATGGTGAAGTGAATTTTTTAAAATACGAGCAACTTAACATGTTGGCCCTAATTAAAAACTGACATTTCAAAACTATAATAGCTTTTTACATTGATTGTTAGAGAATTAAAATAAAAAGGGATGTGAAGAGTTAGTTTAGAAAATTTGGATAAAGTTAACATGTCAAATTTTCATATAATTGATGTCTAGAGTGATAGCAAACACTAACCTTGGAAATTGATAATCATAACACTTTGATTTTATTTTAATAACCTACATGATTTATGTATCAGAAGACTTTTAAATTTTGTGCTTTGCACTTTGATTATCCTTTTTTTTCAATAAAACCCTAAAATCCCTAATGATATCTCTTGTTAAGAATTTTGTTAAAACATCTTATCCATTCTTTGAAGTTTTTGATGCTCTTACAAAATAGATGGAATGTTTTAATGAGATTTGCAACAAAATTTAATGAAATTCTAGTGATATTTCTAGTTTGCAATCTTGTGGAAATGCCCATCCATTCTTTGAAGTTTTCGGCTATTTTATATAATGGATAAGGTATTTTCATAAGATTTGAATTCAATTTTTGTTTTGAAACCTTTTTATTGGATGTCTTTAATGAAATCTCTTGATGAAAATCTTATTGAAACATTCCATCCATTCTTTGACATCTTAACAATTTGACATAATGGATAAGACATTTCAATTGGATTTATAATAAGACCACTAGCACTACAATTGAGATTTGTGTGATATATGACCTTTATAGTATTTTCATTTGTAATTTCTATGTATAACAATTTATTATAATTTTAGCCTTCATTTGACCTCTACTTTAATTTGTAAATGTTTGATCTTTTTTTGTTGCCATTTTTTATCCTTACTGCATAATGATATCTTTAATTTAAAGTTTTAAAGATTTCATTGGATTATGATTTATTGTTCAGTATGTAAAATGAAGTTTATTATTTGTAACAATTCTTTAAGTTATAGCGTACCATAAAAAAATGGACACTAAGCCTAATTATTTAATTAAAATAACATAAGATTTTAACTTATTACATTAGTTATTAAATACCTAGCATTCAAAAGAAAGCTAACCATTAGATTTAAAGATAGGGTTGAACATTAGACATTGGTTCTTACATATAACCGATGTTAAAAGGTATATCAATAACTAACTAATTATGGCATTTATGAGGTTACAAAAAATCATGAAAATGTATAATGTTGGTTATGTATACAATTGATGTCTAAAGAAATTTCAAAGGATGCATTGGGAACTACAAAACTTTTACATACTAAATTTTGACTTAATTGACATTTAAACATATATAAATAAACAACTAATATGAACTAAAATATTTTTAAGATGTCAATTGTGTGTTAATAGCTGATATCTAAGATCCTGCACATTATCTATAAATTTTGCTCTTATATTTCATTTGAAACATTTCAATGATCCTTAACATGTATTAATTAATTCCAAAATTTGATTCTAATTTAAAGATAATTTCTCTTCCATTTCATGTGGCACATTTGAAGATGTTATGAATCTTGTTGTAATACTTGCCTCATTTAGTATCTTAAGTTTCACAATGTGACAAGTGATTCTTGTTAAATGATTACTTGTCAATATGTGCAACTTGAGATATTAGAAGAGGCAAATCCATTGACAAGAATTGTAGTATTTCTAAATTTGCCATATGAGATGCAAAAGGACTTATCCTTAGATTCAACCTAAACTTTGGCATTGGTAATTAAAGCAAATGTGTTACCCACACTAACATTTTAGTATTTTACAAAAGAGAATTGTTAATAAGGATGGAACACAATCTCTTTTTTCATTTTTTTATGTAATATTAATGTGTTTGTCGATGTAATGATGTAATAATATAAATATATATATAGTGAAACGTTAGTTATCTACTATATTTGTTAATGTAATGATGTATATGAAAATAAATAAAATTGTAAAATATATTTTTTTATAATTATTTATTATATCCTTTGTCATATATTTCTAAATTTATTTTCTCTCTCATTTACAGTCACTTTTGGTTTTTGGATAACTTTTTGTTTAAAATAGAAAGTTATTTATTTTAAACATAACAAATAATGATTTCAATGTATAATAGGATAAAAATAACATTATTTCTATTTATTTTTTGTAGTTATCGCCTTTGATCTAAAATTTCAAAAATTTTAATATCATGATTGTTTTTTGAGTTAAAAAAAACTAGTTAAGACAAACCATGTCTATTTTTTTAACTAAAAACCAATGTCTTTACATTAAGAAGTTATTTTTTGTTACCTAAAATCTATATGGAAAATTAACTATTTCAAATTTAAATGTTTGTTGTTAAGAAACCAACATTATATATTTATTCTTAGATAAATTGTTCAATAGTTTAATATGTCAATTTTTTTTATGGGAAATGATATCATTTTGGATGAAATTAACGTTGAAATTGTTGTTGGATAAATTTTTTTGTCAAAGTTAACACATTGGTCTATTATATGAAATTAACATGGAAAGTTACTCTGATGACAACTATTATGAAATCGACATATTATATTTGACCATTAACATTTAAACATAATATGTTAAATAAGAGATGTTGGTTTTAATATACACCAAGTGTGGAAAATGAAATGATGTCATTTTGTTTTTCACTAAACTCATAAAAATAAAGATTAGAGTTGAAATAAAAGGCAAGTCCAATCTTGATGGCAAACTACATAGTGTAAAGTGAGATTATTTTTCTCATGAAATTTATTATGCCTTAAAAAGGAATTCACACAAAAAATCACTAAAACTTGCATTCAATCTCTAGTTTGGACTCACTTGTTGAAGTCTTCTTTTCATAGTTATGGTGCATTTGCATGCCTTAGTTTTCCTTTAAACCTAAAGAGGAATGTCTTGATATTGTGATTTTATACATGTGTATTTGTTTGGATTCTATGTTTCTAATTTTATTTTTTAAGATGTTGGATAGTGTAAGTGTTGATATATGCGTACATTCCCCATGTAGTAGATACATTGTACATGTTTAGCAAATTATGTGCTATATTTATGGAGAAAAATGCTTGAACATTTTCTCAATTTAGTTTATACAATATTGAGGTTATTTAGAAAAAAAAATGTAATTTGGAAAGCTTAATGTGCAAGTTCAATGTTGTTATCAAAAGCAACAAACTTCAATACATGCCTTTATGTTGTTCATATGTCAGGAAATTTTTTGGCATGCGCATATTTCTTGTGTATTTGTTAAGATTCAATATTGATATCAAAAGTAACAAATAACAAGTTTTTTATATCATAAACTCATTTGATAAGAAGTGGTGTGTAGCTTTACAAAGGAAAAGACAAATTATCAATGATGGGATAAAGAAAGCATAGGGAATAATATTAATAAAACTCCTCCTTTTGTTTTGCAAAAATACCACTGGATAATGAAGGTGATGCAAAGGAGTTCTATGTATAAGATAATCATATTAAAGAGATATAGATTGAAGATCCTCTTGTAGATATATGGAAAAATTGAAAATAACTGAATTTATATTTTTATGCTCATATTCTATATATAATTGGTTGTATCTTCTGAATTACTAGTTTATAATACTTGTTTATATTTTTTAATTTTCTAATATGATGTTGGATTTACATGCTATATGTTAATTCTTCTAGTAACCACAATTATTTCTAGTCTACTGGTGAGAATGGTATTCCCTAATTTAGCAAACAATATATGATACCATTAAAGTTTAATATCATAAGTGAAGTAATAATTTTTTTAATAGAAGCATATAGTATCAATGTTTCCCTTACAACATCAATTATAATTTATTCATATCCTTCTTTTGTCATAGCAGGTTTTAAAAAAGCTTTTCTCAATGGTCATGTCATAAGAAGATAATATAACTTCCTTATTTAATTTTTAGAGGTATTACTATTAGCTTTAGTGACATGTAAATATTAATGTCTTCAATTTTTTGAACCCAATTAAATATACGAAATTGTTGCCATTGATATTTTTTTATATTGGAATATTATTTTTTTACCATATATTGTATTAAGTGTACAATAACATAGTTGAATGTTGTTTATAATTAGATTCAGGTGAATACTACTCTGGTTGTAATGGGTTTATAGGGAAATAAAATATCTGTCGATTATTTTGAAAATTTGATGTCATATATTAAACATTTCATTTAGCTATTTAACACAAACTAATATATTATATGCAATGTATGATATAAAAGGACATTGGTTATTAAACTAAAAATCAATGTCATAACATATTTTTCTACATTTGTTATAACCATTTTCCATATCAGTTATAAAATTAACGTTTTATATCAATAATTCAATATTATCTAGGCATTGAATACATCAATTTTCTTGGAAAAAAATGATATTGTTATTATTTTTTGCATTGATTAAGGAACCAATGTTAAATATTCAAAAATACATTGTTGCTTGTATATATGTCAGTTCGTAACTGAGTCAACTTGTTAAATAATTAACATTGTTTAGCATAGTCACAATCTCTACTTAAATACAAAGCAATTCCTTTAAATTTTCTCACTCAAAATAATCACTAACTAAGAAATGTCTCACTCTTAGAATTCCTAGGGATTCTTCACACTAAAAATACGAATTTACTACAAAGAAATTTCAAACTCAACATTCTTTGAAGTTAAATACATAATGAAATTCTAGAAGAGGAAATTTGAATCTAAAGGCTCAAAGGATTTTCTTTTTATCACTCGAAAGTAAGGAAATATGTTTCTTATGTTCATAGAATAGTAATGCTTTTAAAATTTGAGTTAAAAATGTATTCTAACCTTTAGATAGGTATTAGGTACTTCAAATATTAATTACACATATAAAAGAGTCGTTATTTAAATGTTAAATTGTGATTAATTGGTTGGTGAATCGATTTATTGGACCAAAAATTCAAAATTTTCAAAGAGTGAATTGTGGGGGAATTGATTCATCTTGTATGAAAATGGTATTGGACAGGTTGAATTGATTTCATAAGGAATTCATGCTAAAAATTAGAAACAAGGCAATTTTAGCCTGTCTAAAAGCTCATTAGACAATATGAATCGTTTGAGAAATTGATTCACTTTTATAAAATTGTGGTTTTGTATAAAAATCATTTTAAAATCTATTTCAAAACACTTTTAACAATATTTGCAACCCATAATTGCACCAGTTCTATTAAAATAAATTTAAACATAAAAGTTTGATTTTGAGAATAACTTTTCAATTTTAAATAAAAGTTTTTCAGTTTAATTTCTTTTTTTTTATATAATTGAACCTAATTAAACAATAAAAATTTAAGCAAAAGACTCTTTTTTAGGTTTACTATAACTAATGATCCTTTTCAACAATCAAGTATACCAAATTATTCTATTATCATCAAAATCCATAATTAAATAGAGTTAAGGTTAACAATATGCAATTTTGTTGATCATTGTGGGTTAGCATAATAGTAACCATAATTTAGAATTATGAGTTTCATAAAGAGCATGCATGAAGGGCAGGGCAGGGGTGGCACTTGAGTTGAGTTGCTCGATTTGATTCGATAATTACTTAATTTGATTAGGTTTTTACTTGACTCATTTAGTTCGTGAATAGTTCAATTATGATTTTTTTATTATATTTTTATATAAAATGTAATATACAATTGAAAATCTAACTATATATAATATGATATATAATGGAAAATTTGAAAATTTAACTTATTTTTATAATTTTAGATTTATATTATTTAATAATATTTAAGATAATCGTAAATATTATATTTTTTAAACTATATATATTTATTATTTAATTAATTAAAAATATATTAATTTAAGCTCGAGCTCCACTCCAATTCATTTTATTTTAAATGAGTTGAGTTGGATAACACTAAAACTTAATTCAATTTGATTTGATTCCACCCCTACCAAAGGAAGTGGACAAAAGGGTATGAACTTAATTTCAACTTTCTTGTTTTTGGGTATGTTAACAGCGAAGAAGTTTGAAACTAGAACCTTCAATATACTACCTAAATCTCTTGACTGCTAGTCCACCATTCAATGACTTATCAACGTAATTTCTTGACATTACTGGGTTGCGTCTCTCAGTTTTCTTTCGCCCGTCTCTTCTGGCACTCACTGCTTGTTTCTTTTGGCTGCCTATCCTCACTCACCAGCTCTCAGTCCACCATTCTATGTTTTTTTTTTCGTATACGTAAAGTCTTTTTTTTCTACAGATTTGTGTCTCTTTCCACGGAGGGAGGATATTTGGAATCTGATGTTTGGGAATAATGCAGAATTCAAGTTATTACAGATTGCAATATAATTCTAAACTGCGGTTGCTATAAATATAATTATCCTGTAATTAGCAAAATTATAAAAAAAAAATACGAAGAAAATAAACTGCAATAGATTACGGGAAAAATGGGAAGACAACAAAGTGCTTAGATGTGCTTCATAATTTCTCAGGAAGATTCTTGCTGACCTCAACACGTTGAAAGAATGATCCACGCTGAGAACCCAATCCTATTGATCATTGGTATTTTGCCGTGACATTTCTTTCCACATATATATGTTTCTGCTGAAAATTTCTGATTATAGATATTTTTATCTTTAATGGTTTTGGAGGGATGGGAGGTGAAGAGATTAACCTTTTTACCTCTCAATGAGAAATAAGTAGGGGTTTGAAGGATGTTTGAAAGTTTTGGGTTGTAATTTCTCATTTCCTCCACTTCTTTGCTAGTAAGTGTGAGATTTAGGAGGAGAAAAGAAAGAAAGAAAACTTGAGAGGATTTGTAATAAAAGAAAATGAAAAGAAAGAGAATTGAGAATGAATAAAAAAAGATGATTTTTCTTCCTCTTATTTACATATTTAAAAAATCCTCTAATTTAATTTATCTCCAAAATTGAGGAAATATAAAATAATGATTAATGAAGAGTGTTAGAGAATTCTGAAGAATTAATTACAAATTCTCAATGTCTTTTCATCCATAATCAAGAAAGCTATTCATTTGTACTCATTTTAATATATATTTTTAACCTATATTTTTAATGAAAAATAAAATAATTGACCCCTCTTTTTTCGCATTTTAACGAAGATAAGGAAGATCTTCCGGATCAAATACAAGTGACTTCTTGTTATGTTCTCATATTAAAAAAAAAAAAATGCAGATAGAAATATATACGTGATTTGTCTTAGAAACATAAAAGAGCGAAGGAAATGATATAAAAAGAAGTTGGATAAATGCAGGCCCAGCTAGTAAGTGACCTTCATTCCTCCATATATAACATAAAGAAGTAAAAGGGCCAAATGAAAGTGACTTGACTTCGCACAGCTTCAACTTAGATTTGGTTAGATTTAACAATGAGAAAAAGCGAAAGCATTGCACAAATATTTAAGAGTAAAATAATATTTAATTTTTTTATTTATGAAGGTGACACTATTATCTTCTTCAAATTTCATAATTAACTAATAATATTTTATTTTTACTTTTATTATGATTATTCAATTCTCTCTTTATTTATAATATTAAAATAAATGAAAAATATTGATGTGAATTATTTAGTCTCACATTTTTTATTATATTTTTTCACTATTTATCTTAGTGTTATGAATAAAAAGAGGGATGAATAATTATAATAAATACAAAATAAAAATACTAATGATGTTAGTTATAAAATTTAAATAATATAATAATTATTATCATTTTAGATGAGAGATTAAATAATGTATTTATTGAAAATTTAATGTCTTAGCTTGCATTGAGTTTATCCAACTTCACTAATTATATTTCATTTAATAAAAGCATAAAAATTACTTGAATTGAGTTGACAAAAGTTCAACCCGACTGGGATGATCATTTACGAATATTAGAAAGCAAAAGTGTGGACGACAAAATCACATCTTTCTTATACATCTTAACCTTTAACCATCTACTAAATTGTGATTACCATAATACTTCGGATTAGTAAAGTTATAAATAAGAATAGCCACACACCGGTTTTGAAATAAAATTCTAATTATAGAATTTACAAAAATTATGCATAATATTAAATTTAAAGACAAACTCTTGATCTTAATTTCTTTCGACTTGGAAGTTTGCATTTGCAAAGCCAACCTTGGTACGATTTGAAGAGCCACCCCAAGCCAACTATTGTTGACTACAAAAGAAATCAAATACAAAATGCCTACGGCTCTTCTTGGTTGGTTGCGAGAGAGAGAAATTCAACATCTTTTTAATCATGCGGGGAAGCAGGAGTGGAATCACTTTTAACGTTATCTTAAAATTTGACATGTACATATGTATATATATTATCAAAATATTAGATTAGATTATTTATATTTATAATAAACGGATATATTTTTTTCAAATTTTTTCTTATTGCATCAAGAATTTTTGAGTAAAGTAATGTTTAATGTCTTTTAAAAATTTTGTACCTTTCATTAATTCTAAAATTTAATTCTTATTCTTTATATGTATACCTCTAATAGTTTAACTATTTTTTTATTTAAAAAAATTCTTATTTACAGTTAAAAAATTTGACTTTAGTTGGCATGATATTTTTAATAATATAATGATATTTGATATTATTTCCAAAAAATTTTCAACTTTATGTCCCAATTCAAACTTAAAAATCTTAGAATTTTATACGTATAGTTTTGGTTCTAATTTACAATTATCATTTTATTATGATTAATAAAATTATAAATAAATATAAAAAATACGATCATTGTAACATCAATTACAAGGTGCGGTGTACAGTCATAATATTTAGTGCATTATTGCAACTATGAACAGCAATTTAAAACCTCGTGAGTAATTGACTAACCACTCCTGTGATCAAAATTTACTGACTTCTGTTATAAAACTCAGATATTTTATCAGATGGGGAAGAAGGACGCGAGCTTTGTTGTCGTTACTCGCTGTGTCTCACGTTTATCTTACAAACAAAGAGGAGATAGTCTCTCTCTCTCTCTCTCTCTCTCTCTCTGTGTTTCACTCACTCAGCAGCTGGTCCAGCTCTCTGGTTTCTTTAGGGTGCATGGTCCTCACAAAAAAAGGGTCAGTGGCAATTAATGTGGCTTTTGCATTGCATCTGAAGTGAAACCAACTTAATGTTTTGGAAGCCAAACTGGCGAGACATGTAGTTTAGTCACCTTTGCTCTTTTGGGATCGCTCACTCCTACCCATCTCTTACACCATTTCTTCACCGCTGTCCTTATTAGCTTAGCTTAGCTAGCTGGTCCTGCACGCTTTTATTTCGGAAAATGACTGTAAGCATAGGTTTTGAAATTTAAATTTCGTTTTTTATAAATTTATTCCTATTATCTTATATGTAATAATAGCACTTGATTTTCATTAAAATTTAATTTTGAATTTTATTTAGATATATAGTATTCTTTTATATTTTCATATTAATAATATTATATATATCGAAAATAAAATTAAAAATTTTGATACTTATAATACTTTCTCTTCATACACCTGCGCACGTCATTTACTCTTACCTGTCGTTTTAAGTTACGGCCTGCTTTATCTGATTTTAGGTTATGGTTATAATTACGCGATATAATCTTAAATAAATACCTCACTCGTCCATCGCTGTCCGACAGTTCATAATCAGTTTAATTTGGTTTAAACCCGGTTCACCTTGACAACCCAACGGTCACTGGTTCATGCATAACAGATCAGGTTGGGGAGCTCCAGTATCCACTGCAGTAATTAGTCATTCATTACTATCTTAATCTATTTATTTTATTAAAAAGTATTTTTATAAAATACAATTATAAAATATTAAAGTGAGAAAATTATTTTATTTATTTAATATTAAATATGAAAGAATTTGAAAAAAAAGCTTTTCTCATTTTAAAAAAATATTTTTTTTCAATTCTAAACTCTTAAATATCATGTTTTTTAATTATTAATATAAATGAAATATTATTTTTTATTGATATATATGTAAATGATATTTTTTTGTGAAAAATACTTTTCGACTTTTTGACACAACAAACAAAGCTTAAGTAACACCTCCTTATATAAACACAAATATATATTTTATAAAGAAATCCTCATTCTCATGTATATTTTCTACACTAATCTCTTTGAATAATACTGATTCAATTATCGAAGTGTTCTTTGAACTTTCGACTCTTAAACTTCTAATTACCTATTTTTTTATTTTACAGGTTTTAAGCCAAAATTGATCATTTGAGATCTATCATTTTAGTAGATTCGAATAGATGAAAAAATGATCATTAAAATGTAAAATTGTAAATAATTGAAATTATGAAATCTATTGTAACAATATTACAATTATGAAGTATAATTTAAAATTATGGTATCCACAACTATTTTTTTTATGGATTTTGTTGCCGCAACAATTTTATTTATTTATAATTGAATTTTTTGCAATATAATATCAATTATGAGGGTACATGTAATTAGCAGAGAAACAGAAAGAATAAAGCTCCTTTTTAATGCTTTAGATAGGGTATTCGTAGGGTTCATTATAGACGGTCTTAAACTAATGGGTAAAAGAATATATATATATATATATATATATATATATATATATATATATATATATATAGCTAGCTAGATCCTACCTTGACCAAATATTCTCTCAACATATATACATAGATTGCTATAAAGTTAGGAATTATATATATCAGATGCTATCCGTATAATGATGCTCATCACCATCTGTCACGCATGATATTTATGATCCCCTCCAGTTTTATCTCTTTTCTCATTTTTGATTAAAAAATTATATACCCATTTTCTTTTAAAAAATATTATATGTACTAAAAGATTCATTTAAATAAAATTTTATAAATTTATTTTATTATTTTATTCTGAATTAACAGCTTTTTATTTAGATTTGATATTTTACTTCGGATTTCACTCCCAATGTATATAATATTATTTTTTTATTTCATTTTTTCATTTTTTACACCGTTAACTTCTGATTTTAGGGCTTTGACGCATTTGCATAGCAGTTTGCTAAGAGTCAGCCAATCCATATATAGATATGAGGGGGCTTTTTTTTTATTTTTTCAATGGATTTTGAAGAAAGTTGCGTAATTCCATGAACAATTATATATTTATTTTAATGAATTTTATAATTTTTTATATAAAGATAGTACGTAATTTTTTCATAAAAAGTTATATAAGTGTTTATAAAGGTATGAGATCGCAACTTTTTTATACAAAATTAAAATCATAATAATTGTACTTATAATACAAACACATTGAAGTTCTATGAATAACATGCAAAATCTTATTAAAATATTATAATTTTTAATGAAAAGTTGCATATGATTTATCTGATATTATTTTTTCACTAAATAGATTTTTCAAATTTTGTATAAAAAACATGATAAGTGACTATATACCCATCCTCATTATGTTTCCATTTGTTTTATTGAAAATTATTTTTTTTGAAACACACACACACACACACATATATATATTAATGAGGGAGTAATATATCATTTGTATTTATAATTAAAAAATGATAATTAAAATGATAGTAATGGAAGAAAGAAATAATTTACTTTTTTAAATCCTTTATACTTAAAAATAAATAAATAAAATATTCTATTTTATTTTAATATTTTATAAAAAAATTTGTAAAAAAATAAATATTTTGATTTTAAACTCATATCTCTAATGTAACTCCAAAGTAAGAAACTATCAAAGAACGTAAAATATCATTTTACCGTTAAAATGAAGAACGATGATCTGATTTATATTCTTAAGAAGCATATATTGTAGGATTCGACGCTTGAATCTCCACAAATTTCATTTTCTGCTTTCCCTAGTAAGCTTCGACTGACTTAGATTACAAAAAAAGAAAAAAAAGGTGAGAATTTAAGCAATAAAAAAAAAGTCGATTTCCAGACTGTAACTCAAAAAAAAAAAAAAAGAAGAAAAAGATTTATTGGTGAGAGCATTCAGTGTATAGGCAGCTAGGTCTAGAATGAGGAGCAGATGCACTATATGGCAGTAATTAAGCAGAAAGACGATGTGAACTCAGCAACTGGGGACCAATATCCTCCTCATTGATTTTCATTTAGATACTTATGCAGGTACCTAAAGGAGAGTGGGAAGAATCTAAACTCATGAGGTTTGAAAATTTAGGATAATATAATAATTTTTAAAATTATTTAATTATAATTAAATAATTTTAATTTAATTATTTTTAAACTTATCATATTATTAATAAATTTTAAAATCTTAAAAAAACCTTACAAGTGAATAATAAAGATTGCGATCATTTTTTTCTTTCTAAGTAAATTTTCTTAGAAAGTAGTACGTCTTACATCTTTTTTAAATAGAAATTGTAACTTTTTATTTATAAAACTCTATATATTTTTATATTATGACAATTAAAATTATAGTTTTTATAAAAATTTATAATCTTATATTCTAAATATTTATGACTTTGTATGAAAAAGTTGAGAGTTTAATATAAAATTTTCAAATTTTATTAAAAAATTTAATCTTCTTTGTAAAATCATAGTACGATTCATTTAGATTTAATTACATGATTATCATCTTCTATATTTAAAGATATAGAGTCATTTCTAGTATCTTTGTGAGAAAAGAAAGCAAGAAAGGCGACTTTAATTCCCGTCAAGCATCAATTACTTACCCATTAAAAAATAAGATATATGTATATATATTTATATATATAACAGGGATACATGTAATCTAGTCAGAAGGATATGCAGGAGTGGAAGCAGGGAAATGGTGAAACGGTCGTCTCTAATTTTTTTTTTTTTATATCTATATCTATATATTTATATATAGTAATTTAAAATTAATATTTAAAATATTATATATATATATATATATATATATATATATATATATATATATATATATATATATATATATTTTACAAAATTTTGATTTTTAATTCTCTGAGTTAAAAAGCCTACTTTCCTGGGCCAACATATATCATGTGGTCGATAGAAATTCCGGTATGCTCAGTTTATTATACGTATTTTTATTCTAAATCAAGAGAAAGAATATAATTATTAATTTTGTAAAATTTATATATATTAGAAATATGATTTTAAAATTTTAATATATTAAAAATTGAAATTATCTTTTCATCTTTAACTAAGAATAGAGATACCAGCACTAAGATAACCAATCTAACAATATCGAATTATTATATCATTTACAAAAATCATGAATTTCACTTAAATTTTTTTGAAAATAATAATTTTGATAAAATTATAATAATAAATTGATCTTTCTAATAATAATTATAATTTAAATCAAATATTTTTTCGACTATTCCTAGCCCGATAAAAATGGCCGAGATTGCTGATCCGTCCCTCCTTTCTTTTTCATAACAGAAAAATAGAAAAAGAATTTCTCGTGTGGTCCATGAGTGGGGAGGTGGGGGTTTTTAGTACAATAACAATGATTTGGATGGATCACTGATGTACACCGCATGCATCCAACGATCCGATTTTGAGTTAATTAATGGAATGGCACGCCAGGGGGATGGCATGGCATGGGAAATAAAAGGGGCAACTTTTTGGTACGATATCTCTGAGGGCATATTGATAGAGGATGGATGCCCCTCAATTCAATTTTTTCATCAATAATGCATGCAGCAGCAGCCAGACCCATCTCCTTCTTAATTAGGTCTAACCCCTACTTTCCTAGGGTGGGGGCAACTTTTAAGAATTTTCAAATCTTTGGTACTGCTTTGATCGCATCGTGATATCATCCCATCTTCCATCTTTCTCTTTTGTTCTCTTTACCTTTTTGTTTAAGATTATGTTAATTAAAGAAAAATGAGGGATTTATATTACAAATTCTTATAAAAAAAGTTACACCATGCATTCTAACATTTGCATGATTTTATAAAAAATATATTGAAAAGGTTACACCTTACATCTTAAATATTTGCATAATTTTATGAAAAATTGCAAATTTTATGAAGAAAATTATGAAATTTTCATAAAGGTGCACAGCTCTCAAAGTCGTATAGAAAAACATATTAGGTATTAGGTTTATTTAAATGTATTTTTATTTTTTTATTTTTAGAAATTATTTTTAAAAACTATTTTTATTTATAAATACTGTTTTCAAAATTTAAAAAACATTGAATATAAGATGTTAGAATGAGTAAATAATAAAATATTTTATTTAATTATAAATAGATATAAAAAATAAAAGAATAAATTAAGAAAAATATTTGAAAAATATTTTTTATTTTTTATTTCTAAGTTACATATTTAGAATTATAATTTTTAAAATAATTTATTAAATTATAACTTTAATTTTAAAAAATATAAAAAAATTATTTTTAAAAATATTAAATAAATAGATCCATTATCATCAAAGATAAATTACTTTCACCTTTTATTATAAAATTTAATTTAATTTAATTAAATTCACATTCTATATTTTTGAAGATATATACTTATTTTTATTTTTTATTTTAAATATATATGACCTCACATATTGTACAAAAATTAGAAATGAGTGTCATTAAATTAAAATTTAAAAATAATGTAATTTATCTTTTAAGAAATGTTGCCTAAAATATTTGATGTTCTCTTTATTTTCATTAATTTATATAAAGTTGATGAAAATTTTAAAAAAGATTTAAAGTTATGAAGCACATGAAATAGTTAAAATGTTAAAAATCTTTTAAAAAGATGACTGCTCACTTTTCACTTGAAATGTTTTTCAAAAACTGGCATTTTCATCAGTACTGGTACAGGCGCACTTAGTTATTATATTTCAGAATTTTCTATTTTTAATATTATAAATTTGAATTTATAATATTTTAAATATTTATCAAACAACTTATCATTCTTATCGCTAAAAAATTCCTTTTATAAAATAAATTAGAGCCTCTATAAGCGAGGAAAAATATATTGCTTTGGTTAGTTATTTTTATCTCAGTCCTCTTCATTTTTCTAATTCTGACTCTAATCCTGTAATTAATTAGTCACTATTTATTATTTTAATATCAAATCGAACAGTTATTTAAGTTCATTCGAAAATTATTTAATTGTAAATTTTATGGATTTCCTGGATGACTTTTATTGTTTTCAAACAATCAAAATTACTTTTGATATTTTAAATGATTTTGATGAAAAATGTTTAACTTTTTTTAAAAAATTAACTTATTAAAAAAATATTTGTCAATAACAAAGACGCTGTTTTTTGAAGACAAAAACCTGCTTCCAATTTTGTTATATCTCTTGCCATTTATGTAGATTCACAGTAGCTTTAAGGTAAGTCATGCATCTGTTAGTTGCCATCTGCTATGCTTACTATTTTGGTTTCTTTTTAGGCATTGTTTGGATGGTGAAGATAGGAGAGAAAGGAGAAAAAATTTTGATTTTTTCTTTGTGGAGAAAAAATTTTGAATTTTAAATAAAAAAAGAAAATATCATAAAATTTTTGAAATTGTAAATATACCAGCAAATTACAATCACATATATTATTTTTAATATTTTTTTCCTTTTTTTTCTCGATCCAAATGAAAAAGAAAGTTTTAAAATTTAAAATGTTCTTTTCTTTCTATTTTCTTCCCACTTGTCCAAACATAACCTTAGTGATTACCAAAAGATTTATTTGCTTATAAATGACAAAAGAGAAGAGGACCATTTCTTTTCTTGCTTGAAACTCATTTATGATGTTCAACAAACTCATAAAGAATGTACCAATGCATTTTCGGATCAAAGGTGTCCAAAACAAAGAAATGTAGTAATAAACCCTACTAACTTAATATTTCTATTTGTGAAATTTAATGTTATATTCCTATACGTAATATGTAAGAAAATCATCATTTGATAAAAACGATGGATATTGTATTTTGCTTGGAATTAAAAGGATATTAGAACTTCAAAAGTATCTAGAATTGAGAGTTGCCACGATTAATTCTTTAACCTTAATTCTACATACATGCATACAAACCATTTGTCAAATATTAGCTCTAAAAGAATATAGAATTTTGTGGATGGGATTAAAAAGAGAAAAGCACAAGTTCAGCAAAGAATATATAAAGAATGAGCAACATTTAATCAGTCATACTAATAATGTAAAAATAATGAAATCATTTGATAATCACATTCCTATTTTTTGAAAGGAATGCTTTGTATCTGTTTGATAAAGTAGATATTGCATTCTTTTACAATTCGTACTCATCAGTTAACATAAAACATAAATTTTATAATTTTCAACAATAATTAGAGCGACAAGCCATTTATTAAGTTTAAATTTTATACTTATTAATTAAAACATATAGAATTGGTTTTTGGAAGGAATGCTGTATATCTATCTATTTAATATAGTAGATATTGCATTCTTTTACCATTCATGCTCCTCAGTTAACATAAAAGATAAATTCTGTAATTTTAGCTATAGTTAGAGTGACAATACATATAATAAATATAAATTCTATAGTCTATACTTTCTTTCGAAAACATACAGAGCTAGTTAGTATCAACTTCTTTTTCTCTTAACAGCTATTTCATGCAGTTCATGTTTAGGGCAAGATAAGAAGCAGTGAAGACCTAGAAGAAACAAGTGCTTGCTTCGAATACCATAGAAGAACATATACTTTGAGTTGAATTTTATTACAGTTAGACAAATATTAACAGTACTTGCTGATAGCAAATTACACACATAAACATTTGATGGAGTGACTCCATCAAATAATGTAAATTTATGCATAGTTCAAGTTATAAACTGACCCTGAAAACACAACCGCAAATGGCTATACTGCAACTTAAAATTAAATATATGCCCATAGCTTCATGACCTACGTTACAGTAACAAAAGTAAATAGCATCTCTGCTGTAATAGGTTGGCGAAATATCACATTGAATATTGAATATATAAATCTGGTTATTTGATGCTTTTTATTTTACCTTTTTCGGCATGAAACGCAAATAAACGTACCAGGAAAAAAAATGGAACTGATGTATGCAAGCACCACTTAATGGGTTGTTTGGATAGGAGAGAACGAGGAGTAAGGAAGAGTAAGGAGAGAAAATAGAAGGATTTGATGTAATTTTTTATTATTATTTCTAAATTTATGTGTTTTAGAGAAGAATGGAGGAGAATGAAAGGTTATAATTAATTCTTCAAATCTTTCCAATACACATTTTTTTTATTTTAGGAGGTTTTTAGGCTCATTTATTTAATTTATTATTTTAATCTTCCATATTATTTTCATTTATATTTTTAATTTATTATTTTTAAAACCCATTAATAAATTAACTTCGTTAGAAAATGCAAAATAAAGAAACATTATCTTTAGCTATACCTTTTGATTTAACCCATCATAATCCTTTATTTTTTAATTTTAAACATTTTAATAAGAGAAAAGAAAATAGTCATGAGTTAACCATCCATATTTCTCCCTTCCATTCCCTTCTCCTCCCCTTCATCTTCATTCTCTCCTATTATTTTTTCTTATTTTCCCTCCTAAATTTTAAAAATACCATAAGGTTTCATTTATTTTATTGAAAACTATTTTTTATAAAAAATATTATTTACATATATATTAATAAAGAAGTAATATATATTTATGTTAATGATTTAAAAAAATTATGCCTAAAGAAAATTATTTTCTTTAAATTATTTATATTTAATATTAAATAAATAAAATATTTTTTATTTTAATATTTTATAACTATATTTTACAATAAATATTTTTCATTGAAACAAAAATGTGATTGCCTTCTCTAAGAAAGGAAATCTACTTGTACTTTGTCCAATCACAGTTATGTTTGACTTTAACTGATCCTATTTTTGTTAAGAGGAAAAAAGATATATCAAATTAATTTAATTTGAATAAATTTTGTTATATGTATGTACAAGAAAATTGTAAAAAAGTGTATCAATTATTTTTCAATAAAATTTGTTTGATTAATACACTGTGTCATGTACGTAAGTATGCCAAAAATTATGAATATTAGAAAGATTCTCACCATTTTTATCGATAAAAGAAGGGAGCAAGTAGTATATCTATTCTTTAGACAACGACCATGTTTATATCACATGCTATCAGAAAAACAATCATATATATATATATATATATATATATATATATATGAAATATTACATGAACATAACATCTGAAAATACAGATCTACCAGACAGATATGCAAATTATATCAAAGAAGGTTTTAATCTAGAACATTTAATCCGCCACTAGACAATAATCTAATATTGATAAGAAACTGCAATAGTGTATTAGAGATTTTAAAGGTTCAAACCCCCTCGCGGCTAATATATTAAAAAGAAACACATTTGACGCCTAGGGTTCAAATTTGACTGTATTTTCCACCCTTAAATCAAGACATACCTACATGTCATTTGAATATAATATATATCCCCCGTAGGTTCATTTACTTAATTGAACTATGTCAAGGATTCTAGCACCAACAAGAAAACACTCGTATCTTTGGATGCAGTTTGTTTTCGTGGAAAAGACTTTTTATTAGAATGTAATTATAAACCGTTAAGTAAGTGAAAAATATTCTATATATTTTATGCCAAATATAAAAAAATTGAAAATTTGATAAAAAATAACTTCTTATTTTTTTAAGAGATTGTTGTTTTCTTCTATTATCATAATTTTAGATATCATTTTTCTTTATTAATAAGATATGAAAACAATACATCACTTCTTCATTCATGCAAAAACATATAAAATTTTTCTATAAAAAAAAAGATACCCTTGATATAATTAATACCGGCTACCTTTTTTCTAATATAGCATTTCATGCGTAGAACTAAATTAGGAAGATCATCCTAGAAGCACTACAAGAATGTGTGCGTACACACATGAATATATAGATTTTAGCCGGTGATTTTAACTTGCTCGCCATCATTCCCATTAAAGATTTAAAGCAAAATATTAGGACAATGATTAAAATCAAAATGAGAAAGAACGAAATATAGATAGATAGTATATAATCTCTTTTTTTTTACAAAAAAAATCATCTGTTTATATATGAAATACTTGATTGCAACACATTATATCAGTTAACATTAAAGACTTAAAAGCAAAATTTTAGCACACATGATTAAAATCAAAATGAGAAAGGACAAAATATAGATAGATAGTATATAATCTCTTTTTTCTTTAAAAAAAAAAAACTCTGTTTATGAACTTTTCCTGCCTTCCAGATGATTCCAACCAATTAATGAGTTTGCATCTCCTAAATATCGAGTTATTTCTTGTCCCTTTCATCGCTGATTTTCCAGCAGTCAAATATATAGATTCTTCCGAAAACATCCAAGATGAACTTATGGACATGAGTACTGGTCATGCAAAGCACACTGAGATATTGTTTTTCACAGCAGAAAGCATCACATTTAAGTGTGTAGAAAAAAAAGTCCTACATGTCTTGTCTACCATGCACTGTAGAACTTACAGTCTTCTATACACGTTGCTTTTTCTTTCCTATTATCACCACGGGGAAAAACATACAATTCTGTTTAATCTCTCCTTTTTATGCTATGAATAGTCTATTTGTATTAAATATTTGTGACTTTAACAATTCAAGCATGAGCTACTTTATTTTCACCAATCTTAAACATTAATAATATATAAATGCATCGAAGGCATGTAAAGAAAGAAGTCAAATTTGTGGTGCATGTACCTTGGAAATTGGAAGCAAATGTACTAAGGTTCTAGCATAGGTGGACAACTCTATTTACCAGATTAAAATGCACGAAAATGTATTTTTCTCTTTAAATGAAAAGGGCTGAAGCCGAAAAAGAAAACCACAAGCCAAAATTTGTGTTTGTATTGTGTTTACAACAACTCTTACAGGAATATCAATGTATTGCATGATCTAAATCAAATTAGCATAGGGAAAAAAAAAAGACTAATTTGCTTCCGATTATGTTATGTATATAAATAGAAAGAAAATTGTTATTATTTCTTGTGATGGAAAAAAAATGAATAAACACTTACAATAGATGTGATGTTTCAGCTTCTAATCTGGAATACTAAACGAAATTTTTTTTATAAACAAGTATTACTCCATCATTAAAAATGTTAAAAGATGTAAGAAAAATTTTAAAATAACAGGAATTGAAATTACTCTACTAAAAAAAAGTATTAGATTAGTAAACCAAATCAAATTGCTTGAGTCTATGTCAATATCTGACAGAAATCAAATTAAATGGTATATATTCAGATGATAGAAAGAAAAAAAACCCATTACTCTTGGCTACCATTCCCACACTATTTATCAGATAATTTAGTCACTATTAGGCTTAACTTCCTTCCTCTTTTCCATAGGTCCTATCTATACTTATTACAATTACTGTAGCAAATCCAAAGAACATATCAAAAATCAACCATATTCAACTTTTAACAGCAAGAAGTCCGTGATGCAGACTAATTAAACATCACATTAGCAATAAACCTGAACTCAACCAAGAGTCATTTCTCTGTATGACCCTTTCTTCATCAGTTCAGCTTACCAAACTTAATTTAGAATTCTATAGTTAAGATATGCTTGTATATCAAATATAAGGCAAAGCATTAAACATACTGCAATGATTTCTACATATGAAATAACAGTCTCAGAGCAGAAAAGACTTACTTTTATTACCTAGCTAAAACACAGTTTGTTTGCAGCTCTAGCTAATCCAGACAAGAAGGCGGCTGCTATGTAGGAACACAAGACAAAGAACAGTAACAATGGGGTCTTAGCTAATCACTTCTACTCATTCAATAAATGATGCACTACAGTACCAAGCAACGACTAAAGAAATAAAAAATATAATCAAAATGGATCAAGATATTAAATGGAATAAGATCAATGAGAAAAAAATTTCACCTTTTTTTACAGGTGTGTAACAGCTTTCTGCTCTTCACCTGCAAAGCTAAAATGCCCAACTAGGCAGCAGCAGAAGCAGAACGCAGCAGTGTTTTGAACCACATCAACCCAACAAGGCTAACAGAAACATTAGAGAGCAAAGAAGAAAGCAACAAGCTTTTCCGTGTCACCATTAAATGCAGTGAACGGAAGAAGAGAGAGAAATAAAACAATGGAGAGAGAGAGAGAGAGAGAGAATATAATATTAAGCACTAAAATATAGAGAACAAAAACATTATATACTTATCATCATATATTATATAAATTTAATTTGTATTGTATTTATACACAATTGAAAGGCCAAAAACGTACGTCATCTCCGATGCTTCAGGACCCAAACCTCAGCTAATTTAATGCATTGTTGCAATTGACAAAAAAAAAAAAAAAGGTACTGGAATAATCCAAGCTCTAAAACACTAACTTACTGATCATTATCAGAAGAAGTTGCTTAAAAGAGCTCTTTTTGATTCTGTAGCTGAGACGAGGAAAATTAAAAATTTTCAATAAAATTGCTTGCAAGAGAGTGTATATAGCTCACTGCAACTAACTTAGAACCCGATATATATGATCATCTTCTTCGTTATTTAATCTGGCTCTTCAAACATTCATCATCGCCTGTATTGCAATGAGGGATCCAAATCAAAATGTGTTGAAGATTGGCCTAATTTCTCCCCAAACCTTGCTTGATTATTGTATGATGATGAAAGCGCTGGATGATCTTCATGGGGTACCCTTAAATCTTCATAAGGTATCCTTAAATCTTCTTGGGGTGCCCTTGAACGAAGAGAAGAAGATGATGGAAGATAATTAGCCACCGTCACATTATCAACTGAATTTGGGGAAACTAAACAGCATTTGGGTTCTTGATCAGCTGTTGAAGAAGCACATTCCATGTTTACCCCAAATAGCCTAAGCCTTTTTCCTGTAGTTGCAGAAGCAACACCGCTAGTACTACTCTTCCCATGATTGTATTGATGACCAACAGGCACAGAATCAATAATCACACCGGAGCTCCCTCTGCCTTCTGGCCGTCCTGGCAAGCTCCGATCCGCCATTGAAGCTGCTGGCCTCAAGTAATAGAGCGAACCAGATCCCGAATTCAGCTCACTGTAATTCTGATGACTACCGATATAATTATGGTTTAGGTTGTTCTGGTACAGGTTCTGCTGGTGATGATTATGAGGATGAAGATGTTGCTGGTGAAACGGATACATATTACCAAAATTCAGTTGCTGAAATTGCTCCTGCTGGTGGTGGTGACGTGGCGCCGCAATCGATGGCGGAGAAGGAAGCGAGTACAACCTCCCGTTCCATCTGACTGAGTATTGGGATAAGTGCGGCTGATTTTGGAGAAGAAACGGTGTGAGCAACCCGGCGGCCGGATCGGGGACATGATCGGGCCTTCTTCTCCAATCTATATACAATCTGTTCCTGTACAATTCGCCGGCGCCTCGCTGGAACGACACAATGTCGCCGGCATCAAGCTTCTTCTCCTTCACGAAACGGCTCCAGCCTTTGGTCATCACGTAGCTCTGGCTGCTGTTCCAGTAAGAGTACCGGAACCGCCATAGCTTGCCGTTCCGATCCTCGAAATTCAAAAGAAGCCCTTTCTCATTGGTGGATGAATCCAGAGGGAAATACTTCTCGGCGTGTTGTTTCGGTATCACTAATCGGTTGAGCTTGCCTACGTCACTTGGCGTCACCACCTTATCAAACATGTGTTCTTTCTCGACGGGTTCGTCTTTATTGCCGGTTAAGCCGCCATAGCAGTCGCTACTACTGCTGCAACCTCCGCCCTGGAAATTGGCTTCGTCCTCTTTGTTCCCGGGTGACAACTCCATGAAGTCTAGCCTTCTATTACTAAAATTGATGGCCGATGATGGATCATGTTGTTGTAACCCTAATAATTTTGATGCTGGATTGTGAGATTCATGAAGAACAATATTGAATTACAGTGATTTTTATCATAATTTGTTGGAGGAAAAATGATAAATCTGAGAATATTTAAGAAATTCAAGGTATAAAGTTAGTTGCTCACTGCTGCTGCCCTCATCTCTAGTCATGATTTCTTCTTCTTCCTCTTCTTCCTCTTTATCAGTATTGTAGCCTTTTGCTGCTTCTTGCAAAAACTCCATGGGTGAATTATGAGTGACCAGCTTGAATTCTACCCTCTGGATCTTAGAAAAGAATTGGAAAGAAAAATTTTGAAAAATTGAATGAATTATGAAAAAAAAAAAAAAAACAAAAGTAGAATTCAAGTAATGTTATGGGAAATCAAAGAAAGTGACTCCGAAATCTGAGGGTCAAATAAAACCTTACCAAAGCAGATTATAATTTTTCACCCAGAATTCTCGAGGAAAATAAAAGCAAGCTGTTAGCACACAAGAACAAGGACAGTCGGTGCCTGCTTATTTGACCTTGAGCCTTCAAAACCCTAAAGAAAGACAAGCCATGGAGGATTCAAAACGGAGTCAAGTTGTTGTTATTGTTGACCTACAAACCATAAGAGAAGAACATTTTAGAGAGAGAGAGAGAGAGTGCGTCTTTGAAGAAGAGAGGCAGGAGGAAAGTCATGTGGATTTTAGCCAGCTAAATTATATATCTAATTTTTGGAGTAAGAAATTAAGTTTACTGTAAAAAGACAGTAGAATTAGAAGTTTTTATGGGATATGTTAATTTAAAATTTTTAGAAGATCAACCTAAAATTACTATGTATAAAAATGATGACATTAATATTTAGGGATGGAGACTTCTGCTTCCTCCCCTATTCCATCATTGAAAAAAATAATAAATCATGCAATATGTAATCTGTAGTGATACAATAATATTCAATAAAAATTTTAACAATTTTAATGATACATATCTAAATATGAGAGTATTTATGTATTTGAATGATTTGTCACTTGTTAAATAAAAAATTGTTGTGAACTTCATATGATTTTAAATTAGGTCAGAAATATGTATATCCTTCCTTTCAAGTTTGAAAAAAAAGAACCCTAGTTATAAGAAAAGAAGCAAGAATCTTTGTTAGCTAGCAACTAATGTTAGATTAGAGAAAGCTGCTCCTTTACAACTAGGAAAAGAAGCTATAAGTTATCTTCTAAGCCAGTTTTTATTCTCTAGAGAGAGAAGCAGCCTGAGAGAGAAAGGGGTAAGGGGGGATTAGTACGTGGGGGCCCATGAATAATGCGCCTTTTGGGGTCATGTGAGCAACTTGTCGTTTTCATCATATTTGGGATAATCTGTACAACATAAGCTTCCGGCTTGAGCCCAGAAGGCCGGTTGTTCCAGAAGCAAATGAGCTTGGCTGGGACAAATATTTGTATTTTGCCCTCCATATAGAGAAAAAATTAAAAATAAAAATTCAGTCGAGAATTTTTTTTATTCAAGTGGTGTATGTCTAGTACACCACTTGAATAAATTTATTTTTGGGAAAAATTATTCTTATTTATTTATCATTTTAAAAAATAAAATTGTATTTATTATTTTTTAAATATTATTTTTATTATCTAAATAAATATTTAAAAATTTTATTTATCAATTTTTCATAAAGGATATATTAATAAATGATAACTTATTTTTTAAAAAATTTAAATTATTTATTATTTATTATTTTTATATATTAACTTTAAACAAACACTTAAAAAATAATAAAAGAAGTAAAAAAAATTAGAGAGCATTTAATTTTATCTTTATGTGTTTTTATTCAAAAATTAGCTGAGCCCTTAATTAATTTTCAACTATCTATAATAAGTAAGAATTAATTTTAAATTTAAAAAAATTAATAATTTTTATGTCGAACCATCCACAACTATAAAAGAAATAATGTCTATATGAAAAAAAAGGAGAGAAGACAAATCAAAGAAAGAGACCTTCTCCTCATATTTACAGGCTAATAAGCATATCAATAGACCAAAAAAATTATACTTGTATGTTATTACTCACTTATTAATTATCACGTTAATATGAATATATGACTAAAACTTTCCTAATTTTAAAAAAATTAATTTTTTAATTTTTCATAATGTAACAAGTTTTTATTTATTGATAGCATAAAAATTTTATGCCAGAGTAACAATTTAATTCCAATAATATTTAACTCCTAAGAGACTTAGGTAGAACCTTTAACAGAATTAGAGAAAAGCAAAGAAGACAAAGATAATTTCCCAATAATCTTATTTCGATGACATAAAAAATCCACAAGTCCATATTTTGTAGTTTAATATGGCTAAGAATTTTATAAAAAATTTAAACAATAAATTATTTGCAAAAGAAATCTAATTTTAATTTTAAAAAAACATTATTTGTACCATATCTAATAATGATTTTCGTGGATCTTATTATCACGTGCTTTAATGCAAGCATATAGTAATTCAATTCTATTAAAAGTAATAAAATATCAAATATGATAAATAGAAATGTAAATAGTGATAATAATGCAAAACGGGGGGTAGCTAGTTGGTGTAGGGGGGGCTGCTCTACAATGTTAGGTTTTGAGTTGTTTTTTTGACTTTTGGCGTCATTGATGGCAAGCCTGTGTGTATGGGTGTGCCTGTGCTTCAAAATGGTCCCACATCGCTCGCAACGAAAGGGAAAGGGGGGGAAATGGGATATACATAGCCAAGGGAATGAAAGCGCACAGCCCTTTCTCCTCCCCACTTCCATATACGTGCCCTTCATCACACACGCAGTTATTTTGAAGATTCCTGTTTGCCTTAAATATTTGTACTAAACCAATAAATTCTCACCCCCCTCATTAAATTTTCTGGATTAACAAAAATGTTATATATATATATACATATAATGAGATTTAAAATTCAATGTGAAGTTAAATTTTGAATTTTTTTATACTTATTAAATTAAATTTTATAAATTTATTTAATCATTTTATATTAATTGATAATTATTAATTTATATTCAAAACTTAATTTTGAATCTTATTATGTATATAACATTATCATTAATTTAGTACATGTCTTGCTAGTGTATTAATAGTAAAGTAACATTTAATTTTACATTTTTAATAATGTTACAATTGCATGTGTACTAAATAACTTATCATTCACATACACTAATATAAAATATTATCATTGATGAATTGGGTTGTCCTAAAATATAAGATTACACTTACAGTTTAGCAGGTGGATTGGAATATAGCTTTTGACCATAAAATTATAATAAATAATAGCTAAAATTTTAATTTTTAAATTTATAACTCTTCAATTCTTTAATTTTTTTTGATTAGAAAGATGCCCATTTATTTTTTAAAGTACATTTTACACTTAAAGTATCCCGATGCAAATATGTATTAAATGTCTCATCATTTTTATTCTCATCAAATATAATATATGACTTTTTCTTGTAATTTAGATATGTCCTAATAATAATAGCATAGTTCAAAATTTTAGCAACTATTGTAATTAATAAAATCGTAAACAAATGTTAAAAGATACGGTCTTTAGAAGGCAAAATTGTAACTATAAGGCGTACAAAATTGTTGGGAAGTAAAATTATAATTATAGAGTGTGTACTAGTATATCACAGTTTAAATTTATGTTCCCAACAAGACTGAGACCCAATAGTAACTAATGGAGATGCTAAATGACAAATATGTACGTGATTGGTTATAAAAATTTAAGTTGTCAAGAGAAAGTTTAGAGCTCCGTTTTGTTTTTGTCGGAAAATCGTTTTTATAAAGAATATTTTTTTATGTATTTATAAAAGAGTAACATATTATTTATATATTTCGTAATTAAAGACATATACCTAAAATTATAATAGTGGAATTTCTCTTTGAAATAAAGGAAGGTACTTTTTATAAACTCTTCATATTTAATATTAGATAAATAAAATATTTTATTTTATTTTAATATTTTATAATCATGATTTTATGAAAAATATTTCCGTTGAAATAAACAGACAATAAAAGTGATTTCGTTATTTAACACTAGTTTATTAAATTTTTTACTTCTACTTTTATCTATCATTCTAATAAAACTCGTAGTTTCCGTGTATGTCTGGCTATTAGGAATATACAAATAGCATTTATCATATATTGTCACTGTGATTATTAACTAATAACATATAATTGGAATTGTGTTAAAAAGAAACAATATTAGTAATTTTAGAAAACCCAACAAACAAGAGAAATATTTTTCATATTTTTATATGTAAGATAAGAAGAGTAAATTATGATGATTAAATCTTATATTTATTATTAGAATTAAAATATAATTATTCAAAAAATCATATAATTTTATATTTTAATTTTAATTCTTTAATTTTAGATCTAATGGCAATAATTCATTCATATAACTCATATAAAAATATTTATCTCATTTAATATCCAATGTGTGTGTATATATCCATTGTCTCACTTTTTAATAAATATATAGGAAAGAACGAATAGAAAGGAATGTATAAAAAAAATTGTCAATTTGTTAGTAACAATTGAAAAAAAAAAAAATTCTTCCCATATAAACTTGTGCCCTAGACCCACATATATTTAATTAACAGTTAGTTGCCTTATGGTATGAAGATCGAAGCTGAAGTTTTCGTGAGGTTTATTAAATATTAGAATTAGATTAGATTAGATAAATTAACAATAGCTTGGGACAGCAAGCCGGAAAGTTGAAAAAAATAGGAAATTAATTAGATCATTAACAATTAATTCAGCTTCTTTCATGCACGTGGTTGACCTTAATCAGTTATCAATTTATAAATTTATAATGTTTGCTTGATATTTAGCCAGGTATAGATCTTAGAGACTTACCTGGATTTGATTTATTTGTTTATTTAATTATATTATTTTAAGAGCCAGCTAATGTCTTTCAACAAGATTACATGCATGTACTAATTCCTCTAGTTAGAGTCCCAATAAGTCAAAGTCATTAAGAATATGGGTATCTAATTAATTAAATAAGGTCACTTATTCTAGATCCGATTATATGGAAGCCCTAAATTTAAAAAAAAAAATTCTCTCTGAAGTTTACTTTATTATATTAACTAATTATGCAATAATTGCTAATTATAACATAATCTCACGTAAATTGGTGGTCATTGGCAGCATGTGTTAAGGAGAGATTTGAATCTTGCGTATTCAATCCAATGACATTAGTATATTAGGTAAACAAAGTTAATGTCTAGAAGCAAGCTTAGTCAAATGTTAACACAAAAGTACACATTTCTATAAGATTATAATTGATTATTTATTTAGTTATTTAAGGTGTTTAAAATAGGCAAGTTGTGTAAAAAAATAGGTTATAACAAAAATTATTAATGGCATGTATAGTTGTGCATGATAATAATCTTGTATATAATATTATTGTTATAAATTGCAATGTAATAGTAATTTTATATTATAATGATTTTTTTGGTTACTTACTCATAAGTTTCTTAATTACAACATATAGCTAAAGCAACGATTGCAACCATAATCCAAAATTCTCGATGGCGTTTGTTTTAAGATATTAATATTAATTGAGCAGCAAAGCAAAAAATAAATATATTACAGATAAAATTTGACAAGCACCTAATTATCTGGGAGACAGAGGAGCATCTTTCTGGGACTTGTTTGGCTATAATGCTTTGAAAACATAATTATATTAGTTGGGAAACTATCAGGAGAGCCTATGCATGATATACTATTGATGTAATAACTGATACATTATAAGATATAATTGTATATTAAATTTATTTTTTAAATTGAAATTTGACACACTATATAATAATATATAATTATGTGATCAGATTTAATGGTGTATTAATGTATAATTGCATTAATGATATATAATAATCATCTCCAAACTATCAAAATGTAGTTTGTTTTATATAATAGTAAGAATAATTAAATAATTAAATATATATGCAAGATTAATAATTGAATCTGAATGTAAAAAAATGGATAAAACTTGCAAGAAAAACCAAATATCACTTAAATCAACTTCCGCTATAGTGTTATTTTCATATAAATGCAGAGCAGCATCTAGCTAGCGCAAATTGCAGCAGACAAGAAAATTAGGCAACTAGGGTTTAATTATAAGATATTTTGGCTTTCCAAAGTTATATATCCCCTATTGCTTCGTGAAATTATGATAAAGAAAGCACGTCCTTGTCTTCTTGGTGGTCGAATATATGGCTATCCATGCATTTAATTTACACTTTCTGTATTGAATCGAGTATTACCAGCTGTGGTGGGGTGTACGGTCTTCTTTCTCATTCTTATCTTTGCATTTTTACTCACATGATACAATCTCACTAATAATAATTTGAACTAATCATGGTCACATTTGTTGTTACACTTGTAATTACGGCATCATTTTTTTAAAATAATTTCTGTAAAAAAATTATTTTTTTATATATAAATAAAAGAATATCATTTTTTTTATATATCTCATAATAATCTCTAAAATCATATATAGTAGTAAAAAAGAGAGAAAATTATCTTCCCCTAAATCCATTACATTTAATATTGGGTTGCATTTTAAAATCATGCATGTAATTTATATTAACAGACCAGTTTCAATTTATTATTAATTATGAGAAAAATAAGTTGTACAACTAGCTAGGTAGTATTGTTCACTAAAACTACTAGCTAGCTAGACAGGTGCATGATAGATGATGTGTAGATGTGTGTGAGCAGTGAGCATCAAGGTGGTCCATGAGTGTGAGATCTATATATGTGACAATTTCCTTGGGGTTGGAGAGAGGCTAGCTAGCAACACCATATATCATATAAATTTGCATTCTATGATATAGACAACCAAAAAGATTAACATTGTCATACTCAAGTTGTGAGGATAAAGAGAGACATATGTAGCGGGTGAAGAAAAGGATTGAGAAAATGTTCTTTTTAAGTAAAAATTTAGAAGCGGAACAAGTTGTTTAACTTAAAAGTTAGGATATATATTATTATTTCTTTGTGGTAATTAAATATCGTTACCTCCTTAAAATTATTGGTAATAAAATTCAAATTTTAAATAAACGTAATTATTTTTTTAAAATTATTGACAGTGAAATTCAAGCTTCAAACATAGTGATAATGTACATGTGTTTAAAGACAACAAATTTTGCAGACTCAGCGTGTCAACCCAAGGGTTCTAACAAGTTGCCCTTGCATTGGCATGAGGAATACCGTCTGGTCACGTTTCAACTACAATTGAAGGCACCACCTGCCAGCTCTCTCTTTCTCTCTCTTTCTATATATATACAGAGAGGGAGAAAAAATATTTTTATGTAAAAAATAAGAAAAATAAATTTTGGTAATCCCAATTGATATTAATAATTAGAATTAAAATATAATTGAAGATCATATTATTATTTTAAAAAATTACATAATTACTTAATAAAAATGATATAAATTTATATTTATTCTTAGTTATTTAATCTTAAATTTAATAATTATAATTCACTCACCTCGTGTTTATATAAAAATACTTATAAGTCCTCCTCTCTCTCTCTCTCTCTCATGTTAAAGTCTGATTCCCTATTTTGTCCGTTTAGGCACTTTGATGTGCAGTTGTAACTTTTTCGAGTGAAAATGATCCTTTCCAATCTGTGTGCCCTCGCATTATCAAGTCATAGATACCTTTGATGCCTTCTTTTCAAGTTTTACAAACAAACCACTTGATTAGGGTTTCAAATTTTAAAGTAGGGCTGCTTGTTCCCAACTTCCTTTAGGTGTGATATAATATGAATTAATAATTGACATGTTTAAAATAAATAATATAGCTAATTTTATTCGCATTGTATTATATTTGTGGTTATATGAGCAATGTTATAGATGATAATAGTACATTAATATTTTCCAAATTTTATTCAAATATTTTAAAAATCAAATCAGATAATCAATTAAGAAAGCAGCAATTAATACTATATGTATCAAAATGGGATCCAAAATTATATTTAAAATATAAATCAATGGATGTCAATTGAATATAGGGTGGTGGAAAAAATTTGTAAAATTCAATTTATTGGATATAAAATATTTAGAACCTAATTTCAAATCTTACATTCAATGTATATATATCATTTTTGTTAAGAAAGTTATTAAATTATGGTTCAATTCGTTTAATTCTACTAAAAATAGTTAATCAAGTTAGTTTAGTCAAACCAAAACTCTGATCAGACAATGATTGATAATTTAATCCTACCAAAAATAGTTAATCAAGTTGGTTTAGTCAAACAATGACTGAATTTTTTAAGCCGCCCAATTATCGAATTTAATTTTTAAAAACAATGCTTGTTCTACAATAGAGGAGCTTGATGTTCAAGAGTTGCTTGAGAAAATGAAATTTATCCTCCTAAATGTAATTAAAAATAGAAATATAGTCTTCTATTTTCATTCATCTCCTTTTGTTTGTATTACTCTCAAACACGTTGTAGACGAAGGAGAAGTCTTTCAGAAAAATTTAAATAAATCTCTCGCTATGTCAACATGAAAATTCAGTCCTATTTCAAATTACATGCTATGGTCAAAATTATAATAATTACACAAAATATAAGAGATTAAGGATTCATTTGCTTTAGTATAAAAAGTTTTCCATAGAAAAAATATAATTATAAATTATTAAAATAATAAAAAAATATTAAATATTAAATATAAAAAATTGATAAAAGTATTTTTTAAAAAAATATTTTTTCATTATAATAATTTTACATATAATTTTTTTCGCAAAACATAAAAAGAATATCCCTTCGACAAAATAGATAGAGCCTAAAACTAAACTATACCTAAAACTATGATAATCGGAGAAAATTCAAGGTGTCAGAACTGTTGTGGATAAAAAACCCGTGACTAATCAAATTGTTGTCGATGTATATAATTGTGAATTAAAAAAAAAGAATAAAATTTGTCTATTTTAAGCAATTGGAAGTCGTTTTCTTTTCTCTGCACTCGTTTCAAAGAATAACACCAAACTTGTACCTTCCATTTCAGAAATCGGTGGCCATTGGTTTGAGAATTTGGAATATAATGCCATTAAAAGAGAAAGTGAGAAAGTGAGTTCTTTTCTTGGTCATTTTTTCGTTTCATTGATGGAGAATTTGGCAATAGAAAAGAATTGAAATCCAAATTTGTAAAACGAAACTGAAATCCGATGCACAAAAGAGGAACTAAGGCAGGCATTATATTTCATACCAAAAACAATGAACTACTAGTGACTTAGCCTTTTGCTTGTTATAAATGTACTTTAATTGATCTCCATTCTTCTTTTGCATATTATTTCGTTATGGTAATCTCTACTTTCTCGTTCTTTTCTTTATGATATGCTTTTGTTTTATTGTGGGTGAGTAACTTAAAAAAAATTAAATATATGAATAATTCTGTGAAAAGTTCAATCTCTAGTATATTTACAGTCAAATTATTTTTAAAGTATCAATACTTTTATATTTTAATTTAATTCATTTATTTTGAGGTTTAAAATATCCAATAATAGAAATACTTAGTCACTTAAAAAATTGAGTCTCCTATGTAATTACTCTAATTATATGTTTGGATGTATACGAAAAGAAAATAAGTAAAAAAAAAGATTAAAAAAAACATATAGAGAACCACTTTTTCGCATGAATGTATAGATAAAAAGGTGCAAAGAAAATTATGAAAAAATTAATTTTTTATTTAATTTAATTGAAAATAAAAAGAATAAAAGAAGTAATTTATTAAATGACAAAATTAACCCTACCGCAAGTTAATAAAGTTATTAAATAAACTCCACAAAAGAGTAGTTATGTAATTATAAAGTTTTTTATCCCTTTTTTCACACTTATTTAATAGGAAAATATTTTATTATTTATTGAGGTATTTTTTTCAGCCTTTTTTTTATGTCCAAGCCAAGTTTTTCCGAAATGCTAAAGAATTTATTTTCAATCATTTTTCTCTTTTCACATTTTTACTTCCATTTTTTTTAAGATCCAACGGGTAAAAGAATTATTTGTGAGTTAATACCTGAGTTCGGTCACACGAGGAATGACTCAATTCATTTAATAAATAAGTTATATCATGAACATGAAATTAAACTCAAATAATAAATGAGTTAAGGTTGAAAGCTTTAAAACTTAACTCCTTTAATTCGTGAACATTTCATTCAAATAATAATAATTAAAAATAATAATTTTAAATATATTTATATGAAATTGTGTATATAATATTATATAGTTTTTGTCAAATATTATTTTATGATTATTTATTATTTTTATTACTTATATGTAATATATATGCTATGATATTATCATATTGTTTCTTTTTTTAATACAAAATATGATTTAAAAAACTATAAATGAGAGTTTGAGCTTACTCATTTAAATGACAGTGCTTCAAATCAATATCAAATACATTTAATAAATGGGCTAGGATCGATTGAGTTTATTTATTACATAAATATACAACTTTAAAATCTTTGAAAACTTGTTTAAATTTCAACACATTTTCTTTCCGGGAGGTGTGGTGTTGGACGGAGACCAAACTAGAGGGAGATTGTTGAGATGGTTAAAATAGAATATGCGAGAACTTATACAAAAGTTCATAAAATCTTGAATTTTAAATATGAATTTTTTAATAGAATAAAAAAATATTGGCTAAATTTTTAAATTTTTCTAAAGCACTAGTATAACACTTTTAGGATACTTTTTCTTATATAAGATGAATCCTACATTTTATTAAGACTCGTTATACATAAAGTGTTCATAAATATGATAATAATATATGCACTGAAAATGATATATAAAATTAAATTTTAAATATAAATTAAAAATTATTAATTAAATATAAAATAATAGGATAAACTTATAAAATTTAATTTAATAGATTAAAAAATCTAAAATTTAATTTCAAATCTTATTTTGTATACCTATAACATTTTTATTCTAGAAATATTTTGCAGGGGAGTGATTGTATCATATTTTTAAAGAATTACAATTTATTGTAAATTTAATGAAATTTAATGAATAGTAGTAGTTATACTCAAAACTAATTTTTGCCCACCCATATTTATATCTTGACACCTGCTCATGGAGCATGCATGAACAGCGGACATTAAAGTAATTGACTGTAACAAAACTAAAAGCATTTAATAAATTCGAATTAATCAGAAAACAGTTGGTGAGCAGCACATATGACATACCCAAAGTCTCCGAGGAAATGTCACATAGAAGTGGCCACGTCCATCATGGAGGTCAGGACAGAGATAAGAACAGCATCTGCATCTGCCTACCCCCTTCTGTCTTCTCTTCGTAGGAGAAGCTACTAATAATACAAATTTAAAACCTAACCCTAGTGAAAAAGCCGATTGATGGGCTCAAAAGTATGGAAAGTACGAAGGGATTCCAATTCTTTTTTTAAGGATTTACATTTTTTAACCTTTTTTTAAGAATTTCTGAAAGTTATAGAATTAATAAATTTTTTCCCTCTTAAAAATATCACTTTTAAAATATGAATTCACGTTTAATAATAAATAAAACTCACATGAATTTGATATATTTTTATTAAATTAATACTTTTTATTTTTCAAATTTATTTTAATAATAAGGGTGCCAAATCATATAATACACATAAAATTATCAAGATATAATAAAAAAAAGGCATTTGATGTGGCTATATAATTAATTAAAAATGTCAATGAGATGGTGTTCTATTTGCATGTTTATTAATTAATAAGTACAAGGATAAAAAATTAAATCTTCCTGTTATTTCTTTTTTTCTCTTTCCTTGATTAAAAACTCTTTTTTCAGTGATTGTAATGGGGGTCCTTTCTTCTCGGATATTCAAGTAAGTCCAAAAAAGAAAAAAACTGCAGACACATTTCTTGTTTTTTTTTTATCTCTTTTTTACAAGAATAAATATATTTATTTAATTACTACCTCTAAATTGAATTTTGACCAAAGTAAATATTTCATGTGTATGGTGTTAGTAAAAAACATTCTTAAATTATATAAAATTATAATTTTATTTTTAAATAATAGTTATATATATAAATTTATTTTTTTAGTTATATTATTTAATTTCATAATTATATATATAAAAGAATAAAATTATAATTTCATATAATTTAAAATTTATTTTTTTTAATTTAGTGATGAAATTATTATTTTTATCTATTTTTTTTAAAGGAAGCCGACCATTCTTTTAGTTTTGGGGACCCTTCTCAGTTTTTAACGACATGGTTTGAGAAATTTGGCATGGATGAGGTTAAATACCAAACAGCAGTAGGTACGTGGCAACTGTTGTGTTCTCAAGATATAGCTGGCTAGGTTTTTGGGCTATTCATCATATCATAGACTTTGGACCACTTTCTACAGTCCCACCTACAACTGTACAGTTACGATGCATACAGCCAGCCAATGTCCTTGCTTGCCCTTCTATTCCTGCTTCCAAATGGACTTGACATACATGTCCCGTGGGAAAATTATATAATTTAATAAAATAATTGATTAAATGAATAATAGATATTAATTTTATAATTTTATGTAGTTTAAATTTTTTATTCCAAATTTTAAAAGTTATATAGGATAAAATTCAGCCATTCAAAAGTTAGTTCATTTCTTTGTTATCTGATAATAATAAATAGTGCCTTGTTTTGCATTACTACAAGTGCGTAGAAAGTGAATATCTTGGATGTAAACAAGATTTCGTTTTTGTGAAAATATAAGTAGAAAAAAGTTATTTTCTTATACACACACACTTGTATGTAAAAATTTAAATTTTTATTTATATAAAAATTAAATTATTAATTTAATAATAATAAAATAATGAAAAATATTTAAATGATTGTAATAAAAAATATTAATTTAAAATATTTAAGTTAATTCTATTTATTCTTTCTTATCCATAAAATAAATATCCTTATTAAATTAAAAAATTAATAGTGATAGTAAATTGACTAAATATTCTTTATTATTCCCTCCATTTTTTTAAGTCTCATTAAGTTTATTGTACAAAAAATTAAAGAAAGTAATAAACAGTTTTGATTTTAGGAGAACTATATTATAATTTATTAATATATCTTCTATTAAAAATTAATTAATAAGTAGAATTATTGATCATTTAGTTGGATAGTAAGGTAATATTTTTTTGGTTATTTTACTATTTAAATAAATGATCAATGATTTTACTTATTTAAAAAAATAATAAATATACTCTTAATTTTTTAAAATAATAGATAAATAAGAATGAAAATTTTTCTCTAAAATAATATTTGAAAAGAAATGAATGGAATGCTTTTATTATCATTAAATAGATAACATAATTTTTTTCATTCAAATAAAAAAAAAAGAAATTGCTAACCTTTACATTTATGTAAAGGTTAGCAATCCACGTACATTCATATGCACATATAATAGCTTTATGTTATTTATATAGCTGTGATTAAGAAAAATAATGCATAATATTATAATGTCAAAGTAGATAATTTTTTTTTCAATGAAGATGTGTTTTTTGACGTTTCCTATATATGACTTTAAGTGTCAAAAGATTTGAGTAATTTTTTTATAATTATAAAATAAATAATTAAAATTATTTTTATGAAAAATACTTTTTTTATGAAACATGCGTAATCCTAATTCTCTCTCCATGTTTCTACTCCTGTCTTCCTCTCTCTAGTTTATGAGGTGGTCGTCTTCTTTTTGGCTATGGGATGGGAATGGAGAGTTTTCACATAGTTCTCACTCTAGTGAGGAAAAATTAATAGCCATGTATTGCAAATTTTCTAGAATTAAATGAAAAAAAAGTGAAATATTTTAACCTTTTAAAATTGATGTATCTATACTATTATTTGAGAGCAAGAGAATGAAGTGTATGTTTTTTTTTTCAGTAAGATTAAAAATATTCTCAACTGATCATTAAAATTATATAAATAATAAAAGAAAGGTTAAACCAACAGAAGGATTCTATACACAATTACCTAGAATGTGAGTTTCGTTCTATATTTTACGGGCTCTCAAATTTTTGAAAAAAAAATGAGTTTTTATAGAAGTTTACAGGAAAAGTTACGGAACTGGTAAATTTTCTTATAAAATCTTGCAATTTTTTCATGAAACTTATAATTTAAGATTGATTTCGGAAAGTAATTTCTTTTAATTAAAATGATAAATCAATTTTTAAGGTTTCATTTGTTTTATCAAAAAATTTTTTTTTTATGAAAATTGTCATTTGTATGTGTGTGTATATGAAGAAATAATATGCCATTTGTATTGATGATTTGAAAAAAATAGTATTTAGAGATATAGTAGTAGAGGAAAGCTATTTTTTGAAATTGAGGAAGTGACTTTTCTCAAAATTTTCATATTTAACATTAAGAAATAAAATATTTTTTTGTCTTAATATTTTATAATTATAATTTATGAAAAATATTTACCATTGAAACAAATGGAATATAAGTTTTCTTTGTTTCATTGAAAAATATTTTTTTTAAGATAATATCATTTATATATATATATATGGATAAAGTAGTAACATGTATAATTATTAAATGAATCTATTTGATTTGTTGGCAAATTGACCATAAACAAATCAAAATAGGTTTGGTTTTCAATAATTGCAAACTCCCTAAATAAGTGTCAAAGTCCTAACATGTGCAAATTGCGGACTTACGGATTGAGTTCGGAGACTTTTTCTTTTTTCCTTTTTCTTTTTCAAGAAATAATCTATGCTTTTAAGATAATAATTATAAATTTAAACATCATACATTTAATGCATTCTTAATTCATACTAGCAATTCAAGATTAAATAAATTATAATAAAAATTGATTAATTTTAAAATTATTAATTTAGAAACAAAATAGTTACTTAGGAATAATTTATTTAGGTTGGGTTAAGTAAAAAGATGAAGAATTGAGTTTGGGAATAAGTATTAGATTAGTTAGATAAAGATTTGTATAATGTGTTAGTTTAATTTAAATGTGAAGTTGTTAAAAAAATAAAAAAAAAATACTGATACGACTGTGGACCATCTGGTCTTGCTTGTGTGGATCGCATTTAGGTAGACTTGTCTATTATGGGTTTTAGTTTGCATTTCTTTTTGGACTCACGGATTTGTCTGCAAATTTGACTCCATTTCAATAGTTTTAGACTGAGATACTACTTGTATTTTTAGTAAAAAAAAAAGAATGATATATAAAGTTATAGTATTATAGGAGAGTAAATTTCTCTTTAAATGGAATTTATTTCATACTTTTCATATTTAATTTTAAATAAATAAAAAACTTTTTTTCATCTGAACCTTTTATAATTATGGGTCTATTTAAATATATTTTTATTTTTTAAAATTTTTCTTGAAAATTTATTTTTTAAAAAACTATTTTTTAAAAAAAATTACTTTCAAATTTTAGAAAAATAAAGAATAGATGTGTTTGGAGGAGTAAATAAAAAAATATTTCATCTAATTATAAAATTAGTATCATGAATAAAAAATAAATTAAGAAAACATTTGAAGTTATTTATATTTTTCTATTTTAAGTTGCAAATTTAAAGTTACAATTTTTTAAAAATAGAATATAAAAATAAGTTGCTAAACAAGAAGTTTTGTTTGTGAAAATATAAAAATTAAAAATTATCTTTAAAAATAGTAAATAAATAGATACTATATTTTGTAGAAAATATCTTTCGTCAAAACAAATGAAATCTAAATATATTATTATTTTCTATTAATCACAATCTACTTTTTTTTATTACTTTCAAATATTGACATATTAAAAAAGCAACTTTCAAAAAATGTTTTTTTCCAAATAAACGGACCTTTATAGAAAAAAAAGTTGCGTAATTTTATATAAAAGATTGTACATATACGTGTAGTTACGAATTTTTTTCGGATACTATCAAAGTATAACTATTTTTTTTATTATACTCAATATATCCACACATTTTGATATGAAATTAATCTCTATTGAGAGAGAAAATAATAAAAGATAAACTCCTTTCAACAATAAGATTTTTAAAAATTATATTTAAAATTCTTTAAATCTAACACATCCTGAAAATAATTTATTACCACTTAACCTGCTAAAGTATAACCATTGTTTTGTTAAAAATGAACATTTCTAATCCTGTCTCAGATTATAAGGGTAGGGTTTTGGCTTTTATATCCATCCAAATGCATGCCATGCCCTTACATGTCCCAAATTAAGTAATTCGTTATCTTTTGGCATTTAACTAAACTTGATAAAGTTGAGATTATAGCCATAATAATGACAAAATAGAGGATTTTCTTATTTTTCTTTATTTGGGGGTTATTTGGTATTTGCCTAATTTGTAATAATAATTAATCGACTGAGATAGTAACACATTCACTAAACTTGTCTTTTCTGTCGACTTTACCGACTTGTAATACATTCCTTAACAGAATTATTGGTGATAGTTGAATTATGCTTAAATTATTCTGTTTAGATACTTATAATTTAAAAGTTTTAAATTAGATTCTCATGGTTTTTTTATTTCTTGTTTTATCCTTTTTTTTGTTAATTTTGTTAAAAATTAATACACATGAATAATGTTCGTTTGATTTAGTTTATCGATTATTGATGTAGAGTTTTAATAACATTTTTATGTGCATTGAAATGACAAATAACTTTAAAAAATTAGGTAATATTATGACATAATTTTATTTTTAAAGGAAATGATAGCTCACTTGTCTTTTACTCTATTAATTACTAATAGATCATTGTCTACGTGGATGAATTCTTACAAAATTCAATAGTAAAATGAGAAGAAATACCTGATTAAAAATGAAAAATAAATTTAAGAATCCAGTTTAAAAATTTTTAAACTACAAGGATGTAACTAAAAATTGAGTAAAACTACATGAACCAATAAAGTAATTTAACCTTCCGAAAAAGTAAAAGAAAAAAGAAAAATTCCTAATACTTCCTACCCTCTAAGCCTTTCATGTGGTTAAATATAAATAACCACATGAAAGGCTTGCAACTTTTCTAAATATACTCTCATCTTTGTTTTATAAAATGTCATCAGTGTTTATAGGGTATGATGAGGATGCAATTTCATCATGAAATTTTGTAGATTATTTTCATAAAGTTTTGCATCATTTCCATAAAAAGTTGCAATATGAATATCTATACTTGTAATACAAAAATATATAGAATTTTAATTAAAAAATTGTAAATTTTTACTGAAAATTATAATATTTTATAAAAATACAAAATTTCATGAACAAAAAAAAATCTTATCATCAATTCTTTTTTGTAAATTTCATTAAACTAATTTTTCTTTCGAACTTTCAATAATTTTTTTTTACTAGTATCACATGCTCCAAAGTAGTCTACAATAGGCTTAGGGTAAGGCATGTTTATTTATACACCCTACACCCTTGTTGAGGGTGAACTTTAATAGCTAAAGCATATGCTTATTTAAACAAAATATGCAGTAGCAGCAGCATCCTACTGCCTAATAATCTTTCATTAACTACAACTAACTGAGGCAATTACATAAATCCTAGCATCATTCCTTCGGGGGAAAATTTTCCCGAAGAACCTCTTAATTTATGAGTAAAGCATGTAGAAAAATGACACCACATACTTCAAAGTATGGTTAATATTTGGCAAGATTTTCAAGTCTCCTGCACATGGTGGTCCTGTTTGCCATTTTTGGTTAGACTACCTCTATAGGCTTAATTTTCAACCGTGGAATAATGACTACCCCCACATATACGCCCTATTTTAGCAATATAATAACATTTGAATTTTTTTTTATGTAATTTATTGATAAGTTAATTAATAGTTGATAGTTAAAAATTTATAATTGATAGTTAATAAATTAATTAATTATATTAAAAATATTTGATAAAATTAATTATTGAATTAATTAAAAAATATAAAATAATATGTTATTATAAATAGATATATTAATTAAATTAATTTTTATATATATATTTTAAGATTAAATTATATTAACATAATCAGATTATTTAAAATAAAAATATAATTATCTAAAATTTAATTAATTATATTTATGATATTGTATATTATATATTTATTTATATTGAATTAACAAGAATATATTAAATATTCATTTACATAATTTGGATGTAATAGTGAGATAAATTTAACAAAATTTTGAAAAATTACTAACTTATAAGTTATAAGATAGAATTTATCAAATAAGAACTTATAAACTACTAATTTTTAGTATGGCAAACAAATCTAGAAGTGAACTAATTATATCTTATTAATCAAATCAATAAATTATAAGTTAATTTATTTATTATATTAAACACTTATTCAATATTGTCTTAGGGGAGCTCGAGTTCAAATCCAAAATTATATATGTATATATATATATATATATATATATATATTATCGCTGCTTCTACTATTAAAATAAAACATCACACGTGCAATAAAGATGGTTGCCCGATCATTTTTAGATGCTATCCTCAACTACAGTATTATACGTTAGATTGTTGTTGTGTTGGGCTCTGGAAATATAATTTTTTGTAATTTTATTCAATAGTAATCTTATATTTTTGCCTTCATCTCCTATTTCATTAATTCAATATTTTTAAAAATTTAATTATAACCACAATCTAAAATCATGATCCGGTTACTGAGGAAAAAAAATATGAACCCCTCTTAGAGAGGGTTTTATTTTAATCAACAAGAATATATCATAGTATTCTTCTGAGACAGGCAGACACAAAACCATGAAATTTGGGTGGAAAAGAATTTAGACTCTTTAGTCTCATATTTTGAGATAATATAATATTTTATTTTAAATGGGATTATTGGGATTTTTTTTTTTTGCAATCTCACATAAAAATTTATTTTATATTTATCCAACTAACAACATAAAGTTATTACGATCGCGATTTGTGCTAAAATCTTACTTTGATCTTTAAAATATTTGATTTTTATCAGTTTCAATTTTGGGATAAGGTTCAGATTCTTAAAAATATACTTCAAGTGAAATTTTAATTCTTATCATATATAAACAATTATATTTGCTAATGGGATTAAAATTTCATATAAGATTAAATCTTTGGAAATCAAATTAATATAATTTTTACTTTAGAGATAAAATTGAAAGAAATATAATATGTCAAAATGCTAAAATAGGATTCTAGTCCACATTTTTTTATGCAAATATAATTATTATACTGAAAAATTATCAAAAATCACAATTACGAAGCTGACGCTATAACTGTTTAAAATTTTTTTAGAAGTATATTCCCTGTGAAAAAGCTCGAATTTAAAACTTTTAACATATTAATATTTAAATTTCACACATAGCCTACTTAATCACTTTTTTGGAATTATATTCACTATTAATGATTTCTGGCTCTCTCTTTCAAATTAAGAGCAGTTGATATTGTTTGATTTAAGTAATATTTAATATATTTAAAAAATTTTGTATTTTTTTAATATCTAAAATTCGATTCCTTATATAACGTGGATGATTCAATTATTCTTGTTATTATAAAAAAAGCTTAAGAGCATGTAAATATTTAATTCATGAACTAAAATATTGGATTTGCATTATGAAGGTGATTACAGCAATAAAACATTCATGTAATAATATATTAATCTACTATCAAATTTTATTATATATTAAATTTATTTTTTATAAAATTAAATTTGATAATATTACTATATTATTGATAATGCATCGTGAAATTTTCCATTACGTGACCGTCACTAGTGCCCTCTCTACCCACGGCAAGGTAGAGCATGAGGGCCATCGTGGGGTGAGTTAAATTGCAAGAGAGGACAAAACAAAACTTGTAAATGTAGCTCAGAACTTTGCTCAAGGGATTCTGCCACCACATCGAGGGATAGAGGGAGACCACAAAAATGCAGGGTGGGACCATGTGCGAGGTTAATGGGGACACGCACAAATCAACCAACCAGATTGCTGGAAATGGCAACTTTATTCAGTGCTGGCGAGCTTTCCCAAGCAATTCCATTGGAGCTCTGTATTCATATTATTACTGTATTTATAATATATAGCTGAAAGCTATACCTATGTATCTCTCCAGAGGTAGCTGTGCAAGCTTGTGTTCATACAGTCCATCCCATTGCGAGAGCAAAAATGAGTCTTCCTCATGCATGCCCTCACATTTTATCTATTTTTATCTTACACCCAAGAAAAAAAAAAAGCATCATGGAAAAATTGTGGTATATTATTAATGTAATAATATATTAATATATTTTTAAATTTAATTATATATTAAATTAATAATTTTTTAAAATATATTATATAATAATATATTAATAATTCACTATAAATACTTCCTATAAATTCTTCCTTCTTTAAAGGGTTACTTCTTTGATTACTCTTTAAAGCTGTGGTGAAGCAGTTTAGGGAATGGAATGGAAGGGGAAAAATGGAACGGTATATTTGGAGGAAAGAAGAAGAAGGAAATATTACGAATAAGTTTTCTTATGGTTGAAAGTTTTAAATATGAGGAGAGAAAAGGAGTCAGAGATTATGATTGATTCCTGCAAAATTTCTATACTTTTTTAGTATTTTTATACTACTTTAATTTTAAAAGTTATGGAATTTTTTTTTAAATATCGGAAGAAGAAATTACCTTTCAACCATTCTTTCTTCTTTCTTTTTCTTGCCTTTAATTCTCTCTTATTATATTCTACTTTTTTTTTCTAATTTCTGAACATGCCATTAAATTTACATCCAAGAAGAATCAAACTCATTATTTGGAGAATTAAATATGTTTGATTGGAAGAGAATAGAAGGAAAGAAAAGGTAAAAAAAAAAAAAAAGTTTGTGTCATAATCAGAGTTTTGACTGAAGAAAAAAAAGATTAAAAATTCATAACTAATCCTCCCAAAACTTTTAATACTCTACACTGATCACTATTTTGTATTCTTTCAATTTGATAGCTTTTGAAACATTTTCTAAACATATAAATAAGATGAAGAGAAACATTTATTTTAATCATTCATTCTCCTCCATTTTTTTACCTTCCTTTGTCTCACATTACCTTTTTTTTTTCCTTTCTAACTCTCAAACATATTATTATTGACACTAAAAATATATTTTAAGTCAAATTATACTGTATAAAAATGTTATGGGACACAAAGTCACACCAAGCCATGCTCATTCTTGAAATCCTTCCCTTGTTTTTGATCCTTTTCCAAAATGATGAAAGTGAGTAGCCCCACACTATGAGTCTATATATGCTCCTCACTAGCATCCTGCCCTCTGAGCAAACCGTTGGGGCTAATTTTTGTTGCTGTGAGGTCGCTTTCCAACCTTGAATTGCTTAACGAGCCCTCTAGTGAGTTTAGGCCAATAGGCCAGCCAATGTATCTTCCCTCCCTTCTTCTTCATCTTCTTCTTCCTTTGCATTTATTCATGTATTAGAGGAGCTGCTGGCATATGTGGTGTTTGATTTATTGCTTTCTCTCTGCTTTTGTTGCTTTCCACATTGCAAAATATTATATGAACATAATTATGATGGGGGGACTCCTCTGCTAAGCTGTGTGCATCGCTGCTTCCAGTTTGTGCCCTTGATGTCTTTCCAAGAACCTGCATTTAGATTGGCCATTAATACTCATAGGCCAAAAGCACACAACATCTAGAAGAAACAAAATCAAAATGGGTACAGAAGAATTACTTTTGTAAAAATGGGTTTAGATTTGCCTGGGTGTTCCTTTGAACAAAGAGTATCAATGGACTTTTTAAAATTTTTTCCATAAAATCTTCTAACTTTTTTCTTTAAATAAAGTTTCAAATATTTTTGTAGCAAGTATAATGGTTCATTTTTCAATTTTTTCATTATAAGGTTATAAGATTTTATTTAGAAAAAGTTGTGATGCCCTATCCTAAACACGTCTGAGTTCTTATAAAAAATTTGCATATTTTATAATAGAGTTATAATTTGTTTCATAGAAAATTATAAAATTTCTTACAAGGAAATATGGAATTAAAACTCAGATATGTGGGTTTATATGGAAAATAGATGATAAGAATTACTTTTGAAAGAATATGCTCTTTTTTTAATAGATAAAAATGCAAACTATCCTTATCGATGTTGGGGTAGTTGCATTTTACTTTCACAATTTTATAAATTTATAAATCAAACTTTTAAATTATATAAAATCTGTAATCAACACTCATTATCTATTTAACTAATTATTTTATTAAATCATATATTTTTTTTTAAAAAATTAAACAACGATTACAATATTATTTATGTTAGTTTATTTCATTATTTTTTAAATAAATTCTGTTATGTAATTAATATAAATTAAATCAGATATAGAGAGCTATAATTAAATATTTAAAAATGAGTTACAAAATTATGTGTGAAAAATAATGTAATAAAGTAAAATACAATAATATTGTGATTCTTATATAAAAAGTTAAACAAATTATTACATAATTAAATAAAATAGTTAATTAAGTGAATGATGGGTGATAATTGCAAACTTTTTTATAATTTAAAGATTTGATTTGTAAGTTTTCAAAATCAGTAGAAGTAAAATAAAATCATTACAAAGTTAATTAGTGGGGTATTTTGCATTTTTCTCTTTCAAATATATATATATACATGAGAAAATAAACTATTAAATATAAGAATACTAAAAAGGGATGCAGAACCTTTTATTAATTTATTAGTATAATAAAAAAAGTGTTGTTAAAATAAAGAATTTTAAAAGGATAAGTGAAAATATATTTTGTTTATTTTCATCCTCCTACTTTATTTTAGCTCGGACAATTGTACTTTTAGAGTCATCTTCTGAGCTGCTAAACATTCTAGACAGGAGCCAAAATTAATTCTTCACTACTATAAGTACTTTTGTAATTTTTCCAAACATGCTTAAGAGTTTCTCCTTTTCAGAAAATTGCATTTTTATCTATTTTTTCATTTGATAAGAGGTTTAATCGCCTACTAGTTTTTTTTTCTTCATTTAACTCATTTTCAATTTTAACACAAAATAAATAATCCAATGATTAAAACTTCTTACATGATTGATTTTTTCTTACTTCTAAAATAAAAAATTGTGAATTACTTCAATTTTTAATGGAACTTGAGGTGATTTCTGTAATGATTATGGCAGTGTCACGTAACAGAAAGATAGAGATATAGACAATCTATTTAATGATAAATTAAAAAAAAATGAAGATTTTCCTTTTAAGAAAAAACAATTTTCCTTTTTCCTAGCTTCTCCTTCAATTATTTTCTTCCTTTAGATTGACAAAAAAATGTCTGCATGCCCAAATCGTTAGTGCGTCCTACATAAGGAAAAGCGATCCCACTGAAAATATAGATTGTGTTTCTTTACGAATTGCACTACTTTGTTTACCGGGCGATTCTTCGCTACTTTCTGAAAATTGAAGTATCGGTGTGAATTTTACAATTTTTTTTTCATAAATTATAATAATTTTTTTATAAAACTTTATAAATTTTTTAATAACATTTTTAATTTTTTATAACTCATAAAATATTTATATTGCAATTATTATTTTTTATATTATTTATTTTAAGAAAAAAGTAAAAAAAATTATATAAACAATTACAACCTATAATTTATATCATTATGAAAAATTAGAAATTTTATTTAAAAAAATTAATTTTTTTATCGAAGCCTGCAATTTTAGTATGATAACATCAGGGCAAACCACTTATTTATTTATTATGACATAATAAAAGAGATAAATTATTTTAATGCACGTATAAAATCATAATTTTACATCGGAAATATTTAGGGAGAAAGGTTCCGAACATCACATCAAGTATCATTGGATCAATAACGGTGCCAATAATACTACTTTGTTGATATATTTTCACTTTAGTCATCTCTTACATTTTAAGTTATATCTCAAAAATATATATATTCTGATAATTAAAAGCTAAAAATTAAAAAAAAGAAAGAAATCGGCCCATATATGACTTTCATATATCTTTATTTTAATTTCTTTATAGAAAATGAAAATTGTAATCTTAATTTTTAAGGTTTTTATATACCCAATAAATTATTCGAACGTACGATAACGATTGGTGGGAGACCTAAGATGGTGGCCGTGGCCATGTATTTGCGTACAAATCAATATTGTAAAACAGCCAACCAACCGATAGGGACTCTGAAGCAGACGATAGAATTAAGCTGGAAAATTCTAGTTTAATCCCAACATGTCGTACGTCTATTATTTCCTTAGTCACGTAAAGTTGTTTCTCATATAATAATATCTCTTTCATATCTTTGCTCGAGATATGATTCAAGTAAAGTTTAATATTTTAAAAAAATTATATCTTTGTAGATTTAAAATTTTATTGTAATAAAAAATGTGATTACCTCATTCAACACACACTAATATCAAGGATTATTGATCCTTAATCATTATTTGTGTTTAATTGATAGTTTAATCATTTATGCTCATATAAAAAATGTATCTGTTTCTTGGCATAATTATATTAGAAATTCATTTTTCTTTGTCAAATAATTAAATAGTAATAATTACAAAATTAAAATGAAAGATAATGTATTTTATTTATCAATGAATTCATCACTTCTCACAGCGCAAGTAAGGTTACAAAAATATATAATAAATATTTAATTTTGATAGTGTCATCAGTGTAATGATTAAGAGACTAAATTAATAATCATAGCCTGAGTTATGTGTAAATTAATAATAAATTATAGAAGAAAATTTCTTAACCTCCCCCAAAATTATGCAAAATTTTCCTCTATTTTCAAACATCCATTAAAATAATTTAATCTTATATTTAAATCCAAATTTAAATCTTTCATAAATAAAATGATAAAAAAATGATTATCGAATCAACTAAAATAATATAAGATACCTAAATATTTTTTTATTAATTTTATACTTTGATTAAGTTTATATGATTGAAAAATCATTAAACTTACATCAAAATTTATTTTTTATTAGATAAGTTAGCAATTTGAATTTATTAGATGCATTTTTTTAGTATAAAATATTTAAAATGTCTCATATTATTAAATATAAACTTTATAGTTATTATCAGAAATCTTTGACTCAAGTGGTACCTAATGTCCATTAAAGATTTTATATTTTTTGCTATATTTATGGCTCAATCTCCAATTCTTGCATATATACATTTAATAATGTAACCATTCTTTTATTTATAAAAAATATAATTATCTCTTCTCACTATTTTGTGATAAAAATTAAAATATAAATATAAATATTAAATATTTTATATTTCAAAATGAATTTATAAAAATTTTAAAATTAGAGGGGAACGTAATTTTGTTAAAAATCAGGTGGTCAAAAATCACTAAATTATAGATGGTATTTGATATAATTTGATTAAAATCTTATTTTGATTCTCAAAATCTTTAGCTTATATCAATTTTATTTCTGAAGTAAAATTTATATTACTTTGGTATTTAAAGTTTTAAATTCAAATAAAATTTTAGTCTATCATATAAATTAAATTGATATAAATTTTAGTTTTCTCCAGAACTAAATTTTTTTAATCTTAAAATTTCAATGATCAAATTAGTATAAATCTTATTTTAAAATTAGGATTAATATAAATTGAATGCTTCAATAATTTTTAATGAATTCATAGCAAAATCATTCAGACAGGCCGTACACTCCTCACAAATCTTAAAAGTGGAGAGAACAGAATTTGGTCCTGTTTCTTTTCAATATATCCATTCTTAATTCCATGACATTTTAAAATTATGAATTTTAAATATATAAGATAAAAATACGCAGTATTTAAAGTGTATTCAATTCAAATTTGAATTTTGAGATTGAAATCAGAGAAATATATATATATATTATTGATAACAACTTAGTGTCTATTATTTCATAATTTCAAGTTTCTACGGGAAAATAGACATCAATAGTATTTCATAACTAGTTAAATTATCATAAGCTTTTCCATAGTCAAAGTTATGATTGCTAAAAAGAAAAGTTTTATAATTTTTTTAATAATAGAAATAATAATTCATTTAACACACATGTAAAATCTATGGATGGAACCTTGGGTTAAAAAATAAAGTTGGATATCACTATCTCGCTAACCTGCTGGTAAGTATTGCAATTTTTTAAATAAGTAAAGTGGGTGCCATTGAAATACCCTCTGAATGATTTTGCAAAGTTACCGATGGAAAGTATTACTCTTTTAAGTTTTTTGAAGTATCCCTTTGAAAGTAAAAAATAATCAAAAGAATTTGCAAAGAAATATCTTTATTGGAAATAGATTGTGACAACTCATGTATATAAATGTACATTAGAAGTACATGAAGTTATCTTTCATTATAAATCTGCCTAACTATGTAACTAGGCTGATTCTTTAGTTTCTGGTGGTCCTGTTGCCCCTTTGCTTTTAAAAGATGATATTCAGAGATATAATGAAAAAAAAAAAAAACTATATATTATGTCACATAATAGTGGTCCAACAGATGTGTAAAACAATAATGTCTTGCACGTCATGTGTTCTTTTTATTTAAAGACTGATAGATAGCTGCCGACATCCTTAACAATATAGTCGCGTTAGATCTTACTTTAATAATTTTATTTCATTCATATTAATATATTTCAAATATATATATTAAATGAATTATTATCTGTTCTATTAGAAAAACTGATTGATCGCTTCTTCAGTTCAAGCAACCACAAATTAATCGATCCTTCATCTGTTTTCACTAAACACAGATGATCGATATCAAATTCAGAGAATCCAAAATTTTCTTGTTCACGAAGCACTCACTAGAATTATGATAGAGCTAACAGTTGTATAAATATCATTGTACGACAAATTTACTTTTACTTGTTTTTTTATTTTAATTCATAATTGTATACCATGGAAAAATTCAGAGTGTAATATAATGGACAGTATGCCACCTTTATGCATACTTTATCTGTTAATAAATAGGAATTTAAAATTTGAAGATAATATTTATTAAAAGGATATAAATTTATTAATATTTTAATTCCAAATAATTATCTTACTTGATCATTCATCAAAATATTAATATGATTCTAAATTGTGGTTATGATTGCAATTGTGATTTTATTATCATTTGATAAACTACGGATAAACATAAAAAAATATGATTATTATAACAAAAAGTTAAAAAAATATATATAATTGTGATGCGGTTCACAATAATAATACTATAGTTGCGGAATACAATACCGACTACAATATTAAGCCTTACGCGTTTTTGTGAATGCACTTAACTAATAGCAGTTAGAAAATTTGACCTCTGCATAGTCTTGTTTTAACAATCAGAGCAACAACACCCGTTGACAAGAAAAGCTCCTATTGAAGCTGAGGCCAGTCATTTCAATTGGCAAAAGATATGAAAAATTGAAATGAGCAAATATACTAACATTTCTTCTGCAACAGATAACTTTATGTGCTCAAATAATGCAGATATAGGTCTAACAATTAATAGTATTCAGTAAAGATTTAAGGCAAGACAAAAAAAATATCTTTCATAAAAATATAATTATAAAATATTAAAATATTAGAAAAGAGTTTATATGTTTAATCTTAAATATTAGGAATTTGATAAAAAATAAATTCCTTTTTTAATAAAATATTTTTTTGTTATTATAATTTTAAATATTATTTTTAATCATCAAATATAAATATACATGATACTCCTTCATTTATATAAAAATATAATTATTTTATAAAAAATATCTTCTAATAAATAAACAAACTTACAATTCATCTTTTAATCATTTCCTTTTCTCTTTGCTCGATTAGATGCCACTGATGAGCCTGCTCGTATGTTTGAGTAACCAAAAAAAAAAAAATTACAATCAATTTTCAAGCAAATTGAAATGCATTTTTTACTATATATTATATATAATTTTAAACAACATAATTGTGAGTGTATTATATGTGTATCATTGATGCATTTTAATTTCTTGAAATATTAATAATGGTGAAATTCAAAGATGAAATAGATGTATAACCTTAAAATCATGCACATACATTTAAATTTTCAATTAACAAATATAATTTAAAACTTTATTAAGAGTCTGTCTATTTTAGTGAAAAATATATTATATGAGAATATAATTATAAAATATTAAAATAATAAAAATATTTTATTTATTCAATATTGAATATAGAGAATATATTAATCTTGAATAGCACAATATTATTAAGTAATTATTAAGTATCATATAGTTTTTTTAATCAATATATTTAGATGACACATTACTTTTTTATTTATATACAAATAAATAAATAAATTTTTAAAAAATATCTTCTCACAAAATACAGATGATTAATTTCTGCCTTAAATTCACCAAACCATGTATGCATCAGACTACCCCACCATCCATATCACTTCATTTTGTTGTGCATGTACCAGCTGAATAATACAAAAGAGGAAAAGAAAAGTGAATTGGTTTGGCAAAATTTTCTTTCTCCAAATTGCAGCTTTTTGGTGTGTGGATGTTATTAGATACATACATGTGCAAGTTAGGCAAGGAAGAGTGAGTGAGAGTTAATGGTGCACAAGAGCCAATTTCACTGGACATGGACCGCCGACCACCTGATCATATGCACTACAACATTTCGCACTTTATTCTGATTTTATGCCATCAAACAAAGCTTCCTTGCATTGCGTGACTCACATGCACATGGAATAATACACAAACACGTTTGGTTTAATAGTTGAGAAATTAACGAGTTTGAAATATTAAATTAAATGCATAGTATCGTTAAAGCTACTGCTTAAATTAAGTTGCAAGAAATTTCTTTTATCCATTTTAAGTCAAGATTTAATAATTTGTCTTTGATTTAAAAATAATGTTATTTTTCACCTTTTCGCCTCTAATCATCTAATTTAGGAATACACACTCTTGCACAAGGATGGGAACATGAATTATGTATCCTAAGAGAGAGAGAGAGAGAGAACAAAAATGCGAAAATAACAGCATTGTTATTGAAAAGTAAACATTATTTTTATAAAAGTGATTAGACGCAAAAACATAAAATCTCAAAATTGAATTCAAAAAGTGAGAAAAAAAAAGAAGCAAAATTTTCAACTTGAGTTAAATATTTTAGATATTGAAAAGTAAATATTTGTTGAATAGAAAATGTGGATAAGAATTTTATTATTGGTTCAGATTAAAATAGCCCTTGATTAAAGGACAAGTTTCTTTTCTTTCCTTTTTTTTTGGTAGAAAAAGGAAAGTTTCTTTTCTCGGCACGCTAAGATGTAAAACATTTCTAGTCTAAAAAATCTTTAGAATAAATCTAAATCTATTCCTCCAAATTTATTGCTTGTTTACTCTTTTCATATATTGGTCAAATCCAAAACTTTAAAATCGCAAATAAATAAAGGAAGAAAATTTTACAAGAATGAGAATAGCATTATTCGAATTTTCTAATGCCTTCTTTGATAAAAAAATTCATGACTTCTAATTTAGTATGAATAGTAACACAATAACTTAAGTTCAACCATTGCCCACGATATTTTCATAACATAAAATAAATCAATTGGGACACAAGCAATCAAATTTGGCTGCTCATAATGGACACTGAAGTCTCATGCGACGTTAACTGGGGCTTTTTGGATTTTCACATTTGCATGTGAATTCATGCTCACATTGAAGGAAGGAATAATGAATATGTCGATGGAATGACCAAACCTTAATATTTAGGGGCTTAAAAATTTTTGGAATGGTGAAATGAATTATGAAAAATATTTTTAATATTTTTTATATAATTATATGATATTAATATAAAATTTTAAAAATTTTGGAAACTAATATCCATAATGCCCTGCTAGCGTGTCAATATCTTCAAAGTTGTCAATTATCTCAGATAGTCTTTCACCTTGGACGGAAAGTATTCCTTTTTGAACTACGTCCACTTTGTAGAAACTCTGAATTAAAGGTGCTGGCCCCCTCTCCCGGCTGCTTTCACTCCCCTCAAACAGTGTATTCAATCTTCTAACGTCTTCTTTTTGAAACTTTGTAGAGGGTTCATTTATTGATAACGATAAGTTACTTAACGCACGTTTCAAGTTTAAATTCAAGATACCAAAATGAAAAGGCTTCAAAGTAGCATTTGACATCATTACATTATTAAAATACCGATATAAATATTAAATTTCTCAAGAATTTTTTAGATAAATTTAACAATTTTATCCCTATATTAAAGACATGCTAACAATTTAGTCTTGAATATACTTGGATTATCATTGCCTCGATTTTAATTCAATTGTACATGTTAATTTCTTAGGCGGAATGTTATTTAATTTGTTTATGAAGTGAGGCGACACCATTCCTTTGCAATGCTGAAGAGTAAAATCTTTGGGTGTGTTTGCATGTATTCCTAGGGTGTACTTGAATATGTTTTTTTTTATTTTCAGAAATTATTTTTAAATTAAAAGAAAATAAAGAATAGAAGATAGTCAGTGTTATAAATAAAAAATAATTCACTTAATTACAGAATTGATATTAAGAATAAGAAAATAATTTTTGAAAACATATAAAAGTTTTTTGCTATTTTTATATTTTTAAATTACATATTTAGAGTTATAATTTTTAAAGATTAATTTTTCAAATAAGTTTTTCTATTTTTAAGAATAAAAAGTAGAAATTATTTTTGAAAAAAAGTAAACAAACAAAACCTCTAGGATGTGTTTTCAAAAATTGATTTCAAAAAATATTTTTAAAAAATATTTTTAAATTAAAGAAAAATAAAGAATAGAAGATGCTAAGTGTTGTAAATAAAAAATATTTTATTTAATTATAAAACTGACATTCAGAATAAAAATAAATTAAAAAATATCTAAAAATTATTTATATTTTTTTATTTTTAAGTTACACATTTAAAATTATAATTTTTAGAAACAAATTCTAAAAATAGTAAACAAACAAACTCTTAATTTGTGTATCTTTAAAAAATAATTCTTAAAAATTATTTTTATATTAAAGAAAAATAAAAAATAGAAAATGGTTAGTGTTGGAAATAAAATAATATTTTATTTAGTTATAAAATTGATATGAAAAATAAGACAATAAGTTGAGAAAACATCTAAAAGTTATTTCTATTTTTCTAAAAATAGAAATAAATTCATTCTAAAAATAGACAATAAGTTTTAAAAACAAAAAAAAATAGACAATAAGTTTTAAGAACAAAAAAATAAAAATTATTCTAAAAATAGTAAACAAATAGGCTCTTAATTTTTTTATTTTTAAAAAATATTCTTAAAAATTATTTTCAGATTAAAGAAAAATAAAAAATAGAAGATGGTTGGTGTTGTAAATAAGACAATATTTTATTTAATTATAAAAGTGATATAAAAAAATAAGACAATAAGTTCAGAAAGCATCTTAAAGTTATTTCTATTTTTTTTCTATTTTTAAATTATACATTTAAAATTATAACTTTTAAAAAGAGATTATAAAATTAAATTTCCAAAGAAATTTTCTTATTTTTTTAAAAACAATAAATAAACAAACTCAATAATTCCCAAAACATATTACCATCTTTAATTAGCATTCCTTTTCGTACAGCAAACTTGGAGATGCAGTGAACTAGAAGCTAATCTCAGAAACCAACAACAAATCATTTAAGGCAAATTGTTAAGGAGATTTCCATCGTTAAAATTTGATCATTTGGAACAGTTCAGGAGGAGTCTTTGCCTCTGCATCAAAGTTTTAAATCGAAGTACGAATATTGTTATTGTGGAACACATTATAATAATGACATTTTTTATATTTATTCATAATTTTATTAATCACAACAAAACCTTAATTGCGACTTCAACCATGATTTAAAACCATGCTTTACATTTTACTAATACACTATGGCTGGTTTCCTTACACGTCTGTGGACCACGTAGCTGTATTGGCTTTTCAATGTTCCTATTTATGGGAAAATATTATTTTGCCAAGCTTTACATTGGAAACCAATTACCAATTTTAACTTGTATTTCTAAAAGAATATAACTCCTTCATGTCAGGCACGCATACCACTCTTTATGTTTCCGGTTAATTCAATTCACTATTCAGAATTGCGATACAACAGTGATATGATAGAATTGTGATATAATATCGGTTTAAATGAAAATCAACACATATAATGATATAGTAATATTTTTTGAAAATACACATTGGTTTCAATTAAAAATCAATATTATAAAATTACAATATTTTTTTATGTTGATTATCAGAGAAACAACATTTAAAAGTAGGTAAAGAGTTGATTCAAAAAATAGGGATAAAGTTATGACATCATTTATATATATATATAATTGATTTCTAAAGTAATGCCTTGGAAATAGATACACCTCTACTAGAAAGCCTTTAAATTTTGCACTTTGCAATTTGATTTTCCATTTTTCATTAAACAACTCCGATGAAATCTCTTATTAGAAATCTTGTCAATGAAACCCATTTATCTTCTACCTTTAAATGTCACGTAATGGATGAGATGTTTTCATAAAATTTACATTAATACTTGATGAACTTCTAATTTGAAATCCTATGGAAGCACCCCATTCATTCTTTGAAGTCTTCAACGAGCTCACAGAATGGGTGGGGTATTTTCATAGAATTTGAAACCAAAATTGTATTTTGAAATTTCTTTATGGGGTGCCTCGATTGAAATATGCTCTTAATGGGAACTTTGTTAAAGCATATCATCCATTCTCTAACATTTTTGGTGATTTTACTAAATGGATGGGATGTTTCAATGAGATTCACAATAATATCAGTGACAGATTTGAAATTTATTATGATATATGATCTTTAATATATATCCATTTGTAATTTCTTCATATAATAATTTATTGTAATTATAGCCTTCATTTGACATGTACTTTCATTTGTCTATTTGTAAATATATTTGACATTTTCTTGTTATCATATTTAATCTTTACTATATAATGATATGAGTTTCAAAGATTTTATAATTAAAAATTGTCTTTGTTGTTTGTAACAAATCATGTTAAAAACATGTAAATTGCATTGATTATTTAATAAAAACCAACATAGATATTAGATTTCAATTAATTAGGTTAACTTTTAAATATTTGATGTCGAAAGGAATACCAAACATTATATTTGAAAATGAGTTTGAATATTAGATATCGATTATATATAAGAATTGACATCTAAATGTATATCTACAATCAACAAATTATTATGTTTACAAGGTTATTAGAAACCACAAAGACTTACCACATCAATTTATGCAAACAATCAACATGGAAAGGTACATTAACAGTCAAGTTATTAAATCATTCATTAAACCACACTATGCCATTCATGAAGTTATGAGAAACCACAAAAATGTAAAAATGTCAATTATAAAAATAAGTGACATTTAAGGAATTTTACATGTTGGTGTCTAACTTAATTGATATCTAAAAGTATATCAATAATCAACCTAATGAAAAAAATCATATGTTAGATCTCGATTGTGGTTTTATAATCGATGTTTAATGATGTGCACATTGCCTATAAATTTTACCTGCACTCTTCATTTTAAATATTTTGACAATGCCTTTACTTTTATTATCTAATTCAAGAGTTTGCATCGCATTTAAAGATAATTTTCCTTCCATTACATGCAACATGTTTAGAAATGTTAAAGATCTTATCAAAGAAATTGCTTTCTTTGATATCTCTAGTTTTACAATGTGACAAGAATCCTTCGACAAATTGGTGTTTTCATGTTGTAAAGTTTAAAATATTAGAGGAGGCAAATCTTTTGACAAAAATCGTAGCATTTCTAAATATACTGACACTACTATAGAACTACAATTATACATTTGTAGATAGACATTGGTAGAAGTTAAAATTGATGTTTATATTGAAGTGAGGGCATTTTTAAAATTATTGAAAATAATAAAATGATAGTTATTAAATAAAATTAATATTTATTTTGATACAGTAACATTTTTAAAATTCTTTAAAAAATTAAGACAATAGTTTTTCATTTAACCAATATCATAAGATATGATATTTGAAGGATATTAGAAAAACAAGGACACTTGAAACATCGTGATGTGATCCTAAGGGGTAATCTTTAAAAGTAAAGCTAAGAGGATTAATGATACAATTCAAGAGATTTCAAGATGCTTGGACACATAAAAAGGAGAACTTTGTTAAAGGTATTGGAGTTATGCCACATCATTACCAAGTTGATGCCACCTTAACACCACATCATTTAGCGAATAACATTTTCATTTGCCATATAATCCTATTTTAGCATTTTGTAATATTTTAGTCCTTAATTTATGTTATTTTATATATTGGATCATTTTAAAACATTTTAAGATTTAATTTAGATTGAATATATTTTGGTCCATTTTACTTTAAAAATAGTTATTATTTTATCTTGAGTCATTTACTATATTACTTAAAGTCATTTAGAAGCTCTTTTATTGAATTTAGGTTAATATGTTAGTTTTGAATCTATTTATATCATTTAAGCTCATTTTCAATTAGAATTTTAGTAGAGTTATATAAGGAGGTTAGTTCTTTATAAAATTTAGAGATTATTCACATTTAGGAAAGGCATATAGTTGTGTGTTTTTGAGAATGTAATTCTCATTTTAGTTCTTAAATGAATGTTTATACTTATTAAAGAAATTCAATTTTTGTGGTGTTTTCCATCACTTATCAAAAGAGTTCATCTTTTATTGTGTGAATTTCATCATTTATCACCACTTTTCTTTCCTATTCTTGAGTGTAGCATGAATGTCCTATTATTTTCATTTGAATTTTGAATTTTGGGACATTCCTTGGCATTTCCTAGCATTGTTCTTACTGGGTTCATATCATTTGATATTAACACTATTGAATTCACATCACATTGATTTTAGAATTACCTGAAATCTATTTAGATGAAGTGGCATTTTTGTGATTATTTGAAAACTTAAGATGAAGATTTTTTTACTTAATTGACATCATAATATATGATATTTGAAAGTTATTGAGAAAATAAGGGAACTTAATATGTTGATTTTAGAATTAACTAATATTTATTTTGATATGGTAATATTTTTAAAATTATAAGAAGACTTAAAACATTAATTTTTTACTTAACCAACATCATAATTTATGACATTTAAAAGTTATTGGAAAGATAAAGAAATTTAAAATGTCAATTTTAGACGTCTATTTGAATATAATGATGTTTATAAAATTTCTAAAAAGCATAAGATGTTACTTTTTTTTTGTAACTGATGTTGAATTGTATGATATTTAAAGGTTATTGGGAAAATAAGAAAATTTAAAATATCAATTTTAAAAATAACTAATATCTAAAAGTATTAAAATATTTGTGATATTCTTGGCTCTTAATATAGTGATATTCTTGTACTATAAATAAATAATTTCTTATTTTTTTTCCTCATTATCACTTTTATTCTCCTTCATATTTGTTCTCAAACTTAATTTTTGTCTCCATTTACCTTCTCATGTAGAATTCTAGATGTTCCTCCTTCCTCTTTCACATGTCAATGAGCTATAATTACTCCTTCAACTAACATCGAGTACAAAACAAATATTACACTAATGCTTCTATTTCTCTTAAATCTTTATCTTTTCAATATCTATAATTTTTTGCATTAATTTTTTAAGAGATTTTTATTTATTTTTCCCTTTGTATAACTTCTGAGGTTACTTTTGAGTATTAAATATTTATTATGTATTTGAAAAAATATTATTGTTGAAACCAAAGTAATCGAATAACAATAACAATAAACAAAAATGAAAAATAATTCATGAAAATAGCCATTTTTCATGATTTCAAGAAGGGAAAAACCATTTACAATTTTTCATAGATAGATAGATCCTAAAAAGTTGTATAAAATTAATATAAAATTTGCCCTAAATGAATAATTGAACATAAACTTATAACCTTTTAGAGTTTTTAACTTAAATATATATTTTTCACACAAGATGTTGAATTTATTTAATCTTAACTATAAATATCCTCGCAAGGAAGCCGAAAATCAATTTAAAAAAATATTTGATAAATATTTCACATTAGTTATTTATAAAAAATTGACATTTTTAAATTTATGCCGATAATTGAATAGTTTGTCCTACAAAAAATGATGATGAATTTTTTGTTATAAGAACCCACATTATTTTCTTTTTTTATGATGATTTTGTAATCAATGTTATAAAATATTAATTATAGCATTAGATTAAACAACAATCATATTTCAACATGAAACCCTTTAAACACCTAACGTTAATTAACTTTTCTATCACAATATTGATGAGATAGAAGGGGAGTTATTCTTACATTTAATCCACCTTCTTGAGTTGGTAATTAAAGCAAATATATTGCCTAGACTTAGTAATAAATCCTCCCTACACTCCTAACTCTTCATAAGAAGAGCTTTCATCCAGAGTGATTAAATCATTATAGTTGTTTATTATTTCCTTTCTCATATATTTCTTAATTTACTCTCTCTCAATTATTTATGTTTTGTTTTGCATTTAGATAAATTTCTCTATGTTATAAACATAACATATAATGATTTTATTACATAACGAGGTAAAAATAGCTCTCTTTCTATTCAAAATATTAAAAAATAACTCCCCTTTTTGGTTATTATATTTTATTTGACTTTCAAAGATTTCATTATAATGATTATTTTGTAATAAAAAATAATTCAAGTAAAACCACATCTATGATTTGCTTAAAATTGACATCTTTATGTTAAGAAATTAATTTTTTTACCCAAAATCAATGTAAAAAAATATATTTCACATTCAAATATAGTTTTGATTTTTTATGGAAAACAACATTAGTTTGTTATAAAATTGATGTTGCAATTGTAATTTAAGACATCAATTTTTTATTTATAATTATAGTGGAAAGTTATTAAGATGAAAGTTGTTATGGAACTTATGTTTTATATTCAAACATTAATATATTAAACATAGTACATCAAAATTAGATGTCAATTTTAATGTACAACTGACGTGAAAAATGAAACAATATCATTTTAGTTTTTTAAATAGTTCATGAAATTGAAGGTAGGAGACAAAATAGAAGGCAAGCTTTTTCTTGATGTTAAAGTGAAAAGTGAAAAGTGAAAAGTGTAAAGCAAAAGCATTTCCTTTGTAGGATTTATTATGCTTTAAAATGAAATTTCCACTAAAGATTAGCAAAGCTCACATTTAAGCTCTAGTTTGACCCAATTCGCTAAAGTCTTCTCACTGTTAAAGTGCATTCGAATGCCTTATTTTCTCTAAATCTAAGGAAGAATATCTTAATATTGAATTATGTGTGTCTGATTTCATTTTTTAGGATTTTACGTGGTATAGGTGTCAGTATATATGTACCAACTTTATTAAAACCCTTATATATATTGTTTACTTGTTAGTGTATTTTTTATGTGAGGATATTTCTTATGTATATGCTACATAAGATTTAAATTAGATAATCATGGATCATATATGGATGTTTGTTAATTGGATGGGCCTTGAATATGCTAAGGGTGTTGAAGACTTTATTAGATTTGTTATAGGTTAAGAAAAAGAAATTAGCAATGAGTTCATTAAGTGTCTTTGTTTTAAATGTTGTTATATTATGATACTTAAACTTACGAGGACAAGAAAGTATTTATTTTTCCACAACATTGATACAGGGTACACATGATAGATATGCTATAAGAAAGGTGAGTCATCTAATCATCTTAGATCTATAGAGAAAAGGGAGTCTATAAAAATAATGACATTGGTATTGGATTAGATAATTGATTAGAGGACATGATGCATGATATTGAAAATAATTTCATTCAATGCCTGTATGTCCTTAATAGCTTGTTGGGTGATATGGAAGAGCCTCTGTATTTGCATTGTACTAAATTTATTAATTATTTACTATGTTAAGATTATTTAACTTGAAAATAGGAATAGAAAGAGTGACAAAAGCTTTAAAACGTTAACATAATTGTTAAAAGAAATATTTCAAGAAGGGAATGAGTTACTAAATCATATTTACAAAGTTAAAAAAGTCATGTGCCAAATTAGAATAGAGTATAAGAAGATACATCTTGCTCTGATGATTACATGCTATACCATAAAGAAAACAGAACTTCACAAAAGTGTCCAAACTATAAGGTACCATGTTAAAAACTAAGGAAGAATGATGCCATTAACAGTGTAAAAAGTTCTAGCAAAAGTGTTGTGATATCTTCTAATAATAACAAAGTTAAACAAATATTTGTTAATGTAAGGGATATTAAAAACTTAACATGAAATATGGATTAGACATCATCCAATGGCAAGCTCTTGTATTTAGTTAGTTCTTTTCAATAGCACATAATGGATACATTGCTCTCTGTATTTGGTTATGAGCTAAGAAACCTTAGGCTTACACTTTATATCGATAGAAAAAGCCTTTATAATAATATAAGTAACAAACATAGTACATCATTTATTGTGTTAGTAATTTATAATTTATCTCCTTGATTATGCATAAAATGTAAATATATCATATTGTCTTTGTTAATTTTAAACCCTAAACTACTAGGAAATGAAATAGATATCTTCTTGGCATTGCTTATTAAAGATATAAAGATGATATGGGAAGAATATATCTCAATCTTTAACATATATTATTAAAAGTCTTTTATTTTGTATGTCATACTTATTTGCATAATCAATAACTTCCTAGTATATAGTAACTTATCTCCATACCATGTCAAAAGGCATAAAGCATGCCTTACTTGTAAAAATGGTACTTATTCTTCTTTATTGAAGCATAAAAAGAAGATAGTGTATCTTATTCATTAGAGATTTTTGCTCTATTTCCACCAATATTACAAGATAAGAAAAGTTTTCAATAGGTCACTAGATAAAGCATTAGCTTTAATGTCTTTAGCTAGAGATGAAGTGTATGAAAGGGCCAGAAATATCAATATCATTTTTAGCAAATCTTACAAGCTTACAAGTGGAAAAGCTTCATGGAATAAGAGGTTTATATTCTTTGATCTTCTATACTAGAAAAGTTGTTTATAGGATATAACATTGATGTCATATAGGTGGAGAAAAATAGTTTTGATAATCTTGTTAGAACAATGTTGGAACAATGTTAAACATATTAGGAAAGAGTAAAAATAGAGTCAAAGCTAGGTTAAACTTGGTTGAAATTTCTATTTGGAAAGAACTAACACTAGAAAAGATGGGTTAACATATGTATCTTTCACCAACTTGTCATACTTTATTTAAAAAGAAGAAAACAAGTTTCTTTTAGTGTTTACTTGGTGTTAGTATGTCATAAGGATATTCTTTAAATATCAAGAGCCATATTTAATTAAAAACTTAAAGCTAATCAATTTAAGTTTTATAATTGTTACACTCTAATGTAACAACTATTACTAATCTGATCAATCATATTGAAACATATCAAACATACTATTACTAAAGTTTGTTTCTTTTTTAATACAATACATAGTGAAGTCATTAACCTTAAGAATTTAGAAGACTTACAGAAGGAAGTTATGGTTACATAGTGTCATCTTGAGGGTACTTTCCACCATCTTTCTTTGACATCATGGTATATTTTGTGAGAAAGATAAAATTATACAGGGTAGTTTACTTAGAGTGGTTGTACCCTTTTGAGCTGTATATAAAAATCCTACAAAGGTATTGAGGAATCGATATTAGCCAAAAGGATGTATTATTAAAAGTTGCATTGCTGAAGAGGTGGCCAAGTTATGCAATAACCATTTATTAAATATGGAGGTATTAAATTTCCAAAGTCTTATCACGAGGGAAAAAATTGTAGTTAAAGGCACATTGGATGTTCAAGTAATAAGCGTAAGTAATAAAATATATGGGCTCACTTTTACATCTTACGTAATAATGATGAAGTTCAACTTTACATGAATAAGCATATAACCTTTGTAAAGGAATTGGACTGTGAAAGGAATTATCAATGGGTCTAAACTAAATATAATCGATTAATCTTTAGTTAGATTTAGAGTCAAGTTTATTTTCAAATGGCATAAGGACCAGATGTTATTTTTGAAACCATAAGATGGCTAGTGCATAGACCATGCATGGAGGTTATCGCTTATTATAAGTATAACATTAATGGGTTTTTTTATACAAAGGGTAGGATGATAAGAACAATATACAAAATAGTAAGATTACTTTAATGGTTCAGGCGATACATATAAGTAGTTTCAAAGATAAGAACTCTGCTTATGCTAATATATCATATTATAAGGTCACTGAAGGCAATTGGGAGCTTGATTACATTATATTTAGGGTGCTTATATTTTGATGTAAATGAATTAAGAATAAAAACAACATCTATACCAATTAGTTAAGATTCACATTAATGGATCTTAATAAGGAAGGCCACAAAGGGAACTATTCATAATAATATCCTAAGCAAAATAATTTTTTTATATTATAAACTTATACAATAAGAAGTGGCATGTAACTTTATTAAGGAAAAGATAAATTGTCGATAATGGGGATAAAGAAAATATGATGATTGATATTGAAGAGACTCCTCATTTCTCTACAGGAATGCCTTCAATGAATGACAAAAATGATGTTAAGAAGTTCTACATGTGAGATGATCATACTGGAGGGATACAGATTAAAGACCATCCTGAAGATGTTAATTAAAGGTAATTTAGTTCATATTTCTTATACCTAAATTCTATGTATACTTAGTGTCATCTTTTTTAATATTAGTTTCTAATACTTATTTATATATTTTAATTTTCTAATATGATATAGTTTCTACATGTTAAGTTATAACTCTTCTAGTAGACACAATCATCTCTAGCTTGATGGTATGAATGGTGCTCCCCAACTTGATAAATACATAATATTATTAAAGTTTAATGGCATGAACTTGGTAATAAATTTCTCTCCAATAAAAGCTTGTTACATTAATGTTGCACTTATAATGCTAATTATGACTTGTTTGAACCCTTTTTTTTTATCACAATAGGTTTCACAGAAGGTTCTATCAATAGTTATATCATTGAAAAATAATTTAATTTCTATCTTTTGCATTTAAAGGTATTATTATTAGTTTTTGCAACATGTATATATTATTCACTACTTTAATGTCTTCAATTATTTAAACCTAATTAAATGTATGATATTATTGTCATTAAAATTTTCTTATATTTGGATATTATTTTTTAACATAAAAACATTGAGATTGAGCTTTGATACTGTTGTTTGTAATAATATTGCTTTTATAATAATATAGTTAAATGTTGATTGTAATTATGTTCAAGCAAATATTACTTTGAATGTAATAAGGTTTAAGGCGAAATAAAATACCCATTAATTATTCTAAAAATTTGATGTCATATATTAAACATTACCTATCAATTACTTAATATAAACTAACATACTATTGGAAATGTATGATATGAAAATATATCAATTTTCAATTACTATCTACAAATCAACATTGAACACATCAAATAAATAACATTGCTTATATATATTTCGATTTGTAATTGACCTCAAATGTGTTAAATAAATGTTATTTAGCATTTTTGTAGTAGTGATTATTTATTAAAGGCATAAAACTATAAACTTGTTACACAATAGAAGTGTAGACATTTGAGGGCTAAAAAATTCAAACAAATGAATATATTAAGTAATATTGGTGCCTTGGTATTTTATAACAACTCTATAAGTCCAATGTTGATTTTGATATCAGTAGCAACACTTATCTACCACATTCACACAATTTGGTATATACTTAAATATGTTAAGTGTCCTATTTCTAGACTAACTCATACTTGATTCAATCATGGAAGCTTTGTATTATGAATTTATTTACACTAAGTGGTCACTTTAGTTAAAGATACATGAACATTAATGTTGAAAACAATAAGACTGAGTATTGTTTTAAGGATTCATGATTCAATAATAAGAAGTGTAGAATGGCAAGCTATAAAATTTCATTTTACAATTATAATTTTTATCCTCTAATGATGTCGAGAAACATTGTTGCTTTCACTGTATTTTATAACTTTTTCCTCTAGTTTGGTAATTAATAACCTATTTAAAAATTAATATGCCACTTTAACAAAAAAATTTCATGTTTAAAACTACAAAATTGTAAATATATGTTAGTGGATAAATATCAATCAACATTGTCACCAATATCTATTTTAGTGTCATGACATTTTTAAAATTATATGAAAACTTAAGATAATAGGTTATAAATATAACCAATATCTATGTAAATGTGATAGCATTTTTAAAATTATTAAGAGACTTAAGATGCCAATTTTGAACGTAACTAACTTTTAAAGTTATGGCATTTACAAGACTATAAAAAATTGTAAAAACTTAAGACATTGATTTTCTACATAACAATTATCCAAGGACATTTCAAGCAATTCATTAAGAAATCTAAAAAATTTACATGTCAATTTTGGACTTAACTGACATCATCTAGTAGTATGATAATTGCCATCTTACTTTGAAGAGGGTGATATATAGGACGTTGATATTGCATTAATAATCGATATCTGTTATTTTTCATATTACTTATAAATTTGACTTTCATTTTTTTTATGTTTGGGTGGAATTTGAGAATAACTCACTCATTCCTTGAAATCCTTCAAATTTTATTGAAGCATTTCATCCATTTTTAGATATCTTCTATTTTTAAATATTTAAGAGCAAAAAATGTCTAGGAATGGATGAGATGCTTTAATAAGATTAAATTTTTTTCTAAATTTGGAGCAAAGATGGGTGAGTTATCATCATATTCCATCTAGTATTTTTAAAGTTGACAATAGAGGCTAATGTATTGCTTAAACTTCTAATTAAGTGTTTATAGAATTGCATAAAGCACTTTCACTCGTTCTCTATTTCCACATAATTAAGAGACTACTATGTTGCAATTGAAAGAAATAAAACTTTCTTTAATATATGAAAAATTGCAATAAGGATAAGGATTTTAATTTAAATGATGTGTCAATTTATATACATAATGATATTACTACAAATGTGTATTGATAATTTAGTGTAGTTTTTATGTATATAAGTTATTTTATGAAATTCATATATATGTAATGATTTTTAAAGAAATAAAATCTTAGAATATATTTGCATAATTTTTTGTCTCCTTTTTCATATGTTTGCACTTCCATAAGAAATTATTAAATGAGAATTAAATTTATACTAAATTTGTATATTTGACATTTAGATTACAAAGCATACCAAATAGAAAACATCAAAATACAAGTAACTTTCTATTTAAAATAGTTACTCTTTTTATATTCACTATTTGATCATAAATAGCTAAGTGATATTAAAAGAACTTTCAAATGATAAGACATCAATTTTACTCTAATAACCAACATTTAAATAAATTATAACATAACATCAGTTGTTTATAGAATTGACATTTAAATTTGGAACTTAAGATATGAGTTTTATACATAACTAACAATTGAAGATATTGCAAAAATCTAATGAGAAAATATCAAATTTTAACATATTGATTTTGAATGTAACTGACATCTAAAGTTATAACATTTATGAGATTATAGGAAATCATAAAAATTTAAAATGTTCATTTTACACATAACCATCATCTAAAGGCATTTCAAGTGTCTTGCTGGAAACTGTAAAAATTTTACATATCAATTTTGGATTTAATTAACATCTAAAAGTATGACAATTTCTAGTTTCTTAGAAAATAGATCATGCATAAGACATCAAATTTTATTTAATAATCGACATTTAAGGTTTTGCATAATGCTTATAAATTCTATTCTTACTATCCATTTGAATCATCTCGATGTTACCTTAATCTTCATTATTTAACTAAAAAATTTGAGTCAAATATCAAGACTACTCCATTCCATTTCATTTTACACCTTAAAGATAATAAAGAATCTTGTTAAAAAACTTGCCTACTCTAAGATTTCTTGCTTTAACAAATTGACAAGTATTTTGACAAAAATTCTACTAAATGTGAGAGTTATCTATATGTAAAACCGAAGATATTAGAGGCATTTAATTATTTTACAAGATACTTTTTGTCTTTAATGTGGCAAATGAAATGGAAGAAAAGCTATCTTGATACTTTATCCAAGCTCTAGTGTTAATAATGAAGGTAAACGTATGACCTAAACCTCATACAAAAAGGTTTATTTATTTTTAAATAGAACAATATTCAAGATAAGGGAATTAACAACGAGAATGGGTCAAGCTATATGAGATAGAGTCAAAGTTAGACTAAACTTGCTTAAGATGACAATAGGGGAGGAATTAACATTAAAGAAAAATGATCAACGCATATATTTATCTTTAATTTGTCTTACCTTGTCTAGGAAAGGAAAAAAAAGAATAATTTCTACAAGTTTTTACATAATGTTAAAGTGCCTCAAGACTATTTTTACAATATTAAAATATTTTTATGAAAAATATAAAATTAGTTAGTTTCAAATCTCACAATTATCATGCTTTAATGTAGCAAGTTTTATTAGTCATCATTCAAAGAATGTTGCCTAAATTAACATGTGAGATAAGCTATTATGAGCTTTTATTTCTTCCTTAATACAATATTTATCGAGATAATTGATTTAGAGGATTTGGATAAGTTATAGAAGGATATTGTTGTTATATTATGTTAACTTAAGATATATATTCTACCTTCATTCTTTGGCTTCATGACACATATGGCTGTGCATTTAGTGAGGGAGGTAAAACTTTAAAAACTAGCTTACTTGAGATATGTGTACCAATTTATGTGATATATGAAGATTCTAAAAAGATATATATGCAACCAAAATAGGCTGAGGATGTATTGTTGAGAGGTCTATTGATGAGAAAGATATGAAGTTTTACCTTGAATACTTATTAAACATAGACGCTATCAAGCTTTTTAAGTCTTGTTACGAGAGAAGTATTATAGGTAAACCTACATTAAGGACTTAAGTGGAAAGTATAAATTATGAAATGTAGGCACAAGCATACCTTTTATATCATGCAAAATAGTGAAGAGATTAAGCCTTACATGGATAAGAATATTGCTCTTATAAAATAGCTTAATCATGGTAGGAATAAGCAACAGATACAAGTTGAATGTAACCTTTCATTCATTATATGACTTCGCAATTAGTTGGGGGAACATAATGGCACAAACACTAAATATTGTTTCCAAATTATAAAGTAGTTACCTAATAGGTCTTACATGGACTTCATATCATATTATGAGTATAATATTAGTGAGTATTTTTTTACACAAAAGGATAAGATGTAAGAAGCACTATGCAAAATAGTAAGGTCATTTTGGCGACTTAAGTAATGTATTTTCTAATGCTAAAGATAAAAACCTTATTTATACAATGATATCATATTATAAGATTATCAAAGACATATGGAAGCTTAACTGCATCTAATTATGGAGCTTATGTTTCAATGTAAACAAGTAAACAATAACAAAGGCATTTGAGTAGATAAGTTAGGATTTATATTAGTGGATCATAATAAGAAAGGTCATAAGGAGGCATTCATAATGGCATCCCAAGTGAAATAAGCTCTTCATATGATGGACTCAATTGATAAAAAATAGTCTCTGATAGTAAGAATAAAAAAGATGTAATCACTAATACTAAAGATAATTTGTAAGAGTTTTATATACAAAAAGATCATAGTAAGGACATATGGGTTGACAATCTTTTGAAAGAAATTTCCTAGTATAATTTAAAGGTACTAATATTCTTATTTTTAAAGTTATGCTTGCATATATAATTGCTTGCTTGTTGATTTATATTTTATTAATAATTTCTATTTCATTAATGCAAATTTCATGTAAAAGATAATCATAATGAAAGGATAAGAACTTGAATGTCCTCAAATAGGAAAATATTCAAGATAATTAAAGGGTAATTTTGCTTTTATCAAAAATACTTTCTTTATGATTACTACAACTACCAAATTATTAAGTGCTAATTTTTCCTTTATAGCTTGAAACATGGTCTAATCATATGCTAGCACTTAGCAACGCAATCTTCCTTTTGCAAAATAATATTTAATTTAATATCCTAATTGTATGGAATTAATACAATGAAAAATGTAGCTTTTATTTTAGTTAACTTAATCTATATTGCACTAAAAAAATATAAGATTATGTAATGCAATATGAATTGTTGATTTCTATTTTATTTATGATATTTTGTATATATTTTGAAATTGGAGTATTGTGAAGTTAGTTTTTATTTCATTTAGAGGTTCAATATGTATTTGAGATTGGAAATAATGTAATAAGAAGTGGAGGAAAAGGTTTGATAAACAAAATTTATATTAAAAAAGAATAAAAGTAAGAAAAAAATTTTTTTACTCTACTAAATTATTCATTCTTTATTATTATTTATCACCATCACTATTACTAGCCACCAATACTTATCTATTGGTGTGTATCCTAGGAACCAATCATATAAATGATTGAAATAATGCACAATGTATTATGTTTTATTTCAGACAATGCAATTATTAAATTTATTTTCAATTTTTGCACAATTTATAACTTAATATAATAATTGTCCTTGGAATAATTTTACTATTCCTAAAATGCCTCTAATCAAGTATTATTACGAAAGAGATAGTAATAGTACATCGAGACTGGCATGTATAGTGATTGATGATTATGAATCATGGATATGTGATATTAAGTCAATACATGAGTACATTGTTAGTGAACAGATGTATTAGACTGACCCAATATAAGAATACTGCATGGATAAGACTTATGTCATTAGTAGTTCTCATATGGTCACAATTGCATATAGTCCTTTAACCTGAAGTCACTACGGTTCCCTACATGAGGGGTTACTCACTTTAATGTCGTCCTATGTCACCTTTAATCGGGATGACAAGTAGGGCATTGATTGGGTGTGTCACGAATCATACAGAGGGAAGTGAGTGATATAGATGAAATTTTCTTACTCTTATAAAAGAGATATATCCTTGGATCCCTTAATTGAGTGAGACTTAGAAATGTATGACTATGCTCAAAAAAATCAATATGTGATATTGATCATTTATTTTGAAGTCTACTCAGTATCAATAAATATAAATTGAACATTGACTAGAATGACACACTCTATACCTCCAGTTCAATTTGGACATTATTACAAAAGGGATTATGATGCAAAATGTTGATCATGTGGATGTTGAATCACAGATATTCTTACTACTTGAGTGGTAATGATGTATTGTTAGATATTGCTCACTATCTATGGCTTAATAATAAGTCATTGTTAACGTAGTAAGAACCTACAGGATCACATAAAAGGAGTAAGAATAAGATAATAATTAATTAAACTTTAATTATATTAATATCTAATTAATTGAACTTATTTTCATGCATATATATTATTATTAAGAATAATAATATGTTGTTCACGTAATATACATATATATATAATATTATTTAATATTAAAGTAATATCAAATAATTACGTTATCAAATATCAAATATTAGATATTAAGATATATGCAATTATCTAAATATTAAGATATTTATATTATGAGATAATATTATTATCTAATATTAGATAATTAATAGATAAGTCCTATCTCTCCTCATTATCTCTAGGATAAGGATAAGATGAGTTGTTAAGTGTAATTAGGATTTTTGAAGCATTATCCTAGTAGAACTAGGATTGTGGCTTGTCTAAGTTTTATAAAAGGGGACTTGAGGGTAGCACTTTTAATACACACTCATAAGCTTCTATAAAATCCTAAATCACTCAGAAAACATCCAATCCTAAATCCTAGAGAGAAAAATGCATCTTAACAGATTCGTGGAGAGTGAGAGGTCGTTGTTCACTCCATGTGGATACTGTAGAGACGCTGTACCTTGCGGTCAGCGTTTGATTCATCCGCTCTTAAGTTTTGATCAATAGAAACACAAGTGCTCAATAGGTAAAATCATAATCATTGATTTATATTTTTTGCATAGATCCTAGATAGAATTCGAATCAAATTTTAAATTTTCACTGCATGTGATAATTCAAATTCCCAACATTATTAACCATTACTAATGTGGTAGCAATGGCCACAATTATTACTGTTGTTTGCTATTCCTGCAATTAATAACTACCACCACTTACAATCACAAATGCAATGGTGATCACCACTACTTCTATCACAAATGTAGCAATGACATATGAAAATAGTTGTTATTATCATCAATAATAATATGAGAGTAATAACTTTTTCCATCACCAACCATTACTATCACTACATCACGATTACCTAATCTGTCAAACATTACCATTACCATCACTATACACTACCATTATCTTTCATTTACCACAATGATATTAAGCATAATCATACATAGAGATGAACATTATAATCAATTAACATACTTTCCTCCATTATTATCATTTTCATATAATAATAAATTCATTGAATTTAAAATTTAAATAATATATATTATCTTCTATTAAGAAATAAGAAATATATAACATATAACTATATATACATTATGCAATGGCACAGTGTTTAGGAAAAATATCTTATTTCTAAACATAAAAGCATCATTGTTACTACAAAATAGTTAATTAACGTCAATTACCACCATCATCGAAGTTAATTTTACTAAAAAGTATTTTTAAAATTATATAAAAACTTAAAATGATTAATGTTTTTGCCAATATAGTGGCATTTTTTAAATTAATGAAAAATTTACAATATCGAATTAAAGATAATTAACATCTAAAGTTTTGCATGAAAACATAAGACATCAGTATTCTTCTCAATCATCATCTAAAAGGCATTTGAAATATTTTGTTGGAAAGTGTGAAAAATTAACACATCAATTTTATGCTTAATCGATATTGAAAAGTATGTTCACTATCACTTATTTTGAAAAGGATAAAACCTAGTTTATCAGTTTTACTTTAATAACTGACATCCATTTCTTTTCCTACTTATTATAAATATTACTCACAATCATTTTTTTAGTTGTATTTAAGTTAATAAATAGAAACACTTTGAATCTTTTGAAAGTATTTTATTTAAGACTCTAATGTCTTTTACTATCAAATATTTTGAGATCTAGTATGAGACATTAGAATTTAGGATAGGATGCTTTTATAATTCATTATCACCTTCTGATATTCCAATGGGATCTTTCTTATAAGACACTTATGATGTCTCTCCCTTCAATATTCTAGTAATCCTCTACTTCCATTGCCAATGTTTGCATGGAAGAACTAAATCATTTTTAGTTCTTTTGTGCATACACTTGTAATTAGAATAGAGAAAATTAAGTAATAAATGAGAATTTCCATCGAGGATATATAGTAATTTTACTATAATTTTTGTATTGATATAAATATTTTTTTGTATTAATAACTTAGTCTAATTTTTATGTAGGTTATTTTACAATTGATTTAGAACGAACTAAAATTATAGTATAAATTTGTAATATTGTATTAATGATCTAATGTAGTTTTTGTGCACATAATTATTTTACAAAATATAATTAGACGTAATGATTTTGAAATAATTAAAATGTCAAACTAAATTTGTAAAATTATTTACCTTTTTTCTCATATATTTTCACTGATAAATTGTTTAATGATAATTAAATTTACAAAATTATTTGATATTTTTTATCTAATTATACTTTTGAAACAAAAATTCAACAACAATTAAATTGATTATAATTCTCTATTAAATTCATAATTTGATTACAAATTATACAATTAATGTAAAGAAGCTTAAATTGTCATTTAATGTCATTTATTAACAAAAGCAACGATTAAATATAGTCTAACCATCTCTAGTGAAAAGATCAAATTTTAACACATCTATTTTTAGAGTTAACAAACACTTATATTTATGGCATTTACAATGCTTCATGAAATAGCAAAAATTTAAGATGTTAATGATTTACATAACTATTATCTAAAAGATATTTTAAAAATTTCTTTAGGAAATGTAAAACATTTACAAGGTGATTTAGAAAAAAATTGACATCCAATGTACATTATAAACATCGATTTTCGATTTATAACTGATGTCTAATGTTTTGCATGCTTCTATAAAAGTTTGTTTGCATTTTCTATGTTACATATCTTAAAGATGTCTCTACCTCTTAGTTAATTTCAAAATTTTGGTCAAATTTAATGATAACTCTTTTTTCAATTCATATCATTTAGCACATTTAGAAATGTTATAGATCTTTTTAAAGGATTTGCCTTCTACCATTAGGAAATGGGATTCTTTTTACATTTCTACCATAAGCAAAGCTTCTCTCTATAATAATTAATCTTAGAAGAGCCTAATTCATCAATTTTTCTTGTTGCATATAAGGCATATAATTAAAGTTATATACCTTATATACAACAAGTAAAATTGAATTTGAGCAATGATTTTCATACATAATTTACTGCATTTGATGTAAACATGTAATGTTTATGTATTAAAGATTTATTATAGTTTTTATATAAGTTATTTTATGGATTACATATATGTGTATATATAATTTTAATAATTTCAAAAAAAATAAAATTATTACATAAATTTATAGAATTATTTCTCTTTGTTCATCCATTTGCACTTTCATAATGTTTTGTTAAATGATAATTATATGTTAAATTTGTATAATTAACATTTAGGTTATAAAGATTACCAAAAAGAAGAAAAAGAAACAAATTTAACTCTATGTTTAAAATATTTAAAAACTATATTTATGATTATAAATTAAACCTAAAATATTGGTTTTAGATAATTAGAGTGTCAATTGTTTAAATAATAAACATTTATAAATAATCCTAAGGTTTCTATATTAGAAATGGTAAACTTAAAAATGTTAATTTCGAGCTTAATAAAAGTCTAAAATTATGGTAATTATGAATTTATAAGAAAATCATAAAAACCTAAAGATGTGTATTGAATGGTATTAAAGAGGTTATGAGAAATCATAAAAACTTTAATACTTCTTTAAATGACTATCATTTAAGGCCATTTCAATCGTAGTGATAGTTCATGTTAAATGTTTACGCATAAGTGAAGTACTTGACCGATGTTTAAGACATGATATCTATCACTTTCTTGAATTAAAGATGTCAATTTTATATTAATAACCAAAGTCTATGGTTTGCCTGTTATTTATAAATAATGCTCTCCATGCCATTTTGAAATAAGTCAGTGATACATCAAAAAGAAGGTTTTTGATTTAAAAGGCGTAGATTGTTGTATTTTGAATTATTAAGATATTGAGAGAATACCGGAATTTACTAAAGTTCCTACCGAAGGACCTACACTTTGGCCATATGTATAAGTATTCTACAAGGTATTTGGCTATACTTTAGACAAAAATTCTTCCAAATGTTTTGTAAAATCACTATGGTTCTTGTTCAAATACGGGTACAAGTTCTTGAAATGAACTCTAAGAGATTTAATAACTTTCTTAAAAGTCTTGATAATGCTCAATATAATGATTTATGCCTTTCATCTTAAAAGTTATCTTTGTGGATGGATTCTAGATATTGTTAATCAACACTTTCCATCTTAATCTTAAAAGCTATATTTTGTTAGTCTTTATAAAAAAAAATGCAAAGATAAGTTGCAAAAATGATGGTAAATTATAGTAAAAAATGTAATATGATTATTCTTGCATTGATAGACTTGTGTTCATTGCATAAATGGTGATGCTACTTTTTCTCACTATAATTTATCATTAGTTTGCAATCATTTACACATTTCAACTTAAAAGCTTTCAAGTAATATAAGGGAATTATGAGTAAATGATAACATCTTTTCCTTTTAATATATGTAAGGATGCTATGTATGTTTATTGTAAATAAAAAGTTTGCTAGTTATTATAAATAATAGCTTTTCATTATATATATTGGTATGCTAATACAAAATAAATAAAATAGTAGAATATATTTTTGTAGTAAATTGTATTATTTCTCATTTGTTTCACTTATATTCAATTTATTGAATATTTGTGCCTATTTGATTGTATAAAAAAATTTCATAATGCAAAAATGAATTTTAATGATACCAATTTCAATTAACGTAAGTTGAATTTAAAACAAAATAGATCATTTTATGAAATGATGTTAGTGTTTTTATAAGATTTAAACTTAATTTATAAAATTTTTGCATGTATATATATATAAATTATGTTTTGGATTTTGCTTTGAAATGTGTGTGTGTAATGTTTATGTAAATTATTATTTGGTTTTGGTGTAATGTATATGATATATATAATAGTATTAATTTTATTCTAATAATATACATATTTATTATATTTAGCTATTTCAAAATGATTTGGGGATTATTCTAGAATGGTTAGTAGAAAAAAATTATTTTTTTAATAATTAACATAAATTTAATATGATGTCAGTTTTTGTTTAGTAACTGACATTCAAGATTACTTAATAGGTTGATATTATCTTTTTGTATTTTTTTATTCTTAACTAATGTGTAATATATGATATGTTGTAATTAAGGAAACTTTAGATGTTGATTTTTGGTAGTACCTAATGTGGAAACTTAGAACCTGAGCGTAAATTGAAAATGAAAAAGTTAAAGTATGACATGAATTGGAAATAAAAAAAGTAATGCATAATATTATTTCTAAAATTTGTCTTGAAATTCTTCCAACTCTAAAAAAATTCTCTACCTAATGAGATATTCTGTCCTTACAACCTTAATATAGTCCTATTCATTTTTGTATTTTTGCTTAGAAATTACTTTGTAGGAATGAGGCTTTATTGACTTGTAATTAGATATGTGAGGTTTAACATTTACTGGAAAAGTATAGAATATAAATGTAAGAATTTTTTTTACTTTTTTTTCTTGTAATTTAGTTTCTAGTTTCCTAATTAATTCTATTCTATTTTGTTATCCTATCATTTTGATGTAACTTTTGCATATTTATATGAGTAAAAAATTTGACCTCACTCATTTTCTTTGTTATTTTTGTAATATTATCTACTATTTATTCATATAAAAATATATATTATCATACAATAATTTTTCATAAATATTCATTATATTTATAGGTATTGTATTCAAGAGATCTTTCTAGAAAGTGCAAACCTTCATGTATTGAACAATAAGTATCAAGACAAATTTAACAAAGCATCCACACCTCTGATTGAAATATTATATATAAACTTTCATCATTTTTAATATTTTATTATTTAACTTATTTTTAAAAATTATTAAAATTAATATTCTATAGAGTCATATGAAATGTTGGTTTCCATTTTTTGTTGAGGGAGCAAGGAACAAAGGAAATAAAGAGAATGAGAGAGCAAAAAACAAAAGGATGAAGTTATGATTTGAGACTAGAAAGTGAGGAAAAGAGGGTGGGCTTTGGTCTTAGGAGAAAGGATATACCGTATTGGTTATTAAAATAAACTAATGTAATATTATAAATGATTAAATGTTGATTATTTGAAAACAAATAACATTTAATGTTATTTCCTATGATAATTAAAAAATAAATGATGCTAGTTATTTTCAACACAAACCAACATTATTATTATATTTCATAATGATTTTAAAAGCAAAGTTAAAATCAAATATAGAACGATGCTAGATTAAATGTTAATCAATTTTCGATATATAATTCTTTAAACACCTAACGTTAGTTAGTTAATTTGTAGTAATGCATGCAATTAAATTAGTTAGAGTAGCACAATAACACAAATGATTTCATGTGGAAAAACTTCAAATTCTGTAGAAAAAATTATGGACAAAAAATATCTATTATATTATTAAATATTATAAGGTAATGCATGTGAAGGTTCTCAATTATAACCACACAAGTTCCTAATTACTATCCCTAAATCTCTCACAAATATCTATGAGAATTCTTGTATAATCTTTATAGGCATTCACAACATTATTACCCTTATACCACAAGCGACTAGTATAAATATCTTTGCCCAAAAATATTTATCCTACTCTAACATAATATTCTAATTTATATTAAAAATAATTATAAATTAATAATAATTTAAATTTTGGTCAAACTCAATCATTTATCCCACTGGCACTTATCCTACATGTATAGGGACTTAATACAATACAAGTGATAGCATTTTGCTTGTGTAAGCTTTGCAAGTGCATGTATTAAATTCTAAAACTCATAATTTCATGATGGCATAATTGAGTTACGCAAGCCATTGAACAAATAAAAGGTCAAAGATTATGTATGTATTTGGATATGTTTTAATTTTTTATTTTTTAAAATTATTTTTTTCAAAAATTATTTTCATATTAAAAGAAAACAAAAAATAATAAGTGACTGATATTATATATAAGGAAATATTTTATTTGATTATAAAGTTGATATTTAGAATAATAAAATAAATTTAGAAAACAATTAAAAGTTATTTCTATTTTTTTATTTTGGAATGTATTTGAATATGTTTTTATTTTATATTTTTAAAAATTATTCTCAAAAATTATTTTTGAATTGAATGAATGTAAAGAATAGAGGGTGATTGATATTTTAAATTAAAAAAAATTTCATTTAACTATAAAAATATTTTATTTGATTACAAAACTAATATTCAAAATAAGAAAATAAATTTAAAAGATAACTAAAAGTTATTTCTCTTTTTTCTATTTTTAATTTACATATTTAGAGAATAGTTTTTAAAAATAGGTTCTAAAAATAGATTGTCAAACATGTACTTATATTTTTAAAAATAAGAAAATAAAAATTATTTTTAAAAATAGAAAATAAGCATACACTAAGTTATATATTTAGAAAATATTTTTAAAAATATATTCTAAAAATAGGTTGTTAAATAAGTTCATCTATTTTTAAAAATAAAAAATTATTTTTAAAATAAAAAACAAACAGGTGATATATTGCATTCTACTCTGGGATTTCTAAAAATCAATTGTTAAATAGGTTTATCTTTTTTTAAAAATAAAAAAATAAAAAATTAATCTTTAAAACAGAAAACAAACAGGTGCTATATTGCATTCTACTCTCGGATTTCTAAAAATCGATTGTTAAATAGGTTTATCTGTTTTTAAAAATAAAGAAATAAAAAATTATTCTTTAAAACAGAAAACAAACAGGTGCTATATTGCATTCTACTCTCGGATTTATTATAAATTTTCTCACCTTAGTATTTTCTTATTTCTTTTCTTTTCTTCTTAGTTCTATTCCTATTTTTTTATAAAAATATTTTGATCTCCTCTAAAATATCAAAAAAATTACATAGATCTTCCTTGCATTTTAAATATCTACACACAAACCTATTTTAACAGACCTGTTCAAATATTTTTTGAAATGAGTCTGGTTTAAAATAATGTTTTATTTAAATTATGAGATGATAATAATTCCTGTTGATTTAAAATTGTAGTTTATTTGAGATACATTGAATAATTAATGTAATAAAAGTGGAGTTTAAAATATACAATAATGAAAATTGAAAACTATTAAAACATTAACACAATTTAATAAAGGCTAGAATTTAGATTTTTGGCATAAATAAGCTAAGATGGTTATTTAGTATTTAAAATAATTATTGAAAAAATGACTTTCATAATCAAAACAATAATAATTAAACTATTTTATCCTGAAAAATGATAAATAAAAAGCTAGTTACATTATACTTCAAAGTAATTAGTAGATCAAAATATTTTAAGTAATAATAAATAAATTAAGTACATTATATTTTGTTTTTTATTAATGAGAAATGTTTTTCATATTCAAATATTTATGATGATTTTTAATTTTCTATCATGTTAAGCAAAAAGTCATTCGGCGCACAAAAGACCCGTTATACTATATTTTTTTTAATTAACAAAAAATTATTTTTATATTTAAATACTTTTTAACATTTTAAAAATTTTCTAGTATGCTATACTTGCCATAAGAAAGAAATAACATGCATTTCTATTATTTCTAAAGAAAGGGGAAAAAGAAAAGAAAAACTTATAAGAAGAGACTATATTTTTATATAATAACATTAGGGACAAATTTAGTATTTTTGCCTAGTGACCACGCACCGTTACATACAACGGAGGAGTTAACGGTTAAAGAACGGAAAAATATTAAATTGGAGGAAAATGTAATAAAAGTGTACCATTCAAGGAAGATTAATGTAGAATTTAAAATAGAAGGGAAGGACCTGCAATTTTTTCAACACTTTAAGGAGATTAAAGTATTTTCACCATTGCTTTTTATGCAATTTTTTACTTTTGTATTTAGCTCATTCACAGTAATTAATATAAACAAGACTCTGACTATTCTATCTCATTTAACTTCGATTACTTCGTCAGATTTGTAAAAGGTTTTTTTTTTTTTATTGATTTCTTTTATACCGATCAAATTTTCCTATTTACAGTAAGTTTACCGTTCAAATCAGTTAAAAATACGTCAAATAATATATTCATTTTTCATTTTTTTAAAATCTTTTGAAGCAATTCTTACATCTTCATGTATCGAGAATAAAGTGATGAAAAATGTTGACAACTTTTTTGGAACGATGAAGCCTTATCACATTCTTTGGGATTGATTTTGTCTCCTTTGGGCCTTGAGAATGAGCAGAGCCCATGCAGCAGATATCGAGCCCATTATTGATCACTCGTATAGATCATTCATCACTCTCCAATAGTAAAAAACAAGCATTTGGGATCAAAATACAATTAATGATACATCATTGGATGATCAAGCCCATTACAGTGGGCTGAGGCCCAGACAAAATTATTTGCAGATCTCCAGAAAAAGGATCTAATGATTTTTTGTGTAATTATAAAAATGAGTTACTTAACACATAAAATTCTCAATTTGGACCATTATGAGAGATCTGATCTTTTAGCACCCTTCCTTTTTATTCCAATGTCTCGATGGAGTTATTTCATAAGGACTTGTCTTGATAAAGAAGATAGGAGAATAAGCATACAGTACGAAAAAAAATTTAAAAATAATATTAAATATCTCTGTATAACTAAGTGGTAAAATCTAATGAATTCTTCTTAATTTTTGAACACAAAACTTGGAATTTGGATGCCCTCCATTTTTTTGGGGGGGAAAAATTGAAGATAGATGGATATAGAAATCATATTAAAATGATGGATCTTGGGAGGGAAAAAAAAAGAGAAAGAAAAATTGTGAATTTCAAAATAGAATATTGTCTCTATCTTTGCTAAATTGAAGAAAAACAACAGAAGAGAGAGAAATACGAGAGATCCAGATTCTAGAACTTAATAGTTTTTTCAAATTTAAACACTGATTAAAAAAACCTCATGTCATTTGTTCAAACATGTAAATATTCTTCTATTGAATATCCCAGGTATATATAACACATGTTAATTCCTTAACAGAAGCCAAAAGACATAGATTTCATATTTCAGCAAGAACACAAGGTTCTAGAATCAAGATTACAATTGTGCGTAAGAAGCAGGGAAAGGTAAACAAAACAACATATATATAGTTTCATCAAAAACCGTCTGAATTCGCGGCTTATTGTCACAAATGGAAGATAGCATTCTTGTCTATCGCCTCAAGGTGTGCAGCACATACTCAGCATAAAGATCCCTGCAACAAATCACAGATAAAATCTTACAGTAAGCTTAAATGACTCAAAATAGTGCAGCATTCTTGCTCTATCAACATTGAAAGAAGAATGATCAGTGAAGGTACAGATTTTGGTCACTGTAACTTTCTTGTATCTCTTTCAATATAAATTATTTTCTCAAAGCAAGTTTTCTATATCAAAATATTAGTTACTTATTAAAAGAAAATGAAAGGAACTTAGGATTGCTCAAGATATACTGACATAGAGTGCTGTATGGCTTCAACAGCAGTGTTTGATGGTAGAAAGTCATTGACTGCTACCTCCTTGTTCTCATTCTTCTTGTCTGAGTAAATATGTTAAGAAAAAGCACTCAAATTGTACAGAAATGTGATTTAATGTTAAGAGTAACATTACTCTCACTCCCCCTTCGCTAACTGTAGAGTCCATAGTTCTATAAACCCTATTATCTATTAGAAGAGAGTGTATGATACACAGTACACTCTTCTAAAGAGAATGTATCGAAGTACTCCCCTAATGGTAAATGACCTTAGACAACCAAGTTTTAAAATAAAGATTTATAAGGATACAGTCTTCAAAGAAGCGTCTGATCTCAGAGAGGCGGTGAGGTGCGAGTTCTTTGATGTCAGTGAAGTGCTTATACTCTGGATCATCAGCACATACAGCAATAATTTTATCATCCTTCTCACCCTGCATAATGAAAGATACCATTTTTTGGTAAGTAACATGATAGAAATTTCTCATCTTGGGATGAGTGGAAAGAAGAGGAAATTGTTCAAATTTATAAAAATCCAAGATACCTGGTCAATCATGGGCATCAATCCAATTGCCTTGGCTCGCAGGAAACAACCCGGAAGAACTGGCTCCTATTCATATTAACAATTCAATACAATACTTAAGAATTGCCTTTTTTTTCCTACATATATGGTTCAAAAGAGTCTTTGAAAAGATTGAATTAAGTTACTTTGACATCTATGAGGATAGTTGACAATGAGAATCATCCAGTTGATAAACTGAGAATTGAAAGGGTGTTTATTTCTCATTAGTATATTCCAAATGCATCAATACTTCAGCAATAATGACAGAGTTGTGTAAGTAGAACAGAATTTAGATTATTGCATAAATGTATATTTGTATTACATTGAGTCATAAACACTTAGATATCATAATTATTTAGGTGTCTCTCAGAAGGGCATTATGTTCGATACAACTCAATGAAACATAGTAAATATGATTTAACTCCTTTGTATGAAACAGGTGAGCTTGAAAAAGATAAGAAATTACCTGCATAAGGACCAAGACATCAAGGGGATCATTATCTTCACATAGTGTGCGAGGGATAAAACCATAGTTGTGAGGATAAACAACAGATGAATACAAAATTCGATCAACCTGAGCATATTTTAAATGGTAAGAGGAATCTAAAGACAGAAAATGAATAAAACCAGAAAGTCAGAACTGAAGAAACAAAAGACAACATAATACGACCAGGAACACAAAAATATCTTTCATTCACAAGAACTAACAGATGCTTAGTTAAATATGTTTCAGATTACAGCATTATAGAGTTCCATTTCAATAAGCAGGTAATTGGTTCATACCTTAATCAATCCAGTCTTCTTGTCTAAGTTCATATTTGACCTTGCTTCCCTTAGTGATCTCCACAACCTACAAGTGACAACCAAGCATTGAACATGCCAAAACAGCTACGATGAACAGATACAACATAAATAGTGCTACAAAAAGAAAATGACATATTGGAGATATTATATTATGGAAAAAGGAAAAGAGGAAAGCCTTTGGGACTGAAGAGGTCAAATGGTTTAGGCTGATTACCAACAGTGAGGCTAGATTATGACAGTAGTCTTATTCCAACCTTTTGGAAATCTGTTGTATTTAAATACGGAAGGACCAACTAATATTGCTGAAATATTCTGCAAGGAACTTAAATTGCAATCTGGAAATTTCTATCTACAGTATTTTTTTTTCTCTGCTCCTCTTTAGCAGCTTGTCTATTCACTGCTTTTGTGACTAGTTTGTGACTTGTCAAAAGAAAGACCAAATGGAAAGATATTTGATCTAAACTCCAGCAGAAAATTCAATATATATACTCCTTCATGACTGATATGTATCAAATTTTATTTGGAATTCACAGACTAGAAGATGACAAGGCCTCTAGCCATCAGTTGTGGACTCTTTGCACATTTAATTTGTCTCTCTTCTTCCCAGTGAGTAGTGACATTAGTTTAGCAGTTTAACCATGACCTAGCACTCTTACAAGCCAATGAACTTAATGTTAAAATTACTAGGTCCATTTTACTCATTCAATTTCTCTTGCAGAAATGGTATCAAGGCAAATAATGTTATTTCCAGAAGCAGAAGATGAAGACTTACAACATTGAAAATTTGGGGAGCTCCGGGTCCTGCACATGAAAATTAGCATCATTTTCCTTGCAACATGATTCAAATCTTGTATGTCAGACCGAATATCAATTCACAAGATACATTAGAAAATGCTGAGGACTTTACCAATTTCAAGATCATGCCAAGGATGGGCGCCAACTGATCTTCTTGACAATGATGAAAGAATCCTTTCATTCAAACGGGGGAGTGTACGGAATTCTCCTTCATTCTCTGGTTGACTCATCTCTAAGACTGAGACAAGAAAAAAATAAGGCATACCATTAGATGAATTTGAACATTATTCTTGTTAAATCAATGGGTCATATAGTCTAAGAATACAAGCTAAACAACCAAATAAATAAATCACTTAATTAGTGTTTGTGTTCAATAGAAATTAGCCATCAAGTTTAATATCCAAATTGCTGAAGAATTACAGACTTCGCTCCACAACAAGATTAGAACTGGCATAATCACAACAAATGGAATCATAAAATATTGCACATTTCACCCAACATTTACTTTGTTTGATAATATGCCATTTCTGACCCTGTTATTGGTTTTTATTTGCAATATCAACCAGTGACGCTAGATTGTTGGAACAAATCTCTGTAAAATACCTAGCACAAATGAAACCATTTGCAAAAGGCAATTACATTTTTGCTTTTCATCTAAGCACACCGGGCTTTCATTAGATCTTAAAAAAGATCACTTTTTTAGAGCTTTAGAAACAAATTACAAACTGGGTTTATCCAGAAACTCAGCTATTTTTGTTGCAGAGTTCAATGGTAAAGCACTGCAGCTCAAAAGGTCATTCCTGAATCCTGATCCCTTGCACTAAGGACAGTACAAGTGAAGAAGATAGAGATTACGGGTAATCCAGGAAAGCCAAAAAGATGACAACTTGAAACAAATACCATACTTTGTAATAAAGAACAAGTAAAATAACAGGCTCTTGTTGAATTATAAGCTTTAAGACAAAGGAAAAACGCACCTTAACAAAGAACAGATATTACCAAGTGATGGTGAAAAAGTGGAGAGATCCAAACAAGTGGTGAGATTATTATATTATATCGTGGAGAGAGGGAAAGGGAGAGGGAGAAGAGTTGGTCAATTCTTTTATTAGTTTGGAATAGTGTGTTCAGGAGAGAAAGTAGCCTGCATTCTCATTTCTCACCTGTTTCGTGGAACATTTGGAGGTCATGGTTTATTCATTTTTTGGGTGATTATTATAACCCCAGATAAGAAAAAAAAAATGGCCAATATTTAATTTACCCATGTTGAGATAAAATTTTAAATTTTCAAATATCACTTGGCCGTATATTTTTTAAAAATCTAAATTTATTTATTATTAATATAAATCATTTTTACATTATCATATACATATTTGTAGCCATATCAATAAAATTATCATATTAACTTTTTTACTTTTTAATAAAGTATCTTCCTCCTATTTATTGATACTATTTATTGATAGTGTAAAATATTTTATATTACTAATAAATTAAATTAATTTTTTTGACAAATTGATCAATCTTCATACAAGCAATTGGATATTTCGGCTAATTAACCAGCGAAAGAAGCTACAAGATTAATTTTTACTATATTACGTGCAAATTTATAAAATAAAATACAAATTTTCTTGACTTTAGATAAAATTTGTGGCTAAAAAACCACGTATAAAATCTCTAAATGAATTTTTAAGTATACGTACACTTAATCTTTACACACAATTTCCATTTCATACGATGATTTTTTTTGTTAAATTACTTTATTAACTTAAATTTAATAATTTTAAAAATTTCATATTCAATACTTTTATTTTTATTCTCTTTTAAGAATTAAATTTTATTATAAATTTCACACTTTCAATGATGTCACGTTCATGAGATGTGAATTGAAGGTTATTGTAAATTTTAGGAGAAAATACACATCAATTCTATTCTTTGAAGTTTAGTTGAGTAGTAAAAAGAGTACATGAAAGTGAACTTACACCAGACTTTTGAATTTAAGAAAAAAATGAAACTATTAAATTTATGTTTTAACAGAGAATGCATCATTTTCTATCTCTTTCTCCTTTTTTTTTTCCTTCTCCCCACCGTATATTCCTTGTCAGAATTTATATCTAATGAGAATAGAATTTAAGACGAAATAATCTATGCATTTTAAACTATAAAGAAAAATGCTAATTCAATTCAAATATGATCCTATTAAATTATTGAATTTTTAAAATGTGCATTTCATTAAAATTGTTCTAAAATGTCTGCATACAAATTTTATATAATGAGTTTTGAACATAACTTTAAAATTTGTTTAAATCATTTGACGATTTGCAAAATGGATAATATTTCTCCTAGTGATTTTACTATATTTCTGTATCAATATAATTGACTTTGTCTCACTTCAAATTCTCACTTGCCTCATTTAAGGTAGTACATACTATACTCATTTGATTACATATTTACGTTATTTCTATATATTTATCATTTATTTCTTTTTCAATTTCATTCTTTAACTTATATCATCGCAATTCCTAGCATATTTTTATGTATGTATATAAGAGTTGTATAAATCAAACTTGGTTATCGTTCTTATTCTAAAATTTCGTTTTCTTTCTTTACGTTAAAATGAAATTTTATGGAAGAATTTTCGAACCACTCCAATGAAACTTTCTAGAAAAAAACTTATAATTTACTTAAAAAACCTTTAAAATATATCTGCGTGAACTCTATTCTTATTTCATATAAATTTTAATAAGAAATATATAGTGGAGAAAAAAGGAAAATAAAAAGAGATAAGAGAAGATATTAGCATCATTAATTTTAACTATAAATTTATTATTTTTTAAATATTTATCAGCATTTATAGTAGAATTTTAAAATCCGTATATTATTTTGGTTTCTTGGCTAAATTTCAGGAATAATGCCAAGTTTTCCCTAAATTTTATTACAAAACCCTGGAGAAAATTACGTTGATAAATGCATGTATAAGTATTTTTAGACAGTGACATGACCGGAGGAGAACCGTGAACAAGAACAAAACAAAAGTCGGTGTAGACATGATGTCAAGTCTGATTGAGGGGGTCGTGTGGCAGTCAGATACTGCGTCGACGTCTCCCTCACCCTTTGTTTTTCTTTTTTCAACTTATTGAAATCAACAAATAGGGGAGAGACTTTGCCATTGTCGATAATTTCGTAATGCGGCACTGTATTAATATATTTAATCGTATTAACATATTTAATTATGTATTAAATTTATTTTTTAAGATTAAATCTAGCATATTACATAATAATATATTAATAATTAAATTTAATAATATATGAATATATTATGATATTAATAATTTAAGATATCAATAATATATCATTTATTTTCAACAAGCAAAGTTAATGAGAATGGTTCATCATATATAATTTTAAGGGAATTCTTGTCTACAATCTTATGTTGAGATAGTATGTATATAGGTGATCGTAAATTTTATAAGACTTTTTCATAAAATTTTAATATTTTATATAAAATATGTTATTTTTTATAATAACATAAGTTATAGGAGGGCAATTGTTTTATAAAATCTAATAATTTTTTTATAAATCTTATAATACAAAATAATAATAGTTGCAACATAAAAAATTTAGGAGCTATTACAAGATCTTATAAAAAAATTATAAATTTTATAAAAAATATTTTAAATTTTATAAGAAAGTATCATAAAATTTGTAAGATTGCATGCATATTATCTCAATTTGAGATAGTACCAAAGAATACTCCATAATTTTAATGTTTGTGCCAACAAAATATAAGAGCAATGTTAGTAAATTATTTTTATTTATTTAATCTCGTTTATTACACAATTAAAAATCTTTTAAAAAAAGAATAACTTAAATTAAATTTATTAAATATAAATAAATTAAATAAATCAGAATATATAAATTATTACTATTCCATTTAAGAATTTGAATTATAAATTGCATCACATGATACAGTTGTAATATTTTAAAATCAAAACCCAGTACTTAATATAAATAGTTTCACTGTTTTAAAAACAATTGAAGAGGTAGATAATGCCACCTCATGCGTTCTACGTAGCGCAACTTCAATTATTTTTATATATGAAGGTTCTTATTGTATTTAATTGGATTTAAATTTGATTTATTTCGATGTAAATCAGTTTTATATTACTATTTATTTACATATTATTATATTAATAAAAATTATTAAAAAATTCGTTTACTGTTATAATTTTTTTTAATTATCATTATTTTTTAATGAAATTTTTTTATTTATTAATAACATAAAATATATTACATTACAGATAAATAAAATTTAAACTCACTTTAATTTTGAGAAAGATTACAGTATATAGAATAAAAGTTTGGACTAATGTTACTAGATATATGAGTAAGTCATGTGTGTGTATAGCGAATTGATTTGCTTGAATTGAAATACATTATATTTATGTAACGATCGAATCCTTTTTATTTTAAAAGAACCTTAAAATTTAAAAGAAAAAGCAATGAATATAAATAAAAATGATTTTTTTAATTTAAACAAGAATTCTGTCATTTATTTATTTATTCTCTTTGGTAAATAGATGGACCTAAATCACAAAAAAATAAAAAATAAATAAAAATTACGTAGGAGCACATCGCAGGATACAAACCCCCTAAGGACATCACCTAGAAACAAACTACTAGGCCAACCGAAAGAACCTCTAAAATTTGTATGCCCAGATCTTTGGTTGGACTAAAATTTGCCAATCAATCAATATATTTATTACTTTCTTTAAATATATAATCCTCCAATCATCATGAATCAAAGAAGGATAACCTAGTAAAAAGGGTGTATATTTAGAATTAACCACATTCTCTTGATATGGCTTATCCATAAGAAATTTTGAATTTGTCTCCAAAATGAGTTTTTTGAAACCCCCAACTCCTAAGTTAAAGATAAACCATGATAAGCTCCCTATAATTCAGCATCAAAAGAAGAGCAAGTACCCAACCTTTTTGTAAAACCATGCAACCATCTACCTTCAAAATCTCTGAAAATTCCACCACACCCCGCATTCCCTCCGATTATTTTTTGAAGTGGCTTCAATATTTAACTTCATCCAATCTAACTGTGGAGCATTCCACTTCAACTAGAGGAGGTGACTTCCTTTTACACACGTTTTACTTTTCCTAGCAAAACCAATCACAATTTTGAGCCATATACACAATAAGAAAACTCACTGCATCATTAGGCATAACATTCTCCTTCTGGAATACAAGAGCATTCTGCCATTTCCAACTTTGTCATTCTGTCACACACCACAGAACCGCCCAATCCACACGACTAAATTTGTCAAAATAATTATCCATATTCACCTTAAACCATTCTGTGGCTTGAGAAATAACAATTTCATGTTTTCCGGCACCAGGATTCTCCAAATGTTTAGCCAAATCGCATCAGGTTGATGAGAAATATTCCGGTAAAGGTTTTGATAAGCAGAATGAATGGAAAAATTACCATTATGTGAAAGCAATTCAAAGCAAACCATCCTCATCCATAAAATGCATTGAGAAAGAAGCCAACAATTTAAATTTCCAAACCTCAACATCTATTGTTCAAAACAAAGTGTTCAATCATAGCATTCTTGCACTAGTTCGAAACTACCCCAACAAATAAGCTAAGAGAATCGTCACTTACCCAATGATCAAACCAGAAGGAAGTATTAGCTCCATTATTGTTCTGCCCACATAGCCCCCTCAACACAAGAGGCCATATTTTACAGAGATTCTTCCATTGAAAGGAATCTGATTGTTGCACTCCAACTCCTCTACTCCAATCAACATTCTTTAAATACTTCCTTTTCAAAACAGACACCCAGAGGCTTTCCTTTTCAATAACTAACTTCCACACCAAGTTCATTAGACAAGCAATAATCATATTTTTGAGATTTTGAAATCCTATATGGTACAAGTCAATGTACTCTGTACTGTATTTCATTAGTAGATTAGTTAGAAGGTTTAGTTAGTTAATCAGTTACACAGTTAGTTAGTTACATAGTTTGTTAGTTCAATCCTCTCTGTATATATACATGAACAATGTAACTTGATAGACAGAGAGAATAATGCAATATCTTCTAGAGTTCAAAATCTGATATGGTATCAGAGCTATTTTCTTTCGATACTTCTTCGATTTTTTCTCTCTCAGCAAGCAAACGGAACCTTCTCTGGTTCTTTCTCGCATTTTCTTGGCAAAGCAAAAACACTACCTTCTTTGAATTTTCTCAGCAAGCTAACGTAATTTTCTCTATTTCTTCTTCTTTTCTTCTTCCGACAAACAAAAAACTGAAATCATTCTTCTTCATTATCTCAAGCTTCTTAATGGCAAATTTTTCAAGACCAGAGGAACTTTCTTCAAGTCCATTCTTCTTACATCCCAGTGAAAATCCAGCATTAATCTTAGTATCTCTAGTGTTGGATGAAACCAATTACTACTCATGGTTAAGAGCTATGAAGATGGCTCTTGTTTCAAAGAACAAGTTCTAGTTTGTGAATGGAACCATGCCTGTTCCAGACAAGAATGATGCTCTCTTTCCAGCATGGGAGAGGTGTAATACAATGGTGCTAACCTGGCTAATTTGATCTCCATCTCCAATAATTGCTCAATCTGTTATTTCTTTTGATATTGCTGCTGACATATGGAATGACCTAAAAGATAGATTTTCTCATGGTGATGCAGTACGAATTTCAGATCTTCAGCAAGAACTATTTTCCCTCAGGTAAGGTTCTCTCAATGTTACCTCATACCTTACTCGATTAAAGACTTTATGGGATGAACTACTTAATTTGTGACCAATTCCAATCTACTACTGTGATGTCAAATGCAACTGTGGAGCTCTCCAAATAGTCAAAACATACCTAGAAAATGATTACCTCATCAGGTTTTTGACAGGGTTGAATGATACCTTCACTCACATTAGATCCCAAATCCTCATGATGGAACCATTACCATCAATTAACAGAGCTTTTGCCTTTGTAATTCAGCAAGAAAGACAATCTGGACTGGCCAATCCTTTGCCATCTGAACCCACCATTCTATACAGCAATACTAGACCTCCTTCAACTCCCAATCCCAGCTATCCAAGACGATTTTATTCTTCTGGTAGGAGGCCTATTTGTACACACTGTGGACTTGAAGGACATACCATTAACAAATGTTATAGAAAACATGGACTTGGTTATAGACCTAGAGGGAAGCAAGTAACGAGTTTTGCCAATCAGATTGAACTGCAAAGTTCAAAACATACCAATGACTTTTCTTCAAGGCTGAGACCACCTTCTTCACCTGACTTGCAGCATAATGAAGTCCCAGATATGAACGATTCTTCTCACACTTAACGGCAATAATTTAGCTTCACTCAGGATCAATACATCAAACTCCTAGCTCTAATACAACAGTGTGACTCACAAACTGTTCAGGCCAATGTTCTTATTGCTCAATATGATATACAGCCAGACCAAGGTATACATTTTTGCTTCCATTCTAGTTATCAGGCGCAAAAGAACAACACCACATGGATTTTAGACTCCGGTGCTACTGACCACATTACTTGCTCTCTAGATATCTTTGAGTCATATATACCTATCCAAAATTCTTATGTCAAGCTGCCAAACGGCAACTAGATTCCTGTTTCTCATATTGGCACTGTCAAATTGAGCTCAACATTGGTCTTACTAGATGTTCTATGTGTTCCTAACTTTTTATTTAATCTTCTTTCTATTAGTAAACTTGCCACACAAACACCCTCTTCTGTTTTATTTCATTCTAATTTATGTTTTATCCAGGACACCAAGACTTTAAAGATGATTGGGTTAGCTGAACAACACAATGGACTATATTAGTTTTTAGTCCTTTCTTTCAAGCCTCCAAGCTATAGCATTTCCTCTAATACATGTTCTAATTATACTGTAACTACATATGATCTTAGTGAACTTTGGCATTGTAGATTAGGACATGCTTCCATTTCCAGAATGAAATTGTTACACCATACAAATCCTACTATCCAGTTTAAATGTAAAGACCTTTGTGATATTTGTCAGCTATCAAAATAAAGAAAGTTACCTTTTCCTATTAGCACTTCTTCCACAAAAAAATGTTTTGATCTTATACATGTTGATATTTGGGGACCTTTCTCTTCAGCATCAATTTATGGTCATCTTTATTTCTTAACAATTATTGATGATTTCAGCAGATACACCTGGGTTTTCTTGATGAAATCCAAATCAGAGACTAGAACTTTCCTTCAAGACTTTTATCAGTACATTGAAACCCAGTTTTCCACTAAAATCAAGTCTATAAGAATTGATAATGCTACCAAATTCAACATGCCTTCCTTTTATGCATCCAAGTGTATTCATCATTAAACTTCATGCATTTATACACCACAGCAAAATAGTGTAGTTGAAAGAAAACATCAACATATCCTTAATGTGGCACAAGCTATACGATTTCAAGCTCATTTACCTTTAAAATTCTGGGTAGACTGCATCACTCATGCTGTTTACCTTATCAATAAGCTTCTCACTCCTGTTTTACAAAATCAAACTCTTTTTGAAAAACTTTTCAAGAAAATTCCTTCTTATTCACACCTCAAAGTTTTTGGTTGTCTTTGCTATGTCTCCACCTTAGAACATACCAGACACAAGTTTGATCCCAGAGTTGCCAAGTGTGTTTTCATTAGTTTTTTCTCTGGAACAAAGGGTTACAGAACCTACAATCTTTCAACTCACAATATATCGATCTCTCAAAATGTTGTTTTCTCAAAAAATGGTTTTCTTTTTGCCTCATCTTCACCCAATTCTCATTCATTAGCTGAATCTTCTACTTCCTCCCAAAATAATCCTACTGCCTTTATTGATTTTATTGATATCAGCCCCTCTGCTAATAATAACCATTCTCCTCCTTCTCTGCCACCTAATAACCAATCTCTGTCCCCTTCAGCTTCTCCTTCTGACATTATCCCACTTCCCTTACCTTCCACCACTCCATCAAATTCTCACGCCCCCTCACAATCTCCATTGCTGAGAAGATCACTTAGATCTGGCCATGTGCCTACTAAACTCACAAATTATGTCTACAATATTCATCAACCTAAGTCCTATACCTCCCCACATCCTATTTCTTCAACTTTGTCCTATTCCAATCTTTCTCTTATTTATCATCAATTTGCTCTTAACATCACCCATACACCAGAACCTATGAGCTACTCTGAGGCTATTAAACATGCTTGCTGGAAAGAAGCTATGAGTTAAGAAATTCAAGCTCTTCAACAAAATAATACATGGCAAATTGTATCCCTGCCTGCTAATAAATAACCCATTGGTTGTAGATGGGTTTACAAACATAAATTTAACCCAAATGGCTTTTTGAACAGGTGCAAAGCTCGACTTGTGGCCAAAGGTTATACACAATAATCAGGAGTTGATTACTTGGAGACTTTTTCTCCAATGGCCAAAATGACTACAATCAGAACCCTCTTATCAGTTGCAACTGCTCAACACTAGTTTCTTCATCAACTTGACATCAATAATGCTTTCCTTCATGGTGATCTTCTTGAAGAAGTCTACATGTAGATTCCCCCTGGTTTCACTACAACAGTTCCTAATCCTGTATGCAAACTTCTTAAAATTTTATATGGTCTGAAGCAAGCCACTAGACAGTGGAATGCCACCCTTACTCAGTCTCTCATTCAATATGGTTTTATCCAGTCTTTGGCTGATCCTTCTCTGTTTCTCAACCATACGGTTGATTTTTTCACTGCATTATTAGTATATGTTGATGATATTATCTTAGCTGGTACGTCCTTGGCTCAATTCTCCAAAATTAAAGCTTTTCTTCATGATAAATTCCAGATTAAGGATCTTGGTACCTTAAGGTATTTTCTTGGTCTTGAAGTCATAAAATCTTCTAAAGGCATCATTCTTTGCCAATGGAAGTATGCCTTGGACATCTTGGCTAACACTAGATTCCTTGAGTGTAAACCAAACTCTTCTTCAATGGTTTCTTCTCCTAAACTCAGTAAAAATGATAGTCCTCTTCTTTCTGATGTCACCTCTTATAGAAAATTGATTGGCAAACTACTTTACCTCACCAATACAAGACCTGATCTTAGCTTTGCCATCCAACAGCTATCTCAATTCCTTGACTGTCCTACCACTAATCATTTAATCGCTGCCCATCGTGTCCTTTGCTACATCAAAGGAAGCCTAGGTCAGGGTCTGTTCTTTCTTGCCAAAAATGACCTCCAATTACACGCCTTCAGTGATTTAGATTAGGCTGCTTGTCCAGACATAAGAAGGTCTATCACTGGGTTTTGTGTTCTACTTAGTTCCTCCCTTGTCTCTTGAAAATCTAAGAAACAACAGATTATTTCTCGTTCCTCCTCTAAAGCAAAGTACCAAGCCTTGGCCTCTATGACCTGTGAACTTCAATGGTTGACTTACATTCTTCAGGACCTTGGCATTACTATTTCTCAGCCAGCTTCTTTGTTCTGTGATAACAAATCAACCATTCAAATTACTGAGAATCCAATCTATCATGAGAGAACAAAACATATTGAGCTTGATTGTCACTTAGTCAAGCAAAAATTACAATCTAGACTCATTCATCTTCTGCCAGTGCCATCTTCTCATCAGCTAGCAGATTTTTTGACTAAGCCTTTTCCCATTTCTCATTTTTTCTCTTCATTATCCAAGCTGGGCATCATTAACATTTATGCTCCAGCTTGAGGGGGTAATACAAGTCAATGTACTCTTTACTGTATTTCATTAGTAGATTAGTTAGAAGGTTTAGTTAGTTAATCAGTTACACAGTTAGTTAGTTACATAGTTTGTTAGTTCAATCCTTTCTGTATATATACATGAACAATGTAACTTGATAGACAAAGAGAATAATGTAATATCTTCCTGAGTTCAAAATCTGATACCATATCCCTAAACTTCTAAAGTTGATAATAGTATGCATTTTACGATTATTAGTTTCATTATCTCAAACAAAACTTTGTTGTATCTTCTCAATTTCATTCAAAGTAACCATATTAATTGCAGTGGATTATATAGTGTAAGTAGGGATAGATCCTATCACTAATTTTACCAAAATAACCTTGCCAGCTATAAGAGGCAATTTATTTTCTAACCAGCTAATTGATCTTGCATCTTCTTCACTAAATACGCATAGATGTGATGATTTACTCTCTTATGGATAATACAAACCCCTGGATATCAACCAGTATCATCAGTGACAAAGAAACCATACCTACTAATAAGGGCCTCTCTAACCTCTTAATTCACATTAAAAGAGAAGAAAATGTTTGACTTAAAATGATTTACCTTTTGACCAGACATCTTAGAAAAGTGAATCAAACACTCCATGATTGTATCAATTTATTGAATTGATACAATTCCCTAAACAAAAGTAAATCATCAAGAAATATCAAGTGGAAAATACCAACACCACCCTTGCTAGCTTTCAAAAACTTCCATCATTTATCGTTGACTATCTTATTAATAATGTGGGAAAGTTTATCCATACAAAGCATAAATAGATGAAAGGAGAAGAAGTCTCCTTGACATAATCCTCTAGTACGAAAGAATGAAACAATTTTACTTCCATTCCAAGAAACATTTAGAGATGTGGATGAGATACACTTTATAATTATATTGATTGTTTTAGGCAAGATATTAATCTAGGCTAGAACATCTGTAATAAAGTCCTAGTTTCAGGCAACATGTTAATCTAGGCTAGAACATTTCTAATAAAGTCCCAATTCAGATGATTGTGGGCTTTCTCCAAATATACCTTAAAAGCTAAAAAAAAAAAGGTATAACCTTTCATAGAGTGAAACATTTCTTGGGCTATGATGATGTTATCCTCAATGTATCTACCTAGCATAAAACACACTTGATAAGGAGAAACTAACTGAAGAAGAATGTGTTTAATTTGGTTCACCATCAACTTTGTAATGCATTTATAAATCATATTACATAACAAAATCCAGCAAAATTAGTTTATGAACTCAAGTTTCTTAACTTTGGAAATAAGACAAATTAGAATTTTATTGGTTTTACTAGTGTCTCCTCCTTTGAAAAAATTCTTCACAAAATGAAAGACATCACTACTCATTATCTACCAATTTTCCTGATAGAAAATTGCTAGGAAACCATCATCAATTGGAGCTTTAAGACCACTAATAGCAAACATAGCTTTCTTGACTTCCTCAAAAGTAACCTTTTGACTTAACTTCATATTATAATCCACAAAAAGAATTAGGTAAGACATAGCAGTATTAGCTAGCATCCTTTCCTCTAGATCATCACTAAACAAAATCTAATAAAATGAAATCATGAGACTCTCCAAAGATTGTTTATCTTCAATTTACTTACACTTCTAATTTCATAGCACATTGATTCTAATTTTATTCCTTTTCCCTATGGTCTTAGTATGGTAATATTTGGTGTTTCTATCTTCTTCAATAATCCACAATGTTATGAATTTTTGGTACCACACAATCTCCTCCTGAATCAAGATGTGATCAAGATCACATTGTTATTGGTTTTTTAAACGATGTAAATAGGGATTACACTAACTTTTCATAGCCCTCTAGATACTAGCTAGTCTATTAAAAATGCTTCCCTTTTTCATTCTAAGATGCCCAAAAACATTTTTATTCCATTCCTTCAAAGTTAGTTTTAGAGAGCTTAGTTCTTCAATAATGTTAGCCTTTGTAATCGATCGAGAAGCTAAAAATTGTTGAACGTTCTCATAAGTTAACCAAGAAACTTCAAATCTTAAAAGATGTCTATCATTATTACCTTAAGAATTGAATAAATTTATAACAATCAAATAATGATTAGAATGAAATTTGTGAAAGGTTTTAACAAATGTATCATTGAACTTTAAAGGTTTTAACAAATGCATCATTGAACTTTAACCTCTAATCCATATTACCTAAAGCTCTATCTAGATTATCAAAAAACTGAGGATCATTAGGATACTTTGGACCCATTCATATAAATCTGCTTCCTTGCATCTTTGCATTAATAAATTGCAATCATTTATCCTTTCATTGAAAAAGATTGGCCCCATACCAATTGAAAAGCACACCCCCTTTCTTTTCTAATAGGTCAGAAACATCATTCATATTACCCCCAACTACCTAAGCAACTGCGACATTATGGCTAATGCGCTTCAAATCATTCCAGAGAGCAATCTTCATATTTGGATTGGAATTTACATAGACAAAAGAGATAAATCAATCCTCAGTAACATTAGTCAAAACCTTCAAATGCATCAACCGGAAAAATTTTCTATATCAATTCCAAAGAAACTCTAAATTAATAGAATCAAGCCCAACCATTTTAAAAATATTAACTACACGTCCATTCTTAATTCTTGTCTCCAACAAAACGGGAATCTTTGAATTAATAGAATCCAATAATGTGTTAAATCTATTTGCAAACTTCACTTTTCTTGCACCTTGACAATTCTATGCTACAATTTTCTTAATCATGATAAACTCAAAATAAAGAAAGAAATATACATATAAGATAGCCTAGGCAATATCCATGTTCATTGCCTCTTACTCCACATGCATAGTATCATTTTTTAAAAACTCAATAGAATTACCCAAACTCACCTCAACATCCATATATATGACGTGGTAGAGGAAGTTTGTCAGATGGGTCTTCCTCAATTTCACCTTCACCAGATGATAATTGCGGACTCCTATGAATAGAGTTTACATTCAACATTTGGTTGCTTGCTAAAGCTACAAAACCTTGCGTTTCCGACACATGTGAAACCTGCTGAGATTCCATAACCAAGACTTTGTTCTCTTTGTTTGATTCACCGCTTGAAATCTTTTATGGGGTTTGATTAGACAGTACATGAATTTGTTGCTTTGATGGAACTTTAATAACAGGTGTAAAAACCTGCTGCAACATCGCTCTATCTGTCATATCAACTAATGGTATATAAGCCGTACCAACATGACCCCCAATTGATTTTGCTTTTATACATTGCTTCCTTACAAATCTTTGAGTTGAGAAACCTTCCTTCCATCATTCATCCCTCGTATTAACCCAGCAACTCTTGTCCTATCCTCCAAATCCTCCGCACGATCAACTTTACCTTCTTCCTCTTTATAAGTCTCGTTATTCAGCATATCAAAGCGACTACCCTTGACAATGCCTTCCCTTGGAGACTTCTGAATTTCAGCTTTAGAGTTTCGCATGTCCATTGTCCTTTGCCCTCGTCCATTCCTTTGGGCAATCATCCGGTCCCCATACCTATTCTGAATAGAATTATCTTTACTATCCTCAATAAGACCATTCCCATTAAAATTACTTTCATGCTCCTTATAAGCTTTTTCTAAAATTTTCTCGGGGCAATGTTCCATTACATGACCATATTTACCACACACAACAGATCAAATCAAATGGATGCTTTCATATTTGAATACAATATTCTTCTCCTGAAAAGAGAATTTTGATAAAAGTTCTTTGTTCAAATCATCTTCCACACAAATCCTAACATACTTCCTCTTGCTTGCTCTCTTGTAGTATTATCCACTTTCAAGATTCTCTTAACCTTATTTTTCAAAAAAGTTAGAAATTTTTTATCAAAGCATCTAATTGAAAGATTAGCGATGCGAATCCAAACCGTAACCTTGTCAATAACATCTTCTACCGAATCAAAAGATGGATTCTAGGTCCATACGGTCAAATAATGATCAAACAAGAGTCATAGACCTCTAGTTAATACAAATTCATAATTAGAATGAGCATTAAAATGAATAAGGTAATAATCATTAAATAAGTTTATTATATCAATCATTCCATCCCTTTCTTAGAGTCATTGCAACAACTTCTCCAAAATTCTAAAACCTATTCATCCTTTCCTCCTCTTCCTTAGAGATGATTATATTTGGACAAGGATAACCTTCATTCAAAATATCTACCACCTTAAATCCACTAAAATCTTCCTCATCCATCTCTTCCTCCTCACCCAATTCCATCCCTTCCCGTTGATCCATATTCAAAATTCCCACTAAGGACTCCTTATATGATTTTATTCCAGCTTCCTTTTCCTTCAAAAGTTCATTTGTAGGTTCTTGAACAATAACATTATTACAAGATACTTTCTTCCTACCTTCCCCTGAAAGTGATCCAGTACCTTGTTTACTCTTTTTCACATTTCTTTACAAGAGATCAACCTTCTCAGTGGAAGGTTTCGATGTCGGGTTTAAAGATTCTTCCATACAAACCCTAGGAGAGCTCTTCCCTAACTTTATTATTTATTCTGACTATTAGTTTTGATGTTTTATCATATATATATATTCTTCCGATATGCTTTACTTTTATTATTTTTAAAAAATATTTATAAGTTTTAGAATTTGATATAAAAACTTGAACTTAATTTATTTTTTAATTATGTTAATTTATTAATTATTTTTCTTTCACACTTATGTTTTATATTTAATATCATTAGTGATAATAAATTATTTCTAATTTTCAATTCAGGGAGATTATAAATTTTTATGCATATATGTCAAAACAAATTGAATAATATTTTTATGCATATTGCGTATCCCACTTAATGTATCAACTAACTTACTCCTCAAGATTCAAAATTTTATTCAACAAATATATTGTATGTTTCTGTTCATTTGGAAAAAAAATAAATTATTATTCCAAAAAGGAAATTAAATTTGATTCATAGTACAAAATACTTTATATTACTGATTAATGAAAAGTAGATACATCATTAAAAAATAATAATTAATAATTTTTAACATCAGCAAAAGAAATTTTAACAGGTTTTATTGGCATGGCAACACATAATAGGTGAAGTATAAAGTTGATTACAGTAAAATAAATTTAAATCCTTTCCAAAAAAAATTAAGCCAACAATTCTATCTTTTGACACAAATCATTATATCTTTTGAAATGAAAATTTGTATCATTTAAAATGAAATTTTATCTCTTTTAAATGGTAAAAATCATGTCTTTAAAATGAAAAATTATGGCATTTGAAATAAAAAATTATAAATTTTCAAGTTCAACAATTATAATTGATGCATGAAACTTTTCAATGTCTGCTAGTAGTTCAAGATCTAGACCTTTAGTAGATAGAAAAAAAAATAGGCATTATCTACTATGTAACACTTTTTTAGTGGTGTAGATTTACACCATTAAATTAATATCCATAATTTAATTAATTTTAAATAGGACATAATTACTATTTTAAAATGCATTATATCATAGCTATTAATTTAATGATATAAATTTACACCATTAAAAAAATGAAGCACCATAACTTTTTTTAAAAAAATATCACAACTATTTAAACTTTTCCTTTTCAATGTTTCTCCCTAACAATTACAATCATTACAAAATTGATTAACTGAAAAGTATAAGAAAACTTTTAGTTTTATTTTCTACAATTTTTTAAATTTTTATTGTATATATCTTAAGAGATTAGTTCATATATAATTATTTAATTAAGGGAGGTTAATATTTCTTTGAGTAAAGTACTGTTCTCCGCACCTAATAAATGACTTCTATCCGACAATTCCTCGACATTGTATCTTTACTTTTATCATGTAAGGTAGCATACCGCAAAGAGAGTACTGATCTAAGCACAATATGTTGAACAAGTTTTAGTTTTTATCCTATGAATGTGCGAAATATTTTAATTTCAAATATAGAATATTATAGGAGAAAGAGTCTAAAAAAATATGAAATATCACTGAAAATGCTGAGAAAACCAGATTTAGGAATTCAGTCTTGTAAGATTACAATCACATGTTAAAAGAAAAAAATTTATAATACACTATTAATATATAATTAATAGTATACCAATATACTATTAAATCTAATTATTAATAGATTATATTATATGCAAGATTTGAAATTGATATAAAATAAATTTTATATATAATTAAATTTAATAATATACTAATATAAAATATTACATCAATAATCTACTCCGGTCTCTCCCTTAATCCTCTCTCAGCCTCTCCTTTTAAAATTTCTTGCACGTAGCGACGGAATATCACTTTTTGTTGTTTCAAGTCGGACACGTTGCACATGCGACGTGTAACTAATTTGTCCATTAACGCGAAGGAATTGAAATTAATAATGCTATACAAGATTAAATTATTGCAATTAATCTGAGATATATAAGAACTTTAGCAGCAGGCGGTCTTTTTTTTTTTAATAACAAGGATAGTAAGTCACTTAACGCTTACGTAAATCAATAGAGTTTTATTTGATGGACTGTTTGGCATGTAAACTATGTAGTATAACCCTGTACACACTACAAAAAAAAGGATATACAGATTACAAAAGTCATCTGTATAAATCAAATTTGTCGTTTGTATATATATTATAGACGACAAAGTCGTCTGTATTGAGTCATCTATGTAAAATTGTGCTTGTTATACCCTATACAGACGGTATTTTTTTCGGTCGTCTGTATAGGTCCGACCTATACAGATGACACTCGCTATACAGACCACAAGTCGTCTGTATAGGTTTTGACCTATACAAAAAACATTAACTATACAGATCACAGTGTCGTCTATATAGGTCCGACCTATACAGACGACATTGTAATCTATATAACATGTGGTCTGTATAGGTCCAACCTATACAGATGACATTTATGGTTTGTATAGCTAATGTCGTCTGTATAGGTCCGACCTATATAGACGACACTGTGGTCTGTATAGCTAATGTCGTCTGTATAGGTTTGACCTATACAAACCACAGTGTCGTCTGTATAGGTCCGACCTATATAGATGACACTGTGGTCTGCATAACTTTTATCATCTGTGTAGGTTGAATCTACACAGACGACTTTGTAGTCTGTATAACTGTTGTTGTCTGTATAGTCTTTGTCATCTGTATAAGTTATTTTTTAAAAAAATATATAAAATTCTACAAGGATTCATGATTTTTTTACATATCATGATTATTTATTTATTTATATTTATATTTATATTTATTATTTTTTTACATTTATATTCATACTTAGTTATTTATATATAAATAAAATAAAATGATAAAAAAATTAATTTGATAAAATTAAAAGTTATTTAACACAATCAATTATAGTTATAAAAAGAAATGAAATATTCACTAACTCTGAATAATGTATAATAAAGTAAGTAAGTCACTTACATACATACTATAAAGTAGCAAATTAAATATATGATACAAACTATCTAAAATAACAATTGCCACTGCCATCATCATTAGTGTCATCTCCATCATCTGAAGGTAAATGCCAAGGTTGGGGTGGAGGTGGACACGGCTGTGGCTGGGATCAGGGTAAGGGTCGTTGCTGTTGAGAATCCAAAGGATGCTATATGCTATGAAGCAGAAGGCATCTCAAAAGCTGGATTGTACTTTTGGTCGAGGCATTCTTCTCAGAAGAGGAGATGGTACCTCGAGCGGAGGGAGAGAAAATCCCAAAGACTATAAAGCAGCATGCATGCCCTCAAGGAGAGTGTGGTTCTTCTGCTGCCACTTCTCATGATGACGAATACGCTTATCCACATCAGCTAAAGCCTCCTGAGTCACGGTAACATATGTCTGAATCTCCTCCATAAATGTTGCATCCTAGTATGGCCTCGGAGGGAATGTTGCAGTGGATGAACTAGCATTACTGGTGCCATATGGTGTCATAGCAGGCATACGACCAACTGCCTTTCTGTGCCCTCGGCGAGTGCTGAATGCCTCATCAACAATAGCAAGCTCGTCAACACCCGGTGAACCTACCAAAGAACTACTGGAGGAAGCACTAGACTGTAAAAATCTATTAGTGGCCAATTCCAGCATCTTGGCCTTGATTTTTAAAACAAAAATATAATTTCAATGAAAATTTTTTCATATAGTAAGAAAAATTATTTAATCAGAAAGTAATTACTTACATAAGCAGTCTCAGCATCCGAATGCACCCACTCTCCTGTGTGATACGTATGACGCTCACGAAAATTCTCCCTCACTGGCTGCCATTCACCTGTATCCTTATTTCTTTATACCAATTTCAAAACATGATATTAACAATTAGTAAAAATTTGGATGATAGCACTATGCATAAATTTGAATATACCTTATCATGTCGTGCTGCTGCAATAGACTTTGATCCATGGTGATCATTATACAATTTTTTTAACTTATTCTTTGAATTTCTTCTAGATAATTCTTGCATATTTAAACCAAAATATTTGTAATTAGAAAATAAACAAATCAAATGTCAAAAATGGCGAATAACTAATTGTACTTTAACTTTACCTTATACTCGTTACTGTCAAAGTATGTACATAACCTATCCCAATAATTAATTGAAATATCAGTGGGACAAGTTTGCCTCACACTACTAAGATCACGAATGTCATCTTGACCACTATGTTCTAAGAAATGCCAGTGGAGCACGGACTTTCAATCTTTGTATTGATCGGCTATTGTCCGCTGGATACCCATAATAATACATCCCTGCTCCTCAGGCTCAACATTCACAAATTCAAAGTGAGACTACATTGGAATATGTGAAAACATTTTCTATTATTGTTTCTATCAATCTCAATTTAAAAAAATAATATCAAGAATTTTTCGCAGTACTTACACAAACTCCATGCACGACACGCTCTTGCTGCTCCTCGAGCACTTGCCTCCAATTTTTATGAAAGGGCTCACAATGCTGCCTGACTAGCACTCCTATGTCGCGTGCAAAATGCTTTGAATTTGGACCAATTGCCTGCCATGTACTCGTTTTATCGAAGCAAACAGGCAAAGGCCTCCCATCATTCTTTTGTATTTTTTGGTGAAGGGATAAGGACCTTGATTTGCTATGATACCGTTGACCTAATGCAGCTTTCAAACACAAAACTTTGTTAAGAACATAAATTTGCAAAAAAAAATATAAAGTAGAATACTTTACTATAACCCATTTTACATGTCTCACACTGGGAAGGGATATAAGTGGGATTTAGTGGTGGGTTGTGTCCATCGTCTCCTCTATGATAGTGTGACATAATATCAGTCATGGCTATCAAGCATTGTTACATATAATTAAATACAAATGATAGTTATTATCTTCTATAAGTAAATAATACTTGTGATAAATGAAATAATTCATTCTTCCATGATAAATTACATTAACATATACAGAAAAAGTTGTTCAATAATAATTGGGGTAACTAGTTACAAATGATACTTACTATAAAATCTAAAATTATCAAAATATAATACCTAATAACTATTAAGAAACCAAAAGGTCCTAATCCTAATCAGATTCATCATCAATGAATGTTGCAAGGTCATTATCTTCTTCATCAGTTGAATCATTGTTGCTGGACTCCAAAGTCTCATCTTCTGTGTAATTCCTAATGGTTTGATCTTCTATATCATCGTCATCATTTATAAAATTATCATACATCTGCGAAGCAACCAGAACATTTCTAGAAGATGAAATAGAATGAAGGTCATGGTTTTGATCCCACAAGGTAATCAAGGCAAAATCTCCAAGATCTACTATGAGGACAAAGTTTGTAGAGTTATCATCCTGCAAATAGGATACACCATTGGCACTAATATGATCATCGTCAGGAACATCCCATACATCACGATGCACCACATTATTTATAACTCGTAAGTTTAGTCCGTTAAGAGGATCTTCAATAAAAAAAACTTGTCGTGCTTGAGATGCAAGTATATATGGATCATCTCTATACCACTGAATACTGATAGAAATGCTTTTTATATTTTTATCTATGATAATTTTATTTTTCTTATGATCGGTTTCATACCATTTACATTTGAAAAGAGTCACATAATAGTTATGTAGATAACTTAACTCTATAACTTCTTCCACAATACCATAAAATGTGTTATCTTCAATTCCAAACACAGAAACCCCATTGTTTTGTGTTTTGTGCTTTGCATCTCGAGAAGTTGTTACAAAATGAACTCCATTTACCACACACGCTGAAAATGACATAACTGTGAAGCTTGGTCCAGAAGCTAAGGACAATAGCTCATCAGTCGCCTCAGGAGATCCATTCTTATGAATGTGGTAAATCTATACAATTTTTTAAAATGAAAAACAACAACATAAGTATAAAATAAAATTGTGTAGCATTAGGGTGTAATAAGAATGATAAAGAATTACCTTTGAGTAAAATCACGAAAGAAATTGGGTTCTTTGCAAATGTTCAATGTTTTGACAACCACTTGCTTGTAATTGTTGTTTATGTTCACTACATTATAGAAGAGGCTCATTAGGAAATAGAATGAATTGGATAAAATGCAAAAATAATTTAAGGGACTTACTCTAAATATTTTTGAATTTCAGGACAATTGTTGAGGATGTACCATATTGCTGTATCACGATCCTTCCTATCTAAATGAACAACATGCTTTCTACCAATAGGTCGACATTGAGATCTAAAAATTGACAATTGGCTTTTTGTGCTCACATTGGCTATATCTTGATTACGATGAGTCTGATTGAATTTTGTTTCCACCCCTTGCAGATACATAGAACAAAATGTCAATGCCTTATCTATAACATACCCTTCTGCAATGGAGCCTTCAGGTCGAGCACGATTCCTAACATAGTCTTTCAACTTCTTTATATATCTCTCATATGGATACATCCACCTAAAATGAACAGGACCCCCTAATAGTGTTTCTTCAGGAAAATGTATCATTAAGTGGACCATTATGTCAAAGAATGCTAGAGGGTATATCCTTTCAAGTTTGCACAAAATCAGTACAATATCTTCCTTAGCTTGCTTCACATCCTGCTTATTTAGAGTTCTTGCACAAATTTGGTTAAAGTAATTGCACAACTCAATAATCGGTAGTGCTAGCTCTTTTGGAAGAAAAGCTCGCACTACAGGTGCTAACAATCGTTGCATAATTCTATGACAGTCATAGGACTTTAACCCCTTGATTTTTGTGTCATTGTCGACCACATTCTTTCTTAGACTTCTAGCAAACCCATCAAGAAACTTCACGTTTTTAATGGATCGACAAAATCAACGTTGATTTTCCTAACTTAACATGTATCTAGGATGTGGTTTCATTTACCTCCCCTCCACATCCCCCTCTTTTCGTATAAGTGCAATTCTGGTCTTATATTCATGTCGGCTAAGTCACGCCTTGCATTATCTGTATCTTTCGATTTATGTTCAATATCTAGGAGTGTACCTATAATACTGTCACATACATTTTCCTCAACGTGCATCATGTCAATGTTATGCCTCAAGCTCATTGTGGACCAATATGGAAGCTTGAAGAAGATACTCTTTTTACTCCAATTAAGTTCATCTGCACCTCTCTTCCTCTTAACTCCACCCCATTGCATGTGTTTTCCAGGCAATCTCTGACGTACTCTACTTAATTGATCCATGATCATATCATTAGTAAATTTTCTCGGAGGGGCTTTCCTCTCAGCCTTTCCATCAAAGTCTTTACTGTTTCGCAGGTTGTGGCTCCTCAAAAGGAATTGATGATGACCAACATAAATAACTTTTCCTCTAATCCTTATTAATGGCGTGTCTTCATTACAAGTGGGACAAGCTTTGTATCCTTATCCGCTCCAACCTGATAAACTACTTCAAGCAGGGAAGTCGCTTACAGTCTACATTAATGCCACTCGCATCTTAAACATGCTATTCGTAATGGCATCTCGGGTTTCAACTCCAATCTCCCATAATTGATTTAGTTCTTCAACAAGTGGTCTTAAGAAGACATCTATGTCTTTTCTTGGAGATTGTGGCCTAAGGATTAGTAGTGTTAACATGAAGAAGGACTCTTTCATACAAAGCCATGGTGGCAAATTATATATGGTCAGCACAACTAGCCATATACTGTATGATATACTCATATTACCAAAAGGATTAAATCCGTTCGCACTCAAACCTAACCACACATTCCTCAGCTCTGCTGAGAAATTAGAATACCTTCTGTCAAAATCTTGCCAAACTTCCCTATCAGCAGGATGTCGTAAAACCCCATCTTTGGTGGATCGTCCTATTTTATGCCATGTCATATCTTTTACCAAGTGCCTTGATCCGTATAATCGCTTCAACCTAGGGGTCAATGGAAAATATCGCAAGACCTTTTGAGGAACTTTTTTCCCTTTTGTATTTTTGTCAACCCATCGACTCTCCCTTCAAATTAGACTCAGCTTTAGCATGTTCTCTCCAAAAGAAGGCATAATCATGCTTGCAAGCATGAATTAATTCATAGCCTAATCCTAACTTATTAAGCCATTTTTTAACATCATAATGTGACCCAAGCAATTTGTTATCATTCGGTAATGCCTCCTTTAATAATTTTAGTAAGGAGTTAAACGACTTATTTACCCACTTGTAAAATACCTTCAGATGCATAAGCTTAACTAAGAAGTTTAACGAGGAAAATGTTGTACAACCGGGGTAAAATTCTGTTTCAACTTCTGTAAATAAGTCATTAAAGGCTTGTTCATTAAAGGTTTCTCCCCCTAATGTGTCCTCATTTTGAACTTCATCATTATTACCTGCTTCATCAGTGGCATGAGGGCCAATAAAATCATGTATGACATCAATCATCTCATCAGCATTATGTACAAGTGCTCCACACATAACCTCAGCCTTAGGTATATACCCTTCACCGTGATGGACCCAGTTTGTATACAATATATCAAATTCATTATCTATTAAGTGTGCCTCCAAGGTATCCAATTTCTGGTACAACACATTCAAACATTTCTTGCATGGATATTGTACCATCCCTCTATCATCGACAAAGTTTTTGGCTCTATCCACAAATGCAGTAGCACCATTCCAGTATGCATTAGATAACCGATCCCGTAGGTTTATCCAGCTTTTGTCAACAGACATGACATAACTAGCCTACAACAACACAAGTCAGCATGTAATTCAATTATATGTGTTTGTTTGTTGTGTATGTTTGTTGTGCGGCCTAAATCTACCTTATCACTCCACTTCTAATAGGTAGGACCCTATCCCATTTGGAATTTCCCCTTATTATTATTTTCACTTATCCACGATGCGTTTCATAAATGATGAAATTTCGGCAGCATCTCCCTCTCATTCTCCAAGTGTGTATACTATACACCGATATAGTACATGCCCAGAGAATATTAGAAAAGAAAGAAATTTCAACCAAGTGAAACGACGAATAGATAAGGTTATTACAATAACTGATGAAATTTCGGCAGCATCTTCCTCTCATTCTCCAAGTGTGTATACTATACACCGATATAGTACATGCCCAGAGAATATTAGAAGAGAAAGAAATTTCAACCAAGTGAAACGACGAATAGATAAGGTTATTACAATAACTAAAGGACATATCCCAAACTGTCCATATTCTCTGGACAATTCAAGTGTTGGTTCATCTAAGAAGATCAACCAACCCTTAAACAGGTCTAAGGTTATAGCGCAAATATGATTCAAATTTAACATAATGTAATTTCTAGACTAGTAGTCTTGATAATGACTAGAACATATACGTTACACTATTAAACGATAACATTCAACAAACATATCTATATATAGTATATTAATTGCCTTTTACCATGGTAAAATTTACAAACTACATGGATGTAGTTCACAACTCTTTAATTTTGTATAAAAAATGACATTGGATATGTTCTTTCAAATAATGGAATAGGAATTTTTTATATCATTTTGTAATGATTATAAGGAATTCTTGATATCATTTTACGAATTATGCATTAAATTAAATATACATTAATTAATATTTTTTTAAGATTTTATACATCCTCATGTACTATTTCAAATTTTTTATTTTTTTACTTGTTTTATTTACAATTCAAATACTATTAAATAATATAAATTTAATATAGAGGAATTTTTTATTATAAAAATATTTTAAATTTTTTATTAAATTAAATTAAATTATTTTATTATATATTTTAATTTTAATTATTTAATGATGTTAGTAATGTTTCTCTATCTTTTATTTATTTTATTTTATCTTTTCCAATTTTTTATATTTACTTTTATTACTCATGATCCATATATTAATATCACTAAATAGTGTATATATATAACATTATATATTTTGCATTTAAATTTTATAATATATTAATTAAAATTTTATCAAGACTTTATACTTCAAATAATGTACATGCTATTTTCTTCATCTTCATTTATATTATTTACGACTCAAATATTATTAAATAAACCCTAAATTTATTACAATATAATTTTTATAGTAAAAATATTTTAAATAAAAAATATATTAACTAAAATTTTATCAATGGCTTACAATCCATGTACTATTTTTCTTCATTTCATTTATTTCATTATTTGTTTTTTTCTTCATATTTTATGTCTCCCCCTCTTTCAATTTTATCTAATTCATTGTATGCTTTTCTTATTTTCTTTGGTATTGTCCATGATGTTTAAAATTCAAATAATAATATTTCTAAGTAGTATAAATATATCACGTTATATTTTTTTATTATACTTCACATATTGTTTTCAATCTTTTTATTTATTCTTTTTTTATATGCACTCCAATTGTTTATAATTTAAACACCAATACTATTAAGTAATATAAATATAATATGATATATTTTATTTAACTTATTTGAATATTTTATACAAATTGGACTTTAAAAAAATATATAAATTAGTTGATTGCATATTTTATTTTTTAAAACAAAATTTAAATATTTTAAAATTTTATTATTTTTCATTATAATGATCAAGTATAATATTTTTAATTAACATCGATTAAGATTCTATCAAGAATTTACAATTATTTCTGTTTTAAATATTTTAAATTTTTTTATTTTTCATTTCTATTTTTAAATTATTTTTAATAAGTCAAATATTTTATTTTTAAATTTTAAATTTTTATACAATTTTCAATAAATTTAAATTTTAAAATAAAATTATTACTTAAATTAATTAATTACTTATTATAATTTTTATTATAAATTATTTTAAATAGCTTAAAATTTTATTTATTTAATTAATTAATTATATATTTTATTTTCTTATTACTTAGCTGCTCACCTATTATTTTTATAATAATTTTATTTGTTCCTCTATATGTTTTTCTCATTTTTTATGTGAACTTCTATTATTGATAATTTAGATACAGATATTATTAGGTGATATAAATATAGTATAATATAATATATTTTATTTTTTACTTATATAAATATATCAAATAAATTAAAACTTAATATTAAAATTATTAAAAATTATTTAAGTAAATATTTTATTTTTAAAATAAAATTTAGATATTAAATTAAATATTTTTATTTAAATGTTATTATTTTTTATAATAATTTCTAAGTATTATATTTTAAATTAAAAATATACTAATTGAAATTTTGTCAAGAATTTTCAATTTACACTCTATTTTTCCTCCCTTCGTTTATTCTATTATATATTTTTCTTCATTTTTTTCATATTCATTTTTTCTATTTAAGTTCATATACAATATATTGAATAATATAGATACAATATAATTTATTTCTTTGTATTATAAAATTTTTAATAACTTATGTTTTGTTTTTAACTTTTATTACTCTATAATATGAAAAAATATTATTATCATTAAATATTCAATTCTCCATAAAATTATAGAAATTTTTTCCTATTTTAATCTTACTCTTTTTCTCATTCTTATTTTCGTCATTATACAAAATATGATATAAATATTATTTTTTATATTTATTTTTTGTTATTATATATTTATATAATTAAATTATATATACTAAAATTTAAAATAATAAAATCACCTACTCTATTTTTTTAAAATTTTTTATATATTATATAATATATTTTAATAAATAAATAAATTATTATATCTTTTAAAAAATTATTATTTTTATTAAATATTGATCGGTGCGTAGCACAAGCTTAAAAGCTAGTATATAATATGACATAGTACTTTTTTATTAACAAAATATTTGCTATACATTAAAATTTTAATTTATTTTTTTAAGTTCATATTCTACCTTTAATAATAGTTATATAACTTTATATCTTACTAAGTATTTCTCTTCCTTTTTTTACACAATTCATTTTTTTCCTTTTTTCAATTCTTTATGTTCAACCCCATTACTTATATTCTAACATCAATATCTTAAATAAATATATTTACAATAAAATGTACTTTTTCAATTTTGACATAATAATTTAATAAGTGAAAATTTTAATTTACTTGAAATTTATTCTTTACTCTTATGTTACTTTATAACTCACTCATTTTTTCTTTTCTTTTTCCTTACTTTATTCCACATTTTCCAATTTTTTTTGTTATAACTTAAATGTTAGTATTGCTCAGTGTTGATATCATACTGTATATTTAACTTTAAGCATATAGTTGTTATAGTATGTACATAAATAATTATATTTAATAAAATAATTTTTTATATATAATATTTATTATTCTCATTTTAAAAAAAAGAAGCCTGTGTGTAGCACGAGCTTAATACTAATTTATTTTATCACAACGTATCTTCCATTTATTTAATCATAATAAAATATATTTTATACTGATAATTTATTGTAATTACATTTAACTGAATTAAAATTTTTTATCTATTAATTAGATAGTGTACTTTACATAGGGGAAGTTGCTAAATGAACAATTTATATACATTTGTTGTAAAGTAATTTCATCATTTACTTTTTTAAATGGTCGTAAGGGTTTCGTGAAATTATAGATTATAAGGCATTTTATATTTTTATTTTCTAATTTTGTGAACTTCTACATAAATTCTATCTGATGTATTTTCTATTGAACTCATAATACAATTGATCTAACAAATATATGAAATTATAAAAGATATTAATTGTTGTAATCTTCACAGTAAAGCAATAAAACATGAAAAAACATCACTACATTAATATTAACCACTATATAAATATCATTCAGTAATTATAATAGCAACAATAGCAACAATTTATAAAAGTCATTCAACAATCAAAATGAAAGTAAAAATATATATATAATATATTTATATCAAAGTTATTAGAAAAAATCTCTATCATTTAGACATATTATGAAAAACAATAGTTTCCCTACTGAGAAAATATATTTTATAGTATTGCGTTAATGAAAATACATGAATTTCAGCTATACAATACATAAAATGTTGATAACATGCACATAACTTCATCATATAATATGTATATTAATTCAAAAAAAATGATTTCAATCCATTCAACCCATAAGACAAATGTATAATCTACAATTCTATAGCAAACAATGCATAACAATTATTAAATAAATTAAAAAAATGTAATAAAAAAATAAAAAAGAGAGGAGAGCTAACTCTTAAAAGGAGAGGTGCACAGAGTAAAAAACAGAGAAATAACAGTAGTTGAAGCGGCTAAAAATGGAAAGGGGAAGGTGTTGTGTGAGCTTAAATACTAAGGATAAATACAAACGACATGTGTTGTCTGTATAAACTACATAGTCATATATATTGCCTTTAATGAAGGGCAAAAAAATTATTTTATTAATGGCATCTATACAGATGACAGAGGCGTCTATATAGACCCCATTGTTATCTGAAAAAATGGATAAAATTTCCACTTTACCAGCGTAAGATTTCTGCTTCTCGTGCCATTAATTTTGTCTCACACTGTATTGCACCACGTGTCTTCTGATTTCTCCTCTGGTCAAATATGTCTGCCATGTGTTGTCTAATAGGTCAACCTGTGTGTCTAGTCTAATATCTGCCCTATCAGTCTACACATGACATGTGTCGTCCTATCAATGGCTGGTCAATATACGCTTTACACGTGTCGCCTAATCCCTAGACGTGGTCAGTCCTTCCCCTACTGCCTTTACTCATGTGTCACGTGCACGTGATTCCTCACCTGCTCTCTCACCACGTGTTAGCTCCCTATGCATTCTCGCCTTTGCTCCTGTTACACGTCTGCTATTCTGTCTCTTCTCTAGCCACGTGTCAACTCCATATGGGTTCCTGCCAACTGGTCATGCTCATCGTTTACTGCTCTGCCTTCTTCTCTTGCCACATGTTAGCTCCTTCCTGCCCTGCGTCAGCACATGCTATAATCTCAGCTTGCCGGTTGTACTGGCACTCAATCATGCTAGGATTTGCATTTCATTTACCTAAACATTATCTATACGTGTAAAAATAAATCTAAAAAAGATTGATAAACATATATAAATTATGATTTTAATATTATAAAATATATTTAAATTATGTTGAATATTTATAATCATGAAAAAACTTCTAATTTTATTGTAAAATTAAAATTTTAATACTACTTCCTACTGTATTTTAAGAAATTAATATTTTTAATATAACAATTAAATTATGCTTAAAATTTTAATTGGATAGATTTTAAAATTATAACAATAACTTTCTAGTATGTATAATGGTAATGCTTAAACTTTAATTTTAATTATGATAAAATTAATATTTATTTATTATATTTTAAAAATTACACCTATATAAATTAAGTAAATCTAATTTTTTTCAAATATATATATGTGTGTGTCATTCATCTCACTAGTTTAACCACCCGATTTATCTGATTGAACTAGTATGACCTTCACCCACTTGTCTTGTCATATTAATGGTCGAATTGAGTTTTAAAACATTATTTTTATGTTAACTGTGCAAATAAAATGTATAAAGTATTAAAATGTAATTTACTTGTATTTATTTCTAGTTATATATTTAGATTTAAAATGACTAAACCTTGAACATGTGGTACAATAATTAAGTAATATGACATATATCAATATAATCCAATTATATTAAATTTTAAACTTATTGAAGAATAAACCATACAATAGAGAAAATTAAAAAAATTAGACAAATACATTTTTTGGATATTTAAAGTATTTTTTTGTGAAAAATTATATTATAATATATTATTATGATCTAGATATATTTACATTGCAATTGTAATTAACAAAAGTAAATAACAGAAACAAGAAAAATGTAAATCAATTAAAATAAAGTGGAATAATAAGAAAATTATATAGTTAAACAACATGAAAAATAAATATATTCTTAATGATTAAATTAAAAAATTTGATTTCACTAGTTTATTTTACAATAGAAATTATTTTACATATGTATACATGTATGTCAATGATATTGACATATGAACATAGTTAGCTAAATATAAAGATAGATATATAAAAAAAATAAAAATAAAAAATTGGAACTGTACATAAACCTAAACAAAGTCTCAATTATTTTTAAAATTAGTTTTAATATTTAAAAAAATTACGAAAGCATTAAAATTTAATACATTGTATCTATTTTATAATCATAATTATATTTAAAATTTATACAAGGATTGAAATGTGTGATATGTAGTAAAATAATTCAGTTAGATTAGATCTTCAACTTAATGAAGGAATTATTCTAAAAAAACCTTGATTACTATATATTTGTAATAGAGGTCTTTATATATATATTATTAATAAAAAAGTGATTAAACAAAAAAAATTCTATTTCAAAGTTTTTTTTCTAAATTTTTTTTCTATACTTAATAATTCCATTAAATTTAAAAATGATATATAAAGATAACAATACATCCTTCAATACCAATGTATATTTTTCTTTTATCTTATTCAAAAGAAGAAAGGTCTCTATTAGCTCTTCTTTAAATTTAAAGATTTTACATACAATACTAAAAATAAATGAAAAATATATCAATAAATTTTATTAAATAAATTTAATGATAATATAATCATAAAGGATATTTATCAACCTCCATCCTATTATAGGTAAGAATATTTGATCACATCATTAAAATCAAAAGAATGAAGTGTATACTGTAGAAATGTATCTTTTAAATTATGTTAAGTAGTTATTTTCTGTAAAAGATGTTAAGTAGTTGTAACTCTTATGCAACATTTTGAGATATCATAATGATACAAATATTATTTTTCATAGAAAGGCATGACATAACATGATATTGTCTTTAGTAACTGAATATAGGTTACAAAAAGTTGATATATTCTAACTTTACTTTATTATCATTCCTATCACTATGTATTTTAGAGATACCTATACATAGAGTGATTGCAATAAATATTTTGAGCAAAATTACTTTCTTATTTATTATTTTTTATTCAAATCATTAATGGTAAATAAAGGTCTGTGCTATTAATATTTTTAGGACACTTATACAAATTTAATCTTTGAAACCCTAACTTTACAATCAAAATTAATGCTAGACTAAAAAAAGGAAATAATATTTTTATTTCTAAATTTGATGATTAAATATTAATTGAAATAATTTTTTAATACATTAATATAATATAATAATGGTCATCAATTATATTTGAAATAATTTTAAAAAATATGCCATTTTTTATTTTAATTCATTTCTCTAAAATTTAAGATGATTGAAATGATAAGATATTTTTTAAAATGATTTCATATAAGAAATGATTATAAAATAAATAATTAATTTAAAAATATTTATATTTTGATATTTTATAATTGATAATACTAACTAATTATTATTTTTGAATGGAAAACTTTTACTCATAGTTTTTATCTTATAAACAATTTTCATTACACAATTACTTTTAAATGATTAATTTTTACATAATCAAATAACTTAAAAAAATAAAAAAAAATCTCATTTAAGAATATAAAATAAGATGTAATGGGAAAAAATTTTTACATAATGAGTAATATATTTATATTTAAATAGAGTTTAAAATATTTAACATATATATATATTGGTGATCTATAAAGACCACATATGTGGTCTGTATAGGTTGGACCTATACAGACCACAAGTGTGGTCTATATAGGTCCAATATGGTTTGTATAGGTCCAAGGTGGACTTATACAAACCACACGTGTGGTCTGTATAGGTGGAGATTTATACAGACCACAGAAACTCTATACAAACTACTCATGTGGTTTGTATTAAATTAGGTTATACTGACCACAAATGTGGTCTGTATATGTTAGGATCTATACAGATCACACCTGTGGTCTATATAAGTTAGGATTTATATAGACCATACTGTGGTTTGTATAGCCCAACTCTATACAGACCACAAGAGTGGTCTGTATAGATAAGATATACAGACCACAGTGGGCTCTATACAAACCACTCTTGTGGTCTGTATAGAGTTAGGCTATACAGACCACAGCGTGGTCTATATACGTCTATTCGAGTTTCTATTTCTGTGGATCTATACAAACCACATTGTGATCTGTATAGCCGTCCTCTATACACATCACATGTCTATACAAATGACAAATGTCGTCTGTATAAGTTTTTAGATTTTTTTTATTTCTGAAGGCCTATACAGATGACCGAGACTTTATCATCTATATAGGTGTCGTTTGTATATCTCCAAATTGTTGTAGTGACAATCCCTTTCTTGTACATGGAATATAGTATAATGTTATATATTTCTTAAGGTGGTGAATAAGATCTTATAAGTAGAATTTATATTCCACCACTATCATTAATGTCCACTTTAATATAATAGTATTTATTAAATTATATAAAATTTATGACAATAGATATAAATTATAACTGATATTTAAATTGATGTGGTAGTATTTTCAAAATAATTAAATCAAAACTTATTATATTGCTATCAAAACTAACCGATGTTTGAGGTTTGACATGAAAACTTACAATGTCAATGACATTCAAAATCATTGCCCCAAAAAGGCATATATAGAGCTCTAATGGAAAATATCAAATGTTCACATAATGGTTCTTTAAATAATAAATGTTGAAAGATTTGGCGATCACTTTTTTCTTTGCAAATTTGACACATAAGATGTCAATCTTAATCTAATAATTAATGTCCTTTGTTTTTCATAAATTTTATAAATTTTACTCCCACCTTTTGTTGTTTTGTATTCAGGTAATTCTTAGAAGTGCTTTAAATCTTGTGAAAGTATCTCATTCAAAACTCTAATGTTTTATGCTCTCCAACATTTAAGGTCAGGCAAGAGACATGAAAGTCCAAGATGGGATGTTGCTATGATTCATTATTACTCTTTAATATTCCATTAATCCTCCGCTTTCATTGCTAGAGTTTGTGTGAAATAATTGAAGGTATGTGTACTCTTATGATTAAAATGAGAAAATTAATCAACAAATAGGTAATTCCATTAAGAATAATGAGTTTGATGCAAGTGGCCATAGTTTTAAAAATTGGATTGGATTGGCCAGTCAAACTGGTGAATTAGCTAATGAGTCGATTCAGCTATCACTATTGGACCGAAAATGCATTTAAACCAATGTGAACTAATTAAAACAAGTAAACTAAACTCGTAAGCTAATTTTTTTTTATAATTTTTTATATTTTATGTTAAAAAATAAAAAAAATTATAATTTCACAATAATTAAAATATAATACCTTTACAATTTCATATCAATTGAATTTATATTTTTTATAAAAATATTTTTAGTATAAATTATTAACATATTTATTGTATTTTATTACTTATTTATTTATATCATTAACTTATATTAATTTTTTTTAATTTTAGCATAACTTTTTATTATAAATATTTATAATATTAATGTATACATATGTATATATATAACCTATATTTTTAATTTAAAATCAATTGATCCAGTGAACCGGTAAATCACTAGTTAAACTAGTAAACTAGTGAACAAGTGACTTCTCTAAGGTAATAATCAGTCCAATTTTAAAAATTATGCATATGGCTCTAATTTTGTATATTAATGTAAACATTTATACTTTATGTATTGATGATTTAGTTTAATATTAGGTATTGGTCTAGTTATTTTAAGAACGCAATTAGATGTAATGATTTGAAAGAAATAAGATGTCAGAATAAATTTATAGAATTATTTGCCTCTATTCTTGTCTAATTATACTTTGATAATAAATTGTATCAAATAGAAGACATTGAAACACAAATAGTTTTCTATATAAATTCACAATTTGATTGTAAATAGCTAGTATAATTAAAAAAATAAAATTTATAAGACATTAGTCATTAATAAATCCAAAATTTAAAAGTAAACCAAATGTTTCAATCAAGAAGATGTAATCTTTAAAATGGATGTTAAAAAGCTAGCTGGCATCTAACTTCATGGCAATCACAATGTTTTAGTAAATAGCAAAACTTTTAGATGTTGATTATTTACAAAACCATTGTGAAAAAGGATTTTCAAAAGATATGCCAACCATCAGCTAACGTATAATAAATATTTACCTATAAAGATGATATTTATGAGGTACAAAAGTTGTATTAGGAGATGGAGAGATGGATCATAAAGATATGGAAACACATATTACATCCATTTTTTTATATAAGCAATGTGTAAAAGTATATTAAATACTAAATGCATTTACCAATAATGTGTATTAAAAAATTACCAAAAATTATGACATTTTAAGTTATGTCAATAGTTAAGCTATATGAAATAAAATATATATAATACCTTAATTTTTTGTTAATGATTGGCATCTAAGACTCTTTATGGTGCTTATAAATTTCATTATCACTCTCCATTTAAAATATTTATGCCTTATGATGGGAAAATTAATGAGAAATTGTTGTGAGAGGAATAGTATGCCCATTCTTATATTAAAAGGCTTGAATTCATTGTAAAACTAGATATGTTACTTTTTCTCATTATAATTTTTTTATTAGTTTGCAATTATTTACACCTTATAAAGCTACCTCTATTGTTCATTCTAAATTATATTTAACATTTGGATTTTAGCTTAAGAAGTACATTTAGAGATGTTGATAAAATGTAAAAAATGAGAAAATTGATGAGAAATTATTGTAAAAAGAAGTAGCATGTCCATTTTTGTATTGAAAAGCTTAAGTTTATTATAAAACTAGATATGCTGCTTCTTCTTACTATTTTTTTTTCATCAATTTGCAATCTTTAATGCCGACAAAGGTTATCTTCGTTGTTCATTATAAATTATAGCATTTAGGTTCTATCTCTAAAAATACATTTAATTTAAAGATGTCAAAAAATACAAAGATGAAAAAATTGATAATAAATTGTAATAAGAAAAAGTAATATGTCCATTTTTACATTTGAAAGCTTAAGTTCATTACAAAAATAGATATGATGCTTTTACTCATTATAATTTATTATTAATTTGATACCATCTACATCTTCCAATTCATAAGCCCTTAAGTTGAATTACAAGAAGAGATATCCCATTTTTTCTTTTATTTAAAGTTCATTGTTCATTATAAATTAGAGTTTCTCATTTGTTTCTATTGTTTAATCTATTGTTATTTGTCTCTATTTACTTGTATAAGAAAAATGTCATAATGTAAAAAATAATTTTAATACTATCAATTTCACTTAGAGTAAGTTCAATTAAAAATAAAATAGATCAATTTATCAAATGATGTTAGTGTTCTTTACAAGATTAAAACTTAATATATAAAATTGTTACATATATATACGTGTGATATATATAAATTATATTTTAAATTCTAGATTAATATATGTATGTGTATGTATGTATGTGCATGTGTAAATTGTTAATTTTAACAAATATGATGTATATAATTGAATTAATTTTATTCTAACATATATTTTTGTTGTATCCAACTATTTTGGAATGATTCTAGAAATATTTTGGAACTGTTTTAGAATAATTATAGAAAAAGTTACTTAAAAAATTATTTTTTGATAAAAGACATTCATTTATTATAATGTCAATTCTTGTATAATAACCAATATTAAATATTACTTAATAAGATGATATTATTATATTAAAGAAAATAATATTTTCTCAAAATCTAGATGTTAGTTTTTTATAGTAACTAACATGAAAACTTAGGCCCCAAAAATGAATTAAAAATGAAAGGGTCAAAGCATGGTAAGAGTTGAAAATAAAAAAAGTAAAGTATAATATCATTTGTAAATTTTACTTTGAAGTTCTTTCAACTCTAAAATGATTCTCTATTTAATGATGTATACTTTTTTTCTACTATAAAATAATTCTCTTTAATTTTATATTTTTTCTCATTAATTATTTTGCAGGACTAAAGCTTAGTTAGCCTTTAGCTCAATATGTAAGGTCTAGCACTCATTAGAAAAGTATAAAATATAAATGTGAGAATTTTTTTACTTTTATATTTATTCTTACGATTTAGTTTCTAATTTCCTAGTTAATCCTATTTTGTTGCATATCATTTTGATATAGCTTATACAAGTTTGTATAGGTAAAAAATTTGATCTTATTCATCTTCTTTGCCATTATATGATATTATCTACTATTTATTTATATAAAAATGTGTAATATCATATGCTAATTTTTCATGAATGCTTATTGAATTTGTAGGTATTATATTCAAGAAGCTTTTGTAGGGAGTGCAAACCTTTTATATTGAACAACAAATATCAAAATAAATTTAGTAAAGCATCTATCTTTCATTAGCATATTGTATATAACATTTTGTTATTTTCAATCTTTTATTATTAAATTTATCTTTAAAATTGCTTAAATTAAGATTTTCTAGAGTCATAAAAGATATTCGTTTCCATTTCTAGTCAAGAATATAGGAAAAATAAGAAAAATAAAGGAATGAAGAATTGAAGAATAGGATTAAGATTTAGGATGAGGAAGTAAGGAATTGAGGGATAGGATTTGGATTTAAGATAAAGGAGTAAAGAATTAGGGGTTTGGGTTTGGATTTGTGTTTGAGGTTTGAGATGAGAAAATGAAGAATTGAAGGATGAAGTGAGTAAGGCATAACACATCAATTATGAAAATAAATTGACATATTTAAATTAAATGTAAGTTGTTTGAAAATATACGATGTTTGATATTATTTTGTGACTATACAAAAATGAAATGAGTTGTTTTAGATAAAAAAAAACCAACATTATTATTAGATTTTGTGAGAGTTTCAAAACCAATGTTAAAAACAAATATGTAACAATGATTGATTAAACATCAGTTAATTTTTTATATGTAACCTTTTAAATAACTAACATTAATTTGTTATTTTATAGTAATGGTTAAAAATAAGAAAATACTTTTACCTTATTAATTCTTTTATTATTTATTATTATTTACCAATGTTATCACCTTGGTCGCCACCCATTATAATTACCATTAAAGGCACCAACTATTAGCTATCATCAATGTGATGGCACCATTAAACATGACACTGTGCATGGATGCCCCGAAAATATAGTTACATTTGATGGAAAGATGTATTTTCATCAAAAGGTTATGGTTTACCCTTTAGAGCATCTAGATTGAATAGCTTCATTCATATTTTATTTGAGACCACTTGCATTCTATTCTGTTTGGTGACTAGTGATTAGGGACAGTGGAGGACTTTAACTTATGACAACACATGCTAGTGTTTGCAATGATATCATTAAAGATAACTTAGAAGGTTCATTGCTCACTAGTGCATTAATATCAATAACATGATTTCAAGTGATATCTAGTATTAGTAGAAATGGATTATTATGAAGAAGTTCGGCGCTTATCTAAAGTGGCGATTCTCTAGAATAGGATATCGAGTTTTGCAATCCAAAATAGGTCAAGCCTAATTAAATGGCACCTACTAGCAAAAGATACTATTAAATTGAATGTTAATGCTTATTAGGCTAGGGGCTATGGGACTGCTATAATTTTAGCTCATAATTGTTATGGGGAAATATTAGGCTTTTATTATAATAAGTTTGAGTGCACCTCTATAGTATCTATTAAGCTTTTAGCCATTTAAAAGTCATGATGGTATCTTTTTATTTTCCTAAAAGGGTGATGAAGTGGAAAGTAATTGTAAAATGGTTATTGATGTTCTCTTAGGTTTGATTGGATGTCCATAGAGGGTTTTTCTTATTATGAAAGTTGTGAACATATATCTAGCTACTAATTCTAACTTGGTTCCCAGGTGGTCTTCTCGAGAAAGTAATGCTGTTGCAGATAAGGTAACTAAGCGCATAGTTCAAAATATTAAGAGCAATTCAAGAAGGCTATCTCTTATTTTGCTTGCTTTAGATGTTTTTATCTTTTAAGATGTTCCTTTTAGTGTAGCCTAATTTTTTGTTATTAATAAAAGTTTTTATTTCTAAGCCCAAAAAAAAAATTACCTTCATCACTGTCACTAATGTGGTAGCGAAAGGTGATCACAATCATGACAACCACCATTAGTTAAAGGTAGCAATTTAGATTCACGTATAAAGTCTATATTGTTTCAAAGATTAATTAAACTTGAATAAGTTTAACCTAAACACATCCAAAATAACAATCATATAAAGTTAAGTTAACTTATTTATTTAATGTATTGACATGAATTAACTTCTTTAATAATTTTAATTAATAAAATTTAAATTATGAGCTTATTTATCAAATTTAATTACTTATTATATTTTATTGAAAGTATTTTTAATCATTAATTAAACACTTAAGACTTTACTGTGATTTTAATAAAACATAGATTTATCTTTTTATTATATATAAATATTTATGATTTACATATTAATTACTTCTCAAGTAATATTTTAAAATTTTAAGTTAATCGTAATCCAATCAATCTATTTAGTTTTAAGTCAATCTATTAAAGAAGTTAACCCATTTATAATTAAATCCCTATAAGTTCAACCAAAATCCATTAAGGCTATGCTACTTTTGGGTTCAGTCGAGTTTGGTTTGCTGACCGTCTAATCATTTTTAACTAATTTCTTGAAACCTCTGTAATCAGTTGAATTTACTCTTTAAACCATTCTTAACTAAATTTGTGATTATGAATAATTTAAAGTAATTTAAAATGATTCAACTATTCATCATTACAAAAACAACAATCAAACAACTTAAACAAGATATAAAAATTATTTTACTTTTCAATTCTAAATTAGCCCCTTTATGTAAGATGATTCATGTTTCATATATAACAAACAATAATAAAATTAAATAAATTACAAGGAAGGAGATGTAGCTAGGCCAAAATTATTCAAAGGAATTCATATAATATTAGAAAATTTTGCAAAGAAAGTAACCTTAAAATTAAGTAGAGTCTACAAAATCCTAATCGAACAATTGTAGCAAGCAACTATACATTTCATTTAACATCTTGAGTGATAGTGGCATCTTAAAGTTGTGGTAATGGAGCTACCTGTGGTGACCAAACTACATTGAATAGCGATGAGGTAACTTTAAAGTTTGGAAAGTTAGGATCTAAACCCTAATTAAAGAAGGGATCATAGAAAAGAAAAAAGGAAAAATTTTGTCAAAAAACCTTCTAAAGTATCAATGAGATAAGTATAAATAGTTATCCTCCCTTATAGCACTGCATAGGATAGTTATGTATAGGACAATTAGGCTTAAGTAAAAAAATAATAGGTTGAATTAGGCATAAATAGGGAAAAAAAAGCTCAATATAAGCATATTACTTACAGTCGATTATAGTTCTAAATAGGTACCACATTGTACACTTGTAACCAACTATAACAAACCAAAGTTCTAGTAATTTTTTTTTGGAAATTTAACCCTTTGCAATTTTAAACTGTTCATAACCAATAAAAGTGCAAATAGTTCTCTTAGTTAATATTAGTCAAGGATATTTTGCACGCCTTTAGAACCTATATAAAACATCTTGTATTTTTATCAAGTTATTATTTTATGTAAAAAAATCATCATTTGCAACCCTTATTGTAATTAGCCACCATTCTCAGCTGCTACTAATGCATTAGTGACCATCACTACAATTATCACTACTGTGATAATATTAGGTGGAGGTAATTACCATTACTAATGGAATGTTACTACCATTACTTACTCTTATAAATCCTATTGTTAATAATTACTCCTACTAACATTATCACTAATTAATGATCTTACTACATCACCATTATCTGATCAATCAAATATCATTGCTCTTAACGACAAATTAGTAGTATAATGATATTTGATGTTATTTTAAGAGCTTTACACTCTATTATATTTAGGGTTCAAATCCAAAATCTTCCTTAGAGTTTGGCTTGATTACACTTGGACTCCTCGATTATGAAAGATTACACTAACATCTTTTACTTTTATCAATTAGATTGCAAAATCCTCCTCCGACCATCAACATACCAATTGAAAATTTTGATATTCTATTAGTTTTTTATGGGTCCTGGTACTACCTGTAAGCCCACATTATTGATAATAAATTTGAGTATTAATTTGACTTCTACTAAGTAAACAAAACTTAATTTTTATACCACACTTAAAAAAGAAGCCAAACTTAATTTCAATACTATACTTAGAATAGAAGATATAATTTTTGTTAATTTTTCTACGGGCCTTGTTGCAAAAACCTCCCCCTACCATTAACATACCAATTAAAAATGTGATATTCTATTAATTTTTTATGGGCCTTGCTACTATCTATAAGCCCACATTGTTGGTAACAAATTTAAAGACTAATTTAACCTTTACTAAGTAAACAAAACTTAATTTTTATACTATATTCAAAAAAGAAGCTAAACTTAATTTTTATACTGCATTTAAAATAGAAGTTAACTTAATTTTTGTTAGTTTTGTTACGGGCCTCGTTGCTATACATGGTCCCACATTATTAATAATAATTTGGTGAATTACTTTACTCTCTAATATATAAGAAATAAGTTCTTGTAAGAAGTTAAGCTTCTTAAAAATTTGATTGCCTTGTAAACTTTTGGATAAGTATTTAAAATTATTTAGTTGATATTAAAGAATTAATATCCAAGAACTAACTTCTTGTGTTTTGTTTAGTTTAAATCTAGGAAGAATTATTAAAATAATTAATATATCATTTAAAATTATAATACAAAAATAAAAAATACTAGTAGATTTTAATTGTCTTTAATTATCTTTTTCTTTTAAATATATTTTTAATCTTTTCTTCCATCATAATTTTTGTAAATTAGTAATTTGAATTTTTATAAATTTATTATAAAAAATTAAAATAAGTTTATATGAAAACCTTAAGATGTCTTTATATATATATATATATATATATATATATATATATATATATATATATATATATATATATATATATATATATATATATATTAAATTATCTTAATATAATTAAAAGGGAATAAAATTTAAATGAAGAAAAATATCGCTTAGATAATTGATACAATGAATAATTAATTCTATTAAATTTATATAAATAGATAAGAATTATATAATTTTTATTTTTATAATTGAATATTAAAATAATAAATAAAAAATATAATGAATAATATACTCTTAGAATTGAATCTCTATTATAATGATATTTATGATTATATTTATAATTTATATTTATGATTTAACATTTATTTTATTTAGTATTATTGTATTTATTATATAATTAACAAAATAGTTATATCATAATTTATAATTAATAAATTATATTATATTTATAATTTTTAAATAGTGAGAATAAAAAGTTAAAATGATCATTAGTTAAATTAAGGAGTAGTTTTATAATTTAATCAATTAAAGATATAAAAAGTTCTTACTGATGAGAGGTGTAGGCAAGAAATCTTTTATAGTTTGTGAGAAGTAAAATTTCTTAAAAAACTTTACTTTCTCTATTTTGATTATTAGTAAACAACTAAATGATTCTAGAGTTTTCTACTTCTCAAGAAGTTATATTTTTCATACTATTTTTATGAACCAAATGATTTTTAAGTAAACAAGACTTAATTTTTATCCTACAGTTAAAAATAAATAAAATTAATTATTTTAATGATTATTTAAAAATAAATTACTAACTGATATTTTTATAATTTTGGTTAATTATTTACCTTAAATATTAAATAGATAAAAAATTATTTATTGATATGTCTTAAGTTTTGTTATTTTTTTAAAATTTATTTAATTAAATTTTAGATTTATAGGGATATATTTGCATTCAATTCATTACACTGTATATCTAATGTGCGTTAATTGAACCTTAATTTTAATAAGAAATGTAGAACTTATAGTTAATAACTGAATTTAATTTGTGTGAATTAAACACATTTTTAGACTTCATTTATTACGAATTAAAGATACATTTTTATATTAATTTTTTATAATAAGAGTTAAATTAGAATAGGTAATAAATTAATTTAATTAAATAAAATATTTAATTTATTTAAAATATTTTAATAATAAAATGATATTATTTTGTATTTATACTACACAATGGTGCTTGACTTGTGAATAACGAGCGAATATAAGAAGAAAAGAAAAACATGTTATCATAAATGAGTTTTACACACTCATGAATAAGAAAAAAATTTCCTTTTTGTATTATTCTTTTCCCTTCATCTGTTTGTCTATCATTCTACTTCTATTTCATAGCATGTTATCAATATGAAATTCTACTTCTCTCTCTCTCTCTCTCTCTCTCTCTCTCTCTCTCTCTCTATATATATATATATATATATATATATATATATCCTTTATTTTCAACCAATTCTCAATATTTAGTTAAGATCATGACGTTCCTTGCTAGCATCTTCACTTTTGTTTGATGCATAATCAAAATTTAATTTATGCAAATTCTTAATTTTAAGATATCCCTGAGTTGAATTACTATTTTTATATCTCTCCATTTTTCATCAGTTTATGGATTTCACAAATATCGGCCACCTTGAACTATAAGATCAATTTTTTTTTCTTTTCATCTGTGAATGATTTTAGCGTTGCAATTGTCGATTGAGCATATAACAGGCATGAAAGTATGCTGTGGTTGACGTCGTCTTCTCTTTGGTCTTCCTCTAATTCTCTCCCTTACATATATATCACCTATAATGCATGTTAACAGTGAAAAATGAGTTTCCCAAAGACCAAGAGCTGAGATTAGCTGCTTCATAGTCTTCGGAAGTTCCCGAATACGAAGTCATGAACCTCAGCCTGAGCCAAGGAGCATATATTAAATTTGCGGAAATTGAGGAATAGAGAACACTCTGAAAGATGGTGATATCATTCAATGCCAAGAATGCGGTTACAAAATCCTTTACAAGGAGGGCACACTCGTCGCATTATTTAGTATGAGGCACGCTAAAGAAATTATGGCAAGAATCACCTATATTTTAAATTTTGAAATTCATCAAATTCAATTAAATAAAGGAATAAAGCATCAATCAAAATTGTGAAATTGGGAAGGAAATATCTTAAAATTAAAAGAACTCCTTACTTTTTAAGCAAGTTTAAAAGAGATATGATGGAGTTGAATTTCATCCATTATTATTATCATCATCATCTCCTTCATCATCATCATCATCAATTGCTTCATTTGAGTTTTTCTTTCTCTAATCATAATGTAAATTTTATTTATTCATTTATATCTTATTGTGACTAAATACAATCACGAGTTTCTAATGAAATATTTGAAATATTTGTAATACGCTTATACAAGTTGCAATACGATCCATTTAACCCGAACTTGATTATTAACCTATTTACATTAGTTTTTTGTTTTTATTTATTTAATAAATTTAAATATTAAAAAAAGTTACTTTTCATCTTATTTGAGTAAGAATCAATTAAAAAATTATTGAAAGTTAATTTTTGTCTAATATCTAGTAAAAATCTTCCCTTATTTTTTTTTCATCTATCTCCCTTGCTAGTTTATTTAAAAATTTTCATTTGATAAAGTTTGAAAACATATTTTATACATATAATCAAATTTTAATAAGAAATTCACCACTTAATTGGAGAAAGAGAACTCACTGGAGTGGAGAAAAATATGTGCCACTATCATTACTACATCATTATTGTCGTTTCATCATCATCATCGAGGGATGTAAAAGATGAGTTATTACAGTAGGACTCATGATTTTTTTTCTTTCTACTTGTTACTTCTATTCTATTTTCTTCTTTGCATAGGCTTAGGCATTTTAGTTTAAACTATTTGTTTTAATCTTTTAGAAATGAGAACTTTTCATTTTAGTTTATTAATATTTTTACTCCTAAAATTTTTAATTTTTTTCTACCTTTCACTTTCAAACTTTTTATCTTTAAAGTTTTGCTTTAAAATTAAATATTTTAGGGCATATTGCTTTTAAATAAGATTAGTTTAAATTTTTAAAAGTTTTATTCTATATAAATTAATAATTAATAATCTTATATATCACATAATTTATTATTACAAGTTATATGAGTCATATGAGTTGGATTGACCCAATTAATAACCTTTATAACTTAAACGAGTCAAGATAGGTCATGTGGGTTAATTTGAACCTGATACAAAATTTATTTGAATCAGACAGGTGAACTCGTTTATGACCCAAATTTGATTATACTTGATCTAAACTTGATTAACTTGTGTCATGTTCATATCATGTTGCATTGAAAATTGTCACCCCTAGTTTTACTATATTTCCAAGAGTGGATATCTTGATAATTAAAAGGTCTAGATATAGATGAGCTCATAATTATAATCATGTAAGTTAAAAAGACTAAATTAATTTATACAAATATGGTGGTTATCATAATAGTACAAATAACCACAAAATTAGTTTTTACCATCCAAAGTTAGAGAATATAATGAGAAAGGAAAATATAAAAGTTCTAAAAGCATATGTTATCAATTTGATCAAAAAAATCATTAGAAATTCTAAAAGTATACATTACCAAGGTGGTATAAGAGGCTAATTTTATTGATAAGAATGATGCTTTCAACCATAATTCTTATGATATAGTAATTTCAATGTTGTAAATTTTTTATACATCCAAAAGAAAGACTTGATAATTTGATTGGTTATGATAGTGATCAATTTTGTTTTCTATTAAAATAATATTGAATATTTATCTCTTGTGAATAATGTAACAATGCACACCATTCTTAAGAATAAAGAAAACAAATTTCCCAATTAATGATTAGTGAAAATTATGTTAATATAATATTTGATAATACAAAATTAATTAGACTCCTAAAGAGCTAATATGATTTTGTCAAAAGATATGCAATGCTTATAAATGCATTATTGTCAATTATATCTTGAAGATATTGATTAAGCTTTAAAGACATAAGATGAAATAGATACTATATTGAGACAATAAAATATTGAATATATTTATATTACAATGGTTGTTTCAATTAAGAAAAATATATTGGAAAAGATACTATCATTTTATTTTAATATGTAATATTAACATATATATATATATACACACACAAAAAGCCCATTAAAAGAAATGTAAATTATAAGTTGATTGATCAAAATATTTTTATTGTGTAGCAAGATCAAATAGGTCATCCTACGTTAATAATGATGTGTAAAGTTATTGAAAATTTAAAATGTTATTCCTTGAAAAATTAGAAGATTTTTTTTTTGAAAAATTTTTATGTACTACTTGTTAGTAAGGCAATTTGTTTATAAGGAATTAAAACCATTACTAGGTAAAGTTAGGATTTGATTCCTAATATTTTTGGAATGAATATAAAGTGATATATATTAATTTGTCCACTATGTGGATTATTTGAATATTTTATGATTTTAGTCACATATAAATTATTGTCAATCCATAACCTAATATTTGTGAGATTACTAGCTCAAATAATTTAACTTTAGGCATAATTTTTTAATTATGCAATTAAAATAATGTGTCTTAATAATGATAGTAAATTTATATCCAAAGCTTTTATGGATTATCATATTCTAATAGGAATTATTATTGAACATTTTGAAATATATTTACATATAAAATGATATGATTAGAATAATTTTAATGTCTTAAGTTCTTAATTTTATTACTATTTAGGAGAACAAGATTCTTTTTATCATTTTGAGTGGCTTGCAACTTTACATATTGCAATACTTATATTTATCAAGCTAAAAAGTTATAATTCTCTTTTATAATTAGCTTTAATCAGGAGCTAAAAAGTTTTACATATGAAGAATTTTTTAATATGCAATATATTTTTACTCTACCATAATACACATAGATGATTTTGAAAAATGATAGAGAATATAAGTTGATATGTAAAACTATATTTCTAGAATCATAGGGGAGCAAAAATCAAATTGTGGAAGTAATATAATATACAATCATTTTGATCCTCACACAAAGTAGTACAAACCAAAAGTTTATAAGATGATTGATTTATAAAGCATGAAAAATTATCAAATTATTACAAATAAAAAAGGAATAAATACAATATGTTAGCTACAAATGCTCTTATTCAAATTAATACCTAGGTAAAATAATATATTTTTCAATAACAATTAATTATTGAATATGCTTGAAGCATAATAGACATAATGGTTCTAAATATAAATATCCTTAAAATAAAGAAAAAGCAAATGAGTAGAATTATTAAAAAATTAAATATTTTTGAAAAGAGCTCATAAATAATTAAAAAAAAACTTCTAGAAGTTTAGGTATCTAAAATTTAAGAAAATAAAGAGACCTCAATCGATTATGTCTCTAATGAGAAAGATGGGACTAAATGGGAAATAATTGTCGACAATGTTTACTCTTATATGCAATGTAGTACTTAAAAATGATGAAAAATAGTGATTAGTGAAAATCTTGAGTTTTTAAAATGATGATATTTATTGGATAAAAATAAAAAATGCAATTCAAATAAAAAAATGTAAAGTGTGAATTTACTTGTAAAGTGAAAAAAAAAACCTAAAAAGTGTGAAATCAATGAAACACCCCAAAAGTGTAAAGCTTATAAGGTACGAATCCGTAATTATACCAAGATAATAAAAAAAATTTATTTGCAAAGAGAAAATATGATTTATAACGTAAGGAATTTTGCAAAGATAATCATTGATTATGAGAAATATTTATTTTATGTAATGAATACAATTTTTTTGGCGATATATCAAAACTTGTTGTATATTTGATGAATTTAATTATAATTTCATACATGACAATCGATAATAATATTATAATCCCAAAAGGATTTTAGATGCTTGAAACATGCAATTTGAATATTTGGCAAATATATTCAATTCAACAACAAAATTTTTTATATAAATTTAAGATGAATGTGTTATAACTATCTAAATGACTATATATGTATAATCTGTTTTGTTGTTATTTAAATGTGAATTGTTGCATTTGTTAATAATCTCAATACTGTTGGAATTCATAAAGAGATTTCAAATGTAGCAAAGTATTAAAAAGAAAAAAAAGTTTGAGATGAAAGATGTTGAAAAATTGAGTTTTATCTTAACTCGTAGATTAAGCATTCAAATAATGAAACATTTGTTTATCTATCAAAATAGAAAGATCCTTTTACATTAGTAAATCACATCCATTGAGTCTCTTAATGATTGTTCAATCACTTAGTACTAATAAGAATCCACTTCAAACTCCAAATAATAATGAAAATTTTCATAGTTCTGAAATACTATGTCTTAAAGCAATTAATGCACTAATATATTTTGTTAATTAAATATGTTTTAATATAACTTTTCAAAAAGTTTATGAGTGAATTATAATTCTTTTCTAATCATAAATTATTAAAATAGAACTAAACATATATTTTTAGCATTTTTAGAGAACAATGATATGAAATTATTTTATTTTTATGGATTTTTTAGTCATAACTATTTAGTTATGCAAATGCAAAATTTTTAATTTATACAAAATTTAATCTCATGTTACTATTTATAATGATACATCTATATCATATTTCTTAATAATATAAATTACAATTGCATTTTCTCTAACATGTATATAACAAGTGAAGAATCAATTCCCTTAAATATCAAGGAAGAAATGTTGATAAATTCATATAAAAGTAATTCTACATGCAAAAGTTCATTTAAAAGGATAATGCATCAAAGGAGATAACTCTTACAAAAGGATTGTGATAGTTGATTATGACAAGTTTATTTAAATGGTTATTGGTTGAATTGCTAATAAAGACATTGACTCAAATCTTCAATGATATTCTTAACAAAGGGAGCCAAATTTATACTATACTCTTTTCTCCTTAACTCTAGTTTTTTTTTTTCTATTAGATTTTCCTGCTAAGATTTTTAATAAGGTAGATTATTTGCTAAAAAATAATGTACTTTTTTTCCTTTACTAAAACTTTTTTTCCATTGGATTTTTGCTCATGAAAATTTTAATGAGATATACTCTTTATAAAATAGACATTTGAAGGAAGTGTTATAAATATTTATTTATATGACATCTATAAAATATCCTTAATTTATTTATTAATTATTGTTAACCAATAATAGATTTTTATTAATAAGTGATAATCATCAATTAGATACAATAATCGTTACCAATTATGATAGTTATTACTTGACACTTAAGAAATCTATAAATATTGATGTTATAAAGAAGTTTTATGGATTTGACTCCTCTAAAGTGTATCTTGTACTTTAGAGGGTAAAGTGCATTATCCAAGCCATTAATGAGAAAATCAAGGGATTAGATAATAATAAATTTAAAAATTATTTTTTTATTTATTATTTATAAAATCATGAACCATTTATTTTCTCATCAATAGTTTTGATGATGCACTTTACCCTTTAAAGTGCATATTGTACTTTAGAGGAGTCCAACCCAAATTTTACATATTTGTGAATAAGAGAATCTTCCCTTCTTTGTGTTATTCTATTTTCTTCATTTATTTCTTTATCATTCTATTTTTATAATAATAATAATAATAATAATGCACAAGCAAGATAAATTTTCAAAGAGGAGTACTAACATTCTCTTGAAATAAAGGGTCAAATGATCTTTTTATTATATAAATTAATACCATTTGTTTTTGTTATTGATATGGAGTGTCGATATAATTTTTCAAATCAAGGAAATCCAAATATAATTAAGATTGAAATGATTTACTCCAATAAAAATTATTGCCCTCGTCATTATACATTATTGTCATCTCTCCTTCACTATTATTATCTTATTTATAATACTTCATCTTTACCATTATTATTATTATTATTATTATTATTATTATTATTATTATTCAATATTATTTACTAACAAAAATTATTGCTCTCGTCACTATACATTATTGTTAGCTTTCCTTCACCGCTATTATCTTATTTATGATACTTCATCTTTACCACGATTATTATTCACCATTATCATTTATTATCATTTACAATCCATACTCGACCATCTACTATTATCAAAGTATCATATCAAAGAGTAATTTTATTTAAATTAAAATTTTAATATTATATATAATATGAAATCCATAACATACAATTAAATATAATGTACTATGGCGCATCACATATAATATAGGATAAAAGTTTATATCATTGATAACATAAATTATATTATTTTATAATTCTCGACAATGATCATATATGGCAAACTAAATGAGCTCTAAGAATGTGGGCTGACTCTCTATTATCTGAGATAATATATAAAATAATTTTGTTAGGTCGTGAACGACGTTTATTAGATGTTGAGGAATGTTTGTATACTATAAATATGTGTCTTTATTCTCAGTCAATAAAAAGAAATTAGTTACTACTTTTATGAAATTTATATGCATTAAAAATTGAAATTACCTTCTTTCTATTAATTAAGAATAATATAATCAGAATATACAAGAATTTTTATGTTTTAATTAATCAGTTGAAAATGTAAATTGAATTTTTGCTTTGGTTAATATAATATTGGACATCAATTTTCATTTAATTTCTGTAGTAGAATCAATTTTCATTTAATGGACCAGACGGTAAATGCTCAACATTTGATTCGTAAAGAAGGAAAAATCTCAGGTTATGAAGTAATAATGAAAATAGTATAGGATTCAGTTAAATTTGGAAGAGAATTAATAATAATACAACTTACAAGGAATTAATTGAGTTTATCAAACTTTTAAGTGTTATAACTGTAAGCAAGAAAATAGTTAAACTTACAAGATGGAATATTTCAAAAGTCATTCTCTGAAATCAAATCAAGCTCAAAAATTGACCCTGAAATTCGTGACTTTTAAACGAATATAAGTACTTTTTTATAATAATGCGTAAAAAATTATTTATGTATAATATTGGTGTGAATATCTATCCACTAATAATAAAGCAGATGATACCATGTGATGCAAAATTTCTTTCAGCAAACCATTTAAATTATTTTAACATATCTCGTTTTCATTTTTAGGAATTTATCAGTGATGTGAAGAACTCTAACAAAAAGATATTTATCTCTAAAATTTCAATTTTATCACTAAAATGTTGTTTAGAATAGATTTATTCTTTAACTTCAAAAGAAAAGGCTCGATATTACTAAACTTCCTTAAGGCTTTTAGGTTTTTTTTTTTAATCATAAGAGTGATTAAATTATTAAATACACACACACAAAAATTAAGGATCAAATCGTAAAAATAAAGGAAGGCACACAAAGTCTTCATAAGGTGATAGATGCTACTTAAGTTAAAAACTCTTAACTAACACCGTTAAAGTTTTTAACAAAGGTGCTTATATAGTATTATACATGGTATACACAAGCCATATTTTCATATTCTTATGATAAAAGAGAGTTTTTTATCTTCTAACTTTTATTGAAATTTCAATTTCATCCCTTAAATTTTATTTAAACCAAATTTTCCCTTCAACTTCCAAAAATATGATAATTTCCATCATAATCATTATTGCAGAAAAGTTATTTAACATCAATTGTTTAACACATTTCACTTCAGTTATTACTGGATGTATATACTAGGATCATTATATATCTAGTATATTCAACATTGATTTTTGAGCCAACATTGAATACTAGTAACAACGTCGATTAAATCGATGAGTTTAGTTTCATTATATTGTTGAATAATTGAAATATGACATCAATTTTTTTATTTTGCAATTGTTGTTGATAATTGATTTTTCGTAATGTAAAGTTCAACTAAGACATCAATTTTTTTTAAAGCAATCAATGTTTAATGTGCAATAAGACGATAAGTTTATAAAATAATTAATGCTATTTACTTCTTTTTTTAATCCTTAAGAATTCTCTTAAACATTACTATCCCAAGAAAAGTATTTGAACATAATCACAAAACCCAACAACTCATATTATTGTATAACCTAATTACAGAATTTAGCAATTGATATTATTATAAAAGCAATAAAAAAAGTATTTCAAGTCCTATCTCAATATTTCTATAGTCAAAATTAATATCTCAAATATAATAAACTAAAAAAAAAAATTGAAGAATGATACATTTATTTTAGTTTGAAAGTAGAATACATATATTATGTAGATATTGTAAAAACTAGAACTATTACCTCAAAATGCTAGAAAGAAACTTACATTATCTTCTAATGACATGGTCATTAACAAAAATGCTTGTGAATTTCACTGCGGCAAAACAAGAGTATGAAAACATTAGAATTGATGTGAGAAGTGAAACATTAATACAATATACTTCTGCTAGAGATAAATTTATTGTATGGCTTATGCTATTAAACTTTGATGGTATCGTATATTGTACCAATTGCTTATGTCATCTTGACCTTTTGTATAGAAATACTTATCTATTTTCTTTTGTAGGAAAGAAATTCATCACTTTTTCTTGAAGAAACTTACATCACCTAAAATCTTAAATAATGAAATCAAAAACAAAGAATCTAAATAGATCAACATAATACACAATAAATAAATGTTCTTAATTAGATTTAGATAAGAATTGAGGCATTTAAACAGATCTCAATACTGAGAAAAAGACACCAACAAGAGTGAATAAATGATTGAACTAGAGTTAAGGTGATCTTTTGTATGAAGAAATTATAGTAAACTTCTGACTTACGAAAGAAAACTAATTGATTGATCATTTTGTAGGGCACTCTCTCTTTCATGAGGAAAACACTTTCACTCTACAATATATCTATAATTTGGCATTGGGACAGCTTCTAATTTCAACTCCTACCTTCATTTTCACAAGTTTGGAAGAAAGAAAAATAACATTATTTAAGTATTTTGTGTCAATTATAAACTAAAACCAATGTCATAAGTATAATGATAGCTTTACTTTTTCATATTGGTATCAATTTATTACTTTAACTACTCAAACATAATTTTACTCTTTCATATTAATTATTGTGGTAGAGCTGATGTTGTATATTATCCATACCGATTTTTAATTAACAACTAATGTGGTATATATAAATGTTTTTTTAAAAAAAGTGTACCTTTGTTAGCCCCAAGATAAAAATTAAACTTGTTACATAAACAATAGACACACTTGTTAATGCAAAAGAGCCCCCACTTTTTAAACAATATTAAATCATACAATAACACATATAAACAACTTTCATTATGCATACAAAATAATGTATATACATATATATATTTACAAGTAATTGCTTACAACTACAATCATATATATATATATATATATATATATATATATATATATATATATATATATATATATATATATATATATATATATATATATATATATATATATATATATAATCAAACCCTATAACTTTACATTTAGTAATGCCTCCTCATACCAATGCTTGAATTTCTCTCAATACATATATAGTCTATTCCTCCTGCAAGGCTACTAAATCTTTTACACTATAAGATCTTGTGTTTCTTTTGCAGAATTGCATGTTTACATATAAAAGTCAATAAGAAAAATAGAACTACAAATTTTTCATAAGTGTCTACCTAATTAAAATTCAAACAAATTATCTTTCTATGTACTTGACCATGTAAGCTATATATTTACACACATAGTATCCATATTCCACATTGCTTTTTTTATCTCATGTACTACAATAAACTAATGTAAAATAATGTTAATTTCATATAATGATAATCAATCATTATATTAAATACTTAAGTATACATAAGAACTTCACTTTTATTACCCTTTATCAATGTTGACTATAGTAGGACTTTATATCCTGTAGTATATGTTCATTGCTTTTGTCAATGACTTTTTCTAGTCTTTGCACGATTCATGTCCTAGCAAGTCAAGCCAATAGATTATCTTCAACTTTGAATAGACCATGCTTAGCATCTAGTGGTAGCTATAATATTATCAATATCAAAGTAAGACATCAAAGTAGAAAATATAATCAATATTGAATTAAAGCCCATTCTTGCACCCACATGCCTTTAGTAATATGGTACTATATTTCATTATTGTTATTTATTCATCCTTATGGTTTCATTTATGTACTTGTTCTAAAACTTTAAGTTTATCCTTAACTCTTATACCTTATTTGGATTTAAGAAACCAAAGTAGGAACTTAAATGCCTTTCTTTGACATCATAGCACAAGTAGCTATAATTCTTAAGATGAATGAGCATTGAAATTCATACTACCTAATATAGGTACAAATTTAGGGAAAAGTTAAGGGATAAAAATTAACACACTTAATCCAAGTCATGGTAATGAAAACACCTAATTCCCCTTATTTAGCAGTTATAAGATGCAATCATTAGATAGGAAAATATCATCAACATATCTCATAACATTTTTGCTCAAAGATAGTGAAATAATCTTATCATTTAACACTTTTTATGCAATGGATCGAGGCTCTTCTCAAGATGTTACTATTTTTTTTTGTTAAGGATGAACTATTAAAGTTTTTAATTCTTTGAATTTGTCATTCTTATCCTTATCCTCCTTTCACTTCCCCTTACCTTCTTTTCCTACGAAAGTACCTAAAAATGGATCTTACAAAAAATTAAAAATCAAACATGTTAAATGATATTTTATTTGGCTATAAACAATGAAGTTAAAGAGATGAAAAATCTTATCTTTGTAGACAATAAAATCAGAGCCTTGGGTCATCACGGTCTCTTCTTCCATTAGCAATTGCACTTTTGCTAACTCATCCTTGACGATGTCTACTACAACCTTATACTAATCCTCTAGCTATGCAATAGGGTGGAATACACAATTTAGGGAAATCATGCCTTTTGTCACTTATTTAATAAGAGGTATTGCAATCTTAAGTATATAGTTATGTTTACCTTGAAATGATAAATAAAATAGTCAATTAGGATCAATGTAATCCTACAATATAATTGAATAATGTTTAGCAACAAGCAGTGGGGTGGCAAAAATTTACCTATGATAATTGGGTGAATATATTGAGATTAGTGTGGTAGCAACTGCCCTACTATGACATAAAAGTTGTCATCTATACTTTCTCTTCGTCTTTTAGGGTGGTTGCAAACTACCAATTGGCTTCAGCTCGGTCAACACATGTTACAAAACTAATTCATGCAGCTTCATCCTTTCTTGCTTGAATAATCATTCATTATAAGAATATTTTTAAGCCCCCCTAACATGTTTCTTAATGCTAACTATTCCTTTAATGTCCTTTACATGCTCAAGATGTTCCAAAGTTCCTAAAGTAACATTTAATATGTTCATCCTCCTTGCCGATTAAAACTCTCCTTGGATGGCTTGATGCTTAATCTTATCCTAGCACAATGTAATCAAACATGATTAACCATATGCTAGCAACTAAATAACATACTTCATATTTGAAAAAAAAGAGAAAACATCATTTATTATTTGTTGAGCAACTTGTTGACTTTCATTTGTCATAAATTCACCCTTATTATTAACTCTTTCTCTAACCTACAAATCATAGCATTCTACAAAGTTGATAAAGGCATATGTTTAATGCATTAAATTTAGCAATAGTCTCTAGCAACTTGATGACATCATCCTCGATATTCTTATACCTTTTCTAGGTTTGTACATATTTTTTTGGCCTGATTTACCATATTTTGTGCACTTATGGCCTATTAATAAAAAAAAACAAAAACAAAAACAAATGATGAGAAGATGTTATTCCTTATTAATAGTAAAAGAAAGACAATAGTATTAAGATGACTATAAATATCTAGAACCCTTCCAAATGACATTTCTCCACAAACTTCTCTAATGTTAGGGCTTTTGGTCGTATGATATTTTTTAGGGAAAGGTCCCACCAAAATTATTACTTTACTAGCATACTTTTTCTTCAAAATATACTAGTAATCCTTCCATCTCCTATCTATTGATATAAAGATGTAATATTTGTAATCCTGGTGGATATCAAACGCAATCTATAAGGCAACCTATAAATGACAAACATGATTAATAAACTAGAACTTCTTATTATGCACATGTAAAAATTGAAATACAGATAAATTTAAAGTTTCTTATTAACATATCATCCTACCGTGTCCTTGGTGTCTTATTCGACTTGATGCTATTCTTTAATAATAATAGGTACCTTGGTGCTTACTAAGGTATTAAGGTAGCTAATGAAATTAGTTTCACTAGGTCCACATGTAACTCCTTGCCATTGAAGTTTACTTTTAGCCTCTCTGTTTTAACACACTTGAGTATCATAGCCTTTTTAACTATAAGGCCTCTAATGCCCTTCCTTTTCTAACCATCTTTATCAAAATTAATTGAATCCATCTCTCTTTTATTTAAAGAGTCTTAACAAAATTGACACAAATATTTAACTTATTTGCCAAGTAACATGTGATAAACAATTAAGTATATATATATGATAACTTAAATAATAAAAAAATAATTGCATATCAGTTTATCACATTCAATTTAATCTTAAAACAAAGGTTTACCTATAATAAATTGATATTTTCAAAAATAGCATTCTAACAATAGAGCCACACCAATGTAGAAATTTATTCCAAAAATGTAGCATCCAAGAGAAAATGATATTTTCAAAAATATGAGCATATAATATAGATGTATTCATGTATATCAACTCTCTATATTAAATAATGCTTTAAAAACACATAATGTAACCAATGATTAAAAAGTAACTTCAAACCATAAAAATGAAGGCCTTTTAATAATAAATGATAATGCTATATATTTAACCCTAAAGATCATAATTAAAATACAGAATACTCATAAAGTATAAGAGAACTAGGGAAAATACCTCATACAAATAGGAATAGATGGTCAAAGATTGTTGAAGGTTGATGTTATGCAGTCATTGAACAAATATTGGAGAAAATCAAGTAGAAAGTACAAAAAAATCGAGAGAAAATCATTGTACAATACAAGTCTATCTCCAATTCTAAGAAATAAAGATATCATATATGTTGTAGGCATCACTTTAGATGTTGATTGTTAATAAATAATTGATATTTATATATTTTCATATCAATTGTCATTAAAACCAACATTTAATGTTTTATGCAAAATTAACAAAACCTTTCTCAACGAGAAACTTTCATTATCAATTGTATATAGGAACAAATGTCTAATGTTTGGCTAATATTCAAATCTAACAGTTCATTTTCATTTTTCACGTTAGTTGTTTAAATAATCATTATAGAAAGTTTTTCTCTCAACGCATTTACAACTACTCACCTGATAGTAGATAATTCCTATTCATAACATTAGTTTTCATATTAACCAATGTCAATATAATGACATTAAAGGACAATTTTATAGTGGTGAATCTAAGGATAAAATGTCACTGTAATGTGATCCTTTCCATTGTAATTAACCAACATAAATACTAATTAAACAAATGCAAATGCTAATACAAAGAACTCCAAAGAAATTACATTTATATTTTTGAATTGCCTTGCTCTTTACAAAAATCACTTAAAATGATTCATAACAAACATGTTATGTTCCAAAAATAAATTTCCTAATTTTGAAGTTATATTTATTTAGACTTGTTGCTGCTAGTAGAATTACTATGTATCTTCTACTTCTATTTCAAATTCAAATACAACAAGTTAAATGGCCTAAGTTGAAGAGATTGGTTTCATATGATTTTAGTTAGTACTAAAGAAATTTAAAATTTCATAAATTTTTCTTGCATATTATAATATGAAGATATTTAAGTTAAAAGATAAATTTAATTTAAATAAAACTAAATGGATAAGATTAAAACTTTAATAAAAATTAGGAAGCTAAAAGTATATTTTGTCATAAAAATATAATTTGTGTGTGTCAAGCAAAATGCCAGTTGCATACCATGTAAGTATTTCTGTTAAAAAACAACATTAGATTGTTGAGTAATATTGCATACTTTTAGAAAGTTAAAAAATTAAATTTATTATAGATTGTTATATTAATAAAAATTAGAGGAAGCCTTTTTGCTAGAATTTCATGGAACTAATTTAGTAAATTTAAGCTTATCAATAAATAGAGGACCTTGTCAAGTTTCAATAATTTACCATCTTACTTATTTATCCCTCGTTTGAAATTGCAGAAAAATAAAATTCAATTCATTTAAAATCGACATTGAATATAAAATTGTACATAAGCTTTTTTTAATGCAAATTAAATTGTAATTTTTTTTGAGATTTTTAATATGGGGTAAATATATATATATATAGACAATATTTTGAGTGACAATTATTAGTGCAGCAATAGATGCTGCATTTCCTTTATATATTTACTAAATTATTCAGTTTTAAAATATAAATTGTTCAATGTTTGTAATGAATTTACTATTCTAGATTTTAATATAGGAAATTAATACTTGACAGGGGATATTATCCGTATACCGACATAATTAAATAGTATCTGATTCCATTTTGAATATCATTGACCAAATACACTTGCTTGTGTAGCTTAGTAAAGTATGTTTAGAAAAGTAATGTTAAATTATCCCCAATATAGAGAGACAGGTAGGAATCTATCCCACATACGTGCTAGTGTCAAAGACCACCAACTCTTTGAAATTAACATTTAATTGGCCGAATTATACATCTGAGAAATCTAACAATTCTACAAATATGATTCTAAAGATAGTCATGTCAAGCATAAGCTGTTAGGAGAATATTGAAACATAATTCTAACACGCTTTTTTTACGTGTAATTTTTTAGCCTTGGAGTATGAGTATGAGAAATATTTATGCAAATATTATCTCTCGCTATTATTAAAATACTATCAATTAATAATATTTGAATCTATTTTATTCAATAATTAATTATGAGTTGATTTAATTTTTTATTATAATTAATATTAATTTATTATTTATATTTAATTAATTATTAAATAAAATGAATTCATATATTATTAATTAGAAATATTAAAATAATAATATTTAAAAATAACGTAATAAATAGTGCCTATATAAATATTTCCCAAGTGAATATAGTACAAGTTTAATATATATTAAGCTCTTGAATCTTGATCTTTGCGGTCTAGGAAACTATCATATACGGTAACTCTTTGTAAAGGTTTAAGCTGGAAGGAAATTTTTGATAAATGATTTTATTAATTCTAACTCTGTCTGCCAACTACGAATTTTGGATTGATGGTAAGTATTTGATTTGACAATATACATCTGATTAGAAGAAATTTTCGTCCTTTTTATTTTTTTTCAATAATAGTATATGTCTTTGCTTCCATCTTATAAAAAGGAGCTGTTTGTCACTTTCAGTTATATATTTAAAATGTGAAGAGTGCAATTTTCAATATTTTTGGATCTTATAAATTGACAAATGACTTTGTTTTGTTAAGCCAAAACAACACTTAGGCTCTTTTTTGCATAACAAATAATCAATTTATAACTTATTAATCTGATCAATAAATTATAAATTAGCCGGTAAAGGTGTTTCTCACACTAGCTAATAAATTTTTTATTTAATAAATTACCTAGAATAACTTATAATTTATAAACTACTATTTCTTTGAATTCTTTCTAAATTTATCCTTATTCTTTTTATTAATTTACAACTTATATCTTTTATAATATAAATGTAATTTATATCTTAATTTTAAATTATAAATATATAAATATATATATATATATGTATATAAATAATATCATAAAATATAATTAATTATATTTTAATTAATTATAATTTTATAATAATAATAAAATAAAATTTATATAAGTAAATAAATATATAAGTTTATAAAATATAATTAATTAAATATTAAATATTATATTTTTACTTTAAACTTTTTAATTACATCAATATAATTTAATTTTTAGATAAATAAAAATTATTTTAATTATATATATTTCTATTAATATGTCCTATTATGTTATTTTATAATTTCAGTTATTTCTAACAACTAATTTTATGTAACACTTCAGTTGATTTATCAACTATCTGTTATAAATTAATTTATTAACTATTAACTAATTTATTAGTTATCAGTTAGCTTATTAGTTACTTATGTGAAATGAAACTTTATTACACCTTAGCAGGGACAAAGTCTAAACTACCCAAAGTTAGGGTAATTTATATAAATATCTTTATGATTTCAAACTTTTCAAGGGAAAATTTACTTATAATCCCTTCAAAATTTTAAAATTTTTTTATTAAAATCTTTAATAAATTATCTTTCAATCACTCCAATAATCTTATTCTAATTTCATCCAACCGGGGGACATAAGAATTTCTTTGATAATTTTCACTGTGACATCCCAAAATGACTTGTCTTTCATAAGCTCTGTATCATAAAATACATTAATTAACTTATAATTTATTAATTTAGTCAGTAAGTTACAAACTTACTTTTAAATGTATTTCACTCACTAACTTATTAAAAAAATAAAATTTTATTTAATAAATTATTTTGAGTATCTTATAACTTATAAATTACTATCTTTTTAATTTTTTTTTCAAATTCATTCTTCTTCATTTTATTAATTTATAACTCATCTACTTCATTAATATAAATTATTTTAATTTTATATTTATTTCTATTAATATATCTTTTTATATCATTTTAAAATTTTAATTAATTTAACAACTAATTTTATAAAATATTTCTTATACAATTAATTAGTTTTATATCAATTATCAACTATTTGTATCAAGAAACATTGATACCATCTGAAGGAGGCTTGATTTTAAGAATGTCTCCTCAATAGACATGTAAAATGGGCTGGGCGGAGCTTATACGGGCCTATCTCATATGAGCTTTTGCCTACGCGAACTTGCCTGTATAAGCTCACATTAAATGCGGGCTTCACACTAGGGTGAGGTGCGGAGTAGGTTTACTCGCGGGTAGTTCGTATTTTTTTAATATTTTTTAATTATTTTATTTTATAATATATAAATTATATTTTAATATTTTAATTTTTATTAAATTCTTTAAGTAAAAAAATTGAATTAGAGTATAGAAATTGGATTAAATTTGTTAGGAAGTAATTGAGTTAAAAAAATTTTAATATATATTAGGTTTAAATATAAAAAAATAATTTAAAAAAATAATTTTTTACCCAATCTTACGACTGCACAAGCTTGCCAGCATCAAATGTAGGTTTCATGCAAGGCTGCCCACATTAGCCCGTGACCTCGGGTTGTCCACATTACCCGCAGTCACGGACACCGTTTTACATTTCTACTCCTCAACTAGTCATAATTCCTCCATTAGTACCCTCTTCTGTAATGGGTATCAAGTCCCCTGCAACATCAATCATTCCCAGTTTCCCACCTCCACCGAACAACAAGCATCTTGTTGCAAGATCTGCAATTAATTTGCTCTTGGTGAAATGATAATAAAGAAGTTGGTCAACAATTTCTTCCAATTCCTGCCCCTAATTTTCTACAAGGTCAAAGTTGGCCAGTGCAAAGTGATTTGAGCTTAATATATATGATTCTCAAGGAGCAATACACCCAAGTCATAAATATCAATTTTCGTTTTTGGCAAACATCATTTTTGAAGACGCATAAATTTTCTTGGTTGTTAAGTAAGAGCTATAATCACAATTTAAATAAGCTTCTTTTTTGTCAGAAATAATTTTTCATAAAAAATATTACTTATATGTATATTAATAAGAAATAATATGCTACTTATATTTATAGTTAAAAAAATAATATTTAGAATTATAATATTGGAGGAAAGAAGAATTATTTTTTCTTAAACTTTTCATATTTGATATTCAATAAATAAAATATTTTATATTAATATTTTATAACTATGTTTTATAATAAAATATTTTCCGTTAAAATGAACCAAAGTGCAAGTATTTAGCCCAAATTAACCCGGAAATCTTGACAGACAAATCTTCATCTAGAAATATGCAGCCTTCCCTGGTTTCATACTGCAAGAATGCAAGAAAACTAGCAGTTTCTGAAAAAATGGTCAGCCTCTTATAGAAGTTTAAATCATAGCTATTAAAACCCGATCGGATATTAAATCGAACACAAGTCTAATTTATCAGGTCACTAATTTATTCAGTAAATTATTGATTCAACCGCTTATAATATAAAAATATTAAAAATATAAATTTATATAAAAATAAAAAAATTAATAAATAAAATAATAGTAAGTTCATATCATAATTCATTAAAACATAATAATAGAAAGGAAATAACTTAATATCATATAAAATTTTATAATCAAATAAATTATTTTTTTTAAAGGTTACCATTTAATATTATACAACAGTTTAAAGAGCTTAATAAAAAAATTATCGATTAAATTAATTTTTTATTAGTTTATATATAAAACTGATTTAATAATGTGATTCAAATCGGATCAATCACCAATTTGCCAATTTATCAGATGAACTAGTTGGATCGATTTAGGTAATTATGTTCCAATCCATGGCTTTTAATATAGGGAATGGTTAAAAATAAGATATAAGATTCTATTTTAAAATTATTTTTCTAAAAATTGTATTTGGATTTAAGCAGGAGAACACTTCATTTCATTTTAAAGGCCGTTTGGTTGAATAAAAAGGTTATGTGACAAAGCAACTTTTGGAGGAATAAATAATTGTATTGTTGGATTGATTACAAATTAATGAAATAAAAAAAAGTAAGACTTCAAAAAAAGTATTATCTTTACGCAATATAGAATATTGCTTACGTCTTTCATAAATAAGAACTTGGTGTAAAAGTTTTTAATTCTTACTGTAAACCAAATAATTTTGAACTTTCCGAAAGTTCATGGGGGGCTTTAATTATTAGGATGTTCAACATTTACCAAAACTAACTTCTTTTGTATAATGTACAATCCCTTATTTTATTCACAATTTTGCTATTATGAAGTCATTCAATTTTACCAAAGACTTTACTATATTTAATTTCATTTGACTTAAAAGCATATTATACTAAAAAAAACTTTATTCCTGTCCTAATATTTTATTTATCATAATAACATTAAATTCTTCTTATTTTAAGTGATTTCATGTATTTTTCAATAAATTTTAAACAAAAATATTTATTTATAGATGAATTGAAATTAATGTTTTTAAAATAATTTTAAAATAATAAAATTTATATTCAAATAAATTAAAATAATTTCTTTTCAAATAAAATGAATTCAACTTGAAAAAATTGATTTCCAACCATCCATATCATGCGAAAATGTTCCTCCAACATCAAAGTCAGCCCAGTCGGTGTCAAGTAGACCTAGTCTTGATGGGCTGTTCAGTGGGTAAAATAACCATGGTTGCATTGCAACTATGAGAACTGAACCAAGGAATCCATTTAGGTTAATGATTTTTTTTTTTTTTTTGCTTGAGAAGTGTTAAGGATAAGAAATTAATCTAAACATGACATAATTCATGAGTACTTGGGTACTATAGTAATTGGAGGAAAAAGCCAAATTTTTCTGAAAATAATTATGGGTTTTTGGATAAGATTTTGATAATGATTAGCCATTTTGGCCTTTTGCTTTATTTATGAGAGAAAGTTTGAGACTTGGTATGCAAAAGACTATCTTGTTAGAAGTATCATCAAGTACACCGAAAAATATGTTATATCCTCTTTAATTTCGATTCATCAGATTTCGCTCTTTTTAATTTTAAAACTTTAAATTTCACTCTTCTGCAAAATTTAAAATTAACACACATCATTAACTTAATCCACTAATTTATTAAATTATGTGACTTTTTTACGAATTATTTAAATAAGAATTACAATATTATATAATTTTGATTTATTTCATTATTTTTTACATATAATTTCACAACTTAAAATCAATTTTTTAATGAAGATTTTAATTCTATATAAGTAATTTAATTTTTATTAATTTTATAACATAAAAATGATGTGAAAAAAATGATCAAATAAGTCAACATACCATAATATTATGATTCTTATTTAAAAAATTTATGCAAATATTTGATGAAATTCTTATTTAAAAAATTTATGCAAATATTTGATGAAATGATAATTTAAGTAGATGATAAAGATTAATTTCAAACTTTGAAAATTTCAAAAATTTAGAAAGGTAATATCCAAGTTTTTAAATTTAAAAGGAGTAAAATTTAATTATTTCAAAATTAAATAAGTTATTTTACATTTTTTCCTTAAAAATAAAAAAAGAAACGTTTATAATCTTATTTTTCAATCACTTCAAAATTGAATTGGTTATTTTACATTCTTTTTTTTTTTTTGAAAAAGAAAAAAAGAAATGTTTATAATCTTACTTTTCATCGACAATGATGTGTTCCTTCGATCATGTCTTTTACCCTCTGCTCGGTAGAGTAGAAAGAAAAGAAAGTAAGGGGTAAATTTTTTCATTGCTTGACAGGAAAGGAGAAGACAATAAATAAAATTAAAATAATAAAATATGCGATTAATATTATATTCATCACATCAACATTTTATATTTTTTCATATTCTTATCTAATTAAATTTCAATTTTTTTCTTTCCTTTCTATCGGTTTTCTTCTACCAATATGGGTTAATGACACTAGTAAAATCAAACATTTACGCTAATTATAATTACTGGTACAATTTTATTTCTTTATATTAATAGCATATAACTTTTCTTATACATGCCGGGGGTGAAGAATTTCGCAAGGTATACTCAGAGAGCCGTGTTGGATGATCAATTACTGATATTGTATCTATATGCAAGATAGCAAATCTCTGAACAATAACCGTGAAACCCCAATTTGACCAAGAGCACTCACTTCCATGCACTTCGTACAGGCTGCCACATAAAAAAAATTAAGATAAAATTAAGAAAGTTCGATTCCTTTGAATGTTTTATTATTAAATTATTTTTTAATCTTAAAAATAAATTAAAATAAAAATAAGAATTTTAATATGTCAAATATAATTAATAATTTTTTAAAAAATTAAACTTCTTATAATATTAAATTATGCTTTTAAATAAAATCATGTGCTTCCTAGGTTTTTAATGTATGCTATGCCATTCAATTACAATTTTATAGTGATCATGTCCGAGTGAATTTGGGATATACTGGTGACAACTGCAAGTGCAGTGAATCCTGAACATGCTCTTTTCAACTGATTAAAATGCTTTCTGAGACCAACTCATCGGAATATGTATCCATTTTGGTTTGAATTGATAGAGTTAGCTGGTGCTATTTGAGAAAGTAATGGCTTTCACTATGGCTAACGGGGGCCAGTTTGGAGGTAATAGAAATAAACAGCACGTAGCATAGTTGATCACAGATTCTCTTTTATGTTACTTTTATTTGGAATATAAGATAAAGAATTCAAAATGATTGATTGAATATATGAATTCACAATTAGACATGATTATTACTTTTATTTTTAAAATTGTAAGGTGTTAGTAAAATAATTCTCAAATTATATAAAATTATAATTGTATTTTTAAATAATAATTCATACATAAAATTTCATTCTTTTTTATGATTATTTGGAAATGAAATTATTTATACTGATTTGTACAGATAAACAAAATTGTATATGTAAATTATTATTAAAAGATAAAATTGTAACTTTATATAATTGAAGAATCATTTTGTCAATATTTTACAATTTTAGGAATGAAATTAATAATTTTATTTTAAAATTTTACTTAGTTATGCTTGAGATTACATGTGAATTTACAACACATAATTTTAAAATTTATATTTCTTTTATAATTTTCAGGATTACCCGTGAATTTAAGACATAGGATGTAACGGGTTTTGCCATTGATAATAAAGCATGGAATGTGTACATATTTTATCTGCGATCTTAAGGTATGGAGCAATAGAATGCTAATTTATTCCCATCCGCCTCCATCCATAGCCATTTCTAGGTTAGAGCTACAGAAAAAGGGGGAAATGAGATTTATGGGAAATCAAATAGTTGAGTTTACAAGAAAGACCAAGTATTAAAAGTTGAAGCAAATTAATACTACTTGAACTACTTGTTTGATGATTTACTAGAACAGATAGAGATGGTCTCTTCTCAAATGCAATGTTTAAATTAAATTGTTAGTCATTCATTGTCATGGCCCCGCAGAGATTTTTATGGATCCCATGCCATCAATTGACGTGATCAATTATCTTATTGAGTCAATTCCTGATTTCTGTAATATTCCATGCCAAATACAACAAGCCATATGTTTTTCATTTTGAGTATGAACAATATCTAAGGTATCGAGACAGGATCCTAATGTCCAACTATACCAGATGACTGTCAAATCTTTCTCGTCACATACTTCTTGTGAGGGTTTTGCTATATAAAAAAGTGAGGCAGAAAAGGAGAATTGTAATTAGATATACTTTGAGCAAAACTAGTGTTCTTTTTGCACTCTCGCTAAATTGAAAAATTACTTGCACCGCTAGTTTCCACAACCATTTGCAAACCCATCACCAACGTATACGTGCATCTTTTTATTTAAATTATATTCGTATTTGATTACAATTGAAATTTCTTGTTAAACAAATATTTTTAGGTTGTAAATATTTGTATTGATGAAGGATATAAGGTATAAGAAAAATGTCATATGACTACTTATGTGGGTAAAGTAAGAATCCTCATAAAGGTTTGAGAGAAATGTAAAGGTGGTCATTAAAAATTTATGGGATTATAATTGAGAACTTTTATATATATTATTATGTAATATTTTGATGATATAGTATTTTTTTTTCATTCGTAATTTTTCTCTTACTCCCATGTTTGGTAGTCATGAAAATCAAGGAGACAGAAAATGCCCAGGAGAAAATGTAAGGGAAATCCTGGTTTTCTGCTATTTGGGTGCAAGGGAGAAGAAATTTTTGGGGAAAAAAATGGTGAGTCCCAAGGAAATTGCCCCCACCCCATAGAAAGAAAATTGAGGAGAGAAGTGCCATGTTCCAACATTTCCAAAGTTTCCCCTTGTTTTTTAGAGCTCCCCATTTCTTCACTCGTGTAGTTAAGAACACCATGGTAGTTGTTAGAGGATGCCTACTCGATGGAACCACACCACTTGTTGCTAGACTAGGTCCGATCAAGTATTGCTTGTCCTTTGTCATGGTTGTTGTGAATGGCATATTTGGTTCTTTCGTTACAAATGGAGGACAGTATCGATAGAGCTTCTAACCTAATAATGTCGTGCCACCATTAAATTAGAAGTAAGAAAGGAGAACTCAAACACTAGAGGATGCAAGAAAGATGAGTGGTTCTACCAATCTACTATTAGGCAACCAGAACAATAGCCAACAAAAATCAATATGAGGGAGGGATCCATGCTAGCCATCTAACCAAGTCAATAGAACCAACCTATATTCTAACCACAACCCAATTCGGATGGTTATCTGACTCTACATTCAAATTTATTTATTTATTAATTATTATTTTTTACATTTCAATGGTTATATATTTTTTTCAATTGTAAATTTTTTTCCTCCTTTTCCCCTATTACATATGTATTCAGCATATATTGAATTTGAAGATTATGAACAAAAATTATACAAGTGAAATGATAATCACAAGAAACTAACATTTGTATTTATACATTATAAACACATTAAATATATGTATTTCATATACATTGAATTTGAGGAATATGACTAGAAATTATACAAGAAAAATAATAATGCTAGGAAACTTGCATTAAATATACACATATTTTTTTTATGTAATAATTATAGTTGTCTACAAATTAAAATATTAGCAAAAAATATATAATATAAGTATAATAATTATAGTTGCCTGTAAATAAAAACATGAGTAAAAAATTTTAAATAAAATACATTTAATTATTTTTTATTTTAGAGATAAATTAATTTTATCAAATTAAAAGTTAAAAAGCAATTTCAGATAGGCTCGTAACCCTAGTTTTTAAATAAAATAAAATAAAATTTATTAATTATTAGTATTAACTTTTGTTTTATTCAAGTAATAATCCTAAGAAACTTAAATTAAATATTTTTCCATATATTTTTTATTTATACATTAAATGTACCTTACATATATGTATTTATTGCAATCACATTGTTACTTATACATTAATATAAATATATGCATCTGTTATACCTTGTATGACATAAATAATAATCCTAAGAAACTTACATATATAATGTATGCATATATATAATACTGTAAAATAATAATCTCTTATTTCGCACAACATTAAAAGTTAGCTAATTTTCTTCACATCTTAAAACTATTAAGAAAAAGCAATTTCATTCACATGTCTAGATTATTCATCATGCCAGATTTATGAGTGTGTGATATTATGTTCTTGAACATAGATTATTCATTGCAAAAGGTGTTATAGGAAACCATCATCAAAAGCATACATTTCGATAAACAAGCCATATGCATCCGAATTTGGGATTAAATCTAAACTTTCCTTTTTTGAGACAAAAGGTAAGATCTTGTCTATTTTGTTCTTGCTTTAAACATTCATATGGGTGGGTTATCTAGAACTTCGTTTTATTCATTTTTTTAATCTTACCATATTTCACATATTATCTTAAGATGTATCAATGTTTTTTATAATTATTATTCACTTTGATCAAAGATAAGTATTGGTTAGCATAATGACCTTGACATTTACTTATTTAATAGTTATACATTAGAAGTAATTTGCAAGTGATTATGGAAGATAACATAAATGATATATATGAAGAAAAGCTGGAGTTAGATACATTAACTAATGTTGATCTTATGGAAGAATAGGTTTGACTATGTCGGATGTGTTATGCAACTTATATGCTATATTATTCACATAATGCATTTATTCCAATTGCAAGCTAATATTATACATAAACCTACTAATGGCAGAACTACTAAAAGAGATCTAATGTGAAAGTATCTAATGCAAAACCTATTAGATGTTAATAAATGTCAAAATGTAGTGTGTATGAGTTCTCATGCTCTCCTTCAATTGTGCAAAAAGTTAAAAGTAATATGTTGAGTGAGAGATTCTATGTATTTCATAGTTGAGAAATAGGTTGCTAAATTCTTGTATATTTTAGCACATAATGTAAAAAATAGAACTATATCTTTCTTTTTTCATCAATCGAGAGAGAGACAATTAATCATTATTTTCATAACATTTTATGAGTTATTATATTTCTTGAGGATGAGTATCTTATGTAACTATCTAGATCAGAGCTTCCTCCCCAAATACTCAATAATAGTAAATTTTATCCTTATTTTAAGATAACTTAATAAGACATGTAGGTTTAAATACTTAATTCATATGAATAAGTTTAATAGTAGTAATAGATAATGAAGTTTTAGAAAAATTACAATAAAAGATTGTGTTAGAACTCTAGATGGAACACATATATAAGTTAAAGTATCTAGAAAAGATGTTCTTCGCTTTATAAGAAGAAAAGATTATCCAATACAAAATATGTTAATAGTATATTCTTTTAATATGAAATTCATTTATGTATTATTTGGTTAGGAAGGAATTGCATATAACTTTAGAATTCTAAAGCATATCTTAAATAAGAGAGGGGATAGACTGAAAATTCTAAGAAGTAAGCTTAAATATGATTTGTTATTCATAATGAAAAGTTAATAGTCATTCCTATAAAGTCTTTTCATGATGATTATGTTCTTTGACATATATTTGTATTATTATGATATATCATAGGTAAATTCTACTTAAGAGATGCAAGTTTTCCTTTAAAGGGTGGACTAAAAATACCATATAGAGGTATGCATTATCACTTGAAGGAGTACATAACACGTGGTCCACAAAATGCAAAAAAAAAAAAATTAACCATTTACATGTTTCATTAAAAAAATATCATTGAAAGAGCATTTGGGGTTCTAAAAAAATATTTTCAATACTAACTAGTGATATAGAATCACATTATTCTTTTAGGACTATGACAGATATTACTATTATATATTGCATATTGCATAACTTTTTTATAAATGTTAATCCCAATTTACGATTGATTAATGAAGTGGACCATGAGTTGCTAAATAGTAACATAAAAAATATAAAGGATTGTGAAGCATAAAATACTAAGAAAAACTCTAGGCAAAGATTCATTTTAAGAGAAAGCATTGTAACCCATATGTAGAATAATTATGAACAGAGTTTGTCATAGATTTCATTTTTTATTCAATAAGATTATGTACCTTATTATGTGATGCTTATAATCCTTATGCCACAGATGGGATTGTAAATTATATTTTATATTTACCATATATAAGCTATATCATTTATGAATATTGCAATTTATTATACATTATGTAATACTTGAAACTAATATAATGTCTTAATTATGCTTAAAGTGATTGTTACATTTATGTGTGTAAGTTATTTATGAATGAAAATTTATATCATACATGTGTTGTATATTTATGTATAGTTTGCATTATTTCATATTACTTAGTTGTATAACACTTTGTAGATTGAAATATACCGAAGAGTAAGAAATTTGACAGTAAAAGAGAAATATCTTTTAAAAAGTCATTACAATAATGAATGCCATGTTGTTGGATGCATTACTGAAGGAGGTTTATAAAGGGAACTGATCTAATGACACTTTTACTTCCTTAGCATATGCTATCGTGGTGTCAAAGTTTAAGCAAGTAATAGGTTCTTTCCTTTAGAAGCAATATATAAAAAACAAGATAAAGACTTTGAAGGATCACGTCAATAAGTGTTATGGTTTATTCCATAGGTGGAGTGGAGTCGCTTGAAATCCAACAATACAATTATTCAAAGCTAAAACAGAAGTATTGAACGAGATTTGCAAGGAAATGAATTTATTATTTTTAGCACATGTATGATACCTTTTAACTTTTTATGTATTTGCATTTTGGAATGAGATTCATCATTAATTTAAATTACATACGTAAATGATAATATACTATTTCCTTTTCATATATGTGATTCCACACATAAAATTTTGGTAAAATTTTTATAATATGAATAGAAATGTCTTATGGTTCTTGATTACTTATGTTATTGCATAGAATATCACATAGTATGATATATTATCCAAATATGCATAAAGGTGTATACCTTTATGCATGTTTGCACATGAATATAGGAATTGGTGTTAGTAAATCATTGTTAGTACTATTTTCTTTAGAAGTTCTTCTATATTCATGTACAAACATGCATTTATGGTACCATCAATGATTTGCCAACACCAACATGTGCAAACATGCATAAAGGTGTATGCCTTATGCATGTTTACATATGAATATAGGAATTGGTGTTAGCAAATCATTAATAGTATTATTTTTTTTTAGTAATTCTTCTATAAGAACATTGCATGCTACAGTTATTATTCTATAATGATCTAATAAAGGATGCATTTATAGGAAAATCTTGAAAGTTAGAAATGAAAATGAACTCCAATCCACAATTATGACAAGTTGTTAGAGCTTTTTAGTAAAGATAGGGTTATTGGTGCATATGTCGAAAGTTCAAGAGACAACGTCAGAAGATAGGAAAAAGAAGGCCTTAACTTGAATGACTTCTTTGATGTGATGTCTAACTTTGATATCTATTGAGAAGATACCTCCAATTTTACATGGAATATTAATGTATTCAATCCTAAAAGTACTCCTTTCAATCAATCTCATGAGTATATTCAATCAAATTAATCTCAAGGTACTTCATCATCAAGGGGTTCTAAGCGTAAAGTGTCAATGATTCATTTGATTGAAAAGAGGTATGAAAGATTAAATATAAAAATCAACAACTTAACTAATGTAATGAGAAAAGTGGTTGAAAGGTATATTCAAATAGCTGAAACAAGTCTTTCAATTATTGAAAATAGTGAGCCTCATCATTACAATGAGGCAAATGTGCAGACAAAGTTAGAGAATATAGGAATATCACATGAATTTCAACTAAAGTACTACAGCTTCTTATGTGAAAATGAAAAGGTGAAGAAGCAATTTTTTATGTTCCACCACAATTATAATTACAAATGTTGTATCAACTTATGATTAATTCAAAAGTTGATTAAGCCACTAATGACAAAATGAATTGACTCCTTCTTTTTGGTATTTTGTTAATGTGATTAAAAATTGTTATGCCATAAGCTTGTCGGTTGTTGAACAGTTTGTATAAATCCAATCTTCGTACTTGCTTTGACATTTCATATATTAATTTTTATTTATCATTTATATACTTCTTTATTTTGCATTTATAGCATTATGATGGGTTTTAATTTCATTTTCTATGAATTTTTGCTACTTTTACTTGACATAAGAATCAAGAAATTCATAAGCAAATATTTAGATGATGAGAACGAATATAAAGAAGAAACTTTGAGCAAATTTAAGAGTGGGATGACTTTGTTAGAACTGGGGTTACTATTATTTATATAAATGTATATTTGTTTTCTTGATTTATTGTACAAGAAAATTTAATTATAGGTCCATATATATGATTAAAGTTTGTGCATACATAGAGTTTCAAAAAAATACAATTGAGTTATTGCAATTTGAGTAAATAATAATTGCATTGTTAGAAATGTTTGAATTTTAATAGAAGTTTACTACTACTTAATTGTATACAATTTTCTTGTTAATGAAATAATTTCTCTTTGAGTTTGATGAATTTATAGTATGAATATTTAATTATTTAATAAAAATTTATCACTAATTAATTATATACAATTTTTCTATTTATGAAATAATTTCTTATTTATTTTGATAAATTTATATTATAATTATTTCTATATTTTATACACTAAAGGCATCATGGTCATTTAATTGCATTACATTTTGTTTCTCTCCAGTTTTCTTCCCATCCAAATAAAAAAAAAATTCTTCTTTTCTATTTTCTTTCTCTCCCATTTTCTCTTCTACCAAACTACAAAAAAAAAATATTCCTTCTCCTTTATTTTCTCTCTTTTTCATTTTCTTTCTCTTTTGATTTCCCTCCATTCCAAATAAAGCATTAAAAATTGAGGTTTTTAATATTAAATTATTTATGTATTTTATTGTGATATTTTGATTGATTTAATTATTTTAATAGAAACTATTTTTCCGATCCAAGTGGATAGATCTCACTTGTTTAGATGTCACATGAGAGTGCATCCCACGTAAGCACTTCTTCACACTTCAGATGTATACTATAATTTCTCACCAATGAAATACTGATAAATCCTCACCAGGTCATATCCCGGGGTCAGAGAGTGGATAGCGGCAGCGCTCCATCAATTCCCCTACAGCCAGGCAATTCAACATTTCACAATCTGATTTGCAAAGAGAGGATAGCAAAGTTCTTAACTTCTTTAAAATTCTAGCCAAATGGCTTCAAGTGATCACTGTAGTATCTGCATGATGATGTGGCTGCAATTCCACTAAAACTCCATCAGGGAAGAATTGTTTCACTGGGCAGCTTTCTGAGTCAAATTTGGGCAAAAAAGGTGGAAGAATTTGAGCAAGAGGGATGGAGTGAGCTTCAAATTGATTCAAAGGGTTAAGTAAAATGGAAGTGGGAGTGGAAGATATGGGAAAACACGATTCTTAAAATGGAAAATTCTCTGACCCAGCTCTAGTACTGAGGTTATCGGGATTACTTTCTGTTTTTATTTTATAAGTCAGAAAAAAATTAGGCATGCAAAATTAAATTTAAAATTGGATTTTAATTTTATATTTTTAAATTAGATTTAGTTATTAAGTATCAACTATTATTTTGTATAAGCTCATGGAACGGATTTGTTCTTAGAAACTCGTAATAAAAAAGGACTAACTTTTAAGTGATTCAGTTCAATTCGCAAATTCATCAACTTTAATTATAAGTTTATAAATTTATTCTTGTAAAGCTGTGGAAAAAACAAATTAAATATTAAGTAGTTTGGTCTGTCTAAAACCACAAAATAGGATATGTTTTAGAGGTTTATTTATATTTGGAATTTAATTATAAATTTTATTTATATATATATAATATTATTGAATAAGAAATAACTTTTCTAATTTTTTTTATTTACATTCAGGCATCCCAAGGATCAATCAACAATTATTTTAATTAAATAGTAAATCTTTCCTAACAATAATATTTTCAAGGCTCAAACTCAGAACCCTTTAGCCTAAAACACTTTTTATTGAGCCAACCAAAATTATCTAATTTTAAAATTCACTTAATTATAATATTAAATTTGATACATTATTAATGTGAAATTTTTTACAATATAAATGAACAAGTAAACAATACATGATTCAAAGCACAATAATTTTTATCAACAATAAAAATATTTTAATAATTTTTATTAACTTAACAATACATAAATAAATAATAACGTAAAATTGATTTAATTACTTAGGCTATTGATTTGTCAAAATATAATTTCAATGTCATCATGAGAATAAAAATATTTTCCCACTAAAAATTATAAACAATTTTTAGTCCGATATCGGTTGGTGTAGATTTTCGGCAAGCAAACATAAGTTGTTGTGAGGCGTGAGTTCCCAAACACAGAGTATATTAGTTTTGCAAATTTTCGTGGATAGTTTTATAATCTTTCCTGGCAGTTTGATTCTTATACCAATCTGGGTTATTGAGACCCAAAAAACAGGGGAGGGTTATGAAGTATTGAAAAAATTTATTATTATTTTAAATTCTATAAAAAAATTTAAATATTTTTCATCATATTTTTATTAAAAGTCATAGTATTCACATAAAAAATTGATGCGATTTTTGTTAATGAAGCAATAACTTTTATGTATTTATTACATATTAATTTTTATATAAATTTAGAATGTTTATATTAGTTATCAAAGCATTTATATCGAAGCAACTATTTCCTAAAAAGTTTTACTTCACAACTCAGATGGATGTTTTGAGAAAGATAGCAAAAGTTTTAAGAAATACCTACTTCTCCCCGTCCCCCCTCCTCCACCCTTTAATTTTCTTGGGACTAGTTTGGCTTGGCTTATTCCGATAATCAATTATGGCAGAGATAATGACATGAGAATTGGTCTTAGGGTTTCGTTTCGATAAGATCTCAAGAAAAATTTCATGAATTTATAAAATATTTTAATTTTTATATAATTAGTAACTTTTTTATTCAGAGTTCACAACTTTTTTATAAATAATAATACTATTTTTATTCTCTCAGCTATAGGTTTTTCACATACATAATAAAAAAAGATCATTTTTCAAGTGGTGTTTGGTTCACGAAATATTTTTAACATGTCCAGAAATATTTAAAATAATATCATATTTTCATATTTGGTTCAATATTTGAAAAAAAATATCCGAGAATGTTATATTTTTGAAAATCTTTTCGGCCCAACATTCTCTCAAAATATTCCCATGAGGGAGGTGGATATCACAAATTCTCATAGAATGGGAATGTGATATTAAAATATTTTTAAAAAATTTATAATAAATCAAATATAAGAATGTTATATTCTCATTAATTAAATTTTTAGGTATCACATTCCCAGGAATGTATATTTTTCTGGGAATATAAGATCTCATGAACCAAATGCCACCTCAAAATAACGTTGAATGTAGACTATTTCCCAAAATAATATTAAAGTAAAATTTGAAGTTGAACTATAAAAGAAAAAAAAATGTTACTGGCAACTTCTTCTAGCGGAGGGAAGTTGGGAATACAAACATCTCCTTGCATTTTCCTTCTTTTCTTTGGAAGAAGTTGAGAGTACCAACTTAACTTCTTCCGTATGTAACGTTAATTCTGTTATAAAATGAATTAAAAGTGATAATAAAAAATTAATTAAAATTAAAATAAATATAATAAATTAAGAGTGTGTTTAATATCATAAATATGTTTTTGATGATGATAAAAGTTTAGAAATATGAGAGATTACTTTACTTCAAAAATACGCCTTGCCACCAATCTTTTTGAAAATTTATTGTGATACTTATGGAACATTTAACATGTTGAAATCAGTGGCAATGCGAATCAAACCTAAAACATGCGTGGTCGAAAATCTTATCAACTGAACCAACTCAAGAAATTAATATAATAAATAAATTAACTTATATTTTATTGATAACTTATTGACATTATCAATAAATTATAAGAAATGTTTGGTGTACTAATATAATTAAAAAATATGTTTTAATTTGATAAATTTTATAAAGTAATTTATAGTTGATAGTCAATAATTTTTCAATTTTTTTAAATTTATTTATTTTCTTTTAATTAGATGATATCATATATCTTAATTATATAAATAAATATTTAATACATTGCCCGTTAAATTTTAGATAATTATATTCTTATTTTGAATATCTTAATTACATTATATAATTTTATTTTAAAATAAATATAAATTAATTTAATTCATATATTTATTTATATTGATATATCCTTTTATATTATTTTATATTTTTCAATTAATTCAATAACTAATTTTACCATAAACTTCTAATATAATTACCTAATCTATTTTCTATTTATGCTAAATAGAGCTCAAGATTATAGAATTTAAATTTGATCTAGTGTAAACTTTTTTATATTATTAATAAATAAAAATTATACATCTTTAAATAATAATAATTAATAATTTTCTACTAATATTTAAAAAATTTTCATATTTTTTATTAAAATAATGATATATATAGATAATAATATAAAATTAATTAATTTAAAACATGAAGGTGACAATAATTTTTAGTGCCATTTTTTAATTTATTTAATAAAATAATTAATGTTACATGCGGAGAAGGTTGCCGCTCCCAACTTTTCATAAGGGAAGAAGTTGGGATTATCAACGTCTCTTTGGAATGAAGGGTGACATTGATGCTACCAACTTCTTTCTTTTTGGAAGAAATTGCTAATGCTAACGTCTTTTTTATTAGATTATTTTTCAAACTTTATTTTAACATTATTTTAAAAATAACTTTTATCAGCATTAATTTGACTTATTTTTTTATTAAAATTTTATTTTGATTTCAATAAAATTGTTTTTTATTAATTTTATCTTTAATTATTAAAAAATTAAAAAAAATAAATTTTAATTATTTTGTATAATAATTCAATATTCTATCTCATATACGAAAGAATTAAAATTTAAAAATTCTTAATTTTACACGAATTAAATTAGTATAAATTTGTAATTGGGAACAAATTTAATAAAAATTCAATCTTATATAATCAAAATAAATTTTTAATTATTTTTCCTGCATCATATATGTCAAAAAGCCTCATCTACATGCTCTCACGTAAAATAAATAAATAAACTCTACCTTAGTCCCATGCCATCTTTTCAAGAATAAGGCAAACCCATGTTCAAAATTGGAACGCAGGTTTAGTTTTTTCGTCTTATAAAATCATATATGCGTTTAAAATATAAGGGTGTAATGTTTTCACAAATCTCAGAACCTTTTTCATAGTAACTTGCAATTTTGTTTTTATGAAATTGTATAATATGAATAATCATATTTACAACATAAGAATATTAAGAGCTTTATGAAAAAAATTGTAAATTTTATGAAAGAAAATTAAAAAAATTCTATAAAAAAAAGTTGCTATAGTTTATGAAAAATTTACACTACCATTGATGGAAATCCCCTGATTTTATTATTCTTTTTAATGTATTATTTAAAATTTTGAAACAATTTGAAATTCATTATTGACTAAATTATGATGGAATAATAAGCTATTCTCTAGATATATATTTGGCATAACAATGATAATTGAATTTAAAATAATTAATTATTTGGCTAATAAAATTGCACTAAATCTTTCTGTGCTTTAAATTATGCTTATCTGATCACATGACTTTCAAAAAGATACATCTATCCCCATCTATGCTTTTAAGTTATGTGCATTTTACCCATTTTCATTTGCTTTTCACTCGTATAACAATGAGACACTCACATCATTATTATGTGACAACTAAAATCATCATTTCATTTAAAAAAAAATGAGAGTTGAACTTAATTTTTAGCTAGGGAAAACAAAGATTTGAGAAAAAAGTTATATAAATAATTAAAAATTGTAACAAAACCAATCTACTAGAGTAACATACAAATAATATTTCATCCTTATTGAATTCTTGAATTATAGAGATGAACATCATCTCACCCTAAATTATTTTGTGTGCGCCCTAACATTTTGAGATAAGACTTCACAATTGAATTAATTAAAATGGAAATAATAAATTATCTTTTAGTTTTTCAAAGAATTACGGACACATGATAATTATTTAAATTTTTTATTACGCTTAAAAATAAAAATTAGATGAATATGGTAAATTGCACCTAGATTGAATTACATGAAGGTAGAGGTAAATTTTACTTTTTAAAAGTAAAGGCTTGCTGCACGCACATCTTCAAAGTTCATAGAATTTTTTGCATTTTTTAACGAAAAAAAAACGAATTTTTTGCATTTTAGCCTAATTATTATAAATTGATTTTATCTTGGATAACAAATCTGATAATTAATTATACATAATTATTTTTTAATGGTATGCAGAGATTTTAGTTTTGACTTTTGGGTGAGTTAATTTTAAAAGTTATCTCTTTCTATAATTTTGAATTAAACAAAATTAATTTATAGAATTTATTTTAATTAAATTATTATCTACAATTAATTTTTGAAAGATTTCAAAAGTGTAATTAAATATCTTCAAAGTGCTCAATAATTAATTATTCAAAATCAATTAATCCCTCCACCAGGCTAGTGTATATTAACGTAAATAGAGTAATATTATTTATACTTATAATGCCAATCTCTACAATCAATTTTCACTATAAAAATCGAGTTGGACCAAGTTTGAGTTGAACTTATATAAATATTAATATAATTTTTATTGCCCAAGTTGGGTTAAAATTTTTTAATACTTGCCCAAGTTTGATTTTTGAAATAGGAATTCTTAAGTTTAGGTTGATTTAAGCCCGATTTTGAATTTTTAAATATATATTAATTATAATTAAATTTTAGAAATATATAAAATATATTTATATTTATGCATATATTATATTTAATATATATAATTAAAAGATATCATTAAAAGTTAAAAAATTATATACATATACTAATTCTATATAATTGAGATTTGTGTTACATAATATATATTAAATATATAATATAAAAAAGATTCAATATATAAATATAAAATCAAACCAAATTTGAGCTAATCCAATTTTAAATATGCATGTCCAAGTTTATATAAAATAAAATTTAAAATTTTGACCAAATTCGACTTTTAAACCTAACTTCATAATCCAAATCCTATTTATTCTAGGTTGAGTTCAAGCCAAAAATTAGGTTGGACAATTGTCCACCCCTAACTTTTGAATGAACTATATCTATCAATAAGAAGGGTTCAAATATCAAATATAACATTAAAAAGAGAGAAATTTATAGTTACTTTAATCTTTAAATGATTATCCATCTTACTCGATTAACTAATATTTTGCTATATGATAAAAGTTAACATAGTGGATTAGAATATATTAATGTCTTTTAAGCTCTCCTATAGAGATAATCCCCTCTCTTATTTATAGTTTATAAAGGGTTATATTAAATGTGAGAAGTGAAGTTCTATAGAGATTCTGAAGGTATAATTAGTATGATAAATGCTCATTCAGCATTGGATGCATGTACTGATAGAGGATGCCTTCCTTGTGAATTGACATCTATTTAGATATTACTTTTTATTTGAGTGGCTTTAGCTTATCCATGCAAATGATATTTTAAGTTTATTATTTGTGCAGACTTAACTTTAATTTCATTATGATGGATTGAGTGCAAACTTTTCAATGACTAAATGTTCAATGGGGTGGGATACTATCCAAGTGGAATGTTATCATCATTAACTAAACATTTTAGTTAAAATCTTCTTAGATTGTTGAATTGCAATTTTCTTATTTCAAAAATTGCTTATATATATTGAATTCAATCCTTACAAATACTTTGTGCATTGTTAAAGAAAATTGCTTATATAATTCATTTTATTTTAAGTTTAATTATAGACCTTAATTTATCTAAGTTTAATTAATGTATTATTTATTTTTCCTTTAAATGATTTTTATTTATACCGGAAAAAAATATATGTTATCTATTATTTATTAGACAATGGTTTAGTTCGACTGGGAAATAAGTAAGGCTATAAGAAAATAGTTTTACCACAATTTGCTTTACCACCGTAAGAGGATATGTAGGCAGAGCGCAAAACAGAAGCAGCCTGCTTTCAGCTTTCCAAGTCACAGATAAAGTTCTTCGTCCACTCAGCAACTTCTCAATATATATATTCTCCATTTTTTTCAGAAAGTGCGTAATTACCTGTTAATTTCGGCGTCGCTTCGGCACAAAAGAAGACAGTAAAGTCTCTTCAATGATTCCCTTCATCCATAACAACTACAATTTCAAGTTCAGATTCTTTGAAGTAAACTCGCCAGCAACATCGTCAAAGCAATGGAATTTAAGCTCTATCTGAGCTAAAGTTCCAACTGGGTATCTGAAAATCGACGGCCCAGTTGCGGTTTCGTTTCATCTGAGTTGGTTTTCTTCATGGATTTCGGAGGCGCCAATCAACCTCGTGTGATCGGGGATTATATCCTCGGGCCCAGAATCGGGTTGGGTTCTTTTGCAGTGGTGTGGCGCTCAAGGAATCGCCACTCGGGTTTGGAGGTTGCTGTGAAAGAGATTGATACGAAGCATCTCAGTCAGAAAGTTAGTGAGAATTTGATGACAGAGATTTGTATTCTCAGCACCATCAATCACCCAAACATCATTCGACTTTTCGAAGCAATTCGGGTAATGGATTATTGTTTGTCGTCCCCCCCCCCCCCCTTCCCTACCCTTAAACCTCTTTTTTTATTTTTTTATTTATTATTGTTTGTCACGCTGCTGACTGCGATGTTGGATTGTGGGGTTAAGACCCATGATAGAATTTTCCTTGTTTTGGAGTATTGCGGTGGTGGAGACCTTGCTGCTTACATCCATCGGCATGGAAAAGTTTCAGAAGCCATCGCTAAGCATTTCATGAGGCAATTAGGTGTGTAATGTGTAGGCTCTTGCCATTGTTTGTTGTTGCCTATTCAAGTGTAGGCATTTAACATGGTAATTAAAAAAATTCTCCTTTTGTGATATATATCTCTTGATAGTAAATTTGATTTTTCTACTTTTATGATACTCATGCAGTTAGTTATGTATATACCAAGTTGATCCTCTTGTGCGTTCTCCTCAATGTAAATTTTCGAACTTACATCATTTTAAACCTGGTTTTCTTCTTGTAGCTGCGGGTTTGCAAGTACTTCAGGAAAAGAACCTTATTCACAGAGATTTAAAACCACAGGTATGTAACGATATCTTCCCAAATTATGAGCTTTTCTGTGTACTTCTCATATGATTGTCTTTTCATGTCTTGAATGATTGTCCCTGTCAATGATGGCTTTAGTTTGTCGCAAAATTCTGCTCCAACTTTTGCTGGATCTGAGCTTTTATACCCTTTATCTAAAATCTATCAAATGGCAATAATTCCCAAAAGCTAAAGTTATTATGAGAAAGCCCATAAATGGTTTCTTATAAATCTAACACGCCCTCACATGCACTATCCCATTGGGCTTGAAGTGTAGGCATAGTGCTGTCACACTTCGCTTTGTGCTGAAATTTACTCTTTAATTTGAAGAGTGTAAAGTGGTAGAAATTGAACTTTAATCAAAGAGACTCTAATCCCATATCAAATATCAGTTTTTCCCCAAAAGTTTGAAGTTATGGAGAAAGCCTGGGAATGGTTTTATCATAATCTGAAAAAACCAATGTTCAAGTTTAGAAAGACCCCAATTATTGTTAATTTACCATAGCTTTATTTCCCAATGAGGGAAAAAGTTGGCAGCAATACAGTGCAGAGCACATTAGTTGTAGAATCTGCTGTAAGAAACATAGCTAGCATGAAATTTGTACACAACAAGGAATATCTTCCTCATAAGAAAACCATAAAAGGACTATTGATATGTTGAATTACCAGAACTCTGAAAGAAATAATTATTGATGTGAGACTCAATTTTATAGAACTGATCTTAGTTTGGAAAAGACGATATTAGTATGAATTTTACGATTTGTTTAACTGCCTTGTGATCCTCTTTGATTGTTTCTACGTTACTATGGCACACGTCCTAATTTGTTCTTGTTTTGATTGATTCTGTTTCCACACTTGCAGAACTTACTATTGGCCAATAGTGAAGCTATGCCACTTCTAAAAATAGGGGATTTTGGTTTTGCAAGGTAGGATGGTTTCATAATGCATAGACATGCCATTGATTTTATATTCATCTCTGCTATAAGATTCTCATAACTTCCATCTGTGTGGTTTTATAGTTGGAATTTCCACTGTTTATTTATTGCAATTTTTTGGGTGCTACATATTAATATGCAATAGCAAGAGCCAGGTATTAAATTGATGTATATGACAAAAGACTTATATATCAGTGGTTCTTCTTGCAGATTATTAGCTCTATCCAAAATCTCCCTTGCAGTTTTGCATGACATGGTCAAATGATCCTTTTATGTCTGGCTTTTCTTTGGTTTTGTCTTCAATCTAATGGAAACAAGAATATGAAAATATATTATTTAAAATAAGATCCTTTTATTGCATTTGGGTAATTTCCTGATGCACTGATGTATTAGGTCTCTCACACCCCAAGGCTTGGCAGACACATTATGTGGTTCACCATTGTACATGGCTCCAGAGATAATTCAAAACCAAAAGTATGATGCAAAGGTGATGTAAAATAAAATTGATATCAGATTGAACATGCAGATATCTATTTTTCCTTTTAATAAATAAATGCACTATTGTGGTTGCAGGCTGATTTATGGAGTGTTGGGGCAATATTGTTCCAGCTAGTGACTGGGAGGCCACCATTTGATGGAAATAATCAATTGCAGGTTTTGAAGAGGCTAACAAAATCCTTAAATTGTAGCTCCTTATTGTATTTGTCATTACTTACCTGTTCTGGTTTCATTTTTATGTTGCAGCTTTTTCAGAATGTTTTGACATCCTCGGAACTGCAATTTCCACAAGAAGCTTTAGAAGTGCTGCATCCAGAATGCTTGGATCTTTGCCGAAGCCTTTTACGCCGAGACCCAGGTATTGCTTGGAATTGTATGACTGTGTATGTGTGAATTTGATGGATCTATGATTGTGAGTGTAAAACATATCTTTTAGATCTCATGTCAAACACTTCTATATTTTAATATGCAGTTGAGCGATTAACATTCAAGGATTTCTTCAATCACAACTTCCTACAGGAATCCAGGTCATATTTTAATTTTCATTTCATAATACTTCATTGCTTGTAACAACAATCATATCTTCTTTACATGTCACAAGTCTCGTGACTGCTTTCATGATATTTTAAATCATAACTTGTAGGTTGACTGTGATGGTTGAGGATCCTTCATTGATTCCTTCAGAAAGATTAACGAATACACAGTTGGGTGATTTTGCATGTGACTTGTCTCAATTGCATTCTAGGTATGATGTCAGGCTATCTGGAAGGCATTCTGGGTATGATGCCAGGCCATCTGGAAGCCATTCTGGGTATGATGCTGGGCCATCATCTGGAAGCCATTCTGGGTATGATGTTGGGCCATCTGGAAGTAAAGCAGTGGTAACCAGTTCAACTTCTGAGGGCAGTGCACATCTGTCAAACAAGCCTCCAGGTTTAGTCTTCCTTTATGCTATGTCCTCATTTTGATTATCTTTCTAGTCATTGTTCTTTTTGAATTACTTGTCTTCTTTTTTTTTTTTCTCTTTTTCCAGTTTCTCCCTTAATGCAATCAGTTGAGAATAATTATGTCCTTGTGAATCCTCAATTTGCATCATTGGACACTTTCTCTGATTACTTTGAGGCATCTGTGCGAGAAAATACCATGAGCAGGGTTTCTATCGGCCCTCCAAATAGGACTGACCAAGAAACTGGAGTTCTGGAGCAAACAAAGGATCTGGCTTCTTCCCATACAGATCTGCGAGAAAAGTCAAAAATTAATGAGCCATCTCCATTGTCCTCTGAGGTTGCTGTCCTAGGGGAAGTGCAGGGAATCTCCTTAATGCACCCTTTGGATCGGTTAAAATTGTTGCATCAGTATGTGCAGATCCTTGAAGAACTTTCTCAAGAAAAGGTTAGTGTTGCTCATTAAATCATATGCCATTAGAAGTTCTTTATTCAGTGACCTTATGCTATTGTGTGGTACCACATGCTTGTTAGATGGTTGTGTGTTTTAGAATGTATTAGGAAATTGTGTGTGTTAGAATATATTAGGAAATTTTCTTAGATTGGGAATTATGCTATATTAGGCACTATCTTAGATTGATTATTATGGATTCTAGACTCTAGATTATGTTATGGGCTTGCTTATCTTACATCCAAAGTTAGGGTATTAGAGTCTTCGTATTTCTTAGTAGCTCTATGTAAATAGAGCATTAGGATTGAATTCTATGTAACAATTTAGCTTTATATTCAATAATATATTTCATTTTTCTCTCTTCATCTCCCTAGTCATTCTTTACACTTTTCCCCTGTACTCTAACCATGTTTCTCAACAGTGTGAAAAATCATCTTTTATTTTGAAGGTTTGTGGTTTGTTTTAGATTTATCTTTTTCATATTGTGTCCTCCTTGTGTCTAGATTTAATGCCTTATATAAATAGAGCATGGTGGTGAAGTCTTGTGTAATAATTCAGCCTTTTATTCATTCAATAATATATTTCAGTTTTCTCTCTTCATCTCTCTGGTCATCCTCCATGCTTTTTCCCTATACTCTAATCATGTTTCTGAACAGTGTGAAAAGCCATCTTTTACGGGAAGGTTTGTGGTTTGTTCTAGATTTATCTTTTTCGCATTGTGCCTATTGTGTCCTCATTTTGCACATGGTTATTTCTTGCAGTACAACACAGGATGTTACCAAGAATGTTTTGCAGTTGAACTGGTAATTTTGGCTATATGGAAGAAAGCTCTGGAAATTTGTGAATCTTGGCTGGCCTCCACCACTGAGTCTACATTTTCCTGTGAAGTTGTGGGATTATCACAGGCTGGACAACGGAAAATAGATTTTAGCGAGCCTTCATCTGCCTCCCTTTGGGCCCAGCAAGGGTTCATTTTTGCGGTTAATCATGCAGATAAATTATCATGCCATATTCGAATAATGGATGGTAGGGCTTCATTTATGTTTTGAACTTAAAGCTCGCTCGCTCGCTCGCACTCTCTCTCTATATATATACATCATGTGTAGTGAATGTGCTATGGATTATATTGCAGGTGAAGATGAGATGCCAGATGCAATGGAGATCATATTCCAAGAGGCACTCTCAGTTGGCAAAAGTGGTGCTGTAAGTAGGCCTTTTATGTTTGGCCATATACATCCTTCTAGAAATCCTACACGTTATTAATGAATATCTACTTGGCTGAGTAAGTCTTTCACATTCGTCTAGGTCGAGGAGTTTAATGGGAACAAAGGCAGAGCAGCTGCATCTTACTCAAAAGCGATTCATATCCTTTCTTTTATTGTGGAAGACGCAGTGCATCTTCCGCTGAACCCGCCATTTTCACTAACTCCTGCTAATGGGAAGAGAATCAAGCGATATATTATCAACCTGCTGTCTCATCAACGCCAGTGTTCTTAATCGGAGTCCTCTTCGAGAGCTGGCCTTCATATTTATTCAAGTAAATAACTCGTTGTACATAGCATAACTCGAATTGCCACTGGTAAGATTGCCAATGAAGTAAAGCAATTTGTTGGTGGCGCGGATATTGACTTCGTTCTGATGGTTTCGTGGGATGGAAGCAAAGTTTTTGATGGTATCTATTGTATAGAAATATATGACCTACCACTGGCATTGTAAAGGAATGCTGCCCCTTTATTGGGTGGTTTATGTAAATAGTATATCTTTTTAATTCTTTAGCAATATTTAAAGACATATTGGATGACTTGTACAGTTCTGAATTTAAATTACTTAAAATGAATACAGATGGGAATGACTTAAAGAGGAGTTATATTTACATTTTCCCTTGCAATCTGCCTTAGCTTTCATGTCTTTTTATGGTATAGATTAATATGTAACCAAGGCATTACATAAGATGTTTCATAACTATATAAAGGAAACTATATGAAGGAAATTGTTTAAAACTACAGAGACTGCCTAACTGTTAGCAAATCATATATTGATAAGGTTAGTTACCCCAATCCAATACTTAAATAAAGACTGCCTAGCTCTTAGCAAATCATATATTGGTTATGTTAGTTACCCCAATCCAACTCTTAAAGTAATGTCTAAGATAAAAATTTCGACGACTTCATATATAATTTTTTTAATTTAAATTTGATCTAATCTTAATATAAATCAAAATTCAATTATAGATACTATAGTTCGTTTTTGTATTGCTATAGTATTAAAAAATTTGTAAAAATTTTTTTATTGTTGATAAAAAATTTTATACTGTTATTAGTTTAATAACATGTCATCTTATTTACCGATAGTATAGATTCAATTAAACTCTTAAATATGAAATCATATTCAATAATTTTTCGACATCTTGTAACTAAACTCATAAGAGGAAAAAATTTATAATGCTTCGTTAATATTGAATACTTAGTATTATTTCCATACAATCATTATAATAAAACTTAGTTGCAAGATGCGTTTCAATGTATTTTAGGAAATAGAAATCAAATTCGATATTGAGAATATAACAACAATAATAATGAAATCTTATTCCACTAAGTAAGGAAATTTGATATTGAGAATAAAAAAACAATTACACGTGGCAAAGATTGTATAGAGATGGTATTGAGTTTCCATGTAATTATAATTTTTTTTTTTTTAGGAAGAGGTTTAAAAAAATAAGATGGAAAAATAAAGAGAAATTACAAAATTAAAAATCAAAGTTTGCAGAAGAGGAAAATATTTTCATAAATTTCAAACATCAATATATAGGAAGAGGAAAATGGCTGAATGAAGGATCATAGATTCATAAATTGCTTAAGGTTCAAGACTCAAACAGTAGTACCTAACGTTCCTTATCTAAAGTCTATTTAGCGGGAGTTTTTAACTGCAGTAACATCAGTCCAAGATAGTAAATGAGAGTATGCAGAGAAATTCAATATTATAGTACACACACCTCCACGACAAGTTTCGTGAGCTGCAGAATCATAACGAAACAATAGGAAAATACCAGCAAGCAAGGGCAGTCATAAATTATATGCAAAAACCAAAGGTTTCCTTCGATCGCTTGCATTCAGTGCAAATTTCAATATGTCAAGTTGAAGCCTCCCCTTCCAAGCGTATTCTCTTTGGACATTTCTCTTCACCTGGGGTGCTGACAGTTGCAACCCTGGTTTCCTTGGCCTCCACGGAACATCTTTTGTATGGCTTAAATCCCGTCCGGCGTGCCTTTAGCTTTCCCTGTCCAAGCCCTAATGTTACCAGTCCCTCCTCTTTGTTGTTTTCGATAAAAGACAGGCATTTCTGCATGCATTCACGATCAGAACTGCATTTCTTGCTGTTGAGGTCCATGGCTTTGTCATCTGTGCTTTGCTTGTTTTCCAAATTATCCTTCTGATTATTATCCTTATTTTTCAAATCATACGGAGGTGAAAAGCTTTGTGGCAACACTGCTCTAGCGAAGAGGGCCTGAAAGGCCAGTCGGCCCTAATAAAAGCATGGACATGATTAGTATTAGAGATATAATAACACCAGAAATGCCTTCATCTAAAAACTTAAGCTTTTGCAATAAACGGGAACTGGACAGTTGGCATGGTATCAAAGACTTTTTAACCAAAGGTTAAAAGGTTCAAATCCTGCTGCTCCTATCCTCTAACTAAAAGTGAGTTTCAACACAAGGGTGGGTTTTTCTATGTCCACGCTTAGTTTAAAGAGTTTTCGTGTGAGGGTGTGCTAGAGATATAATGAGACCTTTCCTAGAACTTTTCTTTAAAGATTAAGCTTTTGAGATGAACGAGCACTTGAAAATAAGAGAGGAAATAAATGTATGCATTACGATTAAAATTTCATGAAGACACCATGGTACCTCTTCAGAGACCTCCTTCCAGGGATCAGTGATGTTGCCAGTGCTTCTACTACGCCGATTACTAGACTCAGTAGCTAAATGGTTTGGATCAGGTGCTTCAGACTCTTCCTTCTCTTTTTCTTCCTTCTCTAATGCATCTGTCTCTACTTCGCTGCTAGAGTTAGAACCACACGAGGAACGGTCAACCTGTTTTCTTCCCTTTGCTTTATTGGCATCAAAGTGCTCAGAAATTGCTTTGTTCTTCTCATGATCAGTAGTCACCTTTGGGGGAGTATTCAACCTGCCATCTCCAATTTCCTCAGAATCTGATGAGGAAACAGTTGGTGACTTAGAAGCTGAATGTTGAGCTTCTAAATATTCTGGATCCAGCATCTGATCTTGCAGATGAGGATTTTCAGTAGCAGTTTCTCCTTGCCCCGTCTTGGCTGCTGGTGCTTCACCAGTTTGCATGGATAGGACTGCTGTTGCCGATGCAGGAGGACAGGCAAATGCTGTATGAAGTGGAGCACACAGAGGGAGCAGCCCATGGGCCGCCCACCATGCAGTGGCGGCAGCTACAGTGGCGGCTGCAATAGCTGCCATACTTGGGGGAGAGCCAATCAACCTAGATGGAAAACCTCCTTGAGAGCCTACATGAGAATCTGCATAAGTTTCTGTATTTGCATAGGGCCAAAATGTAGCAGCAAAACTTGCTGCAGCATGGGCTGCTGGGTTTTGCAGCAAGGTGGAGACAATTAGATTTGAAAATGTGGAGGACATGTGAAGGAATGATTGGTAATCGTCTTGGTTATGGCGGACTGGTGGGAAAGGAGGATAAGCAGGGAATGATTGATGCACAGAAGATCTTGCCGTGTTACTCTGACTTTCACTTGTGTTTGATGCAGCTGGGTTTGGAAAAAGTTTTGGTTGCCCGTTAACCCCTCCCATTGGATGAAACATGGATTCTTGGAGCAAGATATTTTGGGATCCATTTTGGGTAGTTGTTCCAACATCGCCATCAATGACATGCACAACAACATGTCTTGGGTAATTCTGATTGCTTTGAATCCCATCTATTGTCAATTCACAGTTGAGATAATTTATTTTCTCATTTGGGACCACTTTTTCATTTGAAGCATCGACATTCTCCGATGTAAAGGCTTCTCTTGGGCTGTCATTCTGTTCTCTGTGTTTTCCATCATTGAGCTCCAATTTCTCATTTTCCTTAAGCTCAATAGTGACAAAAGATTCATTTCTCTCATCCTGAGCAATAGCCTCTTTCACTGAAGGTATGAACTCCCTCAAGGTGCATGAATTTCTCATGGGCAGTGACATTGACAGTGAACTTTTATTCGCTGAAGAAACAGAGGAGCAGGGTGCCTCCTGAAGGATGGCAAATTCTTTTGAGCAGTTCTCATCCTTCTTTTCCTTTACAGTTGTAGGCCTTTCATCATCAGGTTTCTGACAAAATCGAAAACTGAGATATTGTATCAAAAGGAAAAGAAGACGAAAAAATTGAGTTAAGGGTGAAACTAAAAAGATGAAAAATGAATTATTTACCTCAGGAAGCGGTTCTCTCTCTAAATCCAGCGCTTGTTTACAATTTGACGATGAAACTAACATGATAGGTTTTCCATCCTTTGGTCCACTTTGGGATGTTGTGGCACCAACACTGATTTTCCGAGGATAAGGATTGCTCGGTTTTCTTTTGGGCCGTGGAGGGGGGATGTCTATGTCAAGAGCTTGGCCTACTGGGACACCTTTTACAACGGCCTCTTTTTCCAACTGAAAGTGAAAATGTAACAGTATCCTCAGCAAGTGAAGTTTCATAAGTGCCACTCAGAAATCACCATTCCATATAACTCAAGCATCTATTGATGTGAAATTCCCAAAGCAGAACTCACAAAAATAACTCCTACGTGGATAATTCCATGCATTCATGTAAAAAGAGGAATCAACCATCATACAGTTCCAAATTCTGAACTACTTACATGATAATAAAAAGAGAAAATCAGGAAACTGCATTGTATGAAATTAAAAAAAGACTGTAGGAACAGATAAGGATTATCCATATGGAGTTTGTGACCCCAAAACTGACATTGTATAAAAGAAAAAGCTGTATAACAATTTCATTGTAGACTCTCCATGATGTTGGAAGTTATTAGCATTAAGTTATCCAGAAAGAACTTATATGGTAATTCTATCAAAGAGAAGGAAATATAAGTTGTATACAAGGATCATACGATATAATGTGGTATGCAAAAACATTTTCAACAGGATAGTATCTGACAGATTCAAAATTTGATAAAACTAATGCTTTCCACAGAAGCAAATCTAAAATAATATTACAATGTATTTTTGGTGCTAGGTGCTCAGAAAACCAAAATTTGTGGTCAGCAGAACGACCACACAAGGGTTCTGAACAAGCTTATTCCTTTTGCTAATATCTAAGGGCATTACAAGGTAACTAGAATTGTTGGATGTACTGGGGCTTCAAGCCATGCTAAAAATATAAAATTTGATTTGTAATTTAACAAACATATTTATTAGCACATGTCCTATGATTTTTATACTCCTTTTGGTTCTTCTTGTTGCGTTTGAATTTTTGTCATGCATCTCTTATATGCCAAATGTAAGATTAATCAAGCAACTGACTATATATTGGAATAGTGCAGCAGCACCAACAGTAACCTCATCCCCACATTTTTCTCCTTAAAAATTCTCTGTCATCTTCATTCATTCATTGCTCTCTTGTGTAACCCAATAACACTTTAAATGAAGGCTTCATTCTGTAAATCTATAGAATAGACAGCAGCTCGTCCCTTTGGATAGGATATATCAGGCTCTAACTATAAACTTTGCTTATTTTTCACTTCCTCCTAAACTTGAGTGCATCACCTAGTCAATCAGTTCATGAAATTTTATCCATTTTTTTTCCATCAAAACAAGTAATGCTGATTCCTCCAGTCAAAGCAACCCAATCTGATCTCAAGAACGTAGATAAAGAACAAATACCTACTTAAGGGAGCGTCCTGAACAAGCAACTCACCAACATAAGAAGTAGGTAAATTCCTGCCATATATAGGAAGGGAATGGGGAGAAATCCAAGTGACATTTCTCTCTCTGTCTACAAAAATTAATAAATACTTAAGGTTCTATTTCTCCCCACGTAAATTATAATATGTTAACCATTGTGTATAAGGCAAGATGGAGTTTAGCAAATGTTTCTGAAACCCAAAACCAATATTCTATAACCATCAAGTTACAAAATCAAAAAAGGTATTAGAATGAGAATAAGATGCATTTAACAGATCTGTTCGCCCATCTTTCCTCCCATTCCTATCTACAACCACACTACAAAACTGGAGTTGTCAATTAACCACATGAAGAATAAAAGCAAAGTTCGGAGAAAAAATCCCTTGCATCTGGAAATTGAAAGAAAAGTTGAGTTTTTAAAGATAGTAAGCTTTGAAGTTTATAGACCAACTTTAGTGATTGTGATGGTATTAACTCATCTACCAACAACCAGCACATTAATTAGTTTGCTGAGAAAGTAGTCTGCATACTGCATAGCATCCCAGAAAAACTAATCATTATATACATTGCAGAACCTATATCTCCATTCTAATTACAATCCAAACTGTGCTATGAGCTCATTCAAACTGTCAAGTATTAGTTAATAAAAGACAGCAAATCAGGTATGCCAGTTCCAGAGACAGGACAAAAAACACACTATTTAAGAACACTCAAAACTGGATGTTCTCTTCCCTTAAAAAGCACAAAGATGAAGTTTGGCCAGTAAAAGCTCATAATTTCTTGCATAGCACAGTTAGCTTAAGAAGTGAAAAGTATGTAATGACAGTGTGGGTCTCATGTTGATTTAGTTGGGCTGTAAAGGGTCAAATATATGGTAGGCCCTCTATCCATAAACATTTAAACAGGTCCCTTCACTTATCAACCTAAATTTTGAGTTGGTCTTTCACAAATTCAATACTTTCCCATTAAGCAAGTTTTGACATGCAGTTTCCTATTCCATATATGCTGAATAGCATATATGCAAGCACAATTTAAACAAAAAAATGGGGGGCTGATTTGACCAAGCAATCAAATTGACTACTTTGGTCAAACCAGCCCCCCTAAAATGTTGCGGGAAACTTGTTAGTATGGGAGAGAAAGAACACATCGAGCTAACCCTGCTTTAGATACAGAAATTAATAATTAAGAGCAAAATAATTCAGGACATGTGATGCTCACGGATGTAAATAGCAGGCACAATACTTGATAAATATTACTATACAGGTAAAAAGAATAGTTAATTGATATCTGATGAGAAAAGCATGCAAGAAGGTCCTCCTAAGATCTTCCGGACATTTTCAAACATCATGCAGATATGGTTATTCCCTCGCTACTACCTAATTGATAAATTCCTTGTAAGCTCTTGCAGAGTTTCCTTGTCATCATGTGAAAACTGGTTATCCTCTCTCACAATAACATAATACAAGCTTTCAGCTTCAATATTCACAGCCTTCTCATTAAAACTAACACCCACTTGCTGGCACACCAATTTTTTCTCCATCAAAGGATTATCCAAGGGCTCAAGAAAAAGAACCAACCAAACTCCTCTAGATTAATACCAATAGGCAGTGCAACAAAGGATAGTTCACTATCACACTTCCAATTTTACATGCTAACTGATTTTGACATTAATTCTCTGAGTTTCCTAAAAGTACCACTGGTTAGAATTTCATCCCAGAAAAGATAATGCGTAAAGCAGACTTGAAAAGTTGTCCCATATTTTATTAACAAACTTTTAACATCAACTGTGAAGCAATTCCAAATCCAAGGCCTGTTTATTCCTAGTTACCAGTTGCTATATATATTAAAGAACTCAAGAAAGAAATTATCATCCCAAAAAACTTCCAGCCAAGTAAGGCAAAGGACAAGGTACATGACCCCCTGCCACAAAACATCGACCACCTTACTCCTACCGAATCCTCACAATCAAATCATAAAAAATTACTCCAGACAAATAACATCTCCAAGATTCATAGAACACATCAAAAAACCTATCATATGAAAGTAGCTCCTGTCATGCAAAAAAAGAGAACAAAGAAAGGTCTGCAGCAAGTTCCATACTAGAACACCACCTCACACAAATATCAGGATTGTTGCTTTCACCATGTTTATTTTTCATTTTTGGAATTTTTAGATTTCACTGTAGTTTCAGTTCTACGATAACACATCTGTGCAGTATAATGGAAATTTTTATCGATCAAGATAAATGAACAGAAGATTAGACAAAATATAATATCAATGATAAAAGACCAAACGAACAACAGGTTAGACGAAGCATAACATCAGATGATAAAGGACCAAAATTTCTCATTTATAAGCCAGGGTGAGAGGTAGCCATTGACCTTTGAAAAAAACTTTTGCGCATGGCTCCTGATTTGAACAGCAGTCTTTGTTCCTATATGCTCTGTAAAGCAAGAAGTAAAACACCAAAAAGGAGAACCAAGGAAGGGAAGAAAAAGGAGTTCCAATCAAGAGTAAATCAAATCAATATATCAGTTCAAGAAATTTCCCAACAGCGGCTTTCAAGGGAAAAATAAGACCAGACTTCGATATGTCTCAATTACCTGGCAATTATGAATGACTTTCTGCACCTAAAGAAATGAACAGGAAACAAGTTTGGATAATGAACTAATTTTACCTTCTATGCGTTGCCATGCTCGCCCATAAAGCTTTAAAGCTTCTAGAAACCTATTATGCTCCTCCTCTGTCCATCTTTCTCTTTGCTTAGTGATTGTGTATGGTTTTCGTGTCTACAATTTCAGTTATATACTTAGATAATATCCAGCTTTTACTCATTTTTCCTTCAACAAACCCTTGTAGCATTGCAAAAAATGAAATCAAACAAGAGGCACAGGTTGGGAACCCTATACAAGGGGCTTTCCCCCAACCTATATATACAAGGTTTGTTCATTCATCAATGATGGTAAGTTAATAACAATAGTACCTTAACAACCACTTCTTCTCCAGAGGAGTATGCGTCCATTAGATGACCTGCGCAGCTAGCGCTGCTTCAGATCTTCTCTGACAAGCAATGGATAGAACTGATACCGCCTTTCATTTTGTGTAACATGGAATACAGTAAATAGTAAAGCCGTGGTGAATGCAACCAGAAGCTGATAAGGTGATGCTACTGCAAAATAAACACAGCGAGAACAATAGGTAGAAATCCGTCTCTGTTTCCCATAAGAAGTTATAAGCATTCCAATTCACAATCGCCCAGAATATGTATAGCTATAGATATACTATGTAATTAATCAACAACAAAATTAAAATTTTAAGAATCCACCGCAACAGAGAGACGCTTCTCCATAAGAATAAAAGTAAATTCCTTAATCAGAATCCTCACCAAAACGAACCCGGGAGCGCCAAAACCTTTCAAAGACAGAAATTCATAATTAGCACACTGCAACCGTTTCTTACACTTCACACTAGTATTTGGTTGCCGTGAAAAAGTTGATCATGGAGCAAACTCAAATCAATAAAAAGTAACAAAATGAAATCCATATTCTCAACTCTTCCAGAAGAAAATTTCCAACAAGTTGAGTTGAGCAACTGACATCATTCAAATTCAAATCCAGATACTTATAAATAGAAACAAGCGTTAAACTTCCATGTGATCAAAATTTCCCGGTAACCAAACAGAGGTTAAAAAATATATATAATTTAAAATAAAAAAAAGAGCAAATGAAGGAGGACAAAATAGGAAATTACGCAACAAAAAGAAGAAAAGGAAAAGGAAAGTACCTTCTAGTAAAGCCATGATAACGAAGATTTAACTCATGACTGCAATCATGCATGTGAAGCAACTCACCGGACACTGGCCGGAGAACTCATTTCCGGCAATGGCGAATCCGAATCTCCAGATCGGATAAATCAATACAGAGAAGAAAAACTATTTGGATAAGAAGCGAGCAAGTTCTGAGAATCGGAAACTAGAGCAGAGAAAACTGAGGAGTAGAGTTTGTGTAATGAGGAACCAACGACAACCAGAAACTAGAACGCCAAACAGCTTCAGAGTAAGAAGAATTCTCAGCCACTAAAATTTCTTGTGGATTTATTTTTCCATAAAATTAGGGGCCTATTTATTTGAGGCCTCCAAGAGCTGGAGGGCATGCTGCGAAACTCAGGTCTTCGCATCGTGCCAAGTGGCAATGGCTTAGTGGCTGTTAGTGCTAACGCCCACCTTGCACTTTTCCTCATTTTTTTTCACTTTTTCCAAAATGTTTACTTTACTTGATTTTGGTCAAATTTCACTTGTGATCCTTAAACTTCACCGATTATTACGATTTGGTTCACAACTCTTTTTATTTAATTCAATTTTATCCCTTTGTCTACAAATTTAGTTATTAAAAAATATGCTTTGATTTAAGTACTATCCAATGTGTCTTAAAAATTTGTCTTCATTTATATCTTAATTTCGGTCATAAATTTTTTGACTATATACCTAATGAACTAATCACTTTTATTATAAAAAAATATTAAACTATTATTGTTATACTCCCTAAGAACATAAGCACGTTAGGGTTGCTCTCAAGTGCATATTTGTGGTTATGATAAGTACAGTTTTGAAGCATTCATAAAATTTTATACTTCTTATAACCTTTTTTTTAATAAAAGATAGCTTTTTTATAAAAAGTAGATTTTAAAAATAGTATTAAAATATTAAGTTGCAAATTTTTACATACTTTATACATGTCAAGTTTATACCTAGTTGAAAATTTTCTAAATATTAAGTTTGGAAACTTTATGAAATTTCTTTTCAAAGAAAAAACATTCAACAACTTCAAATATGTACTCAAATATTATCTTATTTGAAAAAAAAAAAAAAAAGCTCATCCTTCCTTTCTTTCATAGTTAGAGGCAATAATATATATATGTATATATATGTGTATATATATATCATCCAGGAAAGTGCTGCTATTTCTATTTATATTTTGTTTGTTTTCATGGAAAAAAGTCTTCATTAAGAAATCGTATCATTAATTTACTTAGATTTATAATTATAAAATATTGAATATAACAAAAAAATATTTTATATATGCAATATTAAATGTGATGACTATAATAAAAAATAATTTTTTTAATTTCAATAAATTATTAATTTAGTGGAAATCATGCTAAATACAGATAAATTTTATCTATTAATGGATTAAGGTTTGAATTTCAAAGATGATATTTGTTGATATGATAGAAATATGTTAGTGCTATAATTTCTAGAATTATTTTCTTGCAAGGTGTCTCATCAAAGAAGAATTCATTTTGCTCCCCTACCCTAATATTATATATTATTTTTTAGTAAAAAAATATATTAGTGCTATTACATTTTTCTATATATATAACAATAATGGGATTTTTCTTCATCCACCAATAAAATCAAGATAACCTTATTTAATTCATTTCAATAGTAATGTTTTGCACAATAGTTTTATAATAATATTATTTTTATTTTTTTAAATTCATTCTCTATTTACAAATTGTGAGTTTATAATTTTATGAATCCTATTATCTATTTAAAAAAAAGCGTAGGATTCACATATAAAAAGAAGTATATCAAGCATTTTCCATAATTTTATTAGTAACTTAGTACTTTAATGAAGTTTGAAAGAAAAACCACTGCATTGATTCAAATAATTTGATAAGTTAAATCAAATAAAGATAAAATTATTAATTTCATCTTTAAATTGTAAAGCATTAATAAAATAATCTATAAATTATATTAAATAATTAATTTTATCTCCGAATAATAATTTATATAAATAAATTTATTTTTCTATACAAATATTCAAAGGTAAAATTATCTGTATAAATAGATGAAATTATTCGTATGAATTATTATCTAAAAATAAAATTAGTCATTTAATAAAATTTAAAAATTATTTTATTAATATTTTATAATTTTAGAAACAAAATTAATAATTTTGTCATCAAATAAATTTTAGGATCAAATTAAAATAAGTGGCAAAGTTACAGAACACCAATGCAATTTTATCTTTTAATTTTTTATTATTTGAAGGGAGAGAAAGTGGGGGCTTCATCTTCAAATCGCAGCCACAAACTCGGAGGCTAAGGTTTGAGTCCGTAAAAGCGTTGCCAGTTGTCTTGTTGTAGCCCCTTGATGACGTGGTAATTTATAACCGCTTGTGTCCGGTCACTTGAGTACGGACGTATGGCATTGTCGGAGGATATTTGGCAACGTGGCGTTTTCTCTTTTGGGAGACCGAAACGTGGCATTATGTTTGGAGCAAGTTGGGGACGTTGATGGGACGCGGCCACTGTTTGAGGCCGATCAAGTTTGATTCCTGCAGTTCTTGCAGTGTTCTTTTCCTTTTCGTAACCCTACGCTGGCTGGCAGAGGAAATAGAATAAAAACGGAAGAAAATTTTAAAATTTAGTTAGAATAAACTTAAAAAAAGAAAATTTCAAAATATTACTTTGTGAAGAAATAATAATCATTAATTTTTTTTCCCTTTTCTTTCCATTTTCCTTCCATTCAAACATAAAAAAAATTAAGTTAAAATTTTCTTTTTTTTTCCTTGTTTTATTTCTCATCAAGCACGTGGTAAATGATTTGCACTTTGCCGTGTGGCCAATGCTTCCTTGTGACCCACCATATGTCACGGTGTCAAATGAAGGGCCCAGGCAGATACGGAATGAACCGATTTCTATTAATCATAAAAAAAGAGTCAAATTTTGAGGATTTGACTTTGTCAAAATTCATGATAGATTTAAATGGATATATAAACTTTATCTATAAATTTATAGATTGATCTGTATATCCCTAATTCATGACAGATTGATTTGTTTTACTCGTGAAAAAAAATATATAATTTTGAATGGTTCAATTTTATCAAAATTTACATAGTTTATGTCCATAAACTTGAGTTTGTTTGATTTATAATTTTATAGTACTATTGAAATTTTTAATACTATTTTAATTTATATTTTGACAAATAGAATAATTATCTTTTAAATTTTAGTAATTACTCATTTATAATATTAAAATATCTTATTTTTTAAAATATAAATAAAAGTTATATTAAAATTTTACTATTATTATAAGACTGAAAATATTTCTTACCCTATGTTTTGATGGTAGAAAATTGGTAGAAAAAAAAGAGAAAAAAATTTAAAAATTATTCAAAAGAACATAAAATAAAAAAATTTTAAAATTTAAGAATATAAGAATCAAGGGAAAAATAACCCCACATTTAGCCATCGACTCTTCTTTCTATGGATCTTCCACCTAAACTGAACGAAAGAAGCTTTTAAAATTATAAGATTTTCCCTCCTCTTTTTTTTTTCCTTCATCTTTTTTTTTTCCAGGTACCTTACACCGTTTTTTTTATAAAGTAAATATGGTAGATTTTCCCTCCTTTTATTTTTTCCGTCATCTTTTTTTTTTTCAAGTACCTCACACCTTTTTTTTTATAAAGTAAATATGGTACTAATTTTCGTTTGAATTAGCAGCTGTAGATAATATAATTAGTTAGTAAATGATAAATTAATTATAAATTAATAAATTAATTATAATTGATAAATGATAAGTTAGTTAATTATAGTAAAAGTATTTGACAAAATTTATTGTTAAATTAGTTAAAAATATAAAATAATATATTAATATAAATAAATATATAAATTAAATTAGAACATAATTACTTCAAAATTAATTATATTTATAATATCATATATTATTTACTTATATTTATTATTCAATAGTAATAGAATATCATAAAATTTAATTAATTATATTTTAAAATATTACATATCTGTTTACTTAGTTATTTTTATTTATTTACATTGAATTGATGAGGGAATGTCAAATATTTATTTACATAATTAGAATATAGATTGACATATAATTAAAAGAAGAGGGGTAAATTTAAAAAAAAATTGAAAAACTACTAACTTATAAATTATAAATTACATTGCAAAATTCATTAAATAAAAATTTATAAATTACTAATTTTTAGTACGTAAAACATATTTATATGTTATCAATAATTTATAAATTAACTTATTTATTACGCTAAATAACACCTTTAAAATTTAAACTTATACATAATTTTTTACTAGATTTATAAATGACACTGAACTTATTTTTATTGAACCAAATGTTAGTTCCTTCCTTTCATTTTCTTTATGTATAGGTTTTGCTTGAATAGGAAGAAAAAACACATATGAAAAGAAAATTTTAAAATGTAATTCTCTTTCTTATTTAGATTGAGAAAAAAGAGAAAGAAATTTAGAAGGCAAAATTTTTAATACCTTCAAATTTTAAAATTGCTTTTCTCTATTCACTAATTTAAATCTGAATTTTTTTTCTCTTTTTCTCCGGCCAAACTTAGTGCAAGAAAGAGCAGGTGGTATATCTTTTTACTTTTATGATTAACCTTTAAAACATTAATATTCACCCTATTTTCATTACTGTATATATTTTAAATAATTTTTTCACAACGTCTATTTCATATATATACATGTCCCGGTTAAATTTAAAATAGTCTACTCAGTACGAAAATACTAATTTAAATATGGACACATTGACAAATACATATCTCTAACCACGTTCTCTCGTGGAAATACTAAATTGTTGTTTCCTTTTTTTTAATAAATACGGGAAGCATCTTTTGTTCTTTTTAACAAACATTGAGAACCTTTAGAAAAATTTTTGCATTGCAAATCTAGTTGATGCACTTACAATTTTTACATACTTAATTCACAAATTGATGCAAATCTATTCTCAAAATATATATGAAATTATAATTTGTTGTAAAGAAGGTTGCAAGATTGTGTTATAAAAAAAATACATCTTTTTGGGTTATATTTTATTACAGCTTATTTTTTTATTTTTATAATTTTTTATAAAAATTGGAATTCCCTAAAACTTTGTTTTATAACAAAACTGGTCATGAAAGTACAAATTTTAAGTATTTTTACATTTAAAATCTATCTAAAATCACTTTTATGTATTATTTAAAAAAAAATTCTAACAATCACGAGTACTAGTCGAAACATTCCCATTTAGTTTCATATATTATTATTGAATTTGGTATACCTGAGACTAATTCTAAATTACAAGATTATCCCCATCTATGGCCTGCATATCAACAGTGTACGGAAACTCCAGTCGAAACAAGAGGTTTACCCAAGAGAAAAGTGCCCAAGAAAGTATTTCATTTTCCATACACATATCATTCAGGTGGTTCGAAGTTTCTCGTAAATTTGACAAAAAAGGAGGTTCTCGTAAAGGTACATTGGCCCAATTAGTCCAAGAGGACTTGGACACTATGGAATTGGCCCATATTTCCGGCCCAACAATAATCGTTCCACCCTTCAATGTAGCGTTGGTTGAAAATGCAACTCTCTTCCATCTTACAAAAGGGAAACACTGGGCATGAATATGGTATACACTTATGCATTAATATATCAATATATTATCAAATCTAATTATTAATATATTATTATATAAAATATCAAATTTAATTTTTAAAAAAAGTGAATATAATATATAATCAGATATAATGATATATTAATAAATCATTAAGAAACACATGTACGTAAGTAGTATATCATAATTTCTTTTTACAAGTGTGTGCTTATGACATGAAAAATAATAAAAATATACCTTAACAAATGCACCTATAGGTATGAGACCCATATAAAAATTTTGGATCAAACACTATTAATATATTAATATATATCTAGATCAATTATTAATATATTATTATATAACGTATCAAATTTAATTTTAAGAAAAAATAAATATGATATATAGTCAAATATAGTCATAAATATATTACTAACAAACACCACTATGTAAATGGTATATCATAATCTCTCTTGAGAAATATGTGCCTCTAACATGAAAAATGACAAAAATACACCTTAAAAAATATTTGAGAATCACTTTATTTTAGTATTGGGTCATCCAAAATTTTTATATGGTTACATACTTATAAAAGAGAATGTTTTTGAGAATAATTTTAGAATAGTATCTTTAACATAACTCTATTTAAAATATATAAAATTATGAATGACCTATATACCAAGTTTAAAGACTATATGCTTTAAATATAATCAGATTGAAAATGTAAGTATTAGAATTTAGTAGGCAAAACTAAAGTGGTAACTGGGTTATGTAGTAGTGCACTAGTACAACAGTCAATTAATGGCTAAGACTTGTTGAATTATTAGAAATGGAAAATAGTAATATGGAATGACCCTAAAAAATTGATAAATTATAAATTTAGAAAGTAAAATGAAATTATGTATGCTTAGATATAGTAAATAATATGTATAACTATGTTTTATCATTGCTGGGAAAAATATGATATTAACATTAATTTCTCAAAAAAATATTATTTTTAATGTAGTTATTTATTTAAGATATCTTTGTGTAATATATATCCACAATATTAAATATGGTAAAGTCACTAATTTTAGTATTAAACAACTCAATAATTTTAATGCATTTCATAAACTTATGTAATATAAGATGACAAAATTAAATACATAAGTCCACTAATTTGACATTAAAATTTACGCATTAATTATTACTCATATATACAAGTAATATCATATACATTAAAGTAACTTGGTAGTATATTAGAAATAGTTTTAGTTTTAATTTTGGTCTTCTAATATACAATTTAATGGCATTTGGCCCCTTTAAAATAAAATATTTTATTATAGTCATCCTAAATATAAAAATTAAACAAATTTGGTTCACTTTAACATTTTCTGTTAAAATTTATCACACCATGCCTGGGTGGCAAATTTAACCAATGCACTTATAATTTTTTATATATTTTTCATCAACAATCATTAAAAAATACTTTTATACCTTTCGTTATTTTTATTGAAAATTAAAAGTTTTTACATAGAAATAAAAAAGTGTCAAAAGTATTTTAATACAAGTTTAAATAGTATGCTTAAAATTTTTATATATTTGTTTAACATAAAATTAAAAAAATTATAAATTTATACAAATTAAAAAATATAAAAATTTATAACTTCTATAATTTTTATGCTAAATTTTGACAAAAAAATTTTAAATGAGTACCCACACATAGTTACTAACAGAATAATTTTAAAAAATTTGTTACCTTCATAATAAAAATAATTATAACGAGCCACTTAATCACTTGTCAAAATATTCCAACTACAAAATCAAAGCTCAAACATGAAAAAACTGCTTCAAACATTGTACATTGATTTTATATTATCATCATTATCTATATTGCTGAAGTTAGTAAAAAAAATATTATAATTATTTTATTATTGATAAAAATTCTTAATTACTATTAATTTTTCAATGACACATCATTTTCTTCATTAATAGTATAAAAAAATTTACAATGACAAGGCATTAAGTTTAAATTCTTTCTCTAATATTGTCAAATCAAAATATAGAAGCTTTTCTGCTATCACATAGGGGTGCAAATGGCCCGAGCGGCTTATCAGGGGCCTATGACCCGACCTAATTAAAGCCTAACTCAGCTCGGCCTATTTAACTAAATTAGGCAAGTTAAGGCTAGTATAAAAACTTTTTTAATTAAACAGGCCAGGTTTTTTTATTTTGAGCCTAACTTACAGGCCTATTGAGCCAGCCTATTTAATATTTTTTATTTAAATTTATTTACTATAAAGGTAATGATATATAAGATTTTTTTTTTAAGTTCATTATATAGATTAAATATTTTGAATATTTATTGTATAATTTATAGTGAATTAATTTACCTTTGTTGTTAATATTTGATGTTATGACAATTTAATGTTATTTTACTTTTAATTAAATATTAAATATTTAAATTAGTAATTTTATGTTATGAGCATATAGATTTATTTCTTTATTAATTAGTTCTTATATAAAATTTTGTATTAATTTTAGTATTATTAGGAGTATTTTAAGAATATATTGATATAATTTTATATAAGTTATTGACTTATTTAAGACCTTTTTATAATAAGTCTTTTAAGTCTTAAGTTATTAGCCTATTTAAAACAGACTTTTAAATAGGTTAACAGGTCAGGTCAGATTTTTAAAACAGGCCAGACTCGACCCTGAAATAAAGCCTTATATAGGCTAATAGGCTAGGTTCGGGCTAATATTTTGTAATACAAGCCCGACCTATTTAAGGCAAAGCCTAACTTGGCCCAACCCATTTGCACATCTACTGCCACATATATTTATATATTTTTTTTTTCATTATAGTATTGAGAAATGGGTAACAACAAAATATTAATAAAAAAAGTTATAATAACCTTTCTAATCAAGTAGTTATATAATATTATTTTTCAAAAAAGGAAGCTTCGTTTTAATTTTAAATTCTTGTTAAATTTTTTACAAATCCTAATTAAATGTATATTATTAATTAATACCTTCATCCTATGATAAATGCTTAGCCATCAAGAGAATGACAGCAGGGTTGGGCTCCGAGATCATTCTAACCCAAAGTCATAAGGTTGAAGGAGTCTCATATAATTATAAGCAATAATGGGACTGCTTTGCTATTTACCCAACTTTCAAGAATCAATTTTCAAATGGTTGAAAAGGACGCGTGATGACATACCGGCCATTGACCGACTGTTATGCTGTTGCATTCCATTTTAGTACTATATTATACTCTTTCCCGTGTAATGATTATAAATTCGGAATTTTCCACGGTGATTCTCCGGTGGATCTAATGAGAAGGTATGTCCTTGACAATAAGGATGCATTAATGTTGTTTTGTCCGAATATGATATATTTAAATACAAGCTACTGTAAGAATGCATGAATATTCAACTCCTGCTCATCAATAATATGACAACCATTTTATCTCATATATATATATTCATAGGCAAAGATTCGATATGAAACTTGAAATATAAAAAAAAGATAAAATCTTTTAAGTAATATTGAGTATTACTTGATTATTCTTGCAAAAGTAATTTTTGAGATTTGGACCCTTGCCCATCGATAATAACATTTTGCCATCATCTAAATTAATGCTGATATCAATAATGAAAAACCTATCTAACTAATTTCAAAGAAATTTTAAAATAAGAGCAAGTATTGGAAAAAATAATTTTAAAAATTTAGAATGTATTTGATATGAGTGAGAACGAAATATAAAAAAATGGAAATAAAACATAATAAAAGATATAAAAGTGTAAATTAACATTTCTATTTTTAAATTTTCACAATTAATTCTTACTCTTTTAATAAAATTATTAAGAGTGAAGAGTATAACACTATAGAATATTTTTATTATATTTGAGATATAAATTGGAGAATTATAATATAATTTGTATTCTTTCTCTTATTATTTTTCTTTTAAAATTTTATTTATCATCTTCATTCTTCAATTAAGCTTCACACCAAGTTACATTAAATATTTGTATTTCGTTGAATCACATCTTCTTATGTTAAATTTTGCCAACGTGTCACTTCTGCATTGCACTAAAATTTTTCCAACACTGTTATTGCCGTACTTGAACTGTGAGCGTACGCAATTCAGAAAATTTGCATCCTAGGGAAAGCGCATCAAAAGCAAAAATAATCCTTAAAAATAATGCATACGGCACAATTCAAGTGAAATTCTGCCAACAATTTTAAAGATTATCATTTTGCGTAGATAAGATTTTCAAAATTTATGAATCATTATATTCTACAATTAAATTTATCATTAATACTAAATAAACCAGCCCTAACCTGTCCATTTTATAAAATAAAGGAAAAATTACATTTTACCTCATTCAACTATAGGGTCATCAGATTTTACTCCTTAAATTATAAAAACTTAAATTTTACCTTCTAACTTTATAAAACTTAAATTTTATCACCACCGTTATCAACTTAACGGAATTTGTTAGAAAAATAGTTATTATCATATTTCACTTAACAGCGGTTAAAAATCGTTGTTATATTCACTAATTTTTAAAAAAAGTTTCACTTATCGATAATTATGAACCGTCGCTAAAGATGATAGCGTTAATTTATAATCACCGCTAAGTGTTATAACTGTTAACTTAATAACGGTGAGGGTAAAATTTAAATTTTATAAAATTAAAAGAAGTAAAATCTAAGTTTTTATAATTTAAATGAATAAAATCTCACGACTCCATAATTAAAGGGGGTAAAATGTAAGTTTTTCTAAAATAAATATTCATTCAATAATCAAATTTTCCAAATAGAATTTTATAAAACAAAATTGTATGTGAATATTTTAATTATATAACATAAAAAATAATAAAATTAATAAAATCAAATATACAAAAATAATCATATCTAATGTGTTTGTATGAGTGTGTGTATAAATTAACCTTAGATTTTATGAGGTTAGCTCTTAGCATCCTGCTACTAGTCATCCTCATCTTACTTGCCTCCCTAACCAACTGGCAACTTATCCTTTAGTGAAACAATAGGTGGTATCTTCAATCTCTGGAATAGTGCATTAAAGTAATGTTGATGCTGGTCAATCTGGATCTATTAGGAAGCAAGTTGTTACCATTATGTTGTCATCACTTTGATTATTTCATGTGATTTCCTCTCATGCCTCTGTAAGCTTAATATTTTGCCACTCAATGATGCTCTACGGCTAGGACTACAAGGATGTTATGACTTTCTAAAAATTTAAAATATTTTTGTGTAAAAATAATAAATTAATGTGAAAAAATGAGACAAAATTTTGTATAAAGGATGATTACTTATTTAAATGAAATTGAAATGAGAATTTTGTGTGCAATAGTAAAAAATAAATGGATAAAGTGAAGTTTTTAAAGGCTAAGTGTGACTAGAGTTAAATAAATGAGTATGAAGAAGATTTAGGAACTTTTTTTCATTTTGCCCTTGGTTATAACTCTCCTATATCTCTTATTCTTCAATAACAATGCACCATTAATCCTCCCTATCTTCTTTTCCTCATTTTTATCTCTTTTTCCTCTCCAACATGTAAAGTATATTTATTCTCCATCAGATTATACCCATTCCTTAACTAAGGCAAGGTAAGACTTTCTAATGCTTTTAATCTTGAAGAACTTCTCCTACTTTTTCCTTAATTTTAATGAATTTAAAGATTTAACATAATAAAGAGAATTTGAAACCCTAGCTTTAAATTTAATGATTTTAAGTGTTTAAAAGTAAGTAAATATCAATTCCATCATTCTATCATCTCCTTCATACTAAGTAAGTGAATATTTTAATTAAATCTTGCATGTTTTAGGTTATTTGAATGGGTTAAAGTTAGGCTTTTCTTTTGTTTACTTAAATCTTAGAAAAAATATGACTAAAGGTGTTTAATCTTGAAATTTTTGTTAAATCTAAGATATACGATGATGAAAATGCAAGTGTGTGATTAGATTGAGTATGGTAGCCTTTGAAATAGCTTGGAAGTGATTTTATTTCAAATAAACAACGAGTTCATTCGAGATTTTGCAAAATACTAGGCTATAGTCGACTATACCTTGGAGATATATATTTTGGGCAAGTATATTCGACTATATAATTAATTATATCTCTAAGAAATGCTCTTTGGCAGCTTATAATTGAGTATGTAATCAACTATGTCCATGAAAATTGCTTTCTAGCAACTCATAATTGAGTATATAATCAACTATGCTTATAACAATTGCTTTCTAGCAGCTCACTGATAAGTATATAATCAACTATGATTATAAGAATGGCTCTTTATCAACTTATAATTGATTATAACCCCTGTATTTTTGCTATCAACCATTTTTAAGATGTAATATAAGTTTACCATACATTAAACAATGATGGATATGTAAACTAAAGACATATAAAAAGGCATAGTGGTATTGTGATATATGTATCTATAATTTTAAATTAAGAATTGAATTGTTTTGCTATGATTGGGGTTACAATATGTCATTGTTCAGAAGAAATTGAGATTAGGGCGATGTGATATTCTTGTAAACCAAACATAAAATTTGGTAATAGTTTGTAAGAGATAAATTTGACTTAAAAGAATAAGTATAGATAAAAGACACAAAGAGATTTACTTACTTTTTGATTTAATTATTTTTAAAATATTATTACATTGATACTCTTGAATTGAATAGATTGTGATATATGTTTTAATTATGCAATATGATAAATTCTTGGTTACTAATATCTTGGAGCAAATTGTGTAAAAATTAAGTTATGAGAAAAAGAAAGATAAATTTGGTTGGTAAGGTTTTACTAAATTTCTTATGCCTTATTCATTTAAATGTTACTCATTAAACCCTAAACTTACCTTCTTATATTTAATATTACAAATTCTCAAATAAAGGTGCCCTTACTACCACCATAGCAAGAATAGGCCCTTTGAAAGTTCTCTTGGTAAGGTTACACATAGCTATAGATATTTTTATTATAAATAGATATATTTTAGGCCTTAAACTATTATAGAAAAGGTAGTGGAATCTAAACTCTTTTCAATTAGGTTTAGCTAGATTAGTTTATCCTTGATCTAGTATAGATTATAAACATGCTTAGCTTCTCTTCTTTGCAGATCCAATCTGATAACTATAGTTCAACATCTATTAATGTTACCTTTCTTATTAATTTTCTTTATTATCTTATGCATGCATATGTAAATAATGAAAAGGAATGGATTAAGCTTATAGAAATCAATTGACTAGGTTTTACACTAATCAGAACTAGGATAGGTCATGACAAAAGAACAAACTAACTATGGCAATTGAAAGCCTAGTAACCTTCATACTTTTAATCCTATGTTATAAATATGACCACTTTTAATTTTGGCCGCTAACCACCTCCATCCATAACAAGGTCTTATCCTATACGAGCTACTTTCACCACTTTTAGTTAGCCTAAGAAGAATGCTCCTTCAGCATCCTAGAGTACTTGTCCTATAAAATTAAATTTGAAGGTTAAATATTTTTTGTAAACTACATATTATATGATGCATATTAGAAGAAGTAATTAAATCTAACTATATGTCTTCTATGATGTTTAGTTTACAAAGTCTTTAGTGCCTTTCTTAGCCATATAAGTGTGAATGCTCTTGTCACACCCTAAATAACTAAAGTCTCATTGATGTAGTTACCATTTTTAAAACAACAACAAGCCTGATGTTGACATATTGCTACCTATATGCAAAATTTTGACATTTACAACATTCACAATTAAAGCCATACTAAAAATTTGGACTTACACATATCTTTATATACATGCCAAAATGTAATTATATTTAACCTACGTTAGAAAGATAAACATCAAAAGAAACTTATAGACAACAATAAGAGTAGCATATAACCTAAAAGTGACCATAAAAAAGAATTATACTCTAGAAATGCAAGTAGACTTTGATTGTCTAGCTTGTTCACATCATTAAAGTCACCAACTACGCAAGTCTTTACAAAGAGCCTACCATTATTGAAGAGGGTAGCACTAAAGTGGATAGGTGAGTCGCTAGAATAAGGTCGATATCTAGAAAGTTTAAATAAGAGTGGAATAAGTCTACTAACTCAGTGAGTAAGGTAACTAACCCACTATGTTATACATAAAACCAAAAAAAATTGAAATATACTATTTCCATGATTTATTAATGGAAATCAAACAATTAAGAGAAGTTTTTCATGATATCATGCTAATGGATTCTCATCCAATTTCATAAAGAAGAGATAAAAATTCAAGATAATCTTGAATATAGCTAATAAGAATTCTATTATTCTTGATAATTAAAAAGAAAATTGAATCTCTTTTCTTATTCTCACATCATTTTAAACAAATATAAAACATGAATAATTTCAATTTAACATAGAGAAAAAATTTCCAAATAATATAAGAAATATAAAGGTCTTTCCTTGTTTTCCCTTATAACCTCTACTTACACTTATAATTCATTTATTTCATTATTTATTATAATTAAAATAGCTTTGATCTTCTTTATAATCCTCATGACTCCAAATATATGTGTGTGTGTGTGTGTGTATCAAATAATATACTTCCTATATTCATACCTTTCTTTACATTTCTCCAAGGTCCCCTTAACCTCTATAACTCTATTTAAAGCACACATAAGAAAAATAATTACCATAAAAGCAATTAATTTCCAAGTTTAGTAAAATAATAGAAATAACAATCAAGTAGTAATTTAATATAAGTTAATCTTAATTAGAAACAAGAAAATTTGTTTCAAGAATCCAATAAATGAATAGTTAAAACCTAAAGGTTTAAGTAGTCTCAAACTCATTCCATAAGTTTATAGATGTCTATATAACAATCACAAGGTCCTCTAACACTAATAAATATGCTATATGGGCATATATTCAAATAGGTCAATCATAAGATTTAGTACTACCAAGACATTTTGAACAACTATTGTTATGATGCTTTTTTTCAAACATTAAGGCTTTATAAGTTTATTAAAATATTTCTAGAGCTAATTCCAAATTCTTTATTTAATATGACATAGGAAGTTGATAACTCACTTATCTCTAAAAAGGACTTTCAAAAAGCTTTTGATGTTCAATCTCAAAAAAGGAGGACAATAATTATTTCAAATATAAGCATCCTTTAAGTAATATTTAATATCTACCATTTAAGTTTTTTAAATAGCTATAGGTTAAGTTTTTACAATTTTAATTTAAATTAGGCAAGAAAATTATAACATAACTCAAAACTAATGATATAAACACATTCATTAGCCTCTAAGTGAAAAGTTCACATCTCAAATTGAGTTAATTCATTGTCTCAATGTAATAACTGAAATAAAGCAAGCATTTATAACCTATAAACCAACTTATAAGGTCTTAATTTGGTCAACAATGAGCTTGACCCAACTTTTCCTGATGTGAAGCTCAAGAGAAATGGATTGATAAGTATTGTTTACCATTAAGGAAAAAGAAATATCAATTTGCTTTAATGAAGGTCAAATGATAGGATGGTGTTTGTTTCATATTGGATAAGAAAGTGTGACAATTAGATATGTCAGATAGTATTTTATTTAACCATAAACAATGAATTGAAATAATGGAAAAATTCATTTCTATAGACAAACGAATTAAAGCCTTTGGGTAAGTTAGGAAGGATATAAGCATTTACGCTATCATGGTCACCACTTTTATTAGTAATGACATCTTAGCCAATTGATCCTTGATGATGTCTACCATATCTTATATTAGTTCTCTAGTAATGCAATATTGTAGAGCACATGATTAGGAAAAATCATGCCCTATGCCACTTTCCTAATAGAGGTTCTTGCAACCAAAAGTACACACTTATATTTAACTTACAATGAAAAGTGAATTAGTTAATCAACATTAATGTATTCTTATAATATGATTAAATAGTGCTTAGCAATAAGCAATAGAGTGATAAGAATTTACCTATGGTAACTAGATGAAGGGATCAAAGCTAATGGGGTAGCAGATACCTTACTATGATATAAAGGTCATTATTTATATCTCTTCCTTTTTCCTTCTCGAGGTGGCTGGCAATCTACTAGTCCACTTGAGTTTAGCCACCACATGTCATAGAATTGATTCATGTAATAGTGCAAATTGGCATTTAGGTATTCCTTCATTGTAAGGATGTTTTGGAACTCCCCTAAAGTGTTTTTAATGTTAATTGTTCTCCTAGAATAGTAGTTAATATGTCCATTCTTCTTACTAGTTGAAACTTTCCTAGGTAGCTTACTGTGTGAACTTATCTCGACACATTGTATTCAAACATGGTTAATCATATATTGGTTAATGAATAGTGCATTCCATATTTGAAAATTTGATAAAATAATAACATAATTTACTATTCATTAAGTAAACTACCGACTTGCTTCTATCATAAATTTGCCCTTATTATGGACTTTAACTCTCACTTATAACTCATGTTGTTCAATAGGAAGTGGCAGAGGCAAATGCTTGATCATTAGATTGATTAATAACCTTTTCTATAGCTTGAGTCCTTTCTTTGAGAATATCTTCCTTGAGCTTCCTATACCTTTCTTGGTACAACATATATTTGTACATGTTTTTGACTTAATTTACCTTATTTTGTGCATTTACAACTTATTAACAAGAAAATAAAATAGCTAAAGAGAAGACATTATTCCTTATCAATAATGGAAGAAAAATAACAATATTAAGATGGCTATAAATACTTAGAAGCCCTCTAAATGACATATCTCCGTAAACTTCTCCCATATTGGAACACAATCCAATGATATTTTTAGAGAGGAATTCTTGCCAAAGTTCCTACTTCATCAACGTAATTCTTCAATACATAATTATAATCCTTCCACCATTTGCTTGCTAATAGAAAGATAAATTTTTTGGTAGTCTTGATTAATATTGAACCTACCCTGTAAAGTAACCTATAAATGATGAACATAATTAGTAACTCGGGAATTCTTGCTATGCAAATGTAAAAATTGAAATGTAGATAAGTATTAAGGTTTTTTATGAATATATTTTCTTATATAGCATCGTTGATGTCTTCTTCCGCTTTGTGCCATTTCTTAATAGTAATGGCCACCTTGCTAAATACTAGAGAACTAAGGTAACTAGTAAAATTAATTTTACTAAGCCCATATGTAATTCCACTGTCATTGTAATCTAATCTCGACCTTTTCCCTTTAACTTGCTTAAAGATTAGATCTTTCTTAATTATAAGGCTTTAAGTGTTCTTCATTTTCTCACCACATTTACTAAAATTCTCTAATGCATCTATGTTCAAATTAAAAAGACTTAACTAAATCAATACAAATATTTAATTTATATGCCAAGTAACATTTGATAAATAATTGAGCACATACTTATGATAACTTAAATAAAAAGGAACAATTGAAAATTATTTTATCACTTTGGTTTAATCCTTGAATAAAACTTTACTTATAACAAAATGATATTTTCAAAAGTAATATTTAAGTAATAGAGTCATACCAATGTAGAAAGGCACTTTTTAAATGTAACATTTGAACAAAAATGATATTTTTAATTAATATGAGCATAAAACAAGACGTATTTCAACTCTTCATTTTAAATAATGCTTCTAAAATATGTAACAAATTATTAAAGATTAATTTTAACGCATAAAAATGAAAACTTTCCAATAATAAATGATAATTCTTGATGTTTAACCTTAAAGACCATAATCAAAATACAAAATGTTCATAAAGCATACATGAATCGAGGAAAATACCTTAGATAGATAAGAGTTAATGGTCCAAGATGGTTAAAGGTTAGCGCATAACATTAAACAAACACTAAAGAAAATCGAGTGGAAAATATAAGAAAATCAAGAGCAAATTACTATACAATACAAGTTTATTTGCAATTATAAGAAACAGAGATATATGTAAGCAACAACACTTTAAATGTTAACTATTAATACATAATTGACATTTATAAGTTTCCATGTCGATTAGTACTAAAACTATCATTTTATATTTTATACATAATTACAAAAACACCTCAAGGTGAAACTTTCAACATTGACTGTATATAAGAATTAACATTTAATGTTTTGCTACTTTTTGAATACAATATTTTACTTTCATTTTTCATATTGGTTATTCAAATAATCATCATAGTAAGCTTTTCGTTTAATTAACTAACCACCTCTATAGCTTGTAATAGATAATTATACTTCATAACATTAGGTTTTTATTTGACTTGATGTAATAAGTTGTATTTATGTACAAAAATATCATTGTGCCATTAGATACATCAATTTTCTCATTAACTGATGTCAATATAGTGACATGAAAAGGGTAAATTTTTAGTAGTGTGACCTATGGGATTTCACTACAATAAATTACTTTAATGTTTTCTTTTATAAATTAAATTCTTAGCCTCCAAATTAAGTAATGTTTAATTTATTGTAACCTTAAAAGTCAATACAATTAGGTTTAGTATAGTTCTTTTCTAAAGATCATATCTCTAGGTTAGAGAGCCTTTAAGGCTAGAATCACACACCATTCAACATCTTTCCTTTTTCTCTCTTTACTTCCCATAGCCCTATGTGGTTAATTTTCCTCTTTTGAGTTCAAGGTTCTTAAATACTTAAATTGTTTGTGGGACTTAATTTTATCAATATATTTTGTAATTGATTATATTTATTTCTCTAATCCTTATTGTTTTATGATTGCTTGAGATGATTATCTATAGTAATTTATTACTAAATGATTTATTATGATTTAATTTGTAATTATGAATTATTATCATGATTGATTATCATGATGTTAACTAGAATTTGATGATTATGTGACTAATTTGCATTAGATTCCTATGGGAAAACAAAGAATAAATTGATAGTGTGCAATTATGATTGTTGATTTAATATTAATCAGGCTTTGGAGCTTAGTGTTATTATTGAATAAATTTAGAGGTTATTATAGGGATTTCAGATAATTCTTAATTTGAATTCAAAAATAAGAAATTAATTAGATGATTGTTAAATTAATTGATTTTGGAAACAATTTATAATTATTGTAGAGATTTTAAGCAATTTCTAGCTAAATCATCAATTATAGGATAATTCTTTGGTGATTGAAGATCAATCATTGAAATAATGTATGGCATTACCTAGAACTAGAACCTTTCTCCAATTATGGTTTTTTATTACTATTTACATTATATTATTTTATAAATTACATTAAAAAACCTTTGTTTTATATTATGTTCACATTAATTGGCCTCCAATTCTTTAAGTTTGATATGGACTTACCAAGACTACATGTGTTCTAGTAAGAGTGTAAATGGTATACATTACCGGTAATACTTTATTTTCTTATACCAAAGCCCTGTTTGGCACACCATATAAATTCTAATAATATAGGAATGACTATACAATTGGATATTACATAATATTTAGGGATTTTAAATGGATTGTATAATTTATCTAAAAGTTTGCTCTTACACATCTAATTCTATACAAGGCTATCCACTTCTTAAGGGAGAAGATAAAAGTTGATAATATAGTATTAAGATAAATATTAAATTGTTAAAATTAAAAACACTCTTTTATGTCATTATCTTTGTCATTTATAAAAAAAATTCTTTTATTCATAAAAAAATTATTTTTATCCCTCTATCCTCCCTCCTCTTTCCTATATGTAAAAGTATTATTGTTCAATTATTTATTTTCTAAACCTATACATTCTTATAAAATATGATAACACATACAAAATAGGATAATTTTATACAAACTTTATCTTATACTATTATAAATCAAATATTATATAGTACCCTATCTTATACAATACTGTATTATAATATCTAATAATTCTTATGTTATATTACATGGTGTGTCAAGCTAGGCCTGATTTTTTAAAATATATAGAGATTGTTGAAAAATATTTCAATATTTCAAAAGATTTTATTTTCCTTTCAAATTAAGTTGACCTTTTTAATGATCATTTTAGATAATTATCAACTATCTAATTATTGTTATTCTTAATTATTTGATTTAAGTTTATTCTATATAGCAATTTCATAAAGTTATTATTTAAAAAACCTTATATTTATTCGTATTTTAAAGTTATTTTTATTCCTTCTTTTCAATTACTTTTAGCTAATCAATATAATCCTTAAGTGAGATTAGTGCAACAAAAAAAAAGAATCACTTATTTGAAGTCAAATTCTCATTCTACGTTCTCTCTATCTTAAAAAAGAAAAAAGATATTTTGGGCTGTAATAACCAGAGACTTAATAGTGAACCCTTATTGGTGAAGGATGTTAACATGGAAAAGGTTATTAATGAGAAAAAGCTAAATGCCCCTTCTTTACTAATGGATTGGAAGCTTAAAAGCTATAAAGATAGGTTATGAGGACTAATTCTGGGAACCTATAAGCAGTGTGTTTTTAAGCCTTTTCAAGAAGTCATCATTAAAGAGCCTCCCTCATTTATAATGAAGGATGGAATTATTTTGGTCTAATTACCAAATAAACTTAAGAAAGAGCTTTATGACCAATGGAAGCATACTTTTATTAGGAAAGTATTTGATAAGAAGATGAGCTTCTAGCATATGGTTTTTAAAGCTAACTTTTTATAAAAGTTGAATGGTAAGCTATCAGTAATTGATATGAGTAATGACTTTTTCATGTTTAAATTTAAATCTAAAATGAATTATGCTAAATTCGTAAGTGATGGCCTATGGTTTATCTATTGTTATTTTCTTACTTTAAGATAGTGGGAACCATATTTTAAGCCTTTATCGGCTAAATTATCCTTCATAATTGTTTAGATTAAATTCCTAAAAATACCCACATAGTTATATAATCCTAAAGTGTTACCCTTATTAGCCAGTTAGATTAGCCTTTTGTTGAAGGTCAATGCACGCACCTTTAATGGCGATAGAGGAAAGCATGCCAAAGTTTGTATACAGATTAACCTTACCAAATTGCTAATAAAGGTTGTGATTATTAACTATTTTAAGTAACTTATCTTGTATGAAAGTCTGAACAAAGTGTGCTTCAAATGTGATAGGATTGGATATCAAAAAACTTTTCATAACTCTAGCTTTAAAGTTGCTCTATCTATAATTATGGTATAAAGTAGTGAAAATGTGCTATAATAGATTATGTTTGAAAGTGTTATAGAGGAGCAGAAGGTTTAAAGCCTTCTAGCAAATGAGTAAGACCTATAAAATTATGGGTCATGGATTTTAATAGAGAAAAGAAAGCCCAAGGTTTCTAAATTGAAAACACTATTGAAGGTTGTTGGCTCAAGACAAATTAAATAATTTAGGCTAAAGAAAAGGGATAAAGAAAATATGTCTTTTAATACCTGTAGTGGTTCATCTTCAGTTAGTGTCCTAAATAATCCAAATTCCTTTGTGAAAGATAGCCCTAGCTGAATTACTTAATCTAGCCTAAATAACAATGAGCCTTATTCCTATCCTTTAAAGCCCAAAGAAAAGCTAAAATCCTCCTAAGATAATCCTCTTAGCCTTTTTGGACAAGTGAAATCCAATATTACTCAAACAAAACTAATTTTATTTGAAAAAGAATTCCTTAAATCTTTTAGAGAATCCTACCTTTTTGGAGATGTCGACCATTATAACTAAAATCTAGCCAAAGCCCTAAATCATAAAAGCTATACCAAACCTCGATGGGATGGGACCTAGTTTATGAATTTTATATGAAAACTTAATTTAGGGAAGTGGGTTTGAAGGTGTTTTGATGGATACAATAGGACCCAACCTATGTGATAGGATAATATAATGCCTAAATAGTGGAAGTGTAGAAGAGTCTAAAGCTTTACAAGAAGCTTCGAGATGATTTTAGTTTGTGTCTTCTAGACAAGAAAGAGGAAATTGAAATAATTCCCCCAATCATCATTTATCTCAATGATCATCCTAATCAGAATACCTTAAGTCTTTATGTAAACCTCCCAACTCCAGGAGAAGAGGTCTTAAAGAGGTTAAATTGGGCTACATTTCAATAAGAAATAAGAGTGGCTTAGTTTATGTTAGGACAATTGGAATCCTTATTTCTATAACATCAAGTTATTAAGATGCAACTACCAAAAGGGAAACTGAGCTTGAAGTTAATGCATATCTTTCTAGAGGTTGTGAAAATAATGGTAAAAATGGAGAATGTAGTGTCTTAAACTCGAGGTATTCATGCGAAAGTGAAAGCTTATTTAAGCTTTTCTCCCATGGTGATAAGCCCTGACATTCCTTCTTCAAACTTGGTTGATATGGTTAGGGAAAATGTTTTTAGAGTATGGAATGTTTGTGAGGTGCAATACCCTGACTTTACAAGAGTCATCCATAACTTTGTTCACAACACCATATAGATATCCTAATTTTAATTGAAACTAGACTAGATGGTCCTAAAGCTCAAGATATTATAGTTAGATTGCTCTTTAGTTAAATGGAAATGATAAATAGTTGTAGTTTTACAAGTGGCATTTGGCTTCTATGGAATAAGAAGAAGGTGCTTATTGATATTCTTAAAAGATGGAATAAGATATCTATGCCTTATCTAGGTAACAACTTCTATTTTCCCTTAGCTTCTTTTCGGTATTTATGCTAGCCCTAAGTTAGCTTTTTGTAAAATTTTATGGGAAAATCTAAAAACTATTACTTCTCTTAATATCATACCATAGCTTGTTATTGATGATTTTAATAAAATTAGTTGTGATGTTGAAAAGCTAGATGGTATCCCCTTTAAAAGATAGGATGAACCTGTTTAAAAACTATCTTGATTGTTGCAACTTTATTGGTTTTAGTTTTTTAGGTCTTATCTCTACCTAGTTAAATTGTCATTTTAATAATTCCATTATATTTAAGTGTCTTGATCGAGCTCTATGAAATTCTAATTGGAAAACATTATTCCTTAAAGCATTTGTTGCTTATCACGCTTACGTCAAATCTAACTATACCCTAATATCTATTCAATTATTGTCTAGATCTAGACCTAGCCTTCTTAAACCTTTCCATTTTGAGACTTATTGGCTTTCCTACCCAGAATTTTCCCCTATTGTTTCCATAGATAGGGAGAATAACAAACCTCTAGAATTGGTAGTTTAAAATTTCACTAAAGATATTTCTTAGTGGAATAAAATGTTTTCAAAAATATTTTTCAAAGAAAAAAATCATTTTTTAGGATGAATCAAAGGAATCCAACAAGCTCTATGTAATTTCCCCTCCAAATCTTTACTTAGTATTGAAAAAGAACCTTCAATCAGAATAATGGAAATTCTTAATCAAGAAGAAGAAATTTAAGCATTAAAATCCCACATAAATTGGATCATTGATGGGGATAAAAACACCAAAACTTATCATCTTTCCATTATCATTAAGAGAAGCTAAAATAAAATTGTTAAACTTAAAGACTCCGATGGTAGGTAGGTAGGTCAAAAATGTCAGTAATCTTTATAACCTTGTTAGAAATAGTTTTGTTATTAGATTTACCACTTCTAGGCAATTTGCTAATCTTATTTCTTATAATCTTATCGGTTTGAATTGCTCATTAAACTTAGACACAAAAAATTAATTAATCAAGTATCTCTTTAAGAATGAAATTTACTAAAGTCTATGAAACTAAATAAAACCTTTAGTTCAAATAGCTTACATTTAGGGTTTCTTTAGAGATTTTGATTCTAGGTTAAGGACTTCTCGGTCTTTTGTATTAGGAAGTGTTTTAGAACTAACAAAATCTATAGCTAGATGAATGAAACCCATATTTGCCTAATTTCCAGAGGTAAGATTAAAGAAATAATCAATAGTTATCTCCCCCTTAGCTTGTATAATACCTCTATCAAGGGTTTGTCTAAAGTTCTTGTGTCTAGAATTAAACTTGAGCTAGAAAACCTCATATTTTTGTTCCAAGCTATTTTTTTCCTAAGTAGGAAAATTAGGGGCAATGTCATCATTTTGAGGGAAACTATGCATACTATAGATAGGTCAAAGGTTAAAATAAGCAGTATGATTATTAAGCTTGACCTTGAGAAAGCTTATGATTCCTTAGAATGGAGATTTATTAGATTAGAAAAGTCCTTTCCTAGTTTAATTTCCCCAAAAGTTGGATTGATCTAATCCTAGGTATGGTGTCAAGTATTCATGATTTGATCATATTTAATAGGGGGAAATTCAACCCTATTTGTCTTTCTAAAGGTATATGACAAGAGGATCCCTTATCCCTCTATTTAGTTTTCCTATTATAGAATTTCTTCACATTAGAATCAAGAATAAAGTTCAAGGATAGGTTTGGAATCTTATTATGTCTAGCAAATTGTTGGAATTTGGATTATTATATGTAGCGAAAATTCAAAAACTTGATTCGAATTCTACTTAGGATCCATGCAAAAGACATAAATCAATCATTAGGGTTTTATCTATTGGGCACTCATGTTTCTATTGATAAAAACTTGAGAGAGTGGATGAATCAAATGCTGGCCGGAAGGTACAACGTCTCTACAGTATCCACACGGAGTGAACAACGACCTCTCACCCTCCACGAATCTGTTAAGATGCGTTTCTCTCTCTAGGATTAGGATTGGGTATTTTCTGAGTGATTTAGGATTTTATGAAAGCTTATGAGCATGTGTAAAAGTGCTGCCTTCAAATCCCTTTTTATAGAACTTAGACAAGCTACAATCCTAGTCCTACTAGGATAATACCTCTAAAATCCTAATTACATTTAATAACTCATCTTATCCTTATCCTTGAGAGAGTGAGGAGAAATAAGACTTATCTATTAATTATCTAATATTAGATAATAATATTATCTCATAATATAGATATCTTAATATTTAGATAATTATATATAGTTATCAAATGTCAAAATAATATTATCTCATAATATATTTATCTAATATCTGATAACATAATTATTTGATATTACTTTAATATCAAATAATATCACATAATATAATATATATATTACATGAACAACATATTATTATTCTTAATAATAATATATATGCACAAAAATAAGTCCAATTGATTAGATATTAATATAATTGAAGTCCAATTAATTATTGTCTTATTCCTACTCTTTTTGTGTGACCTTGTAGGTTCTTACTACGTTGATAATGACTCATACAGTGAGCAATATTTAGCAATACATCACTGCCACTCAAGTAGTAAGAATGCCTGTGATTCCATATCCACCTAATACATGATCAACGCTTTGCATCGTAATTCCTTTTGTAATAATATCCAAATTGAATTGGAGGCATGGAATGTGTCATCTTCGTCAATGTTCAATTTATATTTCTTGATACTGAGAAGACTTCAAAACAAATTATCAATATCACATATTGATCTATTTAAGTATGGCCATACATTTTTAAGTCTTACTCAATCAAAGGATCCAAGGATATATCTCTTTTTTTATAAGAGTAATAAAATCTCATCTACATCACCACTTCCCTCTGCATGATTCGTGACACATCCAATCAATGTCCTACTCGTTATCCCGATTAAAGGTGACATAAGATGATATTAAAGTGAGTAACCCCTCATATAGGAAACCGCGGTGACTTCAAGTTAAAGGACTATATGCAATTGTGACCATATGAGAACTACTAATGACATAAGTCTTATTCATGCAGTATTCTCATAATGAACCAGTTTAATACATTTGTTCACTAACAATGTACTCATGTATTAACTTGATATCATATATCCTTGATTCATAATCATCAGTCACTATACATGCTAATCTCGATGTATTATTACTATTCTTTTTCGTAATAATACTTGACTAGGGGCATTTTAGGAATAGCAAAGCTATTCCAAGGATAATTATTACATTTAAGTTATAATTTATGCAAAATAAAATAAATCTAGAATATAATAATTATATTGCTAAAATAAAATATAATACATTATATAATATTGCAATCATCTCTATGATTGGCTCTTAGAACACACACCAACACAAACAAGGGCCAAACATTTCCTATTTATTCTTTGTGGATAACATCATTATATTTAGTAAGGCTAACCCATCTAATTGTAATGCCATTATGGAAGTTCTGGATGAGTTTATTATAAAGTTAAGCCTTCAAGTAAATTTTGCAAAATCTTGAGTTTATTTCTTAAAAAGTACTTTTACTTGGGTGAGGGACAACTTGAGTGACATTTTAGGTATTTAACATTCGAGAAGCCTAGAAAAGTGCTTAGGCTGTGAAATTAAGACTACTTTAGATAAAGTTTGTTAAAGAATGAAGATTTGGGGACATAGACATTTGTCTTCAAATGGTAAACTTATTCTTATCAATTCTATGGTTATAACCTTACTTGTGTATCATATGAACTTCACCCTCCTACCCAAAGGAATTATTAATAGGATTGATTAACTTATTAGGAAATTCTTATGAGGTAGATTGGAATACAATAATAAAATATCTTTGGTTAATTAGATTATTATGATTACTCTTAAAGTTTGAAGTGGTTTAGAGGTTAAGGATTTCAATCTGAATAATCTTGCTCTCTTAAGTTAGCTTAAGATTTTATTATGGATGAAGATGCTCTGTAGGTCTAAGTCTTAAAGAAAAAATACTTTCCTTCTAACAAAAACAATAGAAGTCTTAATCCTTCTTGCTCTTATAATTGGAGAACCTTGAAATTTATAGGCTAAGTTCTTTAAATGGGGCTTAGGTGGTATATGAGGGATGGATAAACAAATAATTAGAGTGATTACAGGCCACTTAAAAGATGTATTGAAGGACCCATTGGTATAAAGGAGGGAGAGGATAGGAAAGTGCACAGTTTTATTAGAAATGGCTTTTGGGACCTATTTAGGCTATCCTTCCAATTTAGCCTAAAGATGGTTAATAAAATTAATGGAACTTCCTTCAAATTTAGGTCAAAGGGAAGATGTCATGGGCGAAGTCTAATCAAAGATGGTGCATACACTTCTAGGAGCACCTATAGACACCTGGTTCTTAAAAAACAAATTACTAGTATTGATTTTAGAAGGAATTGAAAAAACCTAGCCTATCTAAAGATCTTATTTTTTTATCTAGCTATGCTACTTTAAATGTATTCCCACCAAGGAACTTTAGCTATCTAAAGGAATGCTAGTGTTTACTCTTTGTTCCTTATGCAACCAAGGTAGTAATAGTATTGGTCATACTTTCAGGGATTATCCAAAAATTGATGTTTTATAGAAGTCTATTCGAATTCCTATTTTTAGCATACTTTTTTCCAATTTGATATCCACTTGTAGTTAAAAGACAACCTGACTTGTTTTGCTTATTGTGAAAATTGCATGTGCTTTAGAATTGCTATTTTATTTTTGCTTTATGGAATATTTAATTATTAAAAAATGACTTAGTGTTGCAAATTCTATAAAATACAAGGCTTTACTTAGAAAAGGTAATAACACTTGTTAGAGATCGGTTAAAGAAGTAAGTTGGAACTTTCCTAAAGCTAGATGTAAGCTAAATTCTAATAAGGCTTCAAAAGGAAATCCGAGTAAAGCAGGTTGTGCTGCAATCATCAAAGATGTAAATGTTAATTGGGTTATGTGTTGCACAAGAAAATTAGAAGTAACATCTAATTTTATGGTTGAATTGTGTGGATTGCATGATGGTTTATAACTAGCCTGGAATAGGAATTTACTGCCATTATGGGTTAAAATGGATGCTTTAGCTATTATAAATTAATTTCATTACATGCAAAGCCTTTAGTGGCAAATTACAAGAGATTGTTTCAGTTGGTAAGCTAACCTATGGTCAATCATGTTCTTAGAGAAGGAAATTTTGTTATTGATGTTTTAGCAAATCTAGCTATCATGATAGATAATACTATATGTATTTTGGAGTAGCCCTTGAAAGGAGCCTTGCTTGCATTGTATTTTGATATTTATAAGGCTGTTATCCCTAAACTCTGTTAGTTTTTAATGTAATTTCCATTTCATAAAAAAAATCTTTATCTAATTATTAAAAGTAGGATTACTTTATATTATTCTTTCCTCCCTTATTTGGCTTTAAGGATAAAATGTTCTTTCTTAAATTATCACTTTTTTTCTTACGAGGCTTTTGATGTCGATTTATAAAATAATCAATATTTAAAGTTATGTGAGTGGTACCATTTTTAAAAATGCAAGGATATTTTAGATATAAGTTCTTAAAAAAATCATTCTTTTCTTCCTTGAGACTTTGGACATCCATTTATTAAATAACTAACATTTAAAATCATGTGAGAAATGCCATTTATTAAAATATGAGGATACTTTAGATGTTAATTCTTAAAAAAACCATCATCTTTTCTATTTGTGAGTCTTTAAACATTAGTTCCTAAAATAATTAACATTTAAAATCATGTGAATAGTATTATTTTTTAAAATATAAGTAAGAATGACAAAATGCTCCAAATTTACAATGCTTTGTGGAAATTACTTCAATGGAGTTTAGGGATAGTATAATTTTTTGCCTTGAAAGATAAGACACAAGGCAAGCTTTCACCTTAACCAAAATGATAAGGATGGTACAATAATAACTTGTCTTGTCCCATAGAGCTTTGCTATATTAAATTATTATATTTTTAACTTGTACACTAATATATATACATACATACATACATATATGTATTTATAATTTTTTTTAGCCATTTTAATAATTTAATGATTTAAAAAATTAAAAATATATTAAGATTTCACTTAAGATGATAAAAATAAAAAGTAATAATATTTTATTAGTTACATATTAATTTATTTATTTATTAAGTTTGAAATTGTTTAAACTAATTATATATAACTTTAGACCTATATTATAATATTTTGTTAATTATGTATGATTTACAATATTTAAATTTATATTTTTTCCTTTCTTCCTTGTTTACTATTATTTAAGATTATTTAGTAATTATGCATAAATTTATAATATGTAATCATAAGATTTATATATTTTCTAATTTTTTATCATTCTTCACAAATTCTTGTGGAGCTCTATTGCATTGTGGGGCATAAGACATAAGGTAAATTTTATTCCTTAACATGGTGCATAAGGTAAAGTAATATTTTATTCTTGACAATAGGACATGAGGCAAGAGGAGGTTAATTCGCTTGCCCCATCTTATCACCTTCCCTAAATATAAGGACACTTTATATGTTAATTTTTAAAAAAAAAATTATCTTTTTCTTTTTGCTAAACTTTAGACAACAATTTGTAAAATTATTGACATATAAAGTTACATGAGTAAGGACATTTTTGCGATATAAAATAAAGCATATTAATTTTTTTTATTATCACTCTCACTGTCCTTTTTATATATTTTCAAACTCTCAAACTTAATCTTTATTTCCATCCTACTCTATTTACAAAATACTAGATTTCACTCTATCTTCCACCATAAACTATCTATGCTCCTTTAACTAGTATCAAGCATGAAGCAAAATCTAAACATAAGAGTTACCTTTCTTATTTTTATTTCTTAAATTTGTTTCTTTTCCATTTCTTCAATTTTTTTCCTTAACATGATGCATAAAGTAAGATAATATTTTATTCTTAACAATAGGACATGGAGTAAGAGGAGGTGATTCACTTGCCTCATCTTATCACCTTCCCTAAATATAAGGACACTTTATATGTTAATTTTTTTTTTAAAAATATCTTTTCTTTCCTCTAAACTTTAGACAACAGTTTGTAAAATTATTGACATATAAAGTTATATGAATAATGACATTTTTGCAATATAAAATAAAGCATCTTAATTTTTTTTCTTATTATCACTCTTATTGTTCTTTTTTTTATTTTCAAACTCTCAAACTTAATCTTTATTTCCATCCTACTCTTTTTACAAAATACTAGATCTCACTTTATTTTTCACTACATATCAATAAACTATCTATGCTCCTTTAACTAGTATCAAGCATGAAGCAAAATCTAAACATAAGAGTTATCTTTATTATTTTTATTTCTTAGATTTACATCTTTTCCATTTCTTTAATTTTTTATATTGAATTTTTAAAAAATTTGATTTGTGTTTCCTTTGTATAACTTTTATAATTATTTTTTAGTTTAATATGTTTATTATGTATTTGATGAAATATTGTAATGGAAATTGAAGCCAATCGAATAGTGATGAGAGATGCTTATTACACACTTGTTTCTTAAGAAGAGATAGGAAACATGCTCAATTTCATTTGATTGAATAGTTGACCCAACTTCATTTTTGGGAGATTTTTATTTTGTATTTCCTTTGTATAATTTCTAAGGTTGCAATTGAGTTTTAAATATTTATTATATATTTGATAAATATTGTGCGAAAGTCTAAAATTGACCAATAACTATGAGAGATGGAGAAAAAGTGAAAAAAATATGAAAACAAATGTTTTTCATAATTTTAAGTGGGGTAAAACCTAGTTGGATTGTTGTAAATGGATAGATATTGAAAAATTATGTGATAACAATAATAATAACAAAGCCTTATCCTAATAAGTAGGGTCAGATATATGGATTACACAATGCCATTGGGTTCTATCAGAAACTAAATTTTCAGTGATATTATTCATTAAAAGATCCCTTTTTATAACTTCCTCCAATGTCCTTTTTGACCTTCCTCTACACTTTTTCACAAAGTTAAAGACTATATGATCAATTCTTCTTACTGGTGCCTCCAATAGCCTTCTTTGCACATGACCAAACCACCTTAATTAATTTTCTATCATCTTCTTCTTAATAATCTTAATAAGTGCCACGCTAATATGTCCTCGTATGCATTCATTTCATATCTTGTCTTTTCTTGTATGACCACATATCCATCTTAACATTCTCATTTCTGCTACCCTCATTTTTTGCTTTTTTTATCCCTTTAGAGCTCAAAATTCACTACCATAAAGTATAGTTAGTCGTATAGTGGTCCGATAAAATTTTTTCTAAACTTAGTAGGTACTTTATAGTCACAAATAACTCTAGATGCCTTTCTCCATTTTAACCATCCAGCTTATATCATGTGTGTGATATCTCCATCAATTTTTCCATCGCTTTGCAAAATAGATCCCAAGTACTTAAATTTAGATATTTATAATATGATATGCTCTTTAATTCTTATCTCCAAATTATTTCTATTTTGCTTTTTGTTAAATTTGTAATGCATATAATTCGTCTTACTCCTACTCAAGTGAAACCCTTTGATTCCAAAGCCTATCTACAAAGCTCCAATTTATAATTAACTTCTTCCCGTGATTCCTTAATTAAGACTATATTATCTACAAATAGCATAGATTTAGGGATGGTCTCTTATATGTCCCTAGTAAGAACATCCAAGAATAGATTAAACAAATAAGGACTCAAGGCTGAACCCTGATGTAAATCTATCCTTATAGTAAAATCATTTATCTCTCCTTCAAGAGTTCTAACACTTATGGTTATTCCATCGTACATGTTTTGTATAACCCATATATATGCAACACAGACTCCTTTCTTTTCCAAGGCCTTTTACAATACTTCTCTTGGTACTTGATTATAGGCTTTTTCTAGATTGATAAAAATCATATGTAAGTATCTTTTTTTACTATGATATCTTTCCATTAACTTCCAAAAAAGATAAATGACCTTGAAAAATTATGTGAAATCAATACAAAATCTGCTCCAAATAAACAATCAAATACAAAATTATGACATTTTAAAATTTTTAACTCATAATATATATTCTTTTACAAGATGTTAAGTTTATTTAGTTTTTATTGTAAATATTCTGATGGAGATACAAAGATATAATATTAAAAATAATTATCATATAAACATTTTATGTTTATTTTTTTACTAAAAATTAATATAGAGTATAAAAAATTAAAATATTTGTAAAAAAAATCAATTTCTTGACTGTATTATTGATTCTATTGCATATATTTCACATTGGTTCTAAAACTGACATTGAATACTAGATATATAATGACAACCATATATACAAAGAGCAGTAATTGATGTAAAAAATTTAAAATAATTGAGGTTAAAGGAATAAATCTATATTAGTAACATAATTAAAAAAAATTATTGTATATTGAAGCATTATTACGCATCAAATCTTTGCACATCAATAACAGAAATAATCCTTCGATACAATGATTATGTTATGCTTTAGATGGGAATTCGTTAACAAAAGTAACATGAATTTCATTAAAAATAAAAAATAAATACAAAAATTCAATTCTATAATTTAAAATATAAAAATTTTTTTAAAATTGGGTGAAATTATAAAAAAAATTCTTTAACATTTTTCAAAAGGAATAAAATTGAAAATAAAAAATACGATGTGAGAATAAGACTCTTGTAATTTTATCTCTTCTTTGTATTTGGGATGCTTCTAATCAGATGCAACAACGTTTCAATGATGAAGATGAGCACAAGCAATCCCTGCATGTTGTGGACGGCCGGATGGCTTCTCGAAATAGTCAATTTTTTTTTAAAAAAAAATCAGCCTAAAGAATATGTAACTCCTTAATTTTCAACGTTTAAAGCTGAGATTAGAAAAGTGAAAAATATTCTTTTTTATTGATGCAATGTGTTTTAATAAGATAATTATAATTTTGAGAATAAAATATTATTTTTTAAAAAATTAGTAAAATGAAAAATTGAGCTATTGATATCCGAGTACAGAATGAGAATGGATTCTTTTTATTTTCTATATATTAAATAAGGTAAATTTCAAAAAGAAATATATATATATATATATATATATATATATATATATATATATATATATATATATATAAACTTTTTATTTAAAATTGAATATTAGTAAAAAATAAATTTATAAGTAAAATTATATTTTTATCATCATGATGGAGAATATAGAGAATTATGGAAAATGTATATATACGTTGTTAGAATTTTCCATAAAGTGAGCTGCTATTAATTGGTAATTTGTGATTTAATAAAAATTGACTGATTAAATATTTAGCCCAATTGTGAGATATGCATGAGGCCCATTTAAAATTGTGATATTAAAGATATGACCTTAGCACATCTACATAGTTTAGTGTGGTTTGGCGGTTGTGTAGGCCCAAAAACTTAGTAATCCTTTTATGGGGAGGATTGCTAGGATTATAAATAATGATTAAGGCTAGGTCCCCTCTTCACTTCTCATACACACGGTTTCTACCCATTGAGAGCCGCCACCGAAGAGAAGAGCGAATAGGAAGATTTAGTTGAGTAGAATTCATTAGCTTTCGCTGAATTCGATCATGGCTACAAATTCATCAAGTAAGTAAATTCTAATTTCATATTTATGGTGTTCTAATTATCATACATGAGATCCTAAAATAAATTTAAAATTCTTACATGTGGTATCAGAGCTAACATGTATGATATTAGAACCTAGAATAATTATTTATATTTTATATTATTTTGATTGAAGATTTATGATAAAATTTTATATGTATGATTCTCAAAATACAATCATACGATTAATCTATAATGTTTGTCTTATAATTATTTAATGTATTATCACGAACTTTTTATTGGAAAATATTTTAGATTAATATTCTATTTATATACATAAGGATTGTTAAATTAAGAAATCCTTATTTATCAATTTTATGTGACAGTGTGTGGGAAGCCATCAAGAAATTATTTTGGCGTTCCGTTTGTTTGGTTTACTGTTATATAAATATATATTCGCTGCAGTCAGTTTAGGATTTGCATAAAGGAATTACTGGTTTCGGGAAGCATATGTCTTTCTGTTTGTTATAGTGTTTGAATTTCTTTGTTTCTCGTTCGGCGTGCTGCTGCCCTTCGATTTTATTTCTTAAAAGGAGAGGTACTTTTAAGTGCCTCATATTGTTGCAACAAGAATGTTCCCTACGTTGTTCTGGGTTGTACCAACAATGTGCCGTAGTGGTTATTTCTTATGCTGTGATGGATGGACCCTTCGGTTTCTTTTCCTTCACGCCAACGTGATTCCTTCACGTAAACGTGAAAACACCAGGCGATATATATATATAGAAAAGATAAGTACATCAGTTTTTTAAAAAAGGACATGTACGTCAGTCCTAATATATATATATTTATATAAAGTTGTACTAAGTCAGTCTTTTATATTTATGAAAGCACCATGCTGCTTTCTCTGTCTCAGGTGTTAGCTCTTTAGTCACCGTGTGTGTGTATATATATATATATATATATATCTTAGGACTTTTATATATCTCTTTCCTTAAATCACATTTTTTTTGTGTGGTTTCCATTTTTTTTATTTACACAATGAAGGTGTAAATTGATTATATATTATATATTAAATATGTAATAAATATTTGTATTAATTATATTTTAAACTAATTAAATATATATATATATATATATATATATTTCCCATAATTATAAATTTTTCTGGAAAAATAAAGTAAAATATTTGTAATTCATTAATGATATTCACTCTTCCTAATTTTATTTTTGGAGTGAATATATTAGATATTACAATTATGTTAATTTTAAATTTTGTTTAAGATTTTATTATGCAACATTATTTAAGGATTCATTGCATACATATGGTTGAGTATGCAAATTAAGATATTGGATAATTTAATTTTTTTTCGATTCAAGAAAAATTTTCATTAGTAACTATAAATACTTGGCTGCCAAAGTAGCTCATTTATAGTGATTAGTGAAATATTTTCTTATTCAGAAATCATGGGATAATACTAGAATTATCTTATATAATTGCCTGCCCAAAGGGGGTTATTATGTAAGATAATTTTAGCATTGTGGCATAAGGCATCACGAATGAAAATATTTCAATTTAGAAAGTCTTTCTGCCCAAAGGGGATGGATTTTTGAAAATTAGATATTTTCATATTAGCCTTATGAGGAGGGTACTTACTAGTATGTTATATTCTCTGCCCAAAGGGCAGAATATGATGATACACCTAGACTCTCCAGTTATTATAGCACATTAGGAATCGTTGCTATTCTTTTTAAATTATCCATTAGTTAATTGTTGCAATTTGTCTTGAACAGTGACTTTTGCTGTAAATGGCAACCAAGCTACCATTGAGATCCTACATGGATCTAACTATAAGAGATGGAATGAAGACCTGAACTTTGCCTTGGTTATGAGCGATATAGACATAGCCTTACGGATTGATCCACTCAGTGCCATCACTGTTCAAAGTACTGCTGAACAAAAAGAGTTGTTTGCCAAGTGGGATAGAGCAAATCGTATGTGTCTATATGCTATTAAGAGATCTATCTCTGAACATCTTCTGAGTGGGTTGGATGAGATTGGGAATGCTAAAGAACTCCATGATGCTGTTAGTCAAATGTACCAAAAATCCAGTAAGTATGAAGCTAAGAATCTTATGAGTGAGCTGACAAGCATGAAGTATGATTTTGTTGGAAATGTTAGAGACTTTATCATGAAAATGGTCCACATAAAAAATAAATTAGTTTCCCATGAAATCACCTTACCTGACAAATTTATTGTTCACCATGCCATCAATTCACTTCCTCTTAAGTTCACCCAAATTAAAACTGCTTACAACACCATGAATGAAGTTTGGAGTATCAATGATCTTATATCTAAATGTGTTTCTGAAGAGGAAAAACTCAAAAGGGAGAAAAATGAGAGTGCCTTACTTACCATTAACTCTAAATCTACCTACCAGAAAAATTCCAACAAGTCTAGGAAGTTTGGGTCAAAAGCACCTAATAAGTCCTAGAACAAGAAAGGCCAAGGTAGTAATCAGACAAAAGGGGTAAGTGGTCCTAAAGTTGTCATTAAGAACAAAAATAAATATTTTTTCTGTAAAAAGAAAGGTTATAAAAAAATTCAAGTGTCACAAATACAAATCTTGGTTAGAGAAAAAGGGTAAGCAAGAAGGTAAACCACTAGCTTTCATTTGTTTTGAATCCTATTTTGTTAGTACACCATTAAACTCATAGTGGCTTGATAGTGGTGCAACTGTTCACGTTATTGTTACTTTGAAAGGGTTCAAAAGCAAACGGAAGCCAAGTGAGAAAGAGGCCAAGCTTAGAGTTGGAAATAATGCTGAAGTAGAAGTTTGTTTTATTAGAACAATAGGTTTAAATTTGGAGTCTGGTTTTGAACTTATTTTGGAAAATATTTTTTATGTGCTCTCCTTTAGGAGAAATTTAATTTCAGTTTCTATTTTGGATAAACATAGTTATCATTTTCATCAAGAATAGAAAAGTTGATTTGTTTTTAAATTCTAAAATTATAGGTGAATTTAAGCTTGATGATAGTTTATATAGATTGTGCTTGACCCAAAACAATGAATATAGTACTATGAATGTTGAAAACATAGTGTCTAAGAGAACTTTAGTTAGTGAAAAGTCTTTCTTATTATGGTATAAAAGATTAGGTCACATCTCAAATGAGAGAATTAATAGATTGATAAAAGATGGTTCTTTACCTTTTCCTAAATCTAAAAATTTAGACACATGTGTTGATTGTATAAGGGGTAAGTTAACTAAGACTAGAAATAGAGGTGCCACTCGAAGTTCTGACCTTTTAGAAATTGTGCATACTGATATTAGTGGACCACTTACTCCTACTCTATGTGGTAATAAATATTTTGTTACCTTTATTGATGATTTTTCTCATTATGGTTATCTTTACCTAATTAAGGAGAAGTCTAATGCTTTTGAAAATTTTAAAATTTTCAAAATAGAGGTAGAGAAACAATTGGAAAAAGTCATCAAAATTGTTAGGTCTGATCGAGGTGGTAAATATTATGGTAGACATGGCACGACTGAATAGCATATGGGACCGTTTGCTAAATACCTATAAGAGAATGGGATAATTGCCTAATATACTATGCCTGGTAGTCCTGAGCAAAATAGTGTGGCTGAAAGACGAAATTGCACTGTTAAAAATATGATGAGGAGCATGATGAGTAGAATCAATCTTCCTGAATCTTTTTGGGGAGAAGCCATGAAAAGCGCATTATATATATTGAATAGAGAACCTAGCAAATTTGTAATAAAAACACCTTTTGAACTATGGACCAGTAAAAAACCTAGCTTAAACCACTTCCGAGTTTGGGGATATCCTACAGAAGTTGGAATTTATAATACTTCTGAAAAGAAAACTAAACCTCAATTTACTTGTTAGTACTTCATAGGGTACCTAAATTATTCCAAAGAGATTTACTTAGAAAGAAGGAGTAAACTACAATGAGATCTTTTTAACCAATGTCATTTAAAGATTCTTTTAGAATTGTTGTGGCCTTGGTAGCACAATATGTTCTAGAGCTTTATTAGATAGATGTGAAGATAACCTTTTTGAATGGGGATTTGAAAGAGCAAGTTTATACGGTATAGGTAAAAGGTTTTCAAGAACCTAGATAAGAGCATTTAATGTGTTGACTTAAAAAGTTTATTTATGGGCTTAAACAAGCTTCTAAGTAATGATATTTTAAATTTGATGAAGTAATCACTTCCATGGATTTTAAGGAAAATAAAGTTGATCAATGCATATACCTAAAGATCAATGGGAGTAAATACATTTTTCTTGTCCTCTATGTAGATGATATTTTATTAGCTAGTAATGATAATGGATTGCTGCATAAGACTAAATGATCATTGTCCAAAATTTTTGACATGAAAGATCTTAGAAATGCTTTGTTTGTTCTTGGGATAGAGATCCATAGAGATCGATCTAGAGGTTTGTTGGGACTTTCACAAAGGTCTTACATTGATCATGTGCTCACTAGATTTAATATGCATAATTGTAAGGGTGGGGATGCACCTATTATAAAAGGTGATAAACTGAGCCTTAGTTAATATACTAAGAATGATTTAGAAAGAGAATCTATGAAGAATATACCTTATTCTAGTGCAGTGAGGAGTCTTATGTATGCACAAGTCTGCACTAGGCCTGACATTGCATTTGCAGTGGGAGTTCTTAATAGGTATTTTTTTTTATCCTAGTATGGATCACTGGGTTGCTGTCAAGAAAGTGTTGAGGTACTTACAAAAGACGAAAGATTACATGTTGGTTTATAGAAAAGTTGACAATCTTGAGATTATTGGATACATAGATTCTGACTTTGCTGGCTCTCAGGATGATATGAAATCCACTTCAGGATGCATTTTTCCATTAGCTGGAGGAGTTGTATCTTGGAAGAGTGTAAAACAAACACTCTTAGCTTCTTCTATTATGCAAGCTGAGTTTGTTGCATGTTATGAAGCAGTTACACAAGCCATTTGGCTAAAAAATCTTATCTCTAGTCTTTGCATTATTGATTCCATCTCTAATCCACTAAGAATTTATTGTGATAACAAATCTGCTGTGTTGTTTTCCCAAAATAACAAAACTACATGTGGGTCTAAGCATTTGAAAATAAAGTACCTTAAGGTAAGATATTTTGTGAATAAAAAGGTGATATTACTATAGAGCATATTGATACAAATAACATGATTGCTAATCCTCTGACTAAAGGATTAAGACCTGTAGTTTTTAGCAAACATGTTGAGAGTATGGGTGTTTTAAGGTCTTTTGATGCATTTTATTAGTGGGAGCATATTTGCTGTGTTTGATACTCTCATGTTATAATTTGTTATGTTAGACACTCTTTTTGTAAGATTTTAATTTCATTGATGATCATCATGAAGTAGATAATCTATGCTATTATATATTCTTACTTGAACATATACTTATAAGTATTAAAATCTTGCTTCTTAAGATTGGTGTCTGTCTTAAGTATGACTTTAATGTCAAGAAAGTATGTCTTATAAAATGACACCATTGAATGATCTCGAGAATATGGATGAGACATACATACAGTATATGGATTTCTCATCAAGTTTAGAGAAATCGTGGAGGACTGATAATGAAAATAGCACGTTTGATCACATTTGATGCTATTTTCTTATTACACAACCACACTAAATCCATTGTCGATAAAGTCACTGACACTTGTAATCATAGATTGGTCTTATGTCAATAAGGGGCATAAAGACCGCTATGATTCAGTGTTAGTTGGTTATATTAGATAGGATTGTTGTGATATTATCTCAGAGGGTTAAATTATTTTTTCCTTTTAATTGTGGCCACATAAAAGTTTTTTCAATCAGTCTGGAGTCTTGTTTTCAAAATGTCTTTTGTTAAAACTCTAATAAAAACCCAATTAATATTGCTCAAGTAAGAAAATGTTAGAATTTTTCATAAAGTGAGCTGCTATTAATTGATAATTTATGATTTAATAAAAACTGACTGATTAAATATTTAGCCCAATTGTGAGACATGCATAAGGTCCATTTAAAATTATGATATTAAAGATATGGCCTTAGCACATCTACATAGTTTAGTGTGGTTTGGCGGTTGTGTAGGCCCAAAGACTTAGTAATCCTTTTATGGGGAGGATTGTTAGGATTATAAATAAGGATTAAGGTTAGGTCCCCTCTTCACTTCTCATATACACGGTTTCTACCCATTGAGAGCCGCCATCGAAGAAAAGAGCGAAGAGGAAGATCTAATTGAGTAAAATTCATTAGCTTCCGCTGAATTCGATCATGGTTACAAATTCATCAGGTAAGTAAATTCTAATTTCATATTTATGGTGTTCTAATTATCATACATGAGATCCTAAAATAAATTTAAAATTCTTACATATGCATGTGTGTGTGTGTGTATATATATATATATACACGTGATGTAAAAGGGATGACGATTGGGTAATGACGTCAAACCTGATGCTGATCGACAGCAAAGCACATGGGGAGCCATGATTCCAGTTCTCTCATCACAAAATGACACACAACACAGCTTCAACGCTGATAAGCCTCTTCTGGTACAGATATTCCAGGATCCTATAAACCTACCATTGAAATGCGATATTGAGGTACGTATGGGACTTTTATTTCAGATATTTTTTGGTCTCTTTATTTATTATTTTTAAAAATAAAAAAATTTATGTGATAAATTATTTTTAAAAATTATAATTTTAAATAAATAACTTAAAAAATAAAAAAATAAAAATAATTTTTTATTTATCATACCAACTATTCTTTATTTTATTTTTAATCCAAAAATATTTTTAAAAATTTATTTTTTAAAAAAATTATTTTTTAAAATGAGAATAATTTCTGAAAATATAAAAATAAAAATATATTTAAACACACATTTTATCTTCTTTTACGTGATCAGAGTTTTTTATTTTAAAGAATATTATTGTCAATTTCATATCCATCAAATTTAAAATTTGACTGCAATATATAAATATAATAATTTAAGTTTTTTTTCAGTCAATGGCTCGTGATTGCTGTGATTCTCCAGGAAAGGCTTAGGAAATAATGACATTATAATTCCGTCAACGTTCAAATTAAAAAGTAAATAGAAGAATTTAGATAGTGAAATGAGCATCGGTAATTCCAATAGAAAAGCATTATAAGTATTCAATATTTTTTTATGAATATTGAATTGAGTTTTATAAATTTATTTTATTATTTAGTTTTAAATTTTATCTTTAATATATATAATATTTTTAATTTTAATGTACTTTAAGTAACTATACATTTCAACTATGATAAATAAAAATGAATGATCAGTTTCCTGACCGACTAAAAGAATGGTCAATTTCCTCAATCAGGCAATTTTATCTTCTAACTCATGGCCCAAGGTCTATCCGTTTGTATTAATAATTAGACAATTAGATGTAACAGCATACCAACTAAACATAATAATCACTCCGAGCCATTGAGTGATTATTAGTGTGTAATCATTATTTATCATATTAAATACGGATATTTAAAATAATTTTTTTCCAGTCCTTTATGGTAAATGAATTAGACCCGAGAGATGTTTTAAATAAATTCAGTTTGATACGTAACAAATCATACCGACCAAACCTGTTTGATACTTAACAAATTATACCGGCCAAGCCTAAAATTATGGATTTTGATGGGTCCAGCAAGTTTTCCCCCCTCCCTTGAAGTAAAACTTTTTACTTAGGAGTTTTTTTCTTGAGATTTGTCTTAAATCTAAACACCACATGTGTGAGGAAGTCACCATGTTGCATATTGGATAATATTATTGGCATCTATAATATTTTCACACCATTTTACACATTTACGTTACATTTGCTTGATTTAAGTAAAAAATCATACATATGTACAACATTTTTCTTTAAAATTTAGGAGCCCGCCTCAAAGGCTAAAAAAAAGTAGTTAAATCAATATTTTTTTTGGTAGAATATGTTAGTTTTTTTTTAGTGAAAAACGCGTGGTCATAGCAAAATAAACACGTGTTCACTAAAAAAAAACCATACATATGCATTATTTTGCTATGTTAAATCAATATTATCAATAAAAAAACAATATTTTTTTAGTGAATGAAGCTAAACGTGAACACGTGTTCACTAAAAAAAATCATACATATGTATTATTTTGCTATGTTAAATCAATATTATCACTAAAAAAATTATTTTTTAATGATAATGTTTCATCAAATTCTAAATTTTTATATGAAAAAAGTTTAATAAAATATGTAAGTTCTTGTAACATAATAAAACTTCTCCAATTTATTTTGTTATGTACAAACCAAATCCTTAAAATTAAATTCTTCTCTCTTAAAATATTTTATATTCAAAGGGTTAAGACTGCACAGGCTTGGACTCACATGGCTCTGCCCACATAAAATACGGACAAAATTGGTTAGGACCGCAGGAATTACGAATTGCCTTTAGGTAGTCCATGCCTTTTTTTTAATTTTAAAAATAATTAAATCATTACAAAGATATATATGCAAAAATAAAAAAAAAATCAAATTCTAGAAGTTGAGAAAAATATCTTCAATGAAATATTAAATTGATTTAGATTAAAAATATTTAATTTTTCATAAATTATAATTAATTAATTAAATTTTTTTATTTTATATAATAGATTAGTTAAATAAATTTAAAAAAATTATATTAAATCATTATACATTGAAAATTGGGTTAGATTATAAAAAATCTAAATATATAAAAATTACTAAAATAAAAAAATTTATAAGCCCGTAGGGCTTATGAAAACTTGGAGTAAACTCACATAAGTTCAATCCAAACAAACTTGATCGTATAAATTTGTAATAAAAATAAACTTTATTTTTTAAGGTTTGGATTGCCCACATGTTGGGGCTCGCATAAATCTATAGGTAATTGATTCGTTTTATATGTCTATGAGATAAATAATTGAAACAAAATAAGAAAATCGTACATATATAGTACATAAAAATTAATTTGGTTTTCATTTAATGAACAATAAAATAGAATAAATACGCCTTCCTAAAATATTACGTAATTATGTCGCTGAAGACCTCATTGCAAATGACGACAGCAAATTGCCATCAGCATAAAATCCCAACGCGCATATAAATGCAGCTGCTAATCGCCCATTGTCACCACCGCCAGAGCCAGAGAAGATCAGATAGCAGCAGAAAAGCGCCGCTGATGGCCACCGCAAGCGCAAAACAGCTCTTGGCCGACCTCGCCGCCACTGCGAAACGCGTGCCACCAAGTTTCATCAGGCCAGTCGCCGACCGTCCGAATCTTGAAGACGTAATTCAGTTGCCAGATGCTTCTATTCCGCTCATCGACCTTCAAGATCTCGATGGTCCTAATCGCCTTCATGTAATCCAGAAGATTGGCCAAGCTTGCCGAGATTATGGTTTCTTTCAGGTAACCAATAGATCCCTTAACCGCTCTATTTATTGGTTTTTCCTTTTTATTTTTTTTTAAAATAACATGATATGAAGTATTTATCTAATAATTTCTACCATATAAAAGATATTTTGTAATTTATAAATTGCTGATTTGTTGGCCCATGTTATTTTTCTTTCTTGTGAGTGGCGAAAATCATTTCATTTCCGTATCTATACTACGATACGAGGTCTTTACATTTAATTATAAAATTAATGACAAATTACATTTCTATTTAACTTATATATAATTTTAAGTATTAAAATTTATTTATTTTTATATTTGTAATATTTTAGATAAAAATTTAGATAGACTGCATCTAAATAATTAACAATATAAATAAGTAAATTTTAAAATTTATAATTTTAAATAGCTTAAAGGAGGTAGAACAAAATATATTTTACTAGAATTTTTTTCACTCATGATCTTAAAAAAAATAATGATATTAATATTCAACAAATCTATTCAAGTAGTAATCTAACATATTTGTTTACTAAAATACTTCCGATTAAGGGTGGTAATTCTAATACGATACGATACGATAACTTAACATGAATACGATATATTTATTCAGATTCGAATTGACACATCAATTTATTTAAAAATTTATTTAAAAATAATTAATAATTTAATAATAAATAAGTATATATAATAAATATATAAAATTTTTATTTTAATAAAATAATAGAAATTTAAAATAATATTTTATTAATAATTAAAAATATTTTTATAAAAATAGTAAGTAATTAAGTTAAATAAATAATTTTAAATATAATTTTTATTAATTAAAATTATTAAATGGGTTAGATGGATGATTCCTTTTAATATGATTTAATAAACGAGTTATTCCGAATAACATTAATTACCATCCCTACTTCTTAGCAAGGTTTTTAATGAGTTAGTATCATATTTCATATTATAATTAAGTACTTCTTTATATAGACAAGGGAAAATGTTATAAATAATTATTAAATTTATTAAATATGAATGTTCATAAATCAAATATTATACATTCACTTATGATAAATTATTAGATCAAATGTTACGTTTTTATTATAATTAATTATTAGATTTTAATTTTATTTATAAATCATCTTTATAAAATTTTAACGTTTAATTAGTTTGTTCTATAAATATGTATTATATAAATTATTTTAGATAATATTAATAAAATATTATCCTCCCTCTTATAATTCTTCTTCGTATAGCTCATATCTTTCTTTTATTGTCCCTTAAATGTTTATTATTTTTATAACAGTTTAAGTTTTTCATTTTCTTATTATTTCATTATCCTAAGTGTCAGCCTGGCAGGAATTATAAAATCTAGTTTCCCTCCTAATTTCGCTTTAACGCTTCTACAATTGCTGTTGTAATGAAGATAGTCTACCTTCTTGGATTTTGACTATTTTGTACGGACTTGACAAGCAAATTTTTTATTCGGCTTGAGCGTGCGTTGCTTCCCTCAAAAAGGGGCTCAAACAGCCCTTTATTTTATTATAAAGATATTTAAAATTAAAATAGAATATATTTATTTAAATTTGATAAACGTATTCTTAATATTAAATTTTAAATACTATTTCTAAATTAAAATTTGTCAATTAGTATTTTGTCAAAATTTATTAATTTTATCTCAAATGCTAATATTTTTTAATAACATAAATATAATATAATATAATTTATTTTTATTATTAAAATATTTTAAATAAATTATAAATATTTTATTTAATTGAAGTACTTAATTTTTATTTTATTTTTTATTTTATATCATTTTACTGCACACACATCATTCATTTTCTCTTTATTTATCTTTTTTCATATTTTTATTCTTTTTTCCATGCTTCTTCTTATTGTTTATAATTTAGATGTTGATATCATTAAAAATATACATATAATAAGATATATTTTATATTTTTATAAAATTAATTCAAATAATTTTAAAGATTTGATTTAATTGAATTACTTAACTACATATTCTAAATTTTAACTTAATATATAGTTACAACTCACTCATTATTTCTTTTATTTTTATTTTTTATTATATATTTTTATTTTTTAATATTATTATTTATAACTTATATATTAATATTATAAATTATGTAAAAAGAGTGTGATATATTTAATTTTATCATAAAAAATTTAAATAAATTCAAATTTTAATATAGAATATATTAATTGGAAAAATTAGTTACATAGACTATTATTTAGTAAAAATTTTAGAAAATTAAAATAAAATTTATTTTTTTAAATTTCTCAATATTTTTATTGAAAAATTTTAAATACTATATTTCAAATTAAATATATATTAATTGAGGTTTTGTAAATTTACATACTGCTTTATTTTTTTAGCTATTTTATTGTATTTTTTTAACTAGTATAAACGTAATATAATATATCTTATTTTAATTTATTATGAATATATTTTAAATAATTAAAATTTTTTATTTAAATTAAATTGTTTAACTATGTATTTTATTTTACTATTATATATTTCCATTCCTTTTTTATGTCTAATACTGCTATTTATTATTTAAATACTAATATTATGAAGTAGTATAGATATAAAATGATAAATTTAAATTTTTATAAAAAAGTTTTAAATAAATTTATAATTTAATATAACAATTTTTTGTTGAAATTATTAATTACTCTAAGATTACTAAATAATATAGATAAAATGTAATATATTTTATTTTTTATAAGAATATTTTAAATATGTCAAAGATACGTTGTAATTAATGTATTTAATTACATATCATATTTTTAACTCTTGTATTATTTAATATTGGAGCCATGTCATCTTTTTATTCATTTCATTACATGTTTTTCTTCTTTTCTTTTTTAATACTAGTATTATTTGTAATTTATACACTAATATCGCTAAGAAATATAAATATAATATAATATATTTTATTTTTTATTCTTTTTATTATAAATTAAATATTTAATTTAATTGAATTACTTAATTACTTAATTACTTATTTTATTTTCAACTTTTATATTATTTGACAACTAACCTATTATTTCTTTTATTTATTTATTACATTACACATTTTTCTTTTATTTTTCTTTTTCATGTCTATTTTTATTATCTGTAACTTAGATATTAACATACTAATATTTTAGCAGTACAATGATATGTAATGTTATTTTAGAAGCTTTACTTTACATCATGTTTAGATTTTGATATCAAAATCTTCTATATATATGTTAGTGAATTACTACTTTTATCATTAAAAAAATAGTTACAATATTACTATATGGTTTAATATATATAACATAATATGATATATTTAATTTTATTATGTAAATATTTTAAACAACTTCAAATTTTAATTTAGAAAGCACCAATTAAGTTATATAATAATTTTTTTTGCTTTTTAAATAAAATTATATAAAATAAAATTTATTTATTTAAATTTTATGAATATTTTATATTAATTTTCAAGTATTATGTTTTAAATTAAATATAATTTATTATTATTCATACACTATTTCTATTTCTTTTATCAATTTCACTGCATCATTTTCTATATTTTTTTATTCACTACTATCATTACAACTGAGATATCAATATTACTAAATTAATAAATGAAATATAATTTTTTTTGGTTAAAAATATTTTAAGTAAGTTAAAAATATATTTTAATCAAATTACTTAATTACATATCATATTTTTTAACTCTTAATTATATATAATTTTGAATATATAATTACTAATTAAATGTGATAAATTACATTTAAAAATTTTTATTATATATTTATTATTTTTATTTTTATATTAAAAAACAATAGACATCACGGGTTAAAAAAAGCTAGTTTTTGTTTAATTATGTGGTTGTTTAAGGTTAAGAATCATGGAGTTCCTGAGGATGTGATTGGAAAGATGGCGAAAGTAGCAAGAGAATTCTTCCAATTGCCAGAGAGCGAGAGGTTAAAAAATTATTCAGATGACCCTTCGAAGCCAACCAGGCTGTCCACTAGTTTCAATTTGAAAACTGAGAAAGTCTCTAATTGGAGAGATTTTTTGAGACTCCATTGCCACCCTCTTGAAGATTACATCCAGGAATGGCCTGCCAACCCTCCATCTTTCAGGTACACACTAATTAACCAAATGTAATACACATTTTATATTTTCATTGTTATTTAAATAGGTTCATAATTTTAAATTACAGCTAGCATCATCATGGCCACAATTACAAAAAAAGAAAATCATATAAATTCGGAACTTAAAGTACTAAAGTGCAGCTAACGTTGTGTCTGAAGTTTTATATTCGAAAAATATTATAAGTATAAAATATAAAATTTAAAATTAAGATTCAAATATTTTATATTCATTAAATTAATTTCATAAATTCGCTACATCATTTTTGTATCTAATTGGCATCCCTTGATTTTTATTTAAAATTCAATTTTAAATTTAAATTTTAATACATATAATATTACGGTTTCGATTCATCTCTTGAGTTAAAAACATAATTATATTTATGTTGTTAAAAGAAAATATTACATATACAGAGAAGATACAAATATTATAATTGTGATAATTTATGATTAATCCAAAAGCTAATTTAATCACATTATCATTTGATATTCTTAAATTAAAATTACTAAGTAGCAGAGGTCAAATAAATATGAAAAAAATAATTATTATGATATAAAATTACAAATAATCACAGATACAGTACAATTTGCAAGACCACAATTTAAAAATCGCATTTTAAAACTACAATTATTTTTTTAATCTTATTTTATTTTAATTTTGGAATTCTTTGTGTGATTTATACTTTGGGGCTTTGTGCAGGGACGATGTTGGGGAATATTGCAGAAAAGTGAGAGAACTATGTCTGAAATTGCTTGAAGCCATATCAGAAAGCTTGGGCTTAGAGAAGGATTACATAGACAGAGCGCTGGGGAAGCACGGGCAGCACATGGCGATCAATTACTACCCTCGGTGTCCTCAGCCGGAGCTGACCTATGGCCTGCCCGGCCATGCTGACCCAAATGCCATCACCATTCTGCTCCAAGATGAAGTGGCTGGCTTGCAGGTTCTCAAAGATGGTAAATGGGTCTCTGTCAATCCCATGCCTAATATATTCACCGTCAATATTGGGGACCAAATACAGGTAATTGTTAACTCTTTGATTTAGCTGCTGATTTATTATTTCTAAATATATATGCATTTTTCCATTTTTTTTTGGGTAGTAGCTATATAGATTCATTTTTGAAGTGAAGACAACTTGATTGGTCAATTGTTGTTTCCATCTATCTATTCATTGAATTCATGTTAATTTCTTCTTGTTGCAAAGTGAACAAGGAAAATTTAGGGTGCTCCCCCAAATTTTCTTTTTCGGGGTTAAAATAGAACTAAATTGGATAAACATTTAAATTTGATTTAAAAATAGTTTAGCATTATCTATTTGTTTTACTAAAAATAGTTAAAATTCCTTTATAATTAGTAAGAGTTATTAATTATTATTAATTTTTTAATGATATACCATCTTTTTATTATTAATAATATAAAATTTTTATACTAAATGTAAGTCAAATTTAAACATATTAGAAAATATTACATAGCACCGAAAAATAAATTATTTGGGAATATTGTAATTTCAGGATTATTTTTATTTTTGCAGTGAGAAATCAATAACATATGCAGAGAGATAGAGAGAGAGAGAGAGGAGGAAAAAGACACTTTTGATCCTGACGTGATAATGAATGAAAAAAAAAACGATTAATACTATTATTAAAATAGAAAGATCAAATTATAAAGTGCAACTACTAAATACCATTAATTAATTGATTAAGCAATTTATTTTGCAGAAAAATTTGTCTTGTACTTTTGAAATAATGGTATATTCTTATTTCAAGGGTATAATTTATCTTACTTCACATGTTATCTCAAGTTTCTTGTCAATTAGACGCGTACTATTTTGATCTTTGTTTAGTGCCAGTCAAACAATTAAAATTATAAACTTGTACTTCTCATCTCTCTTTTTTATTTGTCACATTAAAAAATATTATTTTTATTTCTTATTGTATTTTTAAATTTATTTTTCTATTAATATATATTTTATTATTTTCCAAATATTTATATTAAAATATTTTAAAATATCTATTTTATCATTTTTATTATATATTTTTAATCATATTAAATTTTATATATAAAGTAAAAATAAATTTTAATTTCAAAATAAAAATAATTTTAACAAATTTAATAAAAGTAAATATATTAAAATATTTTTTAAATATCTATGAAAATAATTGAATATAACAAATAATGAATAATAGATAGTATAATTTATATCTACTCCTTTTGAAATGGAAAAAAATTGGGCATATGATGTTTGAGTTCACGTCTATAGATTTGGCATACCATTTCTAGACATTAACAAATTAACAAATAAACAAAATAAAGAAGGATAATATCTTTATTTTGAAAAGATATTGTCTTTCCTTTTTTTTTGGTCAAATATCCTTCTTTAGATGATTAATTATAAATGGCAACAGCAGAACCATGATTTTGGGTATCTTTGAAAATAATTTAAAATTTTAAAAAGGGGTCATTTGGTTCGCAATAAAAATGTGGGAAGTTATATTTCATAAGAAATAGAAAATTATGAATTGTTTGATTGTTCAGAAAACATAAAAAATCACTTTCCAAAAAATTATATTTCTCACAAAATGTAGGAAATCATTTAACTACTTTTCCTAAATAACTTCAATTTTCTGTGAAATATAATTTCCTTCATGTCAATCAAACAATATTGAGAATTTTCCGAGAAGTTTATATAGGAAGTAATTTCCTAGTAAATTAAACTTTTCGTAAAAACTTATTTTTCATATAAATTAAATGACTCCTAAGAATAATTTTATATAATTTATGTGCTTTTCCAATTATTCTATTAAGCACTATTCACGAGGTGAATTAAGTAACAATAAACATTAAATTAAGAACAAAGTGGCATACTATAAAATATACATCACAAACTTCAAGGCAGCTCTATCATCAATGGGTAGTTTTTTTTACTTTTTTTTTAATTCTAGTGTATATTACTCTTCTCCCACTGCCTCGGGTCATTTGCACCTGTTTTTCCCCAATAAGGAAACCTCCTTAGAGAGGAAAATAACTTAATAAAGTGTTATTTTTAATATTGTAGTCTTAAATTTTAATTTGTTAAATATCCTATCATTATCACTATTAAAAAAAAGAAGAAAAATAACTTAATAAGGGCGTCAAAGAGAAATAGCAATTAACCATTAATAAAATGTGATGGGATAGGAATACCGTACTTGGGATAGGATCATAGGAAAACAGAGCTTCCAATTACTACACTCTGTAACGTAGACAATAATAATTGGACTAAATTAAATATTTCATTTCTTTAATAATTTAAAATAAATGTATAACTATACAAAACAAATACTTTATCAATTCGCTTAAAAAAATCTTGAAATTGATTACGAATATTACCAATTTATTTGCATCTAAAACTCTTCATTAATGTCGTCGGACAAATAGTTCAAGTGATAGTTCGTCTTAACCCCCCCCCCCCCCCCCCCAAAAAAAAAAGTGTATGATTCAAGATTAGGAATCAAAGTCTCATAAATTTCAAACCCAAGTTTCTTATACGTTAATATAGATTCTTTCTGTTTCTTGGCTTCTTATTAATGAATTAGTATTTACTTCTATATTTATGAATATTTTTTTATGATCCAGTGGCCTCCAATGTTATTGTAAGGTATTACTTGAATTTAAATATAATATTTTACATATATGTTATTATTATAAAAAATAAAATAAATAAATATTTATTTTAACCCTTCAAATATTATTTCATATAGATAAATTTTTTTTAAAAAAAGTTGATATCAATATGGTTTTCTAAAGTTTGTTTTATAATATATTTCAATCCTTTCGTTAGATTAATGGTTAAGTTTTTAACGATAATTTGATTTAATCTTATTTTATTCTATCATTAATTTCATTTGTATCAATTTTATTTTTCAAAAATTTTATATTTATATTAATTTAATCCCTTAGATAAAAAAATTAATTATTTTAATCCCTTTATTGATATTTCTATTAATGATTTGAGAGTTTAATAAATAGAAAAACAAAAATAAGATATAAATAGTATTATGTGTGGGTGGAATTAATATTGAAATTTTTTGATAGAGCAAATATAAGTTGCATTTGTGAGATTAAAATGGACAGTATAAACAAAATCTAAAATTAAAAGTAAATTAATTTATAATAATTTTAAAATTAATTTCCAAAGAAAATATAAACATACCGTTTATTTATATATTTTTTATAAATAAAATTTTTTAGTGTAGAATTGGTTATAAAAAATTGCAAATATATAAATACACATTTGTGAAACTTGCAAGTTACATACATATGTAATCTTTTTTTTAATACAAATAGTGGCAATACCCTTAATTAAATTACTATAAGGCAAATTTATTTTGAAAGAATTAAAGTTTTATTTATTTATTTATTATTGTTATTAGTAATTGTAAGTTGTATCATTGCATCCCTCATAAATTTTCACTATCAATTTTGTTTTCACATAATATTTATCTCTTATTTTAATTTTTCTATATATGAAGTTATTAATTCATTAACAAAAATACCGATGATGAGATTAAAATAATCAATCTTTTTTATCTATAAAAGATAAAATTAATACAAAAATCATGAAAATTTTTTTTATATAAATGAAATTAGTGGGGAAATTTTTTTCTCCATTCTAAATTAGACTTTAATTAGTAGCTTAATAACCAATTTAAAAGAGAAACTAAATTAAATTATAGAAGGAATATTAGAGAATCAAATTGATACTATTTTTTTTGGAAAACTTTATTCATACAGTTAATATTTGAGGAATTAAAGCATATATTAAATAAAAAAAAAGAAATGGTTAGAAATTTGTTTTATGTGAATTTTTTGAAATAGGTGATAAGCAATGACAAGTATAAGAGTGCATTGCACCGTGCTGTGGTGAATTGTGAGAAAGAAAGGATGTCCATTCCAACATTCTACTGCCCGTCACCGGACGCAGCTATCGGACCGGCTCCCAAACTCACTCACAACGATGCACAATACCGACACTTCACGTACGGCGAGTACTATGAGAAATTCTGGAACAGAGGACTTGCCAAGGAAACCTGCGTCGACATGTTTAAGGCTCGAGAAGTTCTAGAATAGTTCTGCCAATGTCGTTCATTGGGATAGAATTCAGAAATTTGTCCCTTTCTTCCGTTTGCTTTCGAAAGATTTTTTTATAAGGAAACATTTGAATGTATGTTATATTAATGAAAAAATGATATATTATTTATATCTATGATTATAAATAATATTTAAAGTTATATTAATTAATAAAATTAATTTTTTCTTTAAAAAATATTAAATTACTTTTCTCAAATCCTTCATATTCAAGATTAAATAAATAAAATATTTTTTTCTTATCTTAACATTTTATTATTACATTTTAACTCTATTTTTGTTAGAAAATATTTTTCATAAAAAATTGTCATTTACATACATATTAATAAATGACTAATATGTTACTTTTATTAATAGTTTAAAAAAATAATATCTAGGAATATGAGATATTATAATAGAGGAAAGTAATTTTTTTAAAATGAAAAAAGTTACTTTCCACTCAATATTTTATATTTAATATTAAATAAATAAGATATTTTTTCTTATCTTAATATTTTATCATTATATTTTATAGAAAACATTTTCCTTTGAAATAAATAAAGCTTTTACAAAATATGTTTTTCTTCTAAATAAACAGAATTTGGTGAACCTATTTGCGTAAAATACATGCTAACTATAAAATTAGAGATATATTATTATTTGATTTAATTTTCTATATAAAATAGTAGAAATGGAAAGATAACACATGTGTAATATTTTGAATTTACATTTGAAATACTGTAAAGAAAAAGTCTTTAAAATAACATTATGTATCTTAGAACCATTGAAAATAATCTGTATTAGAATATTTTATAATGGAAGTCCAATTTTTGAGAAGATTGACACAACAAGCTGTATATAGTGAGCTATGACTATAGCAGGAGCTGTGTATTGTGTGTGTGTGTATATATATATATATATATAGAGAGAGAGAGAGAGAGAGAGAGAGAGAGAGGCGCTTGATTATTGCCTTCCTTCATCATGAAGCAATTTGCCTATAAAATGTATGTAAACTCTTTTGTTGCACATATAGATACATCTCAAAAGCAAAACAATTATTACACTCTTGTTCTCTTCTTTTTGTTTCCGGTTCTTGTTTATTGTGAATTAATTTTTAAAACACGTTACTAGTTCAACATTCTGCCCAACTAAAATGAAAATTTGAAGTTATTTTTTTTTTGCTTGCAAAGCAACCTATTCCCCAATTTTTAGATTCTAGTTTCTCTTTCTAAATTTATTTCTTCTAAGATATCTTCCATTTGTTATATTATATTGTTTACCTTTGATATATTATCTATTGTTTTGATTTTTATTTCTAATTTTATCTCATATATAGATAATAATGGTTCTTATGGGCGGTTTAGCAAAATATGTACCAATTACAAAAACTCTTTTTTAGTGGGTAGACTTTTTCTTTGTAGTATTCCACCATTTGCTTGTTTTTGGTCCAAAGATGAAATTCTTAATGATATTTAGTTGTATTCACCACCTCATAGTCATAGAGTTAGAGTGAATAGAAAAAATTACACCAAAAAATTAGTTTATTTTGATACAAATCCTATTATTAGTTTTGTAATGTATTATTCATATTTTAATTAACATCTTATTTTTTAATTCAATCATTATTTATATTTTAGTTATTACAATGGCAAATCTCATAGAGTTTGAATTTGTGACTCTTGATATTATTAGAAAGAATTATCTGTCATGGATATTAGATGTTGAAATACATTTAAAATCAATAGATTTTGAAGATACAATCGAAGAAGGAAATCAAGAATTATTAAAAAATGTGTAAAGGCAATAATTTTCCTTTGTCACTATTCTCACAAAGGATTGAAAAATGAGTATCTTATAGTAAAAGATTCCTCTATTTTTTTAGAAAAGCTTAAAAGAAAGGTATGATCACCAAGAAACTGTAATTCTTTTGAATGCTTGTTATGATTGAATGTATTTATGCTTTCAAGATTTTAATTTAATAAGTGAATATGATTCTACAATATATAAGATTAGTTCTTAATTTAAATTATATAGAGACAAAGTCCTTGAATAAGACAAGCTTGGAAAAATATTTTCTACTTTTCATGCATCCAATGTGCTCTTATGACAACAATACATAGAAAAGGATTTTAAAAAATAATTTCAATTGATTTTATGTCTTCTTGTTGTTGAACAAAATAATGAGTTTTTAGTGAAAAAAAAAATGAATCTTATCCAATTGATTTTACTTCATTCCTTAAAGTGAATGTATTAATAACTAAAAGGTTTGGATGAAGATAAGGTTGTGGTTATAATTATGGCCATGGAAGAAATCAAATTGATTATTGCAATTGTAGTGTTTATAAAAATAATATGCATAATCATAAAATTGCTTTTCACTACAAGAAATGGAAGAATAATGAAGAAAATGGATAATATAATAAGAACTCAAATGGTTCAAAAAATGTATGTTATTAGCAAGGAGTGAAAGGGTATTAGTCACATAATTTTAGTATGTTTTAACATTTAGTTGAATTCTATCAAGTTTCACTTGAAGAGAAGGAGAAAGAGAAAAATGTGAAAAAAAAATTATTTATAAGAATGATGTTTTCAATTATGATCTAACACATTTAACGTGGTAGATTTCTTTGAATACTCCAAAGGAAGAATTGACCATTTGATTAGTGATGGAAATGTCCAAAATTAAGAGAATTTATTTTTTCAATCTTTCAAGTTATGTTTCTCTTTTGTCTATTTATTTTAATTTAAAATTTTATATGTCACATTTCTTTTTGTTATATTGCAAAATTTTATATAAAAGGATTTCTTTTTGTTATTTTGTAATTTTCTTACAATTTTCTTTCTTTTTCTTTAATGAAGAAAATATCACTTTCCAATTTTTTGGAGCAAAAGCTAATATTGAATATTTGCGTCTCATGGATAGTATAACAACATATACTATTCTTAAAAATAGAAAATACTTTTCTTAATTAATGATTAATGAAAATTATGTTAATACAATATCTAATAGTTTTGAACTAATTGAAAGCTCTAGAAGAGTTAATATAATTTTACTTGGAAGAACACAAATAATTATAAATAATATATTGTTGTTTATTGATTCTCAAAGAAACTTATTAAATTTTAGAGACAAAAAACAAAATGGATATCACATTAACACAATGAATGAAAAAAATGATAAATATCTTTACATTATAGTGGTTGTCTCAAATAAAAAATATATTAAAAAAATTACCATCTTTTTCTTCTAACTTATATTACATATATATCAATCCAATTGAAATAAATGATATAGTGAACTAAAAGTTTACTAATCAAAATATTTTTACTATTCGACAATGATTATTTAGGCCACCTTATATCAATAATAATGTAAAAAATTATTAAAAATTCATATGATCATCCATTAAAGAACTAGAAGATTCTTTAATTTAATGAATTTTCATATAATGTTTATTTTGAAGGTAAATTAATTACAAAGCTATCATCGGTTAAAATTAGGTTTGAATCCCTTACATTTTTGAAAAAAATATAAGTTAACATATGTGAACCTATTCATTCACTAAGTGGACTATTTACGTATTTTATGGCTTTAATTAATATTTTTACAAAATAGTCACATGTGTTTTCATTGTCAACCAGCAACCTAACATTTGCTAGATTACTTACTTAAATAATTTAGCTTTAAGCATAATTTCTTGATTATTTAGTTAGGATAATAAATTTTAATAATGTTAGTGAATTTACATTTAAATCCTTTAATGATTATTATGTATCAATTAGAATAATTATTAAACATCTTATAGCACATGTTTATACACAAAATGATTTAGCAGAATCATTTATTAAACTTGTCTAACTTATAGCTAGACCTTTATTTATGAGAACAAAACTTCTCATTTCTACTTAAGGACATGCCATTTTATATATGACAACATTTCTACATATCAGACTAATAGGTTATCATAAACATTTCCCTTTACAATTGGCTTTTGGTTAAGAATCAAATATTACCCATCCAAAAATTTTTGAATATGCCATATGTGTTCCAATTAGTCCATCATAACACATAAAGATGGGTCTTCAGATAAGGTTGGGAATATATAATAAATATGAATCTTCCTCTATTACTACTTATTTTCTTGATTATCATTTAAAAAGAATAACAAATCAACTATCAAATGTATTTACTAATCCACAGAGACTAACCAAATCATATATACTAGTTACAAATGCTTTGGTTTGAATTAATATCCCTATAAGACAATATACATCTATTGTAGCAAATGAATTTAAAGCACGTTTGAAGTGTAGCATACTAATTAGTTCAAAACATAAGAACCCTTGTAAAAGAAAGGAAATAAATAAAAAAGATAATAAGGAGACAAATGATCATGAAGAGAATCAAAACATAGTTGATAATCAATTTCTAGAAGAAGTTTAGGTATTTGAGATTATTGAAAATGAAGAAAATTAATAAATTATGTCTCTATATTAAAAAAATGAAATAAAAACACTACAACAAAAAAGACTTTTAGTGACGACATTTGTCATCGTTAAAAAGTATTCGGTCGTCGCTAAAGAAAAAATTATCGCTAAAAATGTCGTCAGTATAGCTCCGTGCCTGAAAAGATCATTAGCGATGATAATTTGTCGTTGCTAAAAGTAGGACCTTTTGCGATGATAATGTCATCGTAGAAAATAATTTTAAAATTTAAAAAATTTTGAAATTTGATTTTTAAGAGTGACATTTGTTGTCACTATAAGCAAAAAAGTCATCGTTGAAGATCTGCCTTTCAGTGATGACAAAGTCATTGTTGAAGATCTAACTTTCAAGTCGTCGCTAAAAGTAAAAAGTCATCACTGAAGATCAACCGCTAAAAGTTTGATCTTCAGCGATGACATTTTGCCCGATAACGACGACAAGTGTCGCCGCTAAAGATTTTTTGAATTTTTTTTAAAAAATTTAAATTCAACTTGTCGTATATTTCAAATAATATATTATCTAAAATATTCTTTATTTTAATTAACTTGAATTGTTCAATAATTTTTTTAAATTTAATTTAATATAAATTATACAATTATAATATATCAGTAGTATTATTAATGATGTCTAACAATTTGATCCAATATAAAAAATTAATACTCATAAAGTAATAGTAAAAATAATATTTATATGAATAAATTATATATACATCATCCATGTAAATGTGTACACAAAAAAAATATAAAAATACATATACAAAATATACTATAGGGAAGCAGGGAGGTGTAAATATCACAGTACACCATCATCGTCATCATCATCATCTTCGTCATCAAGGATGATAAAATGACGGTGGCGGCTGAACGGCAGGTGCAGGTGCAAATCTACTGGGCCCAAGCGGTGTAGCAGCAGCAAATGGAGGCGGTGGTAGGATGATACCTTACTGTCTAAGGATCGAACTCATCTCAGTAAGATAAGTCCCAAGCTACTGCTGCATCTGCTGCTGTTGCTCCTGAATCAATCGCTGACTCTGTTCGACCTGCTCCCGACTCTGCTGTAACTGCTCCTATAACTCACCGACCTGAGACACGGTCTATGAGCTTGTCCTTGTGCTAGAAGTCCCCATCGAATGATAAGACTGACCAGCAAGTACACATCCAACAGCCTTCTTGTACCCTCAACGAGTGCCAAGCACCTCATCGGCGATGACAGCCTCATCTAACTGTACAGGAGCTGTAAGCAAGCTAGTGGATGATACACTAGACTGTATATGCTGAGTCATGAGCTCAATCATCCTCGCCTTAAATTATTAAAAAAAATTAATAAGAAATCTATCTTACAAGATATATTCGTAAAATTTTATTTAAAATATGAAATTCAAATAACTTACATGTTGTCCCTAAGGGATTGGATGCACCCACTCCCCCGACCTATATGTGTGTCGGTCCCTAAAGTTATTGGAAACCGACTACAGCTCACCAGTATCTCTGTTTCTCTATTTAATTTTTGTAACAGAAAAAAAGATAATGGGCACTAATGCTATTTAACAAGTGGATACATTTAAAAAAGATACAAAAAAATTAAATTACCTTATCAAAGTGATGTGCAGCAATAGACTTAACCAATGTCGGTTATTCACGACCTTCTGTGCTTTATTATTTGTATTTCTCACAGACAACTCCTGCAAATTAAAAGAAAAAAGTTAAATTTTTATGTTCACAATTTACTAATTATGAAATATTGACATAATACCACCAAAATGTCATACTTACCCTGTACTCGTCACTTTCAAAGAAGTCCACACACCTCTATCATGTTTGCGGTGAGACAGATCGAGGCACACAACGTCGAGCTCGATCCAAGTCATACTCTTGGTATCGATTGCCTCCATGCTTTAAGAAATGCTTATTCAACCTGTACTTCCAATCTTTGTACAGGTCAGCTATTATTTGTATTTCTCACAAATAACTCCTACAAATTAAAAGGAAGAAGTTAAATTTTTATGTTCACAATTTACTAATTATGAAATATTGACATAATACCACCAAAATGTCATACTTACCTTGTACTCGTCACTATCAAAGAAGTCCACACACCTTTGCCATGTCTGCGGTGATACAGATCGAGGCACACAACATCGCACTCGATCCAAGTCATACTCCTGGTATCGATCGCCTCCATGCTCTAAGAAATGCTTATTCAACCTATACTTCCAATCTTTGTACAGGTTGGCAGCAGTCTGCATCAAACCAGAGAGTGCTCTATCCTGATCACCCTCAGAGATGCCTTGGAACTTGAAGTGGGATTGCATTAAAAGACATTTAATAAATTTATGAGTCATATATTTAGAAATTTCAATCTCAAAGACATTAATTCAATAGTTAGAGGAAATGGATACTTACGCAAACCTCCTGCACAACTCTATCTCGAATCTGCTGAGATACAGCCCCTCATGACTTATAATAGGGCCGCACGTAGGCGCGGATCATGCTGCCAATATCACGAGGGAGATAGCTGGCATTCTCAGCAACCGCATGCCATGTAGCAGTTGTATCAAACTATACAGGCACCGGTCTGCCTCCACCCCTGCCTATCTTCTCGTGCAGTTTTAGGAACCTATTCAATCCCCTCTTTCTTGCAGCTGTTACTTCAATTAATAAAGAAAAATATCAATACAATAAACATAATATTTAATCAAGCTTAGGTATGCACAATTAATAACAAATATCTGATCCTTCGCACTGTGATGGAATATGGGTGGGTCACTCCGGTGGATCGCCTCCAGCGTCACCTCCGTGGTATCATGTCTCGACATCCGCCATAACTAAAATAATACATATTATACAAGTAATTAAAAAGAATTCAATGTCAAATTGAACGATCAAGTGGTTCAACTTTTTACAATCATATTGATTATTTTAATAATCATGCTTACACAATTATGAGTTGTAGTTCGAATATGTTATTTTATCCCTAGTTAGAATCAGTGTCGATGAACCTAACAGATTCATGGTCATTGGTTTCTCTTTCATTATCAGATTGTGTGGGCTCTTCATCCATATAATCATCAATTGTTTTGTCTTCAAGGCTCTCGTCATCATCGATGAAGGCGTCTTCTCTATGAGCACCAGATCCAACATTCCTGTACGTTAGAATAATTGAAGGACTATTTCTTTCATTATCTAGATGTACTACATCGAAATCTCCCAGATCAACTGTGAGGTTGGAGTTAGATAAGTTACTATCCTGCAGAAATAACAGGTTTTGTGCATTATCTCCATCACTGGGTAGATCCTATATATCGCGATGCACCATATTATGGATGACCCTCCAATTTGGTCCATTAAGGAGATCCTAAGTGTAAAACACTTGTTTTGCTTGAGTAGCAAGTATATAAGGATCATCCTTGTACCATTGTCCATTGATGGAGATGCTTGTGGTATTCTTGTCAATATAAAGTTTCTTCTTTGTAGGATCAATGTCATACTACTTGCATTTAAATAAAGTCACACTGTACTTATTTAAATAAATTAACTCAATTATTTCTTCCAGTACACCATAGAACATGTTACCATTAGTCCCTGGAACAGAAATGTCACTATTTTGTGTTTTATGCTTCTCATCTCGAGTTTTGACTACAAAGTGAACTCCATTCACAATACATGCAGAGTATATCATGTTAGTGAAACTGGGACTGGAGGCTAATGATAGTAACTCTTCGGTGGGCTCTGGGAAGCCATTCCTATGTAAATAGTACATCTAAAAAAGTAGCAATTGTTCCAAGAATTAAATTAAAAGATCAGCAAGAGAAATGAATAATATTTAGGATATTTGTTTAATGAATTTGGGAAGAAAAAAACCCTTACCTTCGAGTAAAACCACGAAGGGAATTTGGTTCTCTGTAAGTTATCAATATTTTTAGCACCACTTTATTCGAGTTCCAATCGATGCTCACTATAGAACATAACAATCTTAGTCTATTATAATCACATAAAGGAGAAGAACACAACTGAAATTTAAGTTACTTACTGGAGATATTTTTCAATCTCAGTACAATTATTCAAGACGTACCGTACTGTAACATCCTGATCCTTCCTATCGAAATGAGAAATAATATTCTTCCCTATCAGTCGACATTAGGATCGGAACACCGAAAATGTCCTTCTTGTTTGACTAGGTGTTACATCTTGATTTCTATCAGGTTGGTTGAATCTAGTTTCCACTCCTTCCAAATACATAGAGAAAAACGTTAATGCCTCATCAACAATATATCCTTCTGCAATTGAACCTTCCGATCGAGCATGATTTCGGACATAATCCTTTAACCTTTTTATATACCTCTCATATGGATACATCTATTAAAAATGAACGGGTCCTCCTTCCAATGCTTTATCTGGCAAATGCATCACCAAGTGAACCATTATGTCAAAAAATGCTAGGGGATAAATCCTCTCAAGCTTGCACAAAATAATGATAATGTCTTGTTTGGCTTGCAGAATATCCTTTCTGTTGAAAGTTCTAGCACATATTTGACTAAAGAAGTTGCATAACTCAACAAGTGGATATGATAATTCCTTTGGCAAGAAAGCTCGAATTCCTAGTCCTAACAGTCTTTGTATAATAACATGATAATCATGTGATTTCAACCCCTTTAACTTTAGGTCACGATCTGTGACATTCTTCCAAAGACTCCCAGCAAACCCATATGAAAATTTCACATTCTTTATATATTAGGAAAATCGTTTCCGCTCTTCCTGATTAAGCGTATATCCAGCATGCGGCTTGAAAAGTTAACCCCTCTGCTCATACAGATGCAAGTTAGGCCTTATCTTCATGTCTGTCAGATCTCATCTTGTATTGTCTGTATCTTTTATTTTGTGCTCAATCTCCAATAATGTACCCAAGATACTATCACATACATTTTTCTCAACATGCATCACATCAATGTTATGTCTTAAGTTCATTGTTGGCTAATAAGGAAGATTAAAAAATATACTTTTCTTACTCTAATTAAGTTCGTTGGCACCCTTCTTTCGCTTTACACCACCAAATTGAGCATGTTTTCCTAGAAGTCTCTGTGACACCTTACCCAACTATTCCATGATAACATTATTGGTAAGAGGCCGAAGAGGGGCTCTCCTCTCCGACCTCCCATTGAATTCTTTCCTATTTCTCCATGTGTGACTTCTTGGAAGCCAACGGCGATGACTAACGTAATCTATTTTTCCTCTAACTCAAATTGACGGAGTATCCAAATTACATATAGGACATGCTTTATATCCTTGCCTACTCCACCCATATAGACTACTTTGAACAGGAAAATCATTTATAGTCCAAAGCAATGCTGCCCGTATATTAAACACCATATTTGTATTTGCATCTCAAGCTTCAACTCCTCTCTCCTAGAGATCCCTAAACTCTTCTACGATCGGCTGTAAGAAGACATCGATATCCTTACCTGGCGATTGCGGCCCTGGGATTAATAGGGTCAACATGAAAAAAGATTGATTCATGCATACCCATGGTGGCAAGTTATAAATAGTCATAGCCACCGGCCACATGCTATAGGATAGGTTCTTATCACCAAAAGGATTAAATCCATCTGCACTTAAACCTAACCTAACGTTTCGTGGGTTAGCGGAGAAATTAGGATACCTCTTATTGAACTCCTACCAGGCTTTTCCATCCACGGGATGTCACATTACCCCATCTTCTTTTGATTTTCCAGTGTGATGCCATATCATGTTCTTTGTAGTATGTCTCAACCGATACAGATGCTGTAATCGAGGAGTTAATGGAAAATATTAAATCACTTTTTAGGACACCTTCTTTCCTTTTGTAGTTTTATTTACCCATCGACTCTCCCCACAAATTGGATAATTATCTTTAGAAGCATGATCTTTCCAAAAAAGTGTGCAATCATATTTGTATACATGGATTGATTCATACCCCAATCCCAACTTATTAAGCCATTTCCTTGCACTATAGTACGATTCAGGTAATTTATTATCATTTAGAAGTGCCTCTTTTAACAACCGAAGAAGAGCATTAAATGACTTATTTGTCCACTTACGCAGAACCTTCAAATGCATAAGTTTCACCAAGAAGTTCAAGGCTGAAAATGCTATGCAACCTAGATACAATTCTGTTTCTACTTGCTCGAATAGGTTATCACAGTTACTATAATTTGTTCTAATGTCTCCATCAGCCGCATTCTCACCCCTGTACTCGTCATTGTGAAAATCAACTTTAGGTACCTCAGGGCTAATGAAATCATGTATAATATCCCCCAGCTCATCTCTATTGTTGGGAGATATCCCCCGAGTTTCTCTAAAAGTCGAAACATTTGCTTCACCATGGTGCACCAAATTTATGTATAATGGATGAAATCCATTATTTATAATATGTGCCTCAAATATTGGTAATGTTTAGAATATTAAATTCACACACTTTTTACATAAGCATCTTACTAAACCCCTTTCATCAATAAATTTTTTGGCTCTTTGAACAAATCTTATTGCACTATTCCAATACTCATCTGATAATCGATTTGGAAATGTATCCAACTTTTATCGACAGACATTGTATCACTGAATAGGAAGAAAATTGCTTTAAGTGAAATAAAGTGTGTTGATTAATATTTGACAGTCACCCTAAATGCACCGTATCACTCCAACTTTGAAGGGTAGGGTCCTATCCCATTCGAGATATTTCTATAGTTATTATTTTTTTTAATTTATCCACGCTCATCATTTGATTTGTGCAGAAATTACGACAGTATCTCCCTATGGTTCTCCAAGTGCCTAAACTATATGCCTGTATAGTTTATACCCGAAGAATAGTTAGGATGCTAAGATATTCCCACAATATCAAACAAGAGCCGGATAAATTGTTAATAATAACTACATGATAATATCCTAAACTGTCTAACTTTTCAGGATAATTTAAAGGTTGATTGTTGTTTAGAGAACAACCAACCCTTGAACGGGTCTAAGCTTATAATTTAAATGCAAATACAGTTCTATTTAAAATTATTATAAAAATATATTTACAATAATTAAAATTAACGATACAACAATTTATGAATATCGTTATTTAAGTGTCAGTACTATTATTTAAGTAACTTATTATGTAGATTATTAATTTTTTGAAATATTTATAACAACTGTTATGTTTCACAATAAGCTTGTGGGAATTCAAACGTATAACCTACTCTACTATATTTATAAAGTGTACAATTTAGCTTCTTTATAGAGAGGTGTATATTATGAATACAGACTTCTTAATTGTAAATTTAAGTAAGTTTAGTTTTATAGGGTGTATATTATTTACAAGATGCACAATTCAATTTCATTATTTAAGTAAATGTAGTTTTATCCAAGAAGGGGGTGATTTTCATGCGGACTTCCTAGTTTTTTGAAATTTTTATTTTTATGTAATTTAGATATTATAATTTGGATTGTTAAGGTTTTATTTTCATGTGGTCTCTAATTTAATTGAATTTTTCTTAGTATGTGGTGTAAATAATATAATTTGAATTGTTAAGTTTCAATCTCAATTAAAAAAGAGATTATATTATTGTAATATCTTATTTTGCTAAGATAAATTTATATATTTATTCTAATTTTCTATCTTACATTATTTCAACGAATCTAGTAAGTTTGAAGTGTCCTAAATTGCATCACAAATTTTAAATTTTATGAATAAAATATCATAACTATTTTATCTTACATTAATCTAACTGAATAATCTACACATATATTGTATACTTCAAAATTATAATTTGAGGGATACATAATAATAATAAAATTTATAAATTTTATGCTAAGTCAAATTTACATAAATAAATTCAAAATTTACAACATACAAAATTAAATAATATGAAATTTCATATTAAATTAAACATACTATCAATTCTATTAATTTATTGTAAACTATTTGAGTAAATTAAATATATTATTACATAATTAAAATATTATAACTTTTTATTCACGTACCTCAATAGTAAAAATTTACTGATTAACTCTCAATACTATTCACGAACTAAGATAAGTACTAATAATAACTAACAAATTAAAAAATACAACATACAAAATTAATACATATCAACATATATAAAAAATAAATATACTAAAATAAAATAAAATTTAAAAGAAAGAGAAAGTTCAGGAACTTACCTCAGGTCGAGAATTTTCAAATGCACAAATGAGGAGGGAGGAGGCACCGTGAATAAATAGCCGAAACTTTCATCGATGACTAAAAAATTTTAGTCGTCGATGAAGGCTTCAACAACGACCGAGTGGACTATCAGTGACGACGTTGTCGTCGCTAAAAGGCTAACCCTTCATCGATGACAATGTCGTCGCTAAAGCCTTTATCTTGGAATTTGGACTAAGCTTTTAGCGACGACATTTTGGCATTGCTGAAGGGTTAGCCTTTTAGCGACGACACTATCGTCGCTGAAGGGTGGGCCAAGTTTCTGGCCGAACTCTTTAACGACGACGGAGTCGTCGGTGAAAATGGGAACCTTCAGCGGCGACACTGTTGTCACTGAAGGATCAGCCTTCAGCGATGACAGTGTCATCGCTGAAGGTCTTGAATTTTCAGCGACAACAATTGTCGTCATTGAAGGCTAACTTTTCCCATCAAAATTTTTTTAGGCCTTTAGCGATGAATTTTGTCGTTGCTAAAAGCCTAATTCTTTCTTGCCCAACTTTCTGATTCCCTCTAAAAAGTTACGTTATTTTTACCGACGACATTCTCGTCGGAAATATTTTTAGCGACGATCGAATTTTTGTCACCACTAAAAACGTCGTCGTTGTTGCTCCTTATTCTCGTAGTGAAAAGAAAGTTATCAATAACATTTTCTTATATAATATAAAACTTAATGTTATATGAAAGAATGAGGATTTTAATCTAAAAATAATAGAAGAATGTTGATATAAAGATGATTAGCTAAAATGGAAACACACAATTCAAATAGAATTGAATTCACTTTTAAAATGTGAAGTTTTTAGATTAATAATCCAAACACCTAAAGGTATAAAGTAATTAAGGAACAAATGGTTTTTTTTATAAAAAGAAATGATAAAAATGAAGTTACAAGATATAACACATGACTTGTAGCATAAGGTTTTCCTCAAAGGCTTGGTATTAATTATGAAGAAATATATTCTCTAATTGTAGATGCAATTATATTTCAATATCTTGTTAGCCTAATAGTACAAGAAAAAATTGGATATGCATTTGATGGATGTAGTTACAACTTATTTATATGGCAAGCTTGACAATGATATATATATACACATATGAAAATCCTTAAAGGATTTATAATGCCAAAAGCATGCAATTCAAATTTTCAAGAAAGTTATTTAATCAAATAATGAATATCATTGTATTTACTAAAATAATATGAATAAATATGGTATAATCATCTTGGTAAGTATCTGATAAAAGAAGGATATAAAAATAATCCTATTTACCCTTGCGTTCTTATAAAGAAATTTAAATTGGAGTTTCCCACAATTGCTATATATATATATATATATATATATATATATATATATATATATATATATATATATATATATATATATATATATATATATATATATATTAATAATTTGGACATTATTGAAACTTATAAAGAACTTTTAAAGGTAGTAGATTACTTGAAAGGAAAGATCTTGAAAAAATAAAAAATTATCTTGGTTTGCAAATTAAGCATTTAATTGATAGAATCTTTGTCCACAAGCAAATTATATTTAAAAAGTCTTACAATGCTTTTATATGAATAAATTATATTCATTGAGCATCCTGACAATTGTTTGTTCGATTTGATATTAATAAGAATCTTTTTCAATCTCAAGAAGAAAATAAAGAATTTTAGAAGTATCATATCTTAGTAAAATTGGTGCTTTAATGTACCTTGCTAATAATGTACATCCTAATATTGCCTTTTTAGTAAATTTATTAGTAAGAAATAATTCTTCCCCAAGCTTAAAAATATTGAAATGGGATTAAATATATATTTCATTATTTTTAAGGAGTCAACATGGGATTATTTTGTTCATATGATTTTGGAACAAAACTAATTAGTTATGTAAATGCAGTATATATGTCAAACCCATATAAAGCTTAATTTCAAATTGTCTATTTACTTACATGTGGTGGTACAATTATAACATGGAATAAACTATATTTACTATTACTTTAAATCATGTAGAGATAATATCAATTCATAATTCAAGTCAAGAATGTGTTTGGTTAATATTAATAACTTGACATATCCAAGAAGCATGTAATTTAGATCCTAACATAGAAATTCCAATAAGATTATATGAAGATAATACTGCTTGTGTAGCTTAATTGAAAGGAGGATACATTAAAGGAGATAGAACAAAATATATTTATTTAAAACTAATTTTCACTCATAATCTTTAAAAGAGCATTGATATTGATGTTCAACAAATCTATTCAAGTAATAATTTAGCAGATTTATTTACAAAGGCACTCCCTATATTAACATTTAAAAAATTGATTCACAAGATTAGATTAAGCCATTTTAGAGATGTTAAATAATATTCTCAATAGAGAAAGTTGAACACATGCTATACTTTATTTTTCTTATCAATTTTTCCCATTAGATTTTTATTGATAAAGTTTGTAATGAGGTGATTGTTAAAGAATCATGTACCTTTTTACTTGTACTAAAATATTTTTCCCATTGAGTCTTTTTTTAATAAAGTTTATAATAAGGCATATTCTTGATAAAATTGACATTCAAGAGAAAGTATTATAATATTTCATAATGAATGTCCAATTTTTAAGAAAAGAAACTAACATAAACAAATTGTATACAATGAGCTATAACTAGCTATAGTATGAGTTATATATTTAGGCACTTGATTATTACCTTCCTTCAACATGAAGTAGTTTACCTATAAAAGGTATGCAAACTCCTTTGTTATACATATAGATACATCTTAGAAGTACAACAATTAATACACTCTTGTTCTTTTCTTTTTGTTTCTAGTTCCTATCTATTATGAGTTAATTTCTGCAACAACCTACATATTTTTTATTTCTTGATACACATTTGAAAGCAAATTTGGCTAAAATATGTATCATATTTGGATGTTACTATAATTTATTTATAGTAAAATTTTTTTGAATACTTAGGTAGTTAATGAAATCAACTAAGTGTTCAAATATTAATTTTAACAATTGTTTAACAAATGGGATGGCAATTTAATTCATTATAAGGAGTTTTGTAAAGATGATCTCCGAGATATGAAAAATTCTAAGGTTATATCAACATTGAAAATTCAGTACTAATCTTTTTAAATATTGCTAAGTGTATTACTTTTCCAATTTAGTAGTCTAATTTCTTTAAAAATAGTTGATTTTCTATTAGATTAGATTGCTAAGTTAGAAAAATAATATAACTAGTAATATCTATATAGGGGTAATACTAAATTTTCAATTTTAATATAACATTAAAATTTTTTTTGAAAAATAGGAATAAATTTTTTCCCATTTCAAAATTTTGGAACAAGGTAAAAATCATAATTTATACTCATTGCTTTAAGCTTTCATTGGATATTCAAGGCAAAACCTCCTTGGGCCCCTTAATTTCTTTAATTTTTTTAAATATATATAATTTTATTTTTAAAAAAGTTATTAGTTTAATCCCTTCTAAAAAATAGAATAAGTATGTACGATAATATAAAAAGTAAACTTAAAGATGGTAAAGTTTTGCTCCAACCTTGACAAAGTTCAAACTCTACTAAAAGAAAATAATTTATGAGTTTTGGTGAATGAATTGAATCTTAAGAAATATTTAAATAAAATAAAAAATTAGAGAATAATTAACTAGCCTTACCTTAAATTTTAAAAATGGTAAATCTCTACTTCGCTATTGCCATACCTTAAATTTTGCTAAAAATGAATGGCAAAGCTTTGTGTTTGAAGCGAAAAAAATGAATGGCAAAGCTTTGTGTTTGAAGTAAAAAATTTTTTAAGGTTTTGAAAATGAATAGTTTATAAGAGAAAAAGAGTGAAGTTTGGGTTTCATAATAAAGAAAAAGGGGAAAATGAAAAGTTTGTAGTAGAGAAAGAAAGAAATTAAAAAAAGAAAATAAAAAAGAAAACAAGCTAGTTTAATCTTTTTAAGTATTGAAAGGCAATTAGAGTTAATTACAACTAAAAGTTATAATTATACTGACATATTTACAGTTGCTAAAGAAGGTTAAAGAAATGTTATGAATTAGTAGCCTTTATATAATGGTCACTAAATATATGCCACCAAAGGCCATTTTTGGTGTAGTATGTCAAATAAACTTTATTAGTCTAAAAGTATAATGACCACTAGCCATAGGATTTTATATGATAAGTTTTGATGATGATAATAACAATAATAATAATAACAAGTGAGGTTGACTACATGGATTGCATGATACCATTGGGATCAATCTAAATCCATATTTTCAAGAATGAGTGAAATAATAGCATTGTATGTCCTAGAGTGAAATAATAATAATATTATTTATCCTAACATTAAATGTTATAAAATTCTCACTAGACATGCTATATTATGGTTGTAATAATAATGCTTGATTTTATGTTAAAATGTTAAATCATATACAAGTTCAATAGACATATTATGCTACAATTGATGCATATATATAATATGATGATTTTGCATATTCTTGTACTAACTTGTCATATTTTCTATATATGAAACATATATATCAATATCTTAAGACATTAGATTGGACTAATTATATGTATTTTAAAGTTTATATACATTATATAGAAAAGTTCAAAAAGGTGAAAAATGAGCAATGAAATAAAGTAATGAAAAATTAAACCATGCTTAACTTAAGAAGGAAGAAAGGAAAAATTCCAACAAAGAAGAGAAGCTTCAAATAATGAAGAACTTCAAGATTGAGGTTTTAGAAACTTAGATATATCAAGAATAAAGGTGTTAAATGGGTGACAACCTATAGAATGGTTCATACTCGTAACAGGTTTTGGCGAATTTGAACCCATTAAAAAATTAAGGTCATTTCAAATATGGATAATACATGTCAATTTATCTATCATGGACATGTTTGTATTTGCTTGATCTGTGAACTCATAGTTAAAGCTTATGGATTAATCCATGCTCATCATGATTTTCGGCATATTTGAACCCTTTAAAATTGGACTTATTTTAGATAAATGTAATATGGACCAAATTATTTGGTGAGCCCAATCAAGAAAAACCTAAGAACTCTATTTGGTATAACTTTCTTTTAGGGTTAGAATTTTCTTTAAAATAGAGTTTTTATGATATAAAGCTTAAATATGTTTTTAAAATCTTAAGTTAATGAAAATGTTTTAAAAAGATAACTTATAATTATATTTTTACAAAATAGCTTATGAGACATTTCAAAAGTAAATGAGATACAAGTTTTAGTTTTTTAAATTTGACTTTTGATCATATCTTATAAAATATATGTGATTTAATTGTGAAACTTTTTTCATGTAAAAATTAACTTAAAGGGGTTTCCATAAACATGTCATTTTCTTAAAATGATTAAGATATGAAGGAGTTATGAAATTTAAAAATTGATTTTAAAAATTAATTTTTTGCATTTTAGTCTTTTCTAACCTTTACTAATTATATTGATCATATGTCAAAAAATATAGAAGATATAAGCATAAAACTAGTCCATTTGAAATTAAGCTCAAATACCTTTCCAATGATATGTTATTTTTTCAAAATGGATTTAAAATGAAGGATTTATGACATTTTAAATTTAATGTTAGAGTTTATTAGCCTAACAATCGATTGTTATCCTCTAGATGGCCTCTAGTGTGAAAATTCTATAGGATAACAATAAAAAACTTCTATTTTTCATTTACAAATATTTCAAATGGCTATAAATTACTTTGATCTTCTTATATAAGTTAAGAAATATTAAATATAATATATCTTGAGTATGAAATCCATTGTTTAATATAATATACTCTTTCTTTCATTAAATCATAATTTGAGCCCTTTATTTTAAAATTCTTTTACTCTAAGTGCTTTATTTATTTCATCCATATTATAAACGAGTTTATTTGAGTTACTCTTCATCTTGTTTCAATTTCCATCATATTTTGGGTAAGGAATCCTGAGGAAAATAAGAATGAGGCATCTTTTAGAGATTAAAAGCTTTGAGTAAGGAATCTTAAAGAAAGTTAATTGCATTGAGAAAAAGAAATTATAAGGCTTCTTTAAATGTCAGTTAAAATTGAAGAGATAGTAGATTGAAATACAAACTTAGAAAGTTTAGAGAATTGATGTATACCTTGGAAAAGATATTCAAATGGGAACTACTATAAATTATTATGTTTGATCTCTTTTCCTTTAATCTCTCTATGTTTGATGATATGCTCTATTTTTGTTAATAAAAACTATTGAATATGTTATGTTTCATTATTTATCTTGTTGATGTTTAAATGCTTGAAAAGGATATTTGTCTATGCATATACTTGTTTATGATTTGTTTATACATAATTGAATGAGTTAATTTATGCTAATTCATTGAATCGATATATTCTGAATGCAAACATCTTCATAAAACTTTCTTAGGTTCACTTGAATTGAAATTATCCTTATCACTTTTCAAAATCAATAGTTTTTAAAAGAGAGTTTTAAAAATTTAAAAAGTTTTCAAAACACTTTTTTACCTACTTTTAGGTGTAGGTTGCTTTGGCTTATAATTGATCGAAGTTATAAGCTCTTATTTAAAGGACTTAATTATCTCAAGACGATCCATGGCAACATTTGAAGGAAACTTTTCGGAAGAAAATTTTGATACTTCAAATGCTCCAATATTTGAATATGTTAATATTTCTAAAATTTCATATTTTGATTTTTTTAATTTTAAGGTTTGGAAGGAAAAAATGGAATGTTATTTACAAGCCTTGGATTTATAATATTGTGATATTATTGAGGATGGTTTATTTTAAAACTAAGAAGTGAATAGGATGATGATTATAAAGGAAAGTTTACTTTGAATATCAAAGTTATGAAAATCTTACATAGTAGTTCAATAGATAATGCTTATTACAAAGTTTTTAAATACTTTAGTGCCAAAGAAATATGGGATACTTTTAATGCTATCTATCTTAATAATAATAATAATGATAATAATGATAATAATAATAATAATAATAATAATAATAATAATAATAATAATAATAATAATATTTTTATTGATAAGAGTATTTATATTGAACATGAAAAAGAAAAGGAACAAGTAAAAGTAATTTCCAAGGAAAATTTTCAAAAGGATGTACAAGTGTGTGAAATGGCTTTAACACCTTTTATTTGAGAAAGCAAAGATAATTCTAAAGATTAAAATGGAATAGCCTTGCTTTTTGATTCAAAATGGCTTAGAAGTATATGATTCAAATATTAATACTAGTCCTTGTGATGGTGACTTATATGACTTTCAATGAATTGCATATGATAGAATATTTATAGAACTTGATTGCTTAACTTTTAGAGACTTTGAAATTAAGAATAATTTATCCAAAAAAAGAAGTTAAACATTTAACTTGCACAATTTGTAAGTTCTTGAAAGAAAAATTCAAATCTTATAATTGAAAAGCTAAGAAAATCCTTTGGCATATCTAAATCAAAATGCAATTGACATATAAAGCCAAAAGTTTCTTGAATGTGTTAACATGAAAAAACAACTTGTAATAAAGAATCTTTTATTTGCAACTATTGTAGTCATGAAAGTTATATTTCTCACTTGCGTCTTATTAGAAGAAATTCTTTGTATGAGAAAGAAGGAAATTCAAGTTCTTAAAATATCTACATACTTTAATATTGATATTCAAGAACCTAAAACAAAATGGATAACAAAAAGTTCTCCTAGCACTTTAATTATGTAAAAAAATTCTTATAAAGGGAGACAATTTAGTCAAAAAAGGAAGAAGTCCTTAATAAGAGCTTTTTTAAAACAAATGGCTAGAAAAAAGTTAATATAATTAAAGCTTCTCAAACATAGATTAGTAAAATGACAAAGTTTAAATTTCTAAGAAAGAAACAATAGGTAAGAAAGAGCTATTTTTTTTATTGTAAAAGATAAAGTATCAACTTCTTAAACCTTTTATGTCACCTTATTTGATATTCATTGAAAAAATAGTTAATTTCTTGAAGCATAAATATTTCTTGAAGATTATGGCTCATCTTGATCAAAATTATGTATACATATGAGTTATGATCTTAATGCATGATTTGGTTTGCATTGCTTTTATACACCCACCCTTTTAATAACATAACTTAATACAAGGGTTTGCAATGTTTAGTATATTTTTCTTTGAATTTTATTGTCTATTACTTATATAGGGAAGATATGTGAATGCTTTAAAAATGATTTTTAAGATTATGATCTTTGTGTTGATTTTCTTAAATTAATTAATCTTTCATAAGCATATTAGGTTGATATTCATCTAACCCCATGGGTTAAAGTCTTGATTGGGTACCAAAAAGTTATTTAAAGTTTCATATGGGAAAGAAAAGTGATACTACCTTAAGCATATTATGAAAATGAAAGATAAATTTAACTTCAAGATTAGTTCAACTCAACTTACAAAGAAGTCAACTTTCATAAAAGGAATGAAAATTCAAAATGATCGGTATACTCTATCCTTTCTCTATACTTACTATGCTACATATTTTTCTTAAGTTTAGATAGTTAAGAATTAAACATATCATTATTCCATTTGTCTTTATTTTTAAATCATGCGTTCTTTTTGTGTTAAAGGTTGTTTCTTTCACCAAGTAAAATTTATCACTAGTATAACTTAATTTTTATGTTTAAAAATTTTAAAAGATAACTAGACCATATTTTCTAATAATCAAATATACAAAAGTATTGAAAGAAGCACATTTCTTTAGAATTATTTATCATTATTGAATATTTATGTTCCTCATGGTTAGAGATATCTTTTTTTTTACTGTTGAATTCTTGCTTCCTGAAGATGTTTTTATAAGTTTTAATAATCTCATATGTTTTCTCAAATCATAAATCTCTTTTCAAGTTTTTCAAAAATCCTTATTTACTTGAAAATGATTTCATTTATATTTCTCTTTTCCTTTTAAAGGTTCAAATTACATGGTTAATGATATTGTACTTACTAAATATTTTCTATCACTTATGAACATATTTTAAGAAGTGCTTGAATAATGCATAAGCTAACCCTTTCTTAAAGATTGTTTAAAAATGATTTCATTTAGATTGTTTAAGCTAACCTTATCTTATTTTGAGTTATTATGCTTAAAAATTTTTCATGACCTGTTTGATTGTAACTAGTGTGATTCCCATTATTAGTTACCTCTAGCCTACCAATCTAGTTACTATTGTCACACGAAGATAATTAAACTCATTTATGACATACAAAATGGTTAGTTAAGTATTATTGTACTTATATATAACTAAATAATATTTACATTAGAGTTTGATTTGTACATATCCTATATTTACATATTTTGCCAAAAGAACCTATCAATAAACACCTTGTTTTTATCTTCTAATTATAGCCATCCTTTACAAGTCTACCTTTGGGTAGTCAATGGTAATTGTGGAGCTTCACTCTAATCATCTAGAATCATGTAAAAGAAAATAGTGAGACTTGAGGTCTTGGTAAGCAAATGATTTACTTGACAAGCTTTGTATATATATAATTATATGTTTTAATTCATCATACAAACAAAATATAATTATCATCAATAAGCATTAAGCATATCAACAAACAAAATCAATAATAGTAATTTCGCCTTGTATCTCTTAAATCAATCACGTTTTAGCCTTCTCCCTTTAGATATTATTTCCTTTATATAGTAATCATGCATAAAATTTCAGATTTAGTGTATTCAATTCATTATTACCAATTCATAGTTCAATTATGTTGAAGGTTATAATTAGAGGTGTAAAATAAGTGAACCAATTCATTTAAGTTCGATCTGCATTACTTGTGAAAAAAATACATTAAGTGTTAAGGAGTTTGTATCCAGTTCGTAGACTAGTCTACAAGCTTTAATTGCAAGTTTGTGGACTAGCCCATATCTACAGTGCGGATTTTGGCCTATCCAGTCTAGTCCATATTATTTATGAAAAAAAATATCAAATTTTAGATGGTTAAAGCCCGTTAAAGCCCACAGAGTTTGTAACAAGTCTATGGGCTTTGGTCTATTTTACACCCCTAGTTATAATCATTCAACTATTTTATGCAACCATGATCTTATATATTACACCATGTTTTTGGACATGAAAATAAAATAATCAATTCCAACATAATCATGATTAAACAAATTTTCATGTTATGCAAGTGTTTATCATGCTTCCATTTTTGTTTAGTATTTATACATCACATTTTAACATAATTCCTTATAGGTACTCAAATATAAGATTAAAGTATTATAAGATCTATGACACAGGGCATTCTAATATTCAAGTACAATACTCGGATATAGGGCCCTGTCTAGTGGGTCAATATTCTAGTGCCATATTAGGATATTAAGAGGCAAAGAGTAAAGAGTATTCTAATACTCAAGTATGATACTTAAGTACTACAATGTGGAGTTTCCTTACCAAGTAGTACTCGAGTATTTGCTTGGAATTTATAGAATTCTAATTTGATAATTGCAAAAAATCACCATTTTAATACATTCACATATATACATTAACACAAACTCAACATAACTTTATCCTTCACACCATATAATCAATTTTTTAGCTCAAGTAGCTCAATTATAGCATATAACCATTATCTCATTTGATTTCATTAGATTTTTTATGAACAACTTGACATTTGACTAAACCACTAATTCATAAACTATGTAAAGAGAGTAAATTATCTACTTACCTCTTAATATGTGAATAAAGAGTGGTAGAAAGGATAACTTCCAGAATTTGAAACCTATTTTACATTAATACACTAATCATTCAAGAATCCCTAACTTCTTTATGAATAACTTCTAACAAAATCACCCTAAATTCTTAACTTGGAAGAGTATTACCTTTGTTTTCAAAGATATTGATGACAACTTCTAGTGAGGATAATGTTAATTTTAGCTAAAACTTTCTTGGATTAGGTTGCACCATTGTAGAAAGTAAGATAGAAGGAGAGGTAGTTTTCTTGTCTAAAGAAAAATGAAGCATATAAGGGTTTCTTGGTGGTTTATAAGGTTAATGGCATTTTGGGTAGTTTCAGGAAGTCTCAAGGATATTTTGGAGAACATTTACCTTAAATTTTCTCCACATGACCTATTTCAATTTTGATTTCACACAATGTCATAATTAATTATATTTCACTTATGTTTATATTTAAACTGCCTTTTCTATAATTAATTACTTACACTTAGCCTTTTCATAACTTTCTTTAGTATTAGTATATTTACTGGATTTACTGTTTTAGGAATTGAAATAAAATTTTATAACTTTAGGGGTATGACAAAGTTTGAAATGATTTTAGTAATAGAGGAGAAATTAAGATCATCTTTAAGAATGTGAAATGTTGAAAGAGTTGGAGGGTTATTTCTTGATTTGAAATGTGTGTTATGAAGGGATTCCAATCCTTTTCCAAAGGCAAACACACTAAGGAAAACTCATTACTCATCAAGATTAATGATGTTTACCTTATAAATAATAAGAAAGAAGATGATCACAACTAAAGAGTGCCACATATTATTACAATTAATAAGTATCTCCATCCTTATTCTTTTTTTTACCAATCTTTAATATTTTAGGTTACATGATACATTTGGTCTACTTACTCTTGGATGGTTAGGATAAAATTATGAAAAATATTATTTGTTGTGACGACAAAGTGTTTAAATATTATTGTTATATGCTTCATGTCATTACATATAGGGAAATCTTGATAGTTTTGATATCTCTTTACCTATATTTCATATTCTTTCTTGATATGTTCATAAGCTATACCTCTTAGTTGCTTGGAACTTATGTTAATTATGTTCTTTCACAACAGAAATTTGTTAAAGGAAATATACATATATGAAAATATTTCAAATGATTTTTCTTTGTTCTTTTCAAAATATGTTTAAAAATAAAAGCTCATTTATTGCAAATTGTATGATCTTTTATCTTTTGCATATGTTGTTTTCAAATGAACATATTTTAAAAGATATGGTTTAAAGAATAATAGATTTAGTTTCAATAAAATGTTTTAGAAGGAGAAATTCAAATGCCATTTATTGGATTAAGAAAGACTTATGGTTGTCATATTTTAAACATAATTTTATATTTCGGTAAACACATATATGTCTTAATCTTTCATATTCTTCATATTTTTAATTCATTTTGTATCTTTTGAAATAGGGAGTTTGTTCTTGAAAATTATGAGAAAATCAATGTTATTTCATTGAGAGAGACCTGAAATTAAATTAATAGCATGATTTAAATGGGAGCTTTGTGTAATATCCCAAGTTTTAAATTAAAATTGTATAAATTTCAGAGTTTGTGGATAATTATTTATTTATTTGATTAATATTAATTTTTAATTTATTTTATTTTCTGGGTTAAAGGTTCAAGAATATTGAGAGAAAGATCTATGATAATATTTAAAAAATTTTATTATTAAGGTAAGATTAGATTAAAATAATTTTTGTAAGAAATTTCTCATGGGATGAGAAACAAATTTTTGCATGTATGAGAGCAAGAACTTATGAAATTATTTACTTAGATTTTATAAAATTTAATTGTTAAGATAAATTAGTGGTTGGATTAGCTTTGATTTAAAATGCAAAGTTGAGATTTAATTGAAGAAATTAGTTAATTAAGGGGAGAAACTTGAATAAAAATCTAAAGCTTCATTTATTTATTTTCTTTTCTTTTCTCTTTTTGGTTATTTCGGTACATGCATAGGAAAACAGTCTCTCTTTATTTCAGTTTCAGCGCCCTACCCACTTTATTCATATTTTGGCTGCTAACATTTTCTCTAGCACATTCTATTCCTCACCGCCTTACACACTTTCACCGACTTCAGCTCTTGTATTTTTTAAGAAAAATCCTTCATTTCGGTAGTTGATGGGAAAAAAAAAAGAGAAGGGAAACCACGAGTATAGTCAGCAGCTCCCTCTCCTCTCTGCTCTCCACCGCCACACACCCCTCTCAGTTTCTCTCCTGAGCAACACACTCTCTAAAAATTTTCTTACTCCTCACTGCTACTGTCTCACTTCTCTCACAGCTTCTGTTAGCTCACGGGAGTCTCTTTCTTTCCCTTTCTTCTTCCTCTATTTCTAGCGTCCTCGAGCACTGTTGTAGCTTGTAAGAATTTGCTACCCTTGGTGTTTTTTTTTCTGTTGTGATTGAAGACTACGTAACAAGGTGGCGGGAACACGAGCTTCTCTGCCTCCAACACGATAAATCTTGGCTGTTGCTAGTTGCTTTGCTATCGTCAACTTGGAAGTCCAGTCTTCCCAGACACCGCTTTCTGTAGTGCGAAGGAAACCGCTGAACCGTGGCTTGGAGAGCTGCTCCTCTCTTCTGTGGGCTTTTTCTTCGGCATCTTTGCAACGTCCCCACGTCTGGACGGTTAGAGAACACGACAGCACGGTGTAGGAATAGCTACTATCGCGGCTAGCTCTCTCTTCCTGAAGTATTCTTGAAGCTTCCTCTGTTTCCCTGCTCTTTCGGCCGTACCTCTGGCTTTCAAACTTGGCACTATACTGTGGTTTCTGCTCGCCATTATCTCCCTCTGTCTCACGTTGAGTGCGAGCCGCTTAAGGAGCAGCTGTATGTTACACTCTCACACTGCCGCTTGGGATTGTCTGTGAGCTCCACAAAGTACCATATCGACAACCTTCCTCACCATGGTCCAAGCGAGCTGTAAATCTATTTAAGGAGAAGATGGAAGGAGAAAACTAAAAGAATTGAGAATCTTCAAAGTTATGGACAATTTTAGGTGAGTATATATTTTACTACTAATTTTATTTTAATATAAGATAAATTGATGATATTTTTCTTATTGGTAATATAAACTTCATTCTTATTATATGAAATTAGTTTCATGAAATAAGAGTAATTAGTTATTGATGAGAGAGTTGATCAGAGTGCACAACGGAAGTATGGTTATATCAGTAGTAGTCATTGATTGAGTAATTGTGAATGGTGTGAAAACTGGGAGGAGGATTCCCGACAGATAATTACAAAGAATATAGAATTGACGTGAGAGCTAGATGGTAAATTTCCAGCAAATAGTTGAAAAATATAAAAATGACCTTGAAACGAGATAGTGGCTACATGTATGGCTACCGTAATTATCACGTGATGTTTTAAGATATTGAAATTTCTACTTGTGAATGGACATCCTTGTTGACATGGTTACGATGGCTTAATATGAATGAGATAAATTATTTGTGTTTAGCCTTAATGGCTATATAGGATTGTGATATCTACTCGAAAGGGGTAGTTTATAGTATCAAATTATATGCATGAGAACTCTTATTACGGGTATAGTTTCATCCATTTCAAAAGCCCAAAAGAGTATGGGTTTGTTAATATTTTAATTTAATACATGTTTAACTTATGAATGTTTAACTAGATATTGATAGATATATGCTCACTGAATTTTTGGAATTCACTCTATTTTATTTAAATATTTTCAGGATTTCGATTTGAGCTTTGTAATATCCATGGAAAATCAAGACCATCTTATCAGAAGATTTAACAGTTGAGATTATCTTGAATTAGGATCAGTATTTAAACTAATGTTATGGCTAATTCAGCAGTTGTTCTGCTAAATTTATGTTTATGTATTGGTCTTGAGATTTGTATTGTATGTGTGTAAAATTAAACCTATGTTGTACTATGCGTATGTGTGATTGTTATCATAAAAAAATATGTTAAGGCTTGTGGAAACCGATAACGGGGTCTACGCCAGTCACGATCGGAATGGGTTATGACACTTTGTTTACATGTGATGTATATTATGTTCACCTTTCTTTTAACATGAAGAGCTTTTAATTCTTATAAACTTTACATGTCTTCTCATACTTACCTAAAGAAAGAAGGTAAAATGCTATCCTTTGCCTCATTTATTTGATAAATATTTTTCAGAAGATCATGATGTGCAATCTTTGATAACTTTTTTAGGATCATATGACATGAATATGCCTTTTTTTGCAAGAGATAAATATTATGGCTTCTAATTATGTTTATCTTTTAAGTTATTTCCATCTTTTTAGAGAGAATTTAAAAAGAAAGAGATGATAATGAATATAAAAGGAGAAGATAATTAATGACATTATTTGATTCTATATGATTACTTGTCGTTTTTATTGATATCAAATAAGGGGAGAAGAAAATGGAAAAAATATGTTATGTATTTAATGATTTGATATCTTCTTATACTTATTAGATATAATCTTTATTTCAAACATATTTTTCTTAAGTGATTTTTCATTATAGAAAAGGGGGAGATTGTTAGCCCAAGATTTTATATATTGAGTTTTGATCATAACAAACGAGTAAAACTATAGTATTATATGTCTTTATTTAAAGTGTTATAAAATCTTCATTAGATGTGCTATACTATGATTGTAATAGTAATACTTGATTATATGCTAAAGTGTCGAATCATATACAAGTTTAACAAACATACTATGCTACAATTAATGCATATATACGATGTGATGATTTTGTATTTTTTTATGCTAAGTTGTTATATTTTCAATATATGAATTATGCATATCAGTATCTTAAGACATTAGATTGGATTAATTATATGGATTGCAAAGTTTATATATATTATATAGAAAAGTACAAAAGGAAGAGAAGTGAGCATTAAAATAAAGTAATGGAAAATCATACTATATTCAACTCAAGAAGGAAGAAAGAATGAAATAAATTCAAGAAAGAAGATATGCTTCAAATAATGAAGAATTTCAAGATTGAAGTTCTAGAAGTTTAAAAATATTAAAAAAAGCCTAAGGATTTTATGTGGTATAATTTTTCTTTTTAGACTTAGGTTTTATTCTAAAATTAAGTTTTTCATGATATAAAGCTCAAATAACTCAAATAAGTTTTTAAAATCTTGACTTGATAAATTTTTTTAAAAAGATAGTTTACTATTGTATTTTTACAAATGCCTTATGTGACACTTAAAAAAAAAATGAGCTATGAATTTTAGTTTTTTCAAATTTGATTTTTAGTCTTTTTTTTATCATGTGAAAATAAACTCAAATGGCTTTCATGGATAGATCATTTACTTAAAATGATAAAGATATTAATGAGTTATGAATTTTTAAAGTTAAATCTAAAAATTAATTTTTTGCATTCTAGTTTTTTTCTACCTTTATTCATTATTTTAATCATAACTCAAGACATATAGGAGATATAAGCATGGAATAGTTCCATTTGAAAATAGATTTAAATAGCTTTCAACAATAGGCCATCTACATGAAATGGACTTAAAGTAAGAGTTATGACATTTTAGAAATGATGACTGGCTTTACAAGCCTAACATTTGACTATTATAAGGCTAGTAGTTGGTTATTATCCTCTAGTGTGAAAATTTTGCAAAGCAACAATAAAAACTTGCTAGTTCTCATTTATAAGTATTCCAAATGGCTATAAAGAATATCAAATACAATATTTGTTGAGTATGAAATCCATTGTTTGATATCATTTACTCTTTCTTTTATCAAAATCATGATTTGAATTCTTTATTTTAAAATTCTTTTACTCTAAATGCTTCATTTGTTTCATTTACTTTATAAGAGAGTTTATTGGAGTTGCTTTTCATCTTGTATCAATTTTCATTGTATTTTGGGTGAAGATTCATAAGGAAATCAAGAGATGTTTCTTAGAGATTAACAGCTTTGAGTAAGAAATTTTAAAGGGAGTTGATTGTATTGAGAAAAAGAGATTGTAAAACTTCTTCTAGTACTAATTAAAACTTAAAGGGATGGTGAATTGAAATAAAAATTTAAAAAACTTAGAGAATGGATGTATATCTTAGAAAAAATATTTAAGGAAAAAGTACTATAAATTATTGTATTTGATCCATTTTTCCTCAATCTCTTTATGTTTGATGATATACTCTATTTTTGTTAATAAAAGTTGTTGAATATATTATGTTTCATTGTTTATCTTATCGGTGCTTAAATGCTTGCAAAAGACATCAATCTATGCATATACTTCTTAAATACTTGTCTATGCATAATTGATTTAGTTGGTTTATACTAATTCATTAAATTGATATATCTTGAGTGTAAATATTTTCATAAAACTTTCTTGAATTTGTTTGATTTGAAATAATGCTCATAACTCTTCAAAATTAAAAATTTTCTAAAGAGAGTATTAACAATTACAAAAATTTTCAAAATACTTGATTCATTCCTTTTAGATATAAGTTGTCCTGGCTTGCAGTGACGACCATACAGCCAACCTTGGTTGAGTTTGACATGATGTATTGGATGAGTGAAGAAAACCACAAATGAAGTAAGTAATCTAATATCCACAGAGTATAAGAAATGAACGGTAACATGATTTCTTAGGCTTAGGTTATAAAGGCCTTCAGCTTTTCAGACTCCGGTCACTTTTACATAAAGTACTTTCCCGTTTCCCCTGTCTGCACCTGTACTCAAGGAATAGAGGTTGCAGGTATCTAATTGAAGATGTAATTAGCTTTTCGGATTCTTCTGTTTGGGCAAAATTTCTTTTATCTTGTAGTAATTACAAAGAAATTGTTGCTCGCCTAATAAATATACAACTTATTTTGCACCAAACAATAGAACATTACCATATATTTTAGGATTGGGAAATTGATTATTCCATTAATTAATAAAATGAGAACATTTTAATGGCTTATGCACTCCATAAGAATTTCTCGTGCTTATATTGCTGATAATTCTTTAGATTAATTGTCTAAATTTTCTCGTAAATTTAAACTTGTGCACGGTTTATTGCTAGTTGCAAGAATTATAAGAAAAGACAAAATTATGCACGTAAAAGAGAACAGAGATGGCAACAAGGATGAATGAAGTGTTTGTTCTTTTTTTTAAAAAAATAATAATAATAAGAATGATTAAATTATTAAATATAGAAATAATAAGGATTGAATATTGGATGTAAAAAAAGATAGAAGACTTTCAAAAGATATTAAATACTACTTAAATTAAAAATTTTCTACTCTCTTATTGCTTTTTAATATTTTGAGCTCTCTAACATTTAGAGTTTTAGATACCATCCCTAGGGCAATGGTCACATCTGAATGCACTACTTATTGTTAAGTGTTGTAAAATTTAAATATAACGTCCTTTTTAACATATAATAATAATAATAATAATAATAATAATAATAATAATAATAATAATAATAATAATAATAATAATCTATTTCTGGATGTTGAGATAAATTAAATAATTTTTATGGAGCCGGCAAAATAATCAAGTATTTGTATGACTTGTAGGTAGATAATATATACCGTTATATGTATTATATCGGACTGATAATCAGTACTATTAAAAAATTAGTTTGTTTAGCCGGCACATTCAATGTTATCTTAGTTTTACGTTGCATTGCGAAGTCTTTCAAAGGATTAAATGATTAGTAAATAATAATTTAAAATTTCAAAGAAATCAGTGACATAAGCTTCCAAGGTAGCAACCTGTCCGGCTCCAATGAGAGCACCCGCAAGTCAAACAACCTGGTACGTCAGCCTGCAGCACACTGCCTTAATATTCTTAGTGACCTTTGCTTTCAATTTCCAAGTGTCTCAATGGAAAACACAGCAAATAAAACCCACCCTAAACTTGTTGATGGTGGTGAAGATCTGAAACAGTTAGAGCGACCAGAAAAAGAAATGGAAGAAGAAGATGAAGGCTTCGCCTATGCCATACAGCTTGTGACTTCTACTGTGCTATCCATGGCAATGCAAACCGTTACTGAACTAGGAGTTTTTGACATCATAGCCAAAGCAGGTTCAGGTAAGTGATTTAAGGAGAAGAAATAAAGAGGAGTTGTAGTCTCTGAACGATTTTAGGTTTTAGTTCCAAAATCCTTTTCTGGTAAGTTGCATGATTTTATAAAGGAAGATACAATGTTTTACATAAATCTCTTTGCAACTTTTTTTTTAAAAGAAATTTGTAAATATTTAAGGTATGAAGTGAAAAATTGCAACATGAACAATCATTCTCAAAACCTTAAATTATTTGGACGCTCTGTGAAAAGCTACAAGGTTCAATAAAAAACCTGTAAGACTATGAAAAACCAATGAAGAGTTGACTCAAAGCTCCATTTTGACAAAAGCAAATATCAAAATTTTAATCTTTGTGTGTGTCTCAAATTATGCATTGTATTTCGAGCTGACAAAATTGTGGTTGAAAAGACTGTCACAATTGCATTTTGGATGAAATTCAAATTCCAAGAGTCAATTATTATTTTGCAATCACCCGTGCTCTAATAATTTATTATGGTTGTAGCTAGTCACAGCTAGGATTACATCACCATTAGTAAATTTGAAGATAAATATGATAGGTTGTTATGGAGAAAATCATAAAATTGTAAAAACAACTATAGAATTATCACCGTTTGCGATCTGTAATTTGAAACTATACGGATAATGCATCTATTTGTTAATCATAGTTTGAGATGAAGTTGGAACTATATGAACCAAAAATTGTCACAAATTGCTTAAACTAATATTTCTGACTCTCTGGCTGGTCTAGGTGCTATGCTTTCTGCAAAGGAAATTGCAACTCAGCTTTGTAGTAAAAATCCAGAAGCAGGCAACATGCTAGATCGAGTCCTTAGGGTATTGGCTAGTCACTCTGTTCTTTACTGCTCAGTGGTCGAAGATGATGATCAAAAGCTTGGCTCTTTCAAGAGACTCTACAGCCTGGCACCTGTGGCCAAATTCTTTGCTTGCAACGAAGATGGTGCGTCTCTGGGGCCCTTGCTGTCTATAACTCAGGACAAGGTTTACCTGGAGAGTTGGTAATTGGTTTCTTTCCCGACATCATTTCTTTCAAGCTAAACAAAGTGGATTTTAATGGTTAATTTCTCTTTGCCATTAATCTTTAAGACGATTTCCAAATATTCTTAATGAGATAAATTAGCATTTGGTTCTTTTTTATTTTTGTTCAATTCAATTCGTTAATGGTGTATGTATCTGTGTTCTTATTTGGTACTCTTTGCATGAAACTAAGGAAAATGAATTAAAAAGACAAAACAATGTAGATCCTTTAAAAGGGAAAATTTTCTAATCCTAATGGAGTTTTAGTGCTACTCCCTATTATACTTTGACAAATAAATAGTTTTCGTCATGATTGAATAGTTCTTTAAATTAAGGGAGCAATCTTTTAATTTGTCAAAAAAATTACAAAAAATAATATTGAGAATCTCAATATTATAATAAAACTAAAAAAAATTCCTCTTGAAAGAAATAGAAAATAAAGTTTATTGCACATGCTCTATCTCACACCGACCTCACACTATTGAGAAAACTAGGACTAAACATTAAATGTTCAAAAAATGCTGTAGGTACCAAAATGAAATCAGAAATTAAATTTTAAATTTTTTATATTTATTGAATTAAATTTTATAAATTTATCCCATCATTTCATTTTTAATTATAATTCAGAATTTAATTTTAAATTCTATTTTTGGTATATATAAGATTGTTATTATTATATTTTCACCTAGAAAATTAAATTAGCTTAACTGAATGTAATTCTGTCATACTATTTATAAATTAATTAAACATGAAACTTTCATCTTAATTTATTCTTTGCCCAAATATTTCCCATGGTTTCCCAACATTTCATTGCTTGAATGTCTCTTCATTTAAGTAAAACTGAAATAATATAACACTGAATTCCATATATACTAGGCCTCAATTGAAAGAAGCAATTTTGGAAGGAGGTATACCGTTCAACAGGGTTCATGGCACGCATGCCTTCGACTATCCAAGATCTGATTCAAGGTTTTTACAACTTTTCCACACTGCAATGAACCAACACACAACCTTAGTTATGAAGAAGATTCTAGAATCTTACAAGGGTTTCGAACAAATCAATACACTGGTTGATGTTGGTGGAGGTCTTGGGGTCACTCTCAACTTGATCACTTCTAAGTACCCTCATATTAAGGGCATCAATTTTGATTTGCCTCATGTCATACAACAAGCACCATCTTATAATGGTATTGTTTTGTTTTCACAAATCTATTAAGATGCACGCTTGATTCTGTCAAATAATGCTTACCAATTGTGGAAATTTAGTTTATTTATTTATTTAGTGATAAGTTATGCTATAAACTGTATTTTAAAATTCAGTTTGATGTTAATTTGTAGGTGTGGAACATGTGGGTGGAGATATGTTTGAAAATGTGCCTAAGGGAGATGTCATTTTTATGAAGGTGGGTGTTAATTAAGAATAATTTCGAGCAAGTTTAGTGTGTAGAATTACAAAAGGAAGAAACAACATAATAAGCTCTAAGATAGAGGTTTATTCCTTAAATCGTTTAAAATAATAAAAAAATTATTTGAAATTAAATTCATCATAAATAAAATTACTCATAAATTTAACTGTAAATGAATTGAGTTCAATTTTTTTTTATTTCAAGTGACGGGTAGCCCCTTTGGTAAGAAATGTTTTCAAGTTTCTTCTTATTTTATAAGAAGAGAGATAAGGACAAATACATTAAAACTACGCACAGATCTATGCACGAAGTCCACTACTATTAATATTTTTCATTGTTTTGTGTCTTTTTCTGTCATCTCATTTTAAGGGATCTTAATTTCCTTCATTTTTTATGGCATCAATTTATGAGAAAGAAAGCTAGAGTTTTGTGGGTCTAATTAGTACAATGTTGCATAAGTTGTGTTAGTTATATGCATTTTCATTTACATAAACTTGCTATATACTTAATAATATTTGAATAAGTGAAGACAATAATTAATAAATTATTAAAACAATTTTGAATAAAACTAGTTATATACATAGTAACAACGTCTAACCCGTTGTTTGGCTAGGCAAAAACCAGGGGGAAAGGAAATTAATGAGAAAATGTAGGTAATTAGAGATTTTTATTTTAATATGTAAGGATGATCATGAAAAGATGAAGGGAAAAAATAATCAAGAGACAATTGACATGGAACCCACTTACTTTTTGGAGTCGTTTGATTCTTGTGAAAAATAAATTCTTGTGGGAAATTAAATTTTTTAAAAAGTTATTTTTTATGTAAATGTTTTGGGAGTTTTCAATATTATTTGGTTGACATGAAAGAAGTTATATTTATCAGAAAATAGAAGTTATCTAGAGAGGAAGTAGATAAATGATTTTCCATATTCTGTAAGAAATATAATTTCTTGAAAAATGATTTCCCATGTTTTGTAGGTAACCAAACAACTCACAATTTTATATTTTTTGAAAAATACGACTTCTCACATTTTTGTTACGAATCAAATGACTCCTTTGAATTTGTAACTGTATTATTATCATTTCGTAATTCTTTTGTTTTTCCTTTTTTTTAATTCAAACAAACAAGACAATATATATACATATATATTCCTTCCTATTTTTTCCTTTTTAGTTTTCTTTCCAACTAAATATAATGGAAGGGACCAGTTTTTTTCTCTACTTTTCTTTCTCGTCTCATTTCTTTATCTTTATTTTTTTATCTCCTTATTTATCCTACATCCAAGCACGATACTCAAGGGAACCAGTAAGTAGTCATTCATATCATTCATCTTTGTACGTAAAAATTGAAGTTTCTCTTTAAAGCTAATTTATAAATTTTGATCATACTTCAAAACTGATGCGATGTTGTTTAACTTATCATTATTGACTTATTAATATTGTACGTAGTGGATACTTCATGATTGGAATGATGAAAGCTGCTTGAAGCTATTGAAGAACTGCTATACTGCCGTTCCTGAGGATGGAAAAGTGATTGTTGTGGAAGAACTTCTTCCCATAGTGCCTAAGACAAGTGCTGCTGTGAAGGGCACATCACAATTTGATGTTTTCATGATGAGTCAAAACCCAGGTGGGAAAGAACGCAGTGAAGCGGAGTTCATGGAGTTGGCGACAAAGGCTGGATTTGGTGGCATTAGATATGAATGTTCTGCTTGGAATTATTGGGTTATGGAATTCTTCAAGTAGAGATATATCACATCCTACTATATGGAAGTGCGAATGTTTGGCCCTAAACGTGGAAAATTGTGTTATGTTTGGGAACTAATTCCGAAAGAGTTTGCTTTTGAGTGACTTTTAGTTGCACTCGTTATACTTAGTTTGTGTGTACTAAATATGATATGGTGCAAAGTAAAAATTCGAACTCTTTGATTGGTTCATGAAGTGAAAGCTTTATGGTGAGTGTCATCCCAATGGGTGTTATCTGGATGAATGGTGCTAATTGCTTGCCTTGACGAGTCAAGATGACTCTTATTTATAAATTGGTATCTATGTGTGAATTGTGGGTTCCAGTGCGGTGGATTTCGAGATATGACATTTTTTATGTAATTACTTACCACTACTGAATGGATACATGTCCGTGTAGTTACTGACTAGACATACTCTTTGTAATGCGCTCTGGATTGTAAAGGTAGAATTGCTAATAGGCCTAATCTACAGGGGGTCTTAATCGCTGGGCATGGGTTATCCGTCCCGTCATATCACGCCTGGTCGGATATTAGCTGTCAGTTCAGGAGCTAGGCTCTCTGCAAAAGGCATAGCAGCTTAGCTTCGTTGCAGGAACCCAGAAGCAGGCAACATGCTAGATCGTCTTCTGAGACTCTGCTTTATTGCTCAGTGGTTGAAGATGATAATCAAAAGCTTGGCTCTTTCAAAAGACTACACGGTCTCGCACCCGAGGCCAGATACTTGGTTCGAAACGATGATGGTGTGTCTTTGGGACCCTTGATGGCAGCAACTCACGACTAGGTCTTCCTAGATAGTTGGTTAGTTTCTTTCTTACTATAAATTGTAAACCGAAACTGCTGTTAAGGTTGCAATATTGTGTTTCATAGTAATTTTGTGTGATTTTGCATTTATCCATAATTTTACAATAATGAAGATTTTAATTGTAATCCACAACTATAGTATTACATATAATATTATTATTGTAAATTTGTATTCAATTTTTTATTTTTCATAATTTTGTCATGCAATGGCTGCATTTTCTCAAATTTTTTTCATAATTTTATTGATTGCAACAAAATTACAACTGCAATATGGGTAACTTAGAACCATATTTCTTGCTATCATGATTTGAGAGGGAAGTGCAATATATTATGTTTACAAAGGAGAAAGTACAGCATATTATAATTTGGATTTGCTTCTATTGCTCTGGTTGTCAGTAAGTTGGCACCGAAGAAATAGCATGACAAGTACAGATATGAAACTAGGAAGCAAAATAGTAAGTTTTGATGGGTGGTTGCTATTACTGTTTTAGGAGATTCCAAAATGTTCTTAATAGATTAGCATATTATTATTAATAAGGACAGATAAAGAATTTTAGTTCTTTACCTAAATTCTCTCCATTATCATCCATAATGAGAAAAGATTTTAAACGTGACAATTAGATGTGGATATTTTTTTTTATATTAATTATCTATAAATTACATTGGACTTTTAACTAATCCGAATTTAAGCCAATAGATTCAATATAGAGAGCAAATCTCTCTCGGTGACAATTTTTTCTATTCATAAGGGTTGAACTTAAAATCTTATTTAAAGAGACCGAGTTCTTAAATATGGATAAATTTTAAGTACTCTCACTATTGCTCATTTTAATATAATCTTACTATAATAGATTTACTTGCTCAATGTTATATATAAAATGTTAATATGACAAAAAATAATATTTATTATTTTGAAGAAGTTATTTTCTCATATTATTATAACGCTATGCATTATCTTATTAGTTACAAAATATAAAAATAATTTGAAAATATTTTATTTATATACAAGTAAAAGTAATAAAATTATTTCCCTAAAAATAATTTTTTGAGGTTACAATTGAAGATTGTCATGGATTTATTAATTGATTCTTATCCTAAATATACCATATATATATTAATAGCAATGCTAGATTTATAAAAATGGTAAATTACAATGAAATGCTACTTTGTGGACTTTATTTCAAAGAGATGGTAGCACTGGACTTTTTTTTTAAATAGGTTCTGATTTTATAATTTATGAATATTATATATTGAAATTATCTTTTTTTTAATTGTAAGAATGCAGTAATGAATTAGAAACTTTAAAAAACTATAAATCCCTCATTAGTTAACTAATTTTCGCATATGACTACTTGTTTTCAATCGTCTTCATATGCTCTTTCAACAAAAAATAAGAAACTGTGGGTTTGATGAAGTCCACCTGATTAAAAAAGTGTAAATTGAGTTCAAAATTTTGAATGATCATAATTTTGTGCTCGATTGTCTGTTTTAAGTAAATTTTTTTTATTTCTTGTAACTTTTTGAGATTTACGTACTTGCAAAATGCTAAAAGCATTTTACCCATTCTAGTTTGATAAAAAAAAGATCTTTTTCAATGATTTTTCTTAATTTTTTTATTTTTTTGTTATTTTTCAATTTTGATATTATTTTTATTAATTCAAATTCACTCGAATCTCATATTAAACTTTTGCTCCCTAACTCTTTTCATGTCTAGTAGTACCATAATAATTTTCTTAACAAATAAAACTACTGTTTGTAGACTAAATAATAATATGTTACTATTTCGTTCAAAAATAGCAATACCAATAATAAATTTCAAATAAATGAATAAATTAAATTTAATTAACAATCAAACTGTCAAAGAAGAGGATGTTATGTTTCGTTCCAAAATAGTAACACCAAGCAAAAACTTCAAATAAATGAATAATAACATGTTACTACTTGTTTCTAGATAGTAATATGATATTATTTTGTTTCAAAATAATAACACTATCTAAAAATCTCAAATAAATGGATAAATCAAGTCTAATTAATAACTAAATTATTAAATAATAGTATTTTACTGTATGTTATCTAAATAGTAATATGTTATTATTTCATTCTAAGCCTAATTAACAATCAAATTGTTAAACAAGAGGATGTTACTGTTTCATTCTAAAATAATAACGCTAACCAAAAACTTCAAATAAATAAATAATAGTATGTTATTGTTTATTCTCTAGATAGTAACATGTTACTATTTCATTTCAAAACAGTAACATGTTACTATTTCATTTCAAAACAGTAACATGTTACTGTTTCATTTCACAATAAGACCAACTAAAAATTTCAAATAAATGGATAAATCAAGTCTAATTAATAACCAAATTACTAAATAATAGCTTGTTACTATCTGTTCTCTAGACAGTAATATGTTACTATTTTATTCCAAACTTAATTAACAATCAAACTATCAAAGAAGAGGATGTTACTATTTTATTTCAAAATAGTAACACTAAGCAAAAATCCCAAATAAATGGATAATAATATGTTACTGTTTATTCTCTAAATAATAATATGTTACTGTTTCATTCTAAAACAGTAATATCAACTAAAAGTCACAAATAAATGGATAAATCAAGTTTAATTAACAATCAAATTGCTAAATAATAGTATGTTACTATCTATTTTTTAGATAATAACATGTTACTATTTCAAAATAATAGCACCAAGCAAAAACCTTAAATAAATGGATAAATTAAGTTTAATTTATAATCAAATTATTAAATAATAGCATGTTAATATCTATTCTCTAAATAGTAATATATTATTATTTTATTCTAAACCTAATTAACAATCAAACTACTAAAAAAAGATGTTATTGTTTTGTTCTAAAAAAGTAACACTAACTAAAAATCCTAAATAAATAGATAAATTAAATCTAATTAACAACCAAATTGCTAAATAATAACATGTTATTATTTGTTCTCTAGATAGTAACATGTTACTGTTTCGTTTCAAAATAATAATACCAAGAAAAAACTCTAAATAAATAGATAATAACATATTACTATTTATTCTCTAGATAGTAATATATTACTATTTTATTCTAAAATAGTAATAACAACTAAAAATTTTAAATAAATGGATAAATCAAGTCTAATTAATAATCAAATTATCAAATAATAACATGCTATTGTCTGTTCTTTACACAGTAACATGTTACTATTTCGTTCTAAGCTTAATTAATAATCAAACTGTTAAAAAAATAATGTTATTGTTTCATTTTAAAATAATAATACCAAGCAAAAATATCAAATAAATAGATAAATTAAGTATAATTAGCAATCAAATTGTCAAATAATAGCATGTTACTGTCTGTTCTCTAGACAGTAACATGTTATTATTTCATTCTAAGTTTAATTAATAACTAAACTGGTAAAGAAGAGGATGTTACTGTTTCATTCCGAAACGATAATATAAAATTTTCAAATAAATGAATAAATTAAGTTTAATTAATAATCAAATTGCTAAATAATAACATATTACTATTTATTCCTCAAACAGTAACATGTTACTATTTCATCTCTAAATAGTAACACTAACTAAAATTTTCAAATAAATGGATAAATCAAACTTAATTAACATCTAAATTGTCAAATAACAATATATTACTATATCTTTAAGTTCTTATTTATTTTTATTTCTATCTTAAGTACAAATTTATTTTAATTTCTAAAAAATTGAATTTTTATAAATTTTATTTATAATTAAAATTTTATATTATTTTAATTTTTATAAAGTTAAAAGTTTTCCAATTTTAATTCTTATAAATTTTTAGTCTTTTATTTTTTATTTGTATTAAATTAAAATTTCTCCAATTTTAATGTATGGCAAAAGAGGTTTTTACTTTAGTTCTTTTAGTCTTCTTAAAACACACTGTAAACATGTCATTTTATTTTTTGGGTATCATGGTAAATTTTCATACACAGTTGCACTTAAATGAAAGAAAGTGAGCTTCAAATATTTCGTTGTAATAAATTACACCAAACGACACTAGCTTAATTTTTTCTCTTATAAAAAATGAAATTTGAAATTGAGTTTTGAATCCAAATTGAGAGTAATTATTAAATATAGGATGATAAAGTAAATTTGTAAAATTTAATTTAATGGATTAAAAAAATTAGAAATCAATTTCAGATTTAATAAAGAGCATAACCGTATATTAACAAAATAAAAAAATTCCACTTTCATTCTCATGAAAAGTTTCTGGGCACAAACAATGTATTACATGAAGTTCATTAACAAGTTTAATCTTCAAACCTTAAACACTAAATTAACAAATATATATATATATATATATATATACATTAAGTTAATTAAAAAAGTAAACATTGTAATTATTACTTTTAGCTCCAAATGGAAGAAAATACTGTCATTACATGATTGCACCAACCCATTCATTATACGCTTCTAAATGCCATAAGAGGTACGAAGACCTATTGTCAATTAGTAGCAGCAGAGCCAGAAGTTTTTGAATCCAACCGCACTTGGATCTTTCAAATTTTTTTTTTTTAACTTTTCTTACATTTCAAGTTTGATTCTAAATTTTTGTACTGTGGGTGTAGAAATTTCGTCTTTCCTACTTAAACGGGCAAAATTAAGTTGCATTTGCATTCTATGGTGACGTTTTGCATACGTGCAGTATTTGAAATTGTGGATTTCAAATGTAATTTGTGGTTCAATAACCGAATCAATCTCTTACCAAACATTTTCATTTTTTGTAACTAGAAGAGAGGGTGAATAAAAGTGACCAACATTGATTATCTTTCCCAATTATTATTATAACAATACTCTCTGAATAATTACGGAATATTTGATTTAAATTCAGTTATTGTTTAATGAGCAATTCCCCACCATAATTTTATTAAAAATACTAGCAATATTAAAAAATTTTAATTTATTTGTTGATTATAAATCAATGTCCTCCACAGCTGTGATATATTTTAGGATAAAATAACAATGATATAATATCACTAAATCAATTTAGCGACCTATAACCGAACGTCTTCTAGATAATTCATTTTGGAACATATCCAATGCAAATATATATTTGACTATTTGTCATTATAAATAATTAGGCCATATCTAATTTCTTGACTTTTTTACCTCTATCTTTTATCCCCCACCCCCAATTTGGCCACCAAATTTCCTTTATTAATATCAGTAGAAGTTACGGAAGCTTTCGGAAATAAGAAATTGATTAAACAAGAAACTGATCAATTCATTAATGCTTGGTTTGGTTTCTTCTCTTCTATGTTTCTTTATAATAATAAAAACGATAATTTACTTAATCCACATGTATAAAATTTTGAATTTGAATACAAATATAATAAAAAAATAGGCTTAATTCCATTTTTAATCCCCTAATATATATTTTACTCGTATTTGGTTCATTTAAAATATAAAAATCTATTTTAATCCCTCTAAAATTAAAATCTGAATGTCTTTGGTCCTTATGTTAACTTTTCCATTAAAGTTAACGGAAAAAAGGGGAAAAAAAAGAGGAAAAGAGGGAAAAAAGAAGGAACAAGAAAAAAAAGCAAGAAAAATGAAAAAAATTGAATACATAATTTATTTATTTATTAAAATAAAAAAAATAAAAATAAAAGTAAAATAGAAAAATATTCAAAATATTTAATTACTAATTGTAATAAATGATATATTAAAACATTTAAAAAATAATAAGCAATTTATTTATTTTTCAAAGAAATCAATAAAATTAGTAATTATATTAAAATCATATTTAATTATCATACTGGATAGAATAATTAATCATTAATGAATTTGAATATATAATTTATTTTATGTTTAAATGATAAGTTATTTTTTATAATTTATTCAACTAATTATGAATTTTTTTTACTAAAAATCTTTACATTAAATATTCCTCAAGAAAATTAAATATTATTAAAAGTCATCCCAAATATAAAATTAGTTTGCACATTCTAATAAATAATTGATTGCATATTTTTATTGTTATACCAAATAAGTATGTTTTTTAATTTTCATTTATTATTTATTAAATGTACTCAAATTATTTCAACCATACATTATTTTTTTCTTTTTTTTTGTCATTATTTTCTTTCTTTTCTAGTGTGCCAAGACTCCTTTAATTTGAGTATATTTAATTTATAATAAATTAAATTTAAAAAGTATACTTATTTAATATAGAAATAAGATTAAGTGATTAATAATTTATTAGTATGTAAATTAATTATATATTTGGGATACTTTTTAGTAATTTATTTATTTATTAAAATAAGAAAAAAATAAAAGCAAAAAAAAGGAAACACTCAAAATATCTAATCATCAATTGTACTAAATAATATATCAAAACATTTAAAATAATAATTTATTTATTTATTTTTAAATGTAATTAATAAAATTACTAATAATTGTAAAACGTTACTAATTATTTTAGAATCATATTTAATTAAAATTTTTAAATCTACCATGACATATTTAAAGCATTGTTTTATCACAATAGATAGAATAATTAAGTATTAATTTATTTAAGTATATAATTTATTTTATATTTAAATAATTAATTATTTTTATAATTTTTTCATTCAATTATAAATTATCTTTTACTATGGAATATTTATATCAAATATCTCTTGGAAAAAGTATCCCAAATATAGCATCGATTTACACATTAATAAATTATTAATCACTTAATTTTATTTCTATATTAAATAAGTATACTTTTTAAATTTAATTTATTATAAATTAAATATACTCAAATTAAAGGTGTCTTGACACATTAGAAAAGAAAGAAAATAGTGATAAATAAAAAAAGAGAAAAAAAGAATGTATGGTTGAAATAATTTGAGTGTGTTTAATAAATACTAAATTAAAATTAAAAAGCATATTTATTTAGTATAACAATGAAAATATACAATTAATTATTTATTAGAGTGTGCAAACTAATTTTATATTTGGGGTGACTTTTAATAATTATTAATTTTCTTGAAGAATATTTAATGTAAATATTTTTAATAAAATAAAATTCATAATTGGTTGAAAAAATTATAAAAAATAACTTATCATTTAAATATAAAATAAATTATACACTAAAATTTATTAATGATTAATTATTCTATCTAATGTGATAATTAAAATGATTTTAGTATAATTACTAATTTTATTAATTTTTTGAAAAATAAATAAATTGTTTATTATTTTTTAAGTGTTTTGATATATTATTTACTACAATTAGTAATTAAATATTTTAAATATTTTTTATTTTACTTTTATTTTTATTTTTCTCATTTTAATGAATAAACAAATTATATATTTAATTTTTTTATTTTTCTTTCTTTTTCCCCTCTTTTTCCCCTTTTGTTTCCCTCTTTTCCGTTAACTTTAATGGTAATAGAAAAACAAAAAAAATTCATATTTTAATTTTAGAAGAATCAAAATAGATTTTTATATTTTAAAGTGACTAAATACGAGCAAAACATATATTAGGAGGACTGAAAATAGAATTAAGCCAAAAAAATAAAGCTTGTAAAATAATATCAAATTACACTCCATCATTAAGATTTGGGCTGGCTATACCAAAAACATTATGTCATCTTGATTAGGTAAATATCGATCGTACAAATTTTCAATGGGTGTATTACGGATTATTGTACAAGATAATTAAATTCATAGCTTCGTAAAGTAATTAACAGCTTGGATCTCGAGCTCAACGAAAATTGGGCAAAACTTCAATAATTACAATATATGCGTATATATATATATTGTTTCGATAGGTGTTTAAAAAAACGTTTCAATATGTACTTTTTCAACTTTTATTAAAATTATTTATATTTTTTGTAATATTTTTAGTTGTAAATTTTAACTTTCATATAAAAATAAGAAAATCTTTGAAATTTTTATGCAATTTAATGAAGTGGAGAAGAAAATCTTTGAAAATCTTTAAAACTTTTTTATTTGTTACACGCAACATTTGTATAAATTGACACGTTTTTTGGCAAACAATTTACACGATTTTGTATAAAAAATTTTAAATTTTACCACTTTCGTGCTATATTTTCATAAAAACTCCTTACAATTTGAAGTACATATCAACACATTATCCACATGTTTTTAGTCAAATAAAATTGTATATGTGTGTGTATATATATTTTTACATTATTTAAATATGATTTAATGGTTCACTTGGGTCATGCATTCCTATACTTTCACTAATATATAAAAGAAAGTCATCCTCGTGAAATTTTAAAAAATGAAATGGAAAGTAAGAAGATTACTTAAACATTTGAATTTAATTTATTATCAATGTAAGTTAATTTTAGATTAATTATTACCTATTTATGTGTTTTAAGTAAGTGAAAACTACTAAGATTTTCTTATTGATGATAAAAAATATTAAAATTTATTACATTTTAAGTAACATGTCTTTTTCTATTTATTGATAATATAAACACAAAAAGATTGTAAATAGGTATTATTTATTTGAATGAAAAATATTTTTTATAAAATATAGTTAGAAAATATTAATATGAGATAAAGCATTTTATTTGTTTAATATTAAAGAGAAAATCGTTTTACTCCATTATTATGATTCCCAATATCATCTTTTTTAATAAAGATATAAATAGTATGTCACTAATATATATATATATATATATGATATTTTGTTATGAAAGATATTCTGGACCAAACAAACAAGCCTTAATCAAATTTTAATTCAAAGTGTTAATGTCCATTTTATAAGATGACTAAACATAGTGTATTCAAGTTGTGGACCTTTAATTACCAAATAGTTAGTCAAAGATTTCATGCTGTCCATTGATACAAAGAAGACTAGAATTGCGCTCCACCAAACCGATGGTCGGTCTGTCCCTAATGAATCCTGGAATTATATATTTTGTCATTTCGGTGAAGTTTCTTCTCACTTTCATCAAGTTCGTTCTTCCTCCACTCACATTTTATTCATGCCAACTAAGCAATGTAATTATCATTTTTTCTTTGTAACGATTGGTGCGATAAAGTCACTAAACTTGCATATAAAATAAATTGAACTTAAATCAGGGTGATAACTACACTTGAATATAAAATAAATTGAAATTAAATCAGAATGTAAAAAAAAGTAAAAAAAAAATTAAAAAGTCATCGAGTGCCATTAATTAACTTAAAAACAATCGACAAATATTATAATTATTGATCAACGGGAAACATCAACGAAATGATTAGTAACCAAGCCGCAATGAAAAAAATTACAAATAATTTTATAAAAATTAATGAGCAATCAATCAATAATTTAAACTTCTTTTCTTATTTCTTCAATGGAATTAAGATTAAAATATAAATTTGATTCACTGTTTTAGGGAAAGTATTTTACACTAACTATATATGAAAAGCAAATATCAATAAAAATTAACAGTAATTAAAAAATTTTAATGTTAGTGAGGAAATTTTAATAATTTTTTGTTACAATAACAATATATAAATAAATAATAGTATAAAATTAACTTACATTGAGAGTGAAATAAATTCAAATCTCTAAAAACAACTATAAAAATTAATATGCATTTTATTTTATCTAGCATCACTTAATTATCTATGGTTAAGTATTAATCTTCAAATCTATACTCAACCAAGATGATTTAGTAGAAGCAAATCGAATTCCAAGATGATCAAGGCCTGACGGCTTGAAGTTTTATGTTTAATCCTTGGAGCTTTTTTATTGAAAGAAATTTATTTTTTACTGTTCTTATCCCAAATAAGGATTAATATTATATTTATAGTAATTATTTTGTGAGTGAGATGTGATTATATTAAAAAGGCCTCTTTATCAAAAGATGTTTATTGCTTACTATGCACGTTCAATATAGGATTAGTTATGCACCTAATTGTTGCTTTGTGAGTAGGATGTGATTATATTCAAAATTCTTATGGAATAACACGACTTTTGTCCAATGAAATAGAATAACTAAAATACTTAGCACATTTAACTAACTCAGAAAGAGAGAGAGATGAAGAGGATTATGTGAGACATCAAGCGACCCAGGGATGAAGAATGAGGATCCTGAGAAGTCAATGTGCGCGTCGACATTAGTCAACGACCACTTTGCTTTTAAAATTAATCCTCATCTTCACCAACGACACGCACTAAAGCCAATCTCCACCAACCAGCCAATATTCCCACTATAAATTTCACGGAGAGAAACCGCTGTTTATGCCACTCTTAAGCTCATAAATCCCTCTCCACTTCCCATTATCTTCAAAATTTCAGATCCAGACCCTAATGGCTCCTAATCCTTCCTTGAAATCTTCCTCACATCTTGTCAATGGCGAAGCAAAACTCGTTAGAAAGCAGCAAGAAGATGACGAAGGCTTCCTCTCCGCCATGCAGATGATCTCTTCCACCGTGCTTTCAATGTCGATGCAATCCGCCGTCGAACTCGGCGTTTTCGACGTTATGGCGAAGGCCGGCGAAGGTGCCAAGCTCTCCGCAAAAGACATTGCGGATAAGATATGTAGCAAGAATCCAGAAGCTTCTGTAATGCTGGATAGGGTTCTTAGGCTGTTAGCTAGTCATTCTGTGGTGGATTGCTCTTTGGTTGATGATGAAGGGTCGACGGATATAATCAGGCTCTACAGTCTTACTTCTATGTCCAGATGCTTTGTGACAGATGCGGATGGAGTTTCATTTGGACCTCTCATGGCCTTAATTCAAGACAAGGTCTTCTTGGAAAGCTGGTGAGTCTTTAGTATTCTGAAACATGGAGAGATTCTAGTATACTATAGTCCGTAAGTTAAAGGGGATGCATACTCTATTAAGAGTCTGTTTGTTTTTATTAAAAAAAAGCCCCTATAAAATATGAAAATAATAAAAAATAATTTATTTAATATTAAATATAAAAAATATTATAAAAATAACATATTCTATTTCATAAAATTATTTATCTCTATTATCATAATAATATATATTATAAATTTTTTTTATAATAATAAGAATAAGAATTTATTAATGTAAGCATATAAAATTTTAGATTATAAACATATAAGAAGGTAAAATTTTTAAAATAATATTAATTGTAATTGTAAGATTAAAGCGTCGATAGATATCATAATTTTTTTAATTAATATATATAAATAACATGTCATTATTTTACTTTACTTTATGCAAATCGATGAAATTTTCAATAAAAAATATCTTACAATAAAACAAACAAAGCCTGAAAATATACATGATCATTCAAAGGTATACAGTAGTCCATGTTTTGGAGAATTAACAAACGTTTTTCTTTTATTTTTGTGTGTCTCTGTTTTCCAATAAGATAAAAGCCTTCGTTTATCGGCGGTGTACGTCAGAAATTTTCTTTAAAATACATATGAAAACATATCCATAAATGTTCACAAAAATACACGAAATCAGGGAATTAAGTAAGAGTAGAAAAAAAGTTCAAAATGTGATTATGATATGATTAATTTGCATTTTGGACGTCGAGAGAGAGGGAGTAATTTTATGAGAAAAAAATTTCGAGGAAAATTCATGCGGGGTTTCACTACTTTTCTTTCTCTCTCGACATGCATAGACAAAATGCAGAAAAAATACGAGTAAACCATGCTCGTTTAGAATAAACCTTAAATATCTAATTTTATATAACAATGTCGCTCTCACATTTCTTATTTTGTAAACAATTCAAATGAAAAAAAAAAAGTCTTCTTTATTTCTTTCTATCTCTTTGTCCAAACATAATATTGAGAAACAGATATGTAATCTCTAATGGTTTCTTCTCAAAATTTTCTTATTGCTCTCAATAAATTTTTATCCATGTATAATTTGAAATTATAAGAAATAAATTCAAAGATAATTTTACATATATAAATTTAATTCTAAATATATTAAATCATTTTTTTAAATGTTCCAAGCGAATAGTTAAGGCACTTCGTTTAAAAAGAAAAAGAAAAAAGTGAAAGTTTTGATTGAAAATGCATAATTTTAAGTGACAAGGCGTTTTTCAATGTACACATGATTTGTTATGATTCAAATAGGTCCCAAATGAAGGGTGCGATTATGGAAGGAGGTACACCGTTCAACAGGGTACATGGCATGCATGCCTTTGAGTATCCTAGTTTGGACCAAAGGTTCAATGAGGTTTTCAACAAAGCTATGTTCCATTCTTCCGTTTTATTAATGAAGAAGATCCTCGAGTCCTACACAGGCTTTGAACACTTAAACAAACTCGTGGATGTTGGTGGTGGTCTTGGGATCAACCTTGGCTTGATCACTTCGAAGTATCCTCACATTCATGGCATCAATTTTGACTTGCCTCATGTCATACAACATGCCTCTATTTATAACGGTATGATGTTAATTGGTTAATCTTTAATTATAATATTGTAAGACACATCAGGTTTAATATATATACTCTTTTAATTTGTTATTAGTTGAGTTTTAAAAAGTTACCATCTCGGTCTTAAAGAATTATTAATAGATACATATTGAATGTATTCCAAATAAAATATTTTTAGCATTTTTCCATGTTTTAGTACCTTAATTTGAATTTGTGTTGCATGTCTAAAATGGCCCGGTCTTCTATTGTTGTAGGTGTGAAACATGTGGGAGGAGACATGTTTGAAAGTGTTCCCAGCGGAGATGCAATTTTTATGAAGGTGGGTATAGTGTTATTAGAGTCACATTTGTGAATTTAATTTTATGTTACACTCACTCATAAAATACAATCCTGATGTAAATCCATTAGTGCGTGCACTATATATGTTCCAAACTTATTCAAGAGTTCTCCACTCAAGTTTATTTCATATTTAATCCCCATGACTAACTCTAAAAAATATGAATATGATCGATTTACAATGATATTGTAAAAGACAATTAAGTTGACCCCGTAAATTGTGAGAAGATCAACACATTGGGAACTACTTATTTTGTGTGATTAATTTCTTCCGATTATGGGATTTGAAAGGGTATTTTTTCTCTTCAAAATAAATATATATTTTGACATTAACAATTATAAGAAGAATAATTCTTTTTTTCTCCTACCAAGGTGTTTGCACACTTTTTAGTGTAAGATTAATCCATGTTTACAATTCCAAAATATAGTGCAAGACCAATTCATGTTTGCAACTCCAAAAATTAAATTCAAAATTGATTGGGTCTGAAATATCTTGGAACTTAACAAGCAATTATTGGTTGGGGGTCCTTGCTCATTCTCTCTACTCACAAGTTGCGAGATTTACAATTTTATTTTCACTTTGTTACACTTATTTCCTATTCATTCTCTTAATAAATTGTGGAATCCACAATTCTATTCTCACTTTTTTATGCTTACTTCCTACTCATTCTTTCCTCACAAGTTATGGAATTCATAATTCTGTAAATTCTATTGTTTATTAAATAAAAGTGAATGGTTACTCCTCTAATATAAAGAGTGCAATAAGCATTTTCCTTTTCAGAATAATACATGACACTCTAGAGTTTAATCCTCCTTATCTTGTGTGATTGAAATGATCACATTAAATTAACATCATGGCTCTGCTAACAAAATTTTGTAGTGGATACTACACGATTGGAGTGATGAGCACTGCTTGAAGCTGTTGAAGAATTGCTTCAATGCTATTCCCGATGATGGAAAAGTAATTATAGTGGATGCAGTGCTTCCCATTATGCCTGAGACCACCACTGCTGTGAAGTTTGCATTGCAAGGTGATGTCCTTATGATGACACAAAACCCAGGAGGCAAAGAGCGAACTGAGCGAGAATTCATTGAATTGGCAATAACAGCTGGATTTACTCGCGTCAGATTTGTGAACGAAGTCTGTGGTTTCTGGGTGATGGAGTTCTTCAAATAGAGGAGAATAGCTAATATTGAAGCTAGCGTGGGAAGAAAAACTCCATTTTTAATATCTAATTGACTGGGCATCTAGGATTGAAATTCTCATTCTCATAAGTCTCGTTCTCTTGATGGGTTTAGGCCCTCTTGTATTATTGCCAAGAATATAGATTTTATACATGTAAGCTCGTTCTAATGATAGATACCAAAGTTGGATGCACATGCGCCACTCGTGTGAATGTGAGAATTGTACCTTTCTACAAAGTTAATAATATAATTATGCTATTCTCACATGCTGTCTTCTCCACTTTCCAATAAAATTAGACTAATAAAACTCTCTCACACGCAAATTTATATATAATAAATATTTAAGGATAATTCAAAGTCAGTTAGTGTCCATTTAAATAATTTATATAGTAAATTGAATCAATATTTTAAAAATTAGGGTGCACAACAAATCAAAAATAATATTAAAATATAAATTGATTGATCCAACCAACTGAATAAATGATTAAATCAAGTAGTATCATAAATAAAAGTACATAAACCTTATTAAAGAAACTAAATAATAGCTAGCTCAGATTGTAAAGATGAGTTTATAATTTATTAAAAAAAATCTAGGGAAAAAAAAAGGAAGTAAACTAGTGATATTTTTATTCAATTAGGTATTAGTTTTTCGTTATACACGTTTATTGCATCAACTCAACCCAATTAAAATGAAGTTAAAAGAGGAAAAGGAGGAAGACTTGGCCCATTTTTAATAGTCAGTCAGTTCTCATTAATTCAGATAAATTCAACTAATAAAATGATTTTTTAGTCATCTTAAGTCAAGTAGTTCAATAGTTAATGGTCACTGTCGAATCCCATCCGATTTTCAGAACATTGCATTGATCATATAAGTATTTTCACCTTTAGATTTCTTGAAAAAAAATAAAAAAAATTAAATCACATTAAAAAATGGATGTAGATTCAGATTGATTCGCTGATTGGTACATCTGTGAAACAAACTTTGTTAGTCTAAAAGCATAATGACCATAAAACCAACCTGGGTTGAGTTTGACTTCGTGAGTTTGATGAGTGAGAGCCACAAATTAGGTGATCTAATAAACAGAGTTCGAGAAACAGATGGTAATGGGATTTCTTAGGTTTTAGGTTCTAAAAGCCCTTACCTTACTGGACTTCGGCAGAATTTAAGGAATAGAAGTTGAGGGAATCAAATTGAAGAGTGTTAGCTTTCTGCTGATGGATGTCATGTCACCAGCATTTCCATTACATTCATATATATTTAATTATAACTATTTGTTAATTCATCATGTTTCTAATTTTCTCACAATCTTAACTTTGTTATCACAAAAAATGACAGGAAACAATCACTCCAAGTTCCGAGAATTAAGTAGGAAGAATAGACTAAACATTGATCTATCTTCCTTCCTTAATCATTCAAGTTGTATCAAACTAATCCCCCGGACAAATTTTAATATCAATTCCGTCCCGTACTCATTGAAAATTTACCAATCAAATCCCTATGTCAACTTGTGGTCGCGATGGCTAATGGGAACATTTATTTAATGTTTCCCTTTTCCAATGTCCCAATGACAGATTAACCAAATAAACAAAGGACTAAACTGAAAAATTCTATCAAAGGTGGGACAAAACCGACACTAGAATTGTCTAAAAACCCAAGATATTTAGTCAAACAAGTACAATGCGAAAGTAACATAAGGTAGTTGAACTTAATACTATAAATTGGTTTTCTTACCCTTGGATACAGGATGTTGAATTGAGGTTTTATTAGAGTGAATTAAAACATATAAAGCGGGTTACATTTTATTTTCAGGAGAGATTACATTACAGGAAATTAATATAGTATGGTCAGAAGCTTATGGCGACAAAATGAGGCGCCGTTACATCTTCAACTCAATGCTGCAAGATCGAACTCTTCATGTGTACAATGTCTCAGCAGCAGTTCCTCACTGATCTCTTCTAGCTGCTTCCAATTATCTCTTTGTATGTATCTTTTATTTTCTGTACGAAAGCGTCCCTGTAATTCAGTTTTACAAGTTGAATGACACATTAATATAAGTACAAATGGAAAATCTTAGGAAAAGTTTTAGTCATGAAGCTAATAATGCAGTGACAATTTTTTTGGGGGGTTTTGCTCTACTATAAGCCTTTTTGGAAATTGGGTGATTTTAAGAAAAAAAAAAGTTGCAACTTTTTTACAAAATCTTGTAGCATGATCAGTCACACGTGAAACACAAATATTTTCATGTTTTATGAAAAAATTGAAAAATTTTATGAAAATATTTCAAAATTTTATAAAACACTTGCACGAAGTCGCGAAGCAATTCCCTGCTTTTGTAGGGGCCAAAAAAAGGGTCAAGATGAGTTGGAGTAATACCTGTCTGGCTTGAAAATTAGGTTCTTGTATGCAAACCACTGCAAGAACAAACACAACAATTAGTCCCTCATTTATATGAGTATTGATTATTAGATCTTTTAAATTTTATAATTAATATTATTAACCCTTTATTTTTATTTTTGAGGGGAAAAAAAAAGTAGAAAAACTACTTCCAAGAAAATGAAATAAACAGAAAAAGAATATTGATTAAGGTTTATTACTTATCAGCATAAACTATTGCAGCTGAAACCACAAATAATAAATAAATAAATTAAAAAAAAAATTCAACTTACTCCACTGTAGCCAATGCCCACAACTTCAAGAACCCCAGGAATCAAAGGAAGCCTATCAATTGCCTGTGATAAGTGATAATCATTACTTAGCAGCAACTTTCAATTAGATATATTATCATAAAGAAGAGTTGTTAACTAAATAAAAAAAGTTGTAGTTGATAATAATTACTGGGAAATGCTTAAAGAAAGATTTAGCCTTTTAAAGAACTTACTGAGATCATCCCAGCAGAGCCCCACAATGCAACCACACCAGCAACAGCAAGTGAACTCACTGCATATTTGTCTTCAACTTTGTCCCACTAAGACAAACAACATGGCAAAATAATCCAAGTGAACAAAACTTGCACAACTGTCTCACCAACTAAAGACATAAAACTTACAATAGGAAGAAAAAAATAAATAAAAATAAAACCTTCATGAACTAACTCGTACACAATGAATCACCTCACAACATAGAGAAGAATTCTTATATCATCGCACATTCCAACATGTGTAAATGCATCTAAATGCTATTAATTATTTAGTTCACATGTCAATTTGTGATTAATTCCATGTTTTAAGATAGATCCCCACTGCCAACGATGTTAAAAGAGGTTAAATGATGTGTAAATACAACTGAAACCGATCCCATCCCCCAAACTTTTCGGTAGCAAAGAAACTCATATACAGGAGTTATGCGGGACCCACCACCATCTCTCAACTGGTAAGCCAAGCTAATAGAATAAGAGTTCTACATTCAATTTGAAGACTCAAAAAAAGGGAATTTTGCATCCTTACAGCTTCTTGAATTGCTTTAACAAACTCTGGCGGCTCCACTGGAACAACTTCAGCTGTTGCCACCGTCGCCATCGGTGGCGCTGTTGCTGCCGGTGCCTCTCCTGTGGTGGCCATGGCCATAACATTCCGAGCAATCTTGCGACCTGAAAGCAACAATCCACAAATTACCTTGTCCCACATACCATAAATCACTACAAGCAAAATGTGTGAAACCCTGTTTTTCAACACAGAAAGCTTCTATGTAACGTAGTACACTTACAATAAGCTGCGGCCTTCCATGGGCGGCTCTGCGGCGGCACCGGCTGCGGAGGAAGAGTTGGGAGGCTCACACATTGTGGTGAAGCAGCTGCTGAATTCCTTGGAGCCTTTACATCAACAAGGGTGGATGAAGATGATATAGAAATGGTGGAAGATGAAGTTGAGGCCATTCCTGATGACCTTGTTCCGGTTTATTCACTCTTGAAAGAATGTAGAAACAAAGTTAATGATATTGTTCTTCTGTTTGTAAAATTTGATTGGATTATAGTTTCAACAATGTTTTGATAATTTTTTATTTTTTTATAAAATAAAAAATGTGGAGATGGTCTTGCCACAGGATGAAGGTCGCGACCACTCATTTCTTTCGATCTGGATAGTGTGCTGACGTGGCAGCAGGATAGGGCTTTTATGGTACTTCATTGGATAGGAGGTTAAAGGTTTGGCTTTTTGAAAACCCTTCAAATTAGGAGTAGGAATTTGTTTTTGTCAGAGGGATAAACCTGCATGTATCCCAGTTTGGTTGGAGGAAATTTGATAAAATTATTAATTTTATTTTTTAAATTGAAAAGTACGGATAAAATAATTTTAAAATTTTATAAAATTATAATTTTATTTTTAATAATAATTTATATATATAATTTTATTTTTTGTACAAATTCTTATAAATAATTTTATTTTTAAATAATATAATTGAGATATAAAATTTTATATATGAATTATTATTTATATATAAAATTATAATAATTTTATATAATTTAAATATTATTTTATCATTATTTTATAACTTTACAAACAAAATTGATAATTTTACCGAGAAAATTTCTACTTCAATTGCTCTACTAAAGGTCTAAGTGCTAGGAAATTTTTTCCTTTACCTCTGATACTGTGTTGTTGAACACATAAAAATATAGTTATGTGATATGATACAAAAAATTTTTTATTTTTTTGTAATAAAATTTGATGATACTTGTCAATACTTATTGGTTTGAGTGATAAAGAATTCGGTACTTCTTAAATAATATTTTGAATTCAAATTTACGAATGAAAAAAATGAATATTGGAAGAATTTACTCTATATTAATGTAACTCAACTTAATTCTGAATTAATTGGTGACTTAATGATACCTATCAAGGGAAATTCAAATACAAAAAAATCTTGATAAAAAATTATTTTTATCTTTTTCTATGATAAAACAATGATAAAAAAAAATTAAAAGAGAAAGATTCAAATCTTAATGCCTATTATATTTTTTTTCAAGTCCAAAAGTTATATTCTTAATTTTAGTACCCATTTAACCAAGATGTTAATGATGTATGGAATTAAAAATTTTCCTTTTTTAAATTTTAAATGCAAACAACTTATTGTAATTACTTCATATCCAAATTTTTATAAGTAAACAAATCTTATTTCCAATATGTTTTTGTTACTTTAAGGAGAAAGAAGACTGATGTAAAAGGGTGTAACTTATAAAAGAAAACTTAAGGGGTAAGTGATTAAAGAAAGCAAGACTTACCTTATGGTAGGGGTGGGCATCATTTTAGGATTCGATCAAAATCGATCAAATTTATCTGAATTTTGTTAGTTAAAATCAGATTTATTATATTAGCGGTTTGTTGCAGATGAAAAAATTGAGAGATATTTAAGTTTCAGCTGAATTCAATTTTGTATATTACAAATCAAAATCGATCGATATCATTTGAAAGGATTATGGGTTGTAAACCCACCAATGAAAGCTTAAGCCCAATTGCTAATAACCCATTATATTTCATCAAGCTATATTGAAAGTTCCTACAAAAAATCTATAGTGTTTTAGAATGTTCCCCAAGATCAGGTTGTAGAGAGTTTCTTTCTTTCTCTATTTCTCAATTGCATTGCAAATTCAAGACTTCAAGAGATGGAGATGGGTTTCATTGTAATAAAGTTTGCGCACATCATTTCTCTCTTACTATCACTCTTTCTCTCTCTCACACACACACACACACTCTCTCTCTCTTCCTCTTTTGGCATCTAAAATGATGTCAAACCAGTTTAGGTTCTACGAGAAACTTAGTTTGAACCTCTTTATTCACACACTATGTCACAAAATTGATCTAAACCACACATAGAAGGTATAGCATATTTTCTTCTTCCTTTTGATTTCTCTATCAACCTTTTTTTCACAGTTTAAACACCTCACAGATCTTTTTTTGTTTCATTTATTTCCTAATCTTTTCTTTTGCAAATCTATAGTGTCACTCCAATGCATACAAGCTTTAAGATAAAGATATATATTTCTTTTGATTTTGATTTTGTTCTTCAAAATTCTAATTCCTTGTTTTTAACAACATCATCTTCTTAGTTTTGTCTATTCATGTTTCATGATTTTCCTAATTTTTTAATTAAATATTACTTTAACCTTTGCAAATAATGATGAATGATTACTTGAAAAAAATCACTTAATCTGCTTAAACTGAATAAAACGGTTAAAAATAATTGATCTATTATTTTGGTCGATGTTGATTTTAACTTTTTGATTAACAATTTGCATTGGTTGGTTAAGATTAGCCTTCTTAACCAATCTTAACCTATTGGTGAGCAATCCTAACTTATGGATTTAACCTAATTAGTTAGGCATGCTTTTGAGAAATTGAAAAAAAAAAAAAGAAAGAAAGAAATAAAGAAAGAAAAAATAGGAAAAAGAAGGAAAATAAAACTGTTACTAATAAAGATTCAAATTGTAGGAATGGAACATTTATTACTACCGCAATGTTGGAAATATAATGAGTGTTGCAATAACATCGAAGTACAATTTTTTGTTTCTTAGATCATAAGTGCTGTGAGTTACTATTGTAACACTGTAACATTGTTCAATTGTAAATGCAACAATTGCATTTTTCCCGTAAAGGTTGAAAGCTATAATATTTTATTTATAAATAAAATTGTTAATATAATACGATATTATGTTGAATAAAAGAATTAATATTAAATAATATAAGTTTTGTATACATTTTTATTATTTTATTGCAGAAAAATCAAATTTTTATACCTATAATTTCCGCAACACATTTTATTTTTTTATAATACTTACCATCACAAAAAATGTATCATAATCATAACAATAATTACAACTACAACGATAATTTATAACCTATGATGACTAAATAATATAAACACAAAATATCTAAGACATGGGAAAATTCTTTTAATGGGAAGAAGCTTTCGTACAATTTTTATATTTGTATATTTCCCTAACCATTGTGAATGAATGAATAATTACAACCAACCAATTTAAATTTTGAGGTTGTATGCATAGGAAAAACGAATGGATATTTTGTTGATGGCTGAAAGATCATGGTCCTAAGATTTAGTTGTTGCTCATTCTTTTAGTTTAGCCCAAAAGTTGCAGGTTGGTCACTTAGTAGGCCCAATTCAGTCACATTTGTGAGACTGAGAAAGGATGAAACAGAAGGCCCCTATGCCACATCATTTGGAATTGGTTGTCTTTAATGGGAGAAATTGCACATATTTTTTCCACCAAGGTTTGTCCATATTACATAGAGATCTCCCACTTTAACTGAATGATATTCGACACCCCCAGTTTTGGTTTTTTGGATTTCCACGCTTTCTTTGAAAGTAAATTTAAAGAAAAGTAATGTTATGGAAAGCTTAACTTTTTAAGAAGTTAAATATTTTATTATTAATTTTTTTCTAAATTGCAAAGTAAATGAATTAAATTTAAAAGTATAAATCTTAATGCATTAATGCAATTTAGTAATAAAAATATTCAATTTCTTAAAAGGCTAAATTTTCTATAATATTATCTTTTGAAAAATGAAAAAAATCCAAAAACTTATTTATGAGTGATGCATGAGAAAAAAAAAAACTTATTTTAGTATGATGCTCTTGTTTTGATTGTTATTATGAAAGATAATTTTTTTAGAAAAAAAATTCATAGATAAACAAAGGAAAGTAATATCACCTATATATCTTAAAAAAAAATAATAATAATAACACATTTATCATGCATTGGATTCTGAAATATGATCGGTTTATATCATCCTGATGGTGACTCAAAAACCCATCAAAATATATTCTTTTCGCCGCATGTTTTTCTTTAGAAAACGGTGGGGGAAAACAAGTTTGGTCCCATTTTTAAATAAATGTGATAAGATTACTTGAAATCTGTGATGGAGGATTTACGAACAACAAAATCTGACTTTAAAAATATGACTGTGCTTTAATTTTCTTAAATCGACTTGTCTGGGCTTTAAATTTTACCAAAGATTTCAGTCAAATGTCACATGCCTAATTCACATGCACATACAACAAAGGATATGCACTATCTAAAACTCATGATTCATACTATTACTTGAAATGCAAATAAAGGAAAGAGCAATTATGCGCAATGAACATAAGTCTCTATCCAATCTTATGTGAAAAATTAGACATAAAACATACAAAGATATTTATACATTTATAGATGTTGTTTTTATAAAATTCAGTCATATCATAAAATTCAATAATTGATTCAAAAATTTTGATTTGTGAAAGCAAAATATATATATATATATATATATATATATTTAAGTTTAAATTACTTTAAAATAATTAAATATTTAACCAAAAATATAATATTATTTTAATTTTTTTTATAAATTTAAGTATGTGTAATAAATAAAATTTCACCTCTTTTAACCTCTGCTTTCAATAAAATCTTCCTCTTTTAATCAATTAAACAAATTTATGATAGTAGTGTTATATAAATTTATGAGAGCAATAATTATAATTAATATATATATGTGTGTGCAATTTTTTTTATGAGCAATTTTCCCCACAATATATAATATATAGATCCGCCTCCGAAGAAAGCCATATCTTTTCACATACTAAATCGACATCATACAAACTATTGCATTTTATTATATCATCATATATCATTTATATATGATGGAAGGGAATATCAAAAGTGTATGGACCATAACTATACGGTGGCATGTTATATGGTTTTCAACCATACTGCAATATGTTGTATTGCCCTTGATCATATTGCAGCATATTTGTATAGCCCAAACACTACGCCGTAGCATTTGAAGCTCTACCACATGCACCTAATTATCCCATCCCTCATATCATAGGCATTTACATCACATGCAAAAAAATACCATAACGTATACATATTTTAACATAATTCTTCTTCACAAACTTGTATTTTCATGCATAGCTTACATAACTCAATCATACATTTCATTTTAGCCTTTTGGCAATCAAAAGTATTTAGAGTATATTGGAAAATAATACTGTATCTATAAATTTGATTAAAAGAATGAGAAAAGCCAGAAGTAAAACCCCTACTCACTGTTAGAGAAGAGTGTTCTCTTCAAATACTCCACTAGCAAGTTTCCCACCCAGACTAGAACTTTGCCTAAGATCTTCAAGAAACCTCTCTCTCTCTCTCAAAAAGAGGCTAGACGTGAGTAAAATTCCGAGGTAAAATAATTCTTTTAAGTAAGAAACTTTACTTCAAGCCTACACTCTTGTAGAGCACAAACTATACTTCTATTTCTCTAAATTTCTCTCTTTGTAGAGACCTTAAATGTAAAATAGAATTGCGAATGAAGCTTAAGAGGCTACTCCTTATTTAGTGGTTCAGGCTCCACCAATTAAATGGCTAACTGTGTGTTTAGTGATGATTTATTTTACAGAAATTCTAAAGGTATAATATATATTATTACAAAATTACAATTTTACGCCAATTAAAAGCAAAATCAAAGTCTATATTAATACAGTGGTATTTTTGAAATTGTTGAAACTAATAAAATGATAATTAGTATATATAATCAACATCTATTTTGATGTTATAACATTTTTTAAATTCTTAAAAAACTTAAAAACAATGGTTTTATACTTAAACAATGTTAAAGTGTATGACATTTGAAAGTTGTTGAAAAAATAAGAAAACTTAAGATAACAATTTTAGAATTAATTGATGTCTATTTGAATGTTATAATCTTTTTTAAATTATTAAAAACTTAATATGTCAATTTTTTTTACTTAACTGATGTCAAAATACATGACATTTAAAGATTATTAGAAAAATAAGAAAATTGAATATATTGATTTTAAAATTAAATGACATTTGTTTGAGAGTGGTGGCTTTTTTGAAATTATTTGAAAGCTTAAAATGATGGATTTTTACTTAATCAATATCAAAATATATGATATTGAAAAGTTATTAGAAAAATGACAAAATTAAAGATGTCAGTTTTAGAATTAATTAATGCATAAAAATATTGCAAAAGTTTGCTAAAATCCTTAAACATGGTGACATTTTTGTGTTACAAATAAAGCAATCTTATTTTTTTTAATCATTATCACTTTCACTCTTCCCCTTGTTTATCTCCAAGCCCAATTTTCATTTCCATCTAGCGACCTTTGTAGAACCCTAGATATATCTTTATCTCCCACCACACACTAATATGCTATCGATATTTATTCAACTAATATTGAGCACGAAGCAAATACCTTATTTCAAGCTATTGGTTCAAAACATAAAAAATATTTTTCTTGCTTCTATTTTTCATATGTTTGTCTCTTCAATTTCTTCAAATTTTTTTGCATAGTTTTTTTAAAAAAATTATTTATATTTCCTTTGTATAAATTTTAATATTGTATTTAATTTTTAGATATTCATTGTATATTTGATGAAATATTATAGTAGAGTTTAAAATTAGCCGAATAATAATGAGAGATGAAAAAAAGTTAAAAAAAGTCGATGAAAATGTATGTTTTTCATGATTCTAGGAGAGCAAAATACCTTTGATTTTTTTGTAGATGGATATATCTAAAATAGTTACATAAAATTTACCTTAAATAGGTAATTGAACATGAAGTTATAACATTTTAAAATTTTTAACTCAAATACACATTTTTTGTAAAATATTGAGTTTATTTAATTTTGATCGTAAATATTTTACCAAAAAAATAAAAAATTGACATTTAAAAAGACATTAAACAAATATTTTATGTTAATTTTTTTCAAAAAATGGATGTGAATTATAAAAAAAAGTCTAATGCAAATTGTAATAAAATAAAATAAAATATTTTTAAAAAAAGATGTTAAATTTTAGTTTAAAATCAATATGATAACCAATTTTCATCTTTATTATATAACCAATATTATTAAAAAATATACAATAATATTTGATTAGATGTCAATTAAAAATTAATATATAAATTATTGAATATTCAATATCAATCAGTTATTTTGTAATAGTCATACAATCTCCTGTAAAAGATCATGACTTCATTATTTTAAATCTGACTTTGACGATCCACCTACCATTGAAAAGATGCTCAAGACTCTTTTTTAATAGAACTGTTTTTATGCGCAAAATCAAAACATAAAATGTATTTTCCTTGCTTCTATTTTTCATATGTTTGTCTCTTCAATTTCTTCAAATTTTTTTGCATAGTTTTTTTTTAAAAATTATTTATATTTCCTTTGTATAAATTTTAATATTGTATTTAATTTTTAGATATCCATTATATATTTGATAAAATATTATAGTAGAATTTAAAATTAGCCGAATAATAATGAGAGATGAAAAAAGTTAAAAAAAGTCGATGAAAATGTATGTTTTTCATGATTCTAGGATAGCAAAATACCTTTGATTTTTTGTAGATAGATATATCTAAAATAGTTACATAAAATTTACCTTAAATAGGTAATTGAACATGAAGTTATAATATTTTAAAATTTTTAACTCAAATACACATTTTTTGTAAAATATTGAGTTTATTCAATTTTGATCGTAAATATTTTAGCGAAAAAATAAAAAATTGACATTTAAAAAGATATTAAACAAATATTTTATGTTAATTTTTTTTGAAAAATGGATGTGAATTATAAAAAAAAAGTCTAATGCAAATTGTAAAAAAATAAAATAAAATATTTTTAAAAAAAGATGTTAAATTTTAGTTTAAAATCAATATGATAACCAATTTTCATCTTTATTATATAACCGATATTATTAAAAAATATACAATAATATTTGATTAGATGTCAATTAAAAATTAATATATAAATTATTGAATATTCAATATCAATCAATTATTTTGTAATAGTCATACAATCTCCTGTAAAAGATCATGACTTCATTATTTTAAATCTGACTTTGACGATCCACCTACCATTGAAAAGATGCTCAAGACTCTTTTTTAATAGAACTGTTTTTATGCGCAAAATCAAAACTCAAATGAGTTTTGAGTTAAATACAAAAAACTGTTTAAAGGTCAGTATAGAAGGGCCCAAAAGAATATCCTTATGCCCTATTCTTTACTATGTCAATTAGATTCCCATAACCACCCCTATGGTGTATTACAATGTGGTGCCACGATGGTGGAAGAAACTTCCCATTTAAAATAAAAGATATTATTTTTTATTAAAATTTTCACATTTAATATTAAATAAATAAAATATTTTTATTCAACATTTTATCTTTGGCTGTGATGTTCTTTCATAAAAATGGACACTATTGTTAATATCACGTCATCTAATTTTGATGTTCACTTTTGAATGTAAGAGACTAATCATTTTATTACATTTATGAAAAGCATGATGAAGTACTTCTTATTCACAAAATGGTCATTATTAATCTGTTCTATCTGCATGAAATTAATGGATAACTATTGTTTCAATTCCATCCTTTGATACATTATTTTAGGAATAAGGAAGGACCACAACTATTTGAGTGAAAGAAATGAATGTTAGTGGCAAATAATTCCAAGGGCTTATAAGACTGAATCATTTATATTTTTCCTCTCTAATGCAAGAATTCAGATAAAAATAATGCTACTCCTAAATCCATTCTCTCTTCACTCTATTTTTATATACTATAAAGCATATAATCTTGTGAATTCTATTATCTATTAAAAAGAAATGTATATTTTATTAAAAAGAAAAAAGAAAGAGAGGGAGTGGATGAAAGAATTTCCTTCAGATAAATAGATAAATTCTTTCATATATTAAATTCATTCATACATTAAATATTTAATAACTCACATTAGATTTTATATTTTTAAAATTAAAATTTTTAATTTAATAATTTATTATTTATCCATAAAATTAATTTATTCATATATTAAATTTTATTCAATAGAATTTTCCGGATAAATACGCAGAAGGCTCCCCAGAACAATTTAGGTGTCTTGCTTCACGTCACCCCAAATCAACCCATTTTCGTGTATGTCTTATGGGGGGCCTCCCTTGATTGAAATTTGATGAATACATATTTCCACTTTTGGAAAGATGAAACAGAATTCAAGATAGCATCTTACTCTAGCTTGCCCTGCTCACACCCTCTAGCAACCCCAGACGGGAGTACTCTTGCAACGAGCTTATGGCCCAATGTTTCATCACCCATCATATCATATATTCCTTTAAGTTTGCCCCAAACATACAATCAAACAAAGAATAATTATTTGAATTTTTATTTTCACACTTATAGTTCACATTATAACTTTATTTTAATTAAAGCTTATATTTATGTTTATGCATTAGTGGGCATAGTTACATTTACATTATCAACATAAAAATATCTGCTTGTTTACTGCATTTTAAAAATAAGTTTATATTTTATTTTTAAAAATAAAAATTCTAATTTAGTAATTATTTTTATAATTTTTTAAAAATCATAATTCTAAATGTATAATTTTAAAATAAAAAGATAAAAATAACATGCAGGTATTTTTAACTTATTTTTTATTTTTGATAGAAATTTTATAATTAAATAAATTCTCTTTTTCATTTACTCGAGTCATTAACTCAATTTTTTATTTTCTTTAATGTGAAAATAATTTTTGAAATAATTTTTTAAAAAATAAAAATATATTGAAATATATCCTAAAACACTATTATGTGTTTCTTTCTTTTTTATGATTATATTATTTTAGTGAAATTGCAACAAATATAAAATACGTAATAACATTTCATTTTCTATTAAGGTATGTATAATTATACTACCAATGCATGGAGTAAAAATTATAATTATTTTTAATGGGGTAGCATCGATCAAGATAAAGCTGTTTTCTTCAAAAAAAATTAAAATTAAAATCTCACAACTTCTTTTACAAGAAATTGCAATCGCAGATGATTTTATCCCTAAAGAAGATAAGGAAAAATGACATCTAATCTAATTCTATTATTTATTTAATGTAACGACCCATGACCTATGAGAATGTAGCCTTATCTTATGCATGCAAGGTCACGTCACTACTGAATGAGTAAGGTCACGAAAAAGAACCAATCCTACGATTTTAGGTCCCAAATGACAATGGCAAAATTGTCAATCGGCATGTAGTCAGTTGTCACCGGCCAAGTGAACATCACCCAAATCATTACGCGGATCAACCTTTTTGTAACTATGTGGTAACGGCAAATTACACCCACCGTATCTATCCAAAAGTTAATATAATTACTTAATTAAATTTATACTCCTTTTGTTTTTAAAAGAACATATATTAACATTTTATCTTATAAACACTTGCATCCCTTTATTTTTATTTTAAATACATACTCAATTCCCTTAGTTCTAAAGAAGATTAAAAGTGAGTATATATTTTTAAAAATAAAAATATGTGAATATAATTAAATTGAACCTTAAGGAAGATAAATGTAACTTTCCCTTATAAAAGTTATTCTTTTTTAAGTGTAATTTTCCTTTATAAAAATTATTCTGTATACTCTAACTATTGTCCACCCAAAGTTGTCATGCCTCAAAATTTACAACATGAAAACAAATTTTGGTGAATGCACTTAAGAAAATAAATTGACTATTATAATTTTTGGTGAGAAAATGAGGGGAATGAACAATTATAAACTTTTTTTTATATAAAAGAAGAAGTGCAATATGAGGACTTCCTAGAAGGTTGTTACGCCTATGTTATGTCTAACTCTTAAGCATGTAAAGGTCACCTATAAATAACTTTCCACTAGCCTCACTTTTTGACAATATAAATTCTAACTCAATAGAATTTTCTTTATTTTGTAATATTTAGCATTTAACACTATTTTCAAGATAAATGAATAGTCTCCTTAGTTTTTAGACACTTCTAGAGAGTCATATACCCTAAAATATAAAACATGTGATTCAAAAGATAAAATACTATAGACTATACTGAAAATAAATAAAATTGACATAACATTCCCATAAACATGAATGCATTCAAACTTTACTCCAACTATTAAATTCTTTATCATGGTGTCTTTGATCTCTATAAGAATAGCAAGGTCTACTAGTCTAACCCTAATAATTTTGTAAATAAAAAGAATAAGTTATAAAAACTTAGTAAATGTATATCTATTAAAAATTTATAAAAGTAATTAAGAATGCATGAATAATTAAAAAGAGTAAACATAACTTAGTTAAAGAAACAAATTCACCTTTTAATCTCCCTAGCCCATAACATTAAAGCCACTTACTATGTATTTTGATCTTTATTTATCTCAATTGCTAACTTTATTTGGCCCCAAAGTCATCAAAACTCTATAGAAACTTCACAAACCATTACAATGAATTTTAAACATTCATAAAGAAACCCTTCACAAGCATATAAGCACAAGAATTTTCCAATAAGATTATCTCACACCATTCACATCATATTTTTAGGAATAATAATCAATATTTTCATAGGCACACACATGTATGCCTATGCATTCACTCATTCCATGAGAATGCAACACATCAAAGCAATAAATAAAAATAAAAAATAAACCTTTTTATGACTATCAATTAGACTTATACCTTTCATAAAATTATCCTTATCCCTTTGAGATTTGCCTTATACTCTTCACAAATTATTATTGAATCTAATGTTCATATATCATGTAATCCCTTTATCGACAAATATATGCCCTATAAATCTTAAGGATTGCAAACATATATTACATATCATATCATCACCTCATCATCAGATACATGCCTTGTAAGTCCCAAGGACTACAAACATGTATCACATCTTCTATTATGACCTCATCATCAACTACATACCTTGTAAATCCCAAGGATTATAGATATGCATCATATATTATATCATCACCTCATCATTAGATACATGCTCTATAAGTCTCAAGGACCTCAGCTTTATCATTAAATACATACTCTATAAGTCTTGAGGGCCACAGACGTGCATCACATATCATATCATCACCTTATTATCAAATACACACCCTATAAGTCCTAAAAACTATAAACATGAATCACATATTATATCATTAATCAATATCATAATAATTTATTTTCAAACATAATAACAATATTTTACAATGGAACCATGATAACTCTATTGCATGGCCTCTGATATTAACTTAACACCATTCACTCACTTTATATATATACCTTGAAATTTTATATTTTAGAACTAATCAACAACATTTTCATGCCTTCGTTGCATGGTTATAAATATTTAGTAACAATAATTATTCTTAGCATATAAGCACCAGAGTCTACATCAAAATATAATTAGTCGCATCCCCTTGTCCTAAATGCATGGCCTTAAGGACTTTTCAACAATGAGAAAGTAATTTCATATTCCTAAGCAATTATATGTGTATGGATATAGACATATATAAAGTTATATGTTCGCATATATAATTATGTATACATTCACATTCATTGGAATATATGAAATTAAAGATATGAAACTTTAGTAAGGTATATACTCATCTCTAAATGTCATTTTCTTCTTAAGATTTCAAAGTATCCAAATTTATCATCTTTACTATCTACTCATCAGTCTACAAGGACAACCTATAAATAAGCTCAAACTAATTACTTCTTTTCCTATAATTTTTTATCCAAATGTCTTATATTCCATTTATAAAACTAAAATAAAAGTTTATTTTATTTTATTAAAATTACTTTCAAGAATTTGAAATTTATACTTGCATTAAGATTCTTGAATTGTGCTTCAAAACACATAAAATATTAAAATTTTACACTTTAGACTAACTCATCTCCTAAAAAGGCTACCATAAGTCAGTGGTGATTAAGATATGCCAAATTTCTAGCTAAAGGATAAGTTAAATGGCTCTATTTAGATTAGTTTTCCGATCATGTTTCACGACTCTTTGTTGTTAATGGTTGCTAGCTAAATAGTGGCTACTCGGAAGGTGGCTAGCAATGACCTATTGGCCAGATAATGACAATTCATGAAAGAGAAAAAGGGATATAAATAAGGAGCGAGTGAACAAGAGAGGGAGAGGGGAGGAGAGGGAGAAAAAGAAGGATTCAAGAAAATAAAGCCATGGACAATAATCCAGCATAATGGGTGTACTAAAATCAAAAGTTTAAACAATCTGAGCCATTCATTTGAATCAAGATCAAAAAGATAAACTTAAGTATGGTGGGCATACAATAACTTTGATAAAAAAAAATTAATACTAACCACTTATTTATAAGAGGTCATATCCCCATTAAATCATAGCCATCCATTTTTCATATAAATCCTTTTTCTTATCAAATCACAATCACTTATTCCTAATTTCATTATTTTTATTTTTTCTCTTTTCAAAAATTTTCTTAATAATTCAACAAATTTATGAGCCTAGTCCCAAAATTTCATTGATTTTGAATAAAATCATTTACCAAAGCATGTGTAAATACTTTTATAAATTCTCACATTTGTAGAACTTTAAATATTCTTAATTTTGTAAAAAAGACATCATAAGAATTATTGAAGACAACTTTGGATGACACATTAATTAAGTAAAGAAAATTATCACTTGATAAAATTAAATATCTAAGTTTTATTCATGTGTAAAATGAATAGTAAATAAATAATTGGATACTCAAAATAATTATTTTATTTTTGAAAATTACCAAAATATGGTAATTTAAATCATAAAATTGATTTAAATCAAGTATTTTGGGACTTTTAGATTTAAAGAAATTACTAAAATAGATTGAGCATTACAACTCGTTACAATTTAAAATATTTGTGTGGAATAATTAATTATAACAAGTGGGTAAATGAGTTTTATTTCTTATAAGAATTGACTTATAAATGAATAAGTAAGAATGATTTAAGGATAAATATGATTAAGAATGAATATATAAGTGTAAGGGAGACTTAGGAAAGTAATTCCCTAATTTTCCTTTAAGGTTTAGCCTTTTATTTCCTTTAAACTTCAACCACTACTTATCCATCCTTTAATATAATATAATTCTCTCAATTCCTTCTCATTTACAGCATTATCACAATCTTCTTCCTCAACATTTCAACTTTCAATTGATCTTAACAAGGTAGCAAACTCTATTCCTTATTCCTTGAAGGATTTCCTTATAACTTCCTCTTTTCGAATTTTTGGTGCATTAAAGAATTAGTTTTGATGATGATTTTAGTACCTTAAACCTTAAATCTTTTAATTTGAATGTTTAAAAGTAAATTATCCTATAATCACTTTACCAACAATCTCTCCTACAATTAATGAGTAAACGTCCTACTTAATATTATGTGATCTTAGTAAAGATTAAGTTAGATTTTGTTTATATTTGTTCGATTTGATGTAAAATGTTATGGAATATTATTTGATGCAAATCTCTTGTTGGACCTAGTATACATGATGATGCTTCTATGACCTATAGTGCACAAATGGTTTAATGTAGCACAAAGAATAAGTTTTGAAAAGAATTTGGTGTGAGTTAATAGTGAAATTTTTTGCAAAAAATGTATATGTGAATCAATTCATTGAGCTTATAATAAAAAATTGTAGGCCTAGATCAATTCACCTCTTATAAAACCAAACTTGACAAAACTAAATCAATTGGTGAATCAATCTAGCAAAAGTTAAAGAGTAACCTAGTAACCTACCTTAAATGAATTAATTCACAAATCAATTCATATTTTTTAGAATCAAAATTGAGCAACCAAACTTGATATCCCAATCAATTCTAGACTTGTAGAATAGCACTAGATAACTTGAATTAATTCCATAATTAATTTAGGCCTTATAAAAAATTACTAGAAGTGTTAAATCAATTCATAAAGCATAAACTTCATTTTTATATTGTGATAAATTAAACTTAGTTGTTTATAATCTAGATATGTGATATGTCCATGAGAAATGATATGGTTGAATTGTGCTCCTACTCCAAACCCATGGTTAATGATTTAATATGATTTTTATTAGAATTTAGTTATAATTCTTATGGCTTGAATTAAGCAATATGTTAGGGATGAATTAGCGATGCTTACGGTTATTTGCTGGATTTGAAAAATTACTTATGATGGACAAAGGTAACTTGGAGGAATAATGATGAACTTACAAGGAATAAGGTTGGATGCACATTACAAGGGATTTATATGCTTTCTTTTATTGTAATGTATTGAATAATAGTAACATGTATTGAATTAAAATGTTGTGCATTGAAATTTCTCGTATTTTCTATACAAAAAATTATGTACATTACTAATGTTTCTAATTTGTTGATTGTGTAAAATGTAAGATAGGTTTAAAGAGGAATGATCCAATTAGTAAGGTTTAGTTTATTACAAATTGCTTTATATTTTTAAGAATGTTCACTAAGCTTTAGACTTACTCTTGTTCTCTTTTTTTTTTTTTTTACAAATTTGTAGGTTAAAAAAACCACCACTATAACAAAGATAGACTTTTTGAAGCTATCACTAATTATCAAGGGCAAAAAATAGATATTTTAATTGTAATTAGATTTGAATTCTTGAACCATTCCTTAAAGGGTCTTGGTCTATAAAGGTTCTATATCAAGTTAGTCAATGTGAATATTAAGTATTCCTTGATAAGAGAGCTAATTAGACTAACTTACACGTGAATAAGCAATAAGGATTATAAGTAAGTCTAATTTTTCTTTTATATTAAAACCAATCAAGTAAAATGAAATATTTTGCAATATCACTGTTAGTATATTAATATTGTTTTAAACCTTATCTACATTATTTGAGTAACATCTTAACATGTAAAGGCTTGTGAAGATTAACAAACTAAGATTCATGCTAGTCACAACCTAAGGTGGGTTGTAACAGAAGTTCTTTATCCCAATACCATTCTAGAGCAGTTGCAAATTTTAAATTTAATTTTTAATTTATTATTTATCAAACTCTAAATCATTAATTTTATCTTTAAGAGCTATGATATCATATTATATTCTTTAAAGTGGAATTTTACACTTCAAAATAGTCTCATTCCATGCTATTAATGAGTTTTTTTTTTTTTGCCATTATAATTCAGACAGAACAAACAAGAATAGACAAAGAAAAAAAACACAGAACAAGATTGAAAGAGGAACAAGACAAAGCAAAAAACCACAAAAGAGCAAAAACTAATGCCTATAAATAGAGCAAAAGCAGAGGACTAAGGAGGAAAATTATCCTAATCCTTAGATAAGATTGATATTAAAGGGAAAAAGGGATTTTGAACCCAATCCAAAGGACACTTCCCCTTAAGAAAATTTGTGGCTAGCTAATGGCCAGCTTTATTAGCTCTCCTTGATGTGTAATTAAAGGAGATAGAAGTTGTTCTGGGGAGCTAATTACGGATGTCATCAAGAACTTGCTGAACATCCTAAGATGGAGGAACTGCTATAAATGAAAAAGAATTAACAATTTGCAGAGCATCTGATTTTACAATAATAGGCCTATTATGAAGGGTAAAAGCCATTTGGACACCTAAAAGGATTTCTCTAGCTTCTGTAGTTGCTGAAAAGAATGATAAGGCTATAATGACTAAGCCAAATTGAACTAAACTAGAAGAATTCCTAACAATGGCTGCCATGGCAGATTTCCCAGAATTCGAAAGATAGGCAACATCAACATTAGCCTTCAGATAACTAATAGGAGAGGGATGCTAAAGAGAGGAATGTGATGATTGATTGAATGAAACAATGTATTCGGGCCGATAAGAATTCACCCATTCCTTATAGGCTTTTGCAACATTCAAAGAGATATGCTTTGCATTAATCTCCTTATTCTAAAATATAAATTTATTTCTAACCTTCCATATAAACTAAGTAGTGAAGACCATGAGAGACATATTATTTTTTTTAATGATTCCAGCCTGACTCGTTCCAGAAAAGACTTAACCAGTTGCCCATGGAATACTGGCCTTGATTTAGTCTTAGGCTAAAGGGGAGACTGAACCACACTCTTGCTGTCCAAGAACATAAAAAAAAAGATAATTTACATCCTCCAATGCTTGAGAACAGATTTAACAGATAGGATTATGTAAGCTAATTCTTTTATGAATATTTACGGCTGTGGGAAAGGCATTAGTTAACATTCTTTAAGAGAAATGTCTTATTTTAGGCAAAACTTTAAATCTCCATATTGAGGCCCAAAGAGAGGGGGACAGAGGAAAAGAATTAACTAAGCTAGACCTAGAAGAGGATGAAGAGTTGTTTAGTAACATGAAGTAACCTAACTTGACGGTATAGCTGCCATTTGAGGTACCATGCCAAATAAAAGTATCCCCTTGATCACTAATTGGAATATATAATTTTTCTATAGCCTATTTTTCCAAAGGTGATAGCCATTATTCAATAAGGTCAAGGTTCCATTTTTTATGAATGGGATTAATGAGTTCAAACACTTAATTCATTGAGTGATCAAAGGAAGGAGATGGGGTGAGAAGTGAAAAGCCATGGAGGTTCAGAATCTATTTCTCTTGCCAGATATTAACAGAATGACCATTTCCAATATGCCAGAAAAAGCCTTGTTTGATCACCTGAACTCCTTCCAAAAGGCTTAAGCACCCCCACGATGGTTTGCTTCCTTTTCCTATCGATAAAATGGAAAAGTTTGGAAAATATCTTGCTTTAAGGATTTGAGGGCACAGAGCATCAGGATTGTGGATAATTCTCCACACTTGCTTGGCCAGCAAAGCTAGATTGAAAAACTCCAAGTTCTTGAAACCCAAACTACTATTTTTCTTATTTCTAGTCATGGTATGCCAGGATTTCTAGTGACTCTTCTTCTCTTGATTAGCTTATCCCTACTAGAATTGAACTATTTATGACTTAATCTATTTGCATATTGATTTAAGAAATTTGAAGCATGTTATTGGGTATGTGGGAATAGCTAATGTCACTGACTTAATGAGCACCTCCTTTCCTGCCTGTGACAATAGTTTTTGTTTCCACCCTTGTAGTTTTAAAGCAATCCTATCTTTAACAAAGGCTAAAGCTTGTTGTTTAGACCAGCCCCAAACTCAAGGAATTCCTAAGTAGGAACCTGGGTTTTGAACTTCTTGGATTTTAAGAATGGAGGTGATTTTTTTATTAATTCTGAATCAGCATTGGCACTTATAAAAACAAATGACTTCATGAAGTTGATGCATTGACCTGAAGCATGGTTGTAACGTTCAAGGGTTTTGATTAAATGTGATAGAGATTGGGATGAGGCTTTAAGAAAGAATAATAAGTCATATGCAAATAGAAAATGGGAGATAGAGGGGCTAGTTCTTAAAATTCGAATGCCTCAGATGTTTCCTTCCTCCTCTAATTTTTGAAGGAACTTAGAAAGCACCTCAGTGATAAGTATAAAAAGGTAAGGAGACATTGGATCACCTTTAGCGAAGGCCTCTTGAAGGATTGAAAGAAGTTTTAGATTCTCTTTCTAATATGATATTATATCTTACCTTTTGAACATATTCCATTATCCTCTGAACCAAATCGGAGTAGAACCCCAATTTTAACACAACCTTTTCCAAGAACTTCCATTCTACCCGATCATAGGCTTTGTTCATATCTACCTTTACAGCTATATCAACCTTCTTTCCCCTCTTCTTATGCTTGATATAATGAAAATATTCATATGCAATCATAAGATTATCTTGAATCTGTCCACTAAGGATAAATGCCCTTTGGAAGGGAAAAATGCATGAAGAAAGGGATGTTTTCATTTTGTTAGCCATAATCTTAGTAATGATCTTAAGATAGAAGTTACACACATTGATAGGTCTGAAGTGACTGACCTCTTCCGGGATTTCAACCTTTGGGATAAGAATAACATTAGTGTTGTTGAAGGAGGGGTGAAGAATGCCTTGAGTAAAAAAAATCTTGAACTACTGTGCAAACTGTGTCACCCACTATATTCCAGTATTTCTGATAGAAAATGCCTAAAAAACCACCAAGCCCTAATGTTTTGAGAGCTCCCAAGTTGAAAACTGCATTCTTAATCTCTGATATGAAGATTAGAGCCATTAGAGCTTGATTTACTTCAGGAGAAATTACCCTGAGTAGAATATTCAGGATATCTTCATCCCAGTCAGCATTATCAATTTTGAACATATTTTTGAAAAAGAAGGCAATATGCTTCGCAATAGATTTATCATCTTCTAACCAAGATCCATCTTCCTTTTTTAATTTAAGAATTTTGTTCCTTCGACAACGTTGGATAGTAGTACTGTGAAAAAATCAAGTGTTTTTGTCTTCTTCCCACAGCCATTTAATTCTTGATCTTTGCAGCCAATACATTTCCTCTTGTAACCACAAATTATCTAACTGGGATATGAGGGCAAGCTTTATATTGATGACATTTTGGGTTTGAGGTAACTGATTGAGCTCTTGAAGCTGGGAGAGGATGCCTTCTGTTGTTTTACTTAAGTTAGAGAGATGGTTTTTACTCCACTTTTTTAAAGAATCTCTGCAGGCTTTTAAGTTTTATAGGAGAGAAACATGAGGATAAGAACTATTGTCTTGCTAACTATTTTAGATTATTTGATTGCAAGCTTCATCGATAGTCCATTTTAATTCAAACCAAAAAGGTTTAGACCTTTTCCTTTCATTAGGAGTTGTATTCAGCATAATGGAAGCATGATCAAAACCAACTTGAAGGATAACAAATACTTGGGAGTTTGGAAATAGGAGTCTCCAGTCAACATTGCATACAACTCGATTTAATCTTTGCCTTATATTAGCAAGACCAATTATGTTATTAGACTAAGTGAAAAATTCTCTTTCGGCTTCCAAATCAACCATGTGACAACTATCTAACAAATCTTGGAAATTTTTAATTTTGAATCCTCCCTTCGGAGCACCTCCAACCTTCTCTTTTGAAGTCAAAATTTTATTGAAATCCCCTAGCTAAACCCAAGGGTTACTATAAATATGACTTTAATTTTTTAGGAAATCCCATAATTTCTATCTAAATCGATAAATCGATAGAGCCCACATAAAAGTTATTCTAAAGAAGTACCCCGAAGGACAAAAAGAAATCTCAGTATCAATGAAATGGTTGCTTGAAGAAGTAACAACTAAATTTACTTTATCATTCCACCATAATGCTAATCCTCCTCTTAATCCAATAGGATTAACATAAAATTCATACTTAAAATTGAGCTTGTTTCGGAGCTTTCCTAATTTATTCGAAGACTGTTTCGTTTCCATTAGAAAAAGCACCAAGGGCCTATACTTGTGGATGAGCCTTTTGAGAACTCTAATTGTCAAGGCAGAGCCCACACCTTGACAGTTCCAAGCTAATAGGCTCATGGCTCTCATATGATTGTTGAAGGCCAGCCACCAGCACCTTTAATATTAGATAATGAGATGGAGATAGAATTAGCTGCCATAATTGGTACCTCACGAAGAGCAGAATGTAATATAGGAACTGATAACTTCCTTGGTTTCGAATGTTTATTCCTTGATGAAGACTTCCCCTTACTGAACGATTAATTTTCCTCATTTAATTGGCTCACTTTACTTCTCTTGCTAGATTGAGGGAGAAGAAGGTTATTAGCTTTTCTTTTAATCTGGAGACAGGTTAGGTTAGCTAAGATTTCTAGTTCTTAAGTTGGTAAAATGATTGTTAAAGGATTAACCTTTCTGACAGGGAGCCCTCTGGAGATACTTCTTCAAGAAATTCCACTACATACCGGCACAACTTAGGCAAAGAAATTCGTTATCTGCATTTTGTAATGGAAGATGGGCTGAGGTTTACATGGAAATGTTCACTGTGGGATTCAGGAGCATCACTTAGGCCGGTTACATTGGTGGTTTATGTTACTAGGCTCGGGACATCTGTTATAACCATTGGGTTGTCCAGACCAATATTTTCCTTTTCTATAGCCAAAAGGTCAAGTGAAGCAGGCCCCCAAGCCTGGATCACATTTTTTACTTCCCAAAGAAACCATACTAAGGCTTAAATTGTCATTCTTTCAGCTTGGATCTGGGCCATATGACCGTTGGTTAGGAAGGGGTATCTTCAATCCTATGCTAGAAATTGGCTTCTTTGTAAATGGGCCTGAAAGGTTGGGTTCTAGCATAAATTTACTTATGTTTTGACTTTGCATCATGTGCACCAGGGAATAATCCAAAATAGTGCCTTGGAGGATCGATACCTGTTGGCTGCTCAGCAATGCGATTTGCTTATCACTAACTGTACCAGACTTGTCTTTCTTTGACAAAAGTTGCTGAGGGTGGTATGTCGTTGGAGAATGTGGCATCCTAGAAAGATCAGCGTGGGAATAGGAGATAGGCCGCCTTTGTCTAATTAAACTCTCATGCTCCGGAGAATCACGCACCACCGTCTTCATCAATAACTATGACCTTGAAGATTACTTCCCTATATCCTCCACTCTTCCTTGCATAATCCCTGGTATAACAGGGCTAACCCATGACGCCTCCACGAACCCCACATTTGCTATGCCAGAGCGATTTCCCTCCTCCTTTGGATGAAGAAGTTCTTCCTCTTACGGCAGATTCACCTCAAACAAATTTGTTCTCTAAAACAGTCCTTGTAGGTTGAATCCTCACAACCAAGCATTTCAATAGAGCTACGGCTTTGAATATGTTAAGAAAGGGTTGGGGTAATCCTCAAGAGTTAATTATCGGAGAACTTGGTACGCACACCTTTGTTTTCAACTTTCATAATCCAGAGTTACCCAAGAAGATCCTTCAGGATGCTCCATGGCATGTCATGGGAGCATTGGTGTGTCTTCAACCTTGGCGCCCCCAAATGGCAATCAAAGAACTAGACTTCTCTAAATGTCCACTCTGGATCCAAGTCCACGAACTTCCCTTGGAGTTTATCACCCAGAAAAATGTCTTTCTCATCGAAGCTTACATTGGTCAAGTTCTAGAAATAGAAGATCCCATGAATCATAACAATCGTAGTTAGGGTTTTTTGCGCATCAGAATAGTAGTAGATATCTCTAAACAACAGATCCTAGGTGACTATTAATGAGTATTTCGTTGCTATTTATTATGTTCAAAGTTTGATTATTTCAACAAAGTTATTAGGCCTTAATCAAGCAACTTAAAAAAATAAATGATGTTATTCAAAAAATAAAATTTAGTAATTACTTTATATTTAAAATATATATTTTTATTCTTAATTAATAAAAAAATTTCATGCTTCAAAAACTATAAAATATATTTTTTTATGCACATAAATTTTATACAATTAATGTACAAGTAATAAAATTATTAATTTATTTATTTATTAAATAAAAGTAATGATAAATATTATGATTGAAGTATAGGGAAATTTATCTGATCTTCGGAAACATCTAAAACCATTGGCAGTTGTCTGCCGATAGACATCAAAGCATGTGGCAGCCACTGATATGCTCATTGGTCGTAAATTAAACATCATGTGGCATTCGATTACAAAAGAATGAAGCTGATTAACTTGTAATCCGCGCGATACAAATTTATAAAAAATAGGATGAGGTTAAAAGATGAGGCATAAATATAGTTATTAGTTAAAAAAGTAGAGGTATAATTAAATAGGGGGCGTAGAAATATGGAGATTATGAAAAGAGGTATAATAAGCACCGTTATTATAAGAATAATAATATTAGAAAAAATTAATATGGAGAGTAAAATTTCTTTAAAAAATATATAAATTTTGTATAAATTAAAATTATAAATAAAAATAATGTTTGAAAGGAATAAAATATGTTTTACTAGAGCTATGACTTAAATTTCTTTTTTGATTTCTGATAATCCTAATTAAGATTAATGATTATAAATTATAACAATATAATAAATATTTAAAAATATTTATAAATTGTTTTACTTTTACATAAATCGTAAATAAATGTTTTCATGCATTTGCAAATTAATGATTATAGGTTGCAAAAATACTAAATTTTAAAACATATATTATTATATCTGATTTTTATGCAATTTGTAAATTTATTATTGTAATAGGTTAAATTCAAGTCTAAGAATAAATTACAATAATATATTATTAGGATTAATGGGAATTGTAAATTAATGATAATAATGTAATAAAATTAATGATTATAAACTGTAATAATTTATTATTAAATTTGGAAATACATATCTAATCATATATTGATTTTACATAAATTACATCAATAACTTTAATATGATCAACTCAATGATTGTAAATTGGAGTAACATATTTTAAGTGTAAAAATATTTTTGGTCATATTTTACTTTCATACGAATTATATATTAATAATTATAATATGAACAAATAAATAATTATAAATTGTAATAATCTAATATTAAGTTTAAAAATATATCAAATCATATGTAATCTTTATATTATATATTAGTTATAATATTTCTTACCTTCTTTATCATAAGCATTGTTCTCATAATTTGTTATATGTTAATTTATTATTTTTAATAAAAAATTAATTTATTATTTCTTCTCACTTAAAAGATAAATTATAAAATAAAAAAATAATTTTCTTACATTTATTACTCACTAATAATAAGTAATAAATATAAAGTTACTAATTGCTCTTTTCATTTATTCTTCTAATTTACATCTCTATCTATCATTTGAATTTACAACTATCTATTTATTTTATTTCATAAAAATCTTTTCAGATTATATTTATATTTTACTTCTTTTTTCTCTTCACCTTTAGTTACTTCAAAGTTATTATTTTATTTAAGATAAGAGTTTTCATTCTTATTTTTAATATTTGTAAGTTGAATTCACAACTATCTATTTATTTTATTATCATAAAAATCTTTTCAAATTATATTTATATTTTACTTCTTTTCTCTCTTTACCTTTAGTTACTTAAAAATTATCATTTTATTTAGGATGAGAGTTCTCGTCCTTATCTTCAATATCTGCAAGTTTACAACTATTTAATTATTTTATTATCATATATTACTTAAATTCACAACTATCTATATATTTTATTCTCATAAAAATATTTTAAATTTATATTTATATTTTGCTTCTTTTTTCTCTTCACCTTTAATTACTTTAAAGTTATCATTTTATTTAGGATAAGAGTTTTCATCCTTATCTTTAATATTTGCAAATTCATAATTATTTAATTATTTTATTCTCATAAAAAGTTCTCAAAATTATATTTAATTTTTGTTTCTTTTCTTTTTCTATCTAAAGTTATTTCAAAGCCATGGTCTTTTATAAGATAAGAGTTTCATCTTCAATATCTATAAATATTCTTTCTTATTACTTTTTACCTTTGCAGTTGTTAGATCCAAAATTTTTATCATGTAAATTTCTTTTTATGGTATCTAATTAATATGATATTTGAATTTAAAATCAATTACCTACTTAAATATTAGGTAAAATTAGTGAAAAATGATATTTTTAGAGCTATTAGTTATATATTAATTAAATTTTTTATTTAATCCTCTTTATAAATAATTAATATACAATTATAATATTATATTATTAAAATAAATATTTATTCATGCAATGCATGAATGATTACCTAATTTTTATATAAACTGCTAAGCAATAATTAATTATATTTAAAAAATTAATGATTATAAATATTTTAAAAAATTTAAAATTATTTTAATCATAATTTTAAAATATTAATAATTATAAATTGTAATTAATAATTTACATATTAGATCAGATATAATTTTTATATAAATTTCAAAGCAATAATCATATTTTGAGAAGTTAATGATTATAATTAATATCAAAATTTTTAAGAATAGTTATGATTATGATTATGATTTTAACATTTTTTTATTATAAATTATAAATAATAATTTTTAGAAAGTGAATGCAACAAAAAGGAAGGAACAAAAAAAAAAGAAAATAAGAAATTGATATTGATAGTGAACAATATGGAAGTAACACTTGCAATAAAAAAAATGAAATAACATAATTAATATACTATATAAAAGATTGAAGATGTGTTCTTGACGTTGGCTACAAATAGCCTCACTATTAGCTCTAAAGCTTTACAAAATTAGTAAAAAAAGATGTAAAATATTCTTTTTAATTTGGATGATTATATTTTATATTATTTTATTTTAAAAATTTGTAAATTAAATTCTTAAATTATAAAAAATATAATTAATATTTATCATTTACTTAATTAATTATTTCACTAAATTATATAATTTTTGTTAACTTTTTAAAAAATAATCACAATATTTTTATATGTTATTTAATAACATCATTTTTACACGCATTTTTATAACTCATTTTTAATAATTTGATTAAAATTTTATGTATCTAATTTAATTTCTAATAATTATTTTACATAAAAAATATGCACCAAAAATAATATAATAAATTAATATATAATAATATAATGACTCTTACTTAAAAATATTAAAAAATTATAAATTTAATAAAATAATTAATTAATGTTAATTGTAGATTTTATATAACTAAAGATTCTAATTTTGTAAATTTTTTAAATTTGCATGATATAATACAATTATTCCCAACGAGATATTTTATATTTTTCCACAACAACAAATTTTCTTTGATAATATTAAACAACAATATTAGAAGATCTAGTTTATTATGCCCTGGTGGAAGTGGGAGCAAATTTATCCTTTTCGTGAGTTTTACAAACAAAATTGCGAGCTTATATTAAAAAAGTTATGAATTTTATGTAAATAGTTACATATAAACATATAGCTTTTTATATGATACATGGGATGGTACTATTTACATAAAACTAATAATTTTTCATAATTTTATTCATAAATCTCGTCATTCAGGATAGATATGTCCTAACTTCAAGCAAGGCACAATAGTCTTGCCCATATCGGAAAATAAGATGCAAAAACAATGGAAAAAAAGGATTAGATGTAAGGTTTTTGTACTCCTGATAAAAGGTGTGTTAGCACCATAAAGCTAAGTATTTTTTTTTAATACGGTATAAGAAAAAGAATAAAAATAAAAGATAAATATAATGCCTATCAATAACAATATATGTCTTTTTTTTAAAATAAAAGGTTAGAAATAAAATAAGTTATTTCACTCTAACACCAAAGTATGCCACTAACCTCTTTGAGAGTTTACGGTGGTACTTACAAATCATCTAAATTCTTAAGATCACTAACAACAAAAATCAAACATAATTTTTAAGTGGAAAAAAATAACAAACTTTACCAATTAAGTTGACCTAATAGGTTAACAATATATGTTTTTAAGTTAAATTGCTATATCCTCTACAAATTATTGATAGATATATGGTATGATTTACGAATATAATTGATCACATATATCCTCATGCTATCTTATTATTCATTATATATATTGTAATTATAAAATTTTATATTCAAATTGAATGATTACATACATAGTTCTAGTATTTCATATTATTATATAATTAAATTTGTATGCATATATATATATATTATTATATATTATAGAACATGGATATAGGCGCATTAAGTAGCATAATCCTCTTATCTCTATTCATATCCAATAAAATTTCCACAAAAATTATCCTTCCTATATATGTATCTATTTTTCAAGTTCAATACTCATACTTGAATAGGTTAAAAGTAAAGGCATACTAATTTGATATGGATGAAATTGTGATCTCTAAACTAAAATTTGAAATCTTCACCTAAGAAATAATAACTATATAGTTCAAATTAAACAATATGAAATATACTGTAAGCATCTATGATAAAAAAAATGTTTTAATTAAGTTTATACCACTAAAGGACATTACATTTGCACCAAAATTAATAACTTTCTAAATGCTATAATTTTAGAAGTTAGTTAAGTTCAAAACTAATATATTAACATTTTTCTTATTAGATTTTTGCAATACCTTTAAACATTCATTAATTTTAAAATTGATATTTTAAATTTTTTTATTTTCTAGTAACCTTTAAATGTCATATATTTTGACATTAGTTAAGTAAAAATTTGATGTATTAAGTTTTTTTTAACAATTTTTAAAATGTCACGCTTTCAAATAGATGTCGGTTATATTTATGACACATTATTTTAATTTTTAAATAATTTTAAAAATATCACCATATCAAAATAGACATTTATATTAACTTTGACTAATATTTATTGATTAAAATTTATTTATAATTCTATAATAGTGAGGGTTTTCATTATAATTAATTAGTGTTTGAATTAATTTTCAACTGTCGGTACGAATTAATCATAATTTTGAAGAGAATCATTTTTTTTTTCTAATGATGTCTCTGTTAAAATTAAATACCTAGTCATAAGTGAGAAGCGCTGAAATGGAATTTTCATTACTAAAGAAAATAAAGTAAGAACGTAAGAAGTATAAGCAAAGATATTAATCTTGGCTTGGAAGAGTTAAAAGAAGAAGAAAGAAAGAAAGATGCCCTGTAGCCAATGCATGATTGAATGACGAATTGGGACAGACATTCTTCACATTGTGTAGATACAAAAGGAAAGGAAATAAATAAATAAATAAATGAAAAGATAAGGAGCTAGCTATCTACAAAGCCTAAAAGCTAAAAGGATGTTTAAAAACAACTTAATCTAGCAATCTCAAGGACAAAAAATGAGTAGGAATTAGGAGGCTAGGGTGTAGTTCTGTGGTGTCTTCACATTCTCGCACATGGATTTGGCTTCTTAGTTTGTATTTCTTGCTCTCTTATTGTTCCCTCTCAGTTTCTGAATTTGTGAAAAAGACAGACATATATGGCGTTGTGCTTTTATACATAATCAAGCAGGTATGTCTTTTTTTAAAAAAAGTTTTGGGAAAAACTTGCAATTTTTGTAAAAATTATTTTTTCTTCTCCGAAAAATTAAATGTATTTGATTTTGTCAATTTCTTGTGTAGTTAGCAAAGCCTTAATATAAATAAGTACAATTAATTCAAATGCACAATTTATGAATAATATTTTATAAAAAATTAAATGAGTATAATTTCGCTTTTTGATCCTATCACTTTGTTGTTATCATGAAGAATAAAAATAATAATTAGTATATTATTTATAAAGATAGTAAATATTATATTCTTTAAATTTTAAAACTAGCATTAATTTCTCATTTTTACTTTTATTATAATTATTTATCTTTTTATTCACTTATACTATTAAAATAAATGAAAAATATTAAAATAGATTGTTAAATCTTACTTCAACAATTAGGGATGACAATTTGACACACATTCAATAGGGACCCTCAAATTTTTACCCATTTGGGTACGTAAACAAGATTTTGAAAATGGATATAAATATGTATAAGGAAGTTTCTGTGAGAATTTTATTGGGTGTAGTGTATGTGTGAAAATTATATCATCCAATCCTTCTTATACCCCTATTATATAAGATAGAATAATATATATTTATATATAATTTTGATTATATCATAAAAATAAAAACTTAAACTATGTATATAATTAGTTAGTTTAAATATAAAAAATTTTTAAAGATAAATTTTAATTAAAGAATTCATTTTTTTCTTTTTTATTGTATTAGCATTTTTAGAATTTTCAAATAATTATCATTATACTAAAAAATAATGAGATATAAATAAACATAGTAAATATAATAAATGAGTTCAAATATGATCTATTATTAATATAAAATATTTTATATTATCATTCAATAAGAAGAAGATATATTTTTAAAAAAATAATAATAATTAAGAATTTTAATAATAGTAAAAAAATTTAACAATTTTTCATTAATATGATAACATATAGGGATGACAGTGTAAAAATAATTTATATTAATAGTGGATTAAATTTAAATTCTAATAAAATATAGATAAATTATAATTAGATAAAAATAACTTAATATATTTAATTTTTATTTAAAAATATAATAAAATATAAATAAATATGTATTATTTAAATAAAAAATATTTACGAAGAAAAGGTATTGAAAACTTTACCATATGAGTATGAAGATCGAGAAAGGTAAAATATTTTGGAAGGGGATCACTACATCTCAAGGGTGATTATCAGGTCTGATTTCCCAAGTCCCCTTCAAAATCTATGAAGAATGCTATCCAAGAGAACTTGCTTTCTGGTAGAGAAAACCTCATCAGAACACAAATTTATGAAAAACACAAATGAATAATTTTCTGCTTGTTTGTGCAGGTAATGGTAGAAGAGAGGTCGAATGAGATCTGCATCAATGGAAATTCTCGATTTTGGGCCCTGGAGAGCTTGAATATGATCTTTCAGGGCTATGTTCCTCCGCTAGTTCTGTTCAACGAAGGCAGAGCAATGCCTTTTCGGATGAGATCAGCAACTATTCTCCGATTTGTCCGTTATGTTGCAATCAGCGAAACAATCCACCAATTTCCCACATTTTCCGATGGTCACGAGCGAGGAAAGGAGATGTTCTTGGCCTGAAATCCACATTTCTCCAATTAAAAAAGGGGAATTCTAAGGTACTCATGTGGTACTAAACTCATGCTGATGTGACAGTATGAAAAGTCATTGGATGAGAATACCATATTCTCATCCGATGACTCTCCATACTGCCACATCAGCATGAGTTAGTATTCTCATCCAATGGTTCTCCATACTGCCACATCAGCATGAGTTTGATACCATATGAATACCTTAGCATGCATCAAAAAATAAATATAATCAAGTTCTATCTGAATCACTAATGTTTTCATTGGTGGTTTTTGACGGGAACAAGTTTAATTGCAGGAAATCATGTTTTCTGATACTCCTAGGTGATTGTTAACCATCACATATCACCAAAATTTCAAAATTTTACTCAAAACTTTGTTTGAATCAAGATCCCGAGATTGAACTCAATATATAAAAAAAGAAGAAAATTAAAATTTTTTAAAAAATATTATATTATCACTTGAATTAAAATTTCTTTATATATATCATTCTATTTTTGTGTATATTATGCATCGTTGTGATCTTACTTCATCCTCAACTCTCTCAGAGAATATTTCATGTGAAATATTTTCTTGAGGAAAAAGAAATTATATAGAAAGAACAATAATTCTGATAATTTCAAAAACAAGAGAAATAATTGATAGTTGGTCCTTGGTTATTAAACACCATTGGTTTTGAGTTTTTTTTTCAAAAAATAAATATAATTTTAATTATATGTATACGAAAATTATTTTAGTAGCGCGCATAATTTTTTTTTTGTTTATTAGTTTAAACAGACTTACTTACACTGAATTTGACAAATTAACAAAGAAAATTTTACCTTTCTATGATTGTGTATATATAGATAACTCAAAGAAAGTTCGATAAAATGAAAGAGATGGGACTATGGGCATCTACCATATATCTATAAGGAGGGCCATTGTAATATATTATTAGTATAGTAGTGTATTATTATATTATTAAATAGATTTAATTATTAATATATTATTTTATAATATAATAAATTTAATTTTAAAAAATTAATATATAATTAAATTAATAATATATTCAATCATCACTATATCAATAACAGTACATAATCTCTACCTTACAAGAATATTTGAGGATTAGGAAAGAATGACAAGGAACACGTGGCAATTATGCATTATAGTACATGCCAACATGGATAGTTCTTCCATACCCAGACTAAAAGTTTGGGTATTGATACCCTTACCAACAAAGTAACGAATAAATAATACTATTTATATATGAAAGAGATTTTTAGGTAATTTACCTATTTATAAATCTTATAATTTTATGTTTAAATTTATTCTAATTTTATTTTTACCTTAAATTTTTTTTATGAATTTATGAGTTTATAAAAATAAGTTGGGCCTAAATATTTCTTCCTATATAGATTTAAATATTTAATCCAAATTTTATTTTACATATATATAAAAATTTTCAAAAAAATTAAGATTTTAAAATAAATTTAAAAAGGAAAATGAAAACTAAAAGGTTTCGTTATAATTTCAAATTTTTTCAACGACAAACAAACTTGAAAAATAAAAAATATTAAGATTAATAATACTATTTTTTTAATACCATACACCTCCATGTATAAAATTTAGAAGTTCATATTTTTCATCAAAATAAAAAAATTCATACATTTACTTTAATTATTTTCTATTTTCATTTTCATTGAGAATAGAAAATTTACAAAAAAAAATTAACATTTAAAATTAAAAATACATTCATAGATAAAAAAATTTATTATAAATTTTTTTAATATATTATATACATGGTCTATCATTTATAATTTTGGCTCAATATAAATAATTTATATGCAAATCACATGTATTGATTATTGAATATGTTTTATGACCCAAAAAAAGTAAAAAAAAATACATGACTTAAGTTTTCTTTTAAATTTATTATTTATTTCTCTTAATAAAATGTTGACTTATTGACAAACCTATAAATAAATGATACCTATTTATACATGAAAGAGGTTCTCAGATAATTCATCTATTTATAAACATTATAATTTAAGGTTTAAATTTATTCTAATTTTATTTCTACTCCAAATTTTTTTATAAACTTGTGAGTTTATAAAAAAAAGTTGAGCCAATTTTTTTTTCTTATATAGATTTAAAGATTTAGGTCAAACTTTATTTTACATATATATGAAATTTTTTAAAAAATATATATTTTTAAAATAAATTAAAAATTTATTTATATAAATTAAAATTTTCTTTTAAATACAATACATGGATAAATATAGTATTGACATTTTCTTATTGAAATTTTTAACATTTAAAGTACATTCAATATATTATTAACAAAATTAACTCATTTATATAGTAAGATATTTTTTTATTTTATGGTAAACTTATATGACTTTAATTAACTCATTTATATATGTGTTTTCATCCTCCTCCTCCTCCTTCTACATCTTCGTCATCCAAACTTTGGTTTTATTCTTACCTTTAATATATGTTGTGTAATATTTGTTCTTGTATGTAACTTTTTCCTTATGTCAATTTGTATAAAAATTTTAATTGTTATGTGTTCTAAGGATGATTAGTTTTCATTACTTGACATTTCTTCTTCTTCTTCAATATTATTTAATTGAATTTTAGGTACATTATGTTTCTCTTTCAATTTAAGATCATCTTCATCAACATTTTTATAATCTTTTTAAAGTTAAACAATGAATTTATTTCAAATAAAATTTAAAAGAAAATTAAAATTTTAGTAAAGATTAAAGTTAAAATTATATTTTTGTTATAAGAATATAAAAATATAATTTATATAAATCATGAAGGATTTCAATTTAAATGACATATAACCATTTTTGTTAAAAAAACTAATAAAATTAATTCATTGAGAAATATTGCATATTTTTAAACAATTAAAAAGTAAATTTATTCCGAATAAGATTTAAAAACAATTAAAATAAGACATTCTTTTCTTTTTTGCCAACTTTGAAAATTTGTCTATTTAATTTTGAATTAAAATGACTATATTCAATTACATTTGAGTGGTTTGTCATTGGTTCTATAATAAAAAGTATCCTTTATCACCATTTTTTTAATTGCATTTTATAAAAAAAATTTAACATTTAAAATCATAAATACATTTATGGATAAAAAAATTTATTATAAATTTTTAATGTATTATATATATGATCTATCATTTGTAATTTTAATCCAATATAAATAATTTATATGAAGATTACAAGTATTAATTATTAAATAGGTTTTATGGTCTAATAAATTATTATATAAATCACTAATAATTTAATAATATTAGCCTAATATTAATAGCTTACTATAAAAATTTATTTTAATCATTGCTAAAT